>CM066033.1:1281679746-1282295200 GCA_033557465.1 Ichthyophis bannanicus | reverse complement strand
CGCAACCCGAAGAGAGCTAACGCACTTCATTAAATATCCCCCTAAGAGTAACAAAGTAGAATTTTCCTGCTAAAGAAGCATCATACAAAAACGTGTGATTGCATAAGTTGTGCTATCTGCACCATCCATCCACCCATCACTCTTGTTACGATGTTTATAAGTTTAGTTTCAGAACTTCCTTCTCACCCCTCCCCTTTGTTCTCCATAGAAACTCTTATGAGACTGTTTAGGTTTTGAAATTTTGATGTTATTGTTTACACTTGCAAGTTCTATGTAAAAGTTGAAGTTAATGTAAACCGCCTTGATTAAATGAAAAGGCAGTTTAAAAAAATTGTTAAATAAAATAAATAAATATGTAGTGAATGGTTTGCATGACCAAGTGGGGCGAGTGCATGTGGTGTGTTTGATTAGGTGGACGTCATCATTAAGCTTGTCCGTGGGTGTGGTTGGCATGTATGGGTGGAAGGGAGGTTGCAGCTGGGAGCCACGGATAGTGGGGTGCCTGAATCGGTATGTGTTGCTTGTAAATTGGTTCTTCCTATAACTGGGTGGATAGGGCATGTATGTAAATGAGTGTGACTGAAAGACTACAGGTGCACATAGGAATACTGCATTCAACATGGTGCTATGACACGTACTGCAATATAAGAATGAGCATTTTGCAATGTATTTAATTTGTACCTTACCAGTAGTGATTCCAGATGAGTTACATTCAGGAGCAGTGTTTCCCTATCCCAGAGGGCTTACATCTTAAGTTTGCACCTGAGGCAATGGAGACCAATTTCATATGAGATTTGAAGCCTGCCTTCCCGGAAAGCTGGGTGTGAGTTACTTTGAATTAAGCTGAACGGCAGTTAAAATTAGATCTCCCAGAACAGCAAAACACTGACAGAATCGGAGGTGCTGGAACACAGTGGAGATACCTTACACTTATTAAGAAAAGGGAAGTATCTTATGATGTTTCTTTTGTATAAGAAATAGCAAAACATGCAAATAGCACATGTGATAAATAAATAGCAGTACACAGCTAGTTTAAAAAATCTATTAGGTTAAAAGCAAAGAAAATTTATAAAACATACAAGGAAGGTTTTTTGGTCGATGATCTTTGTGACATTAAAAGCCTGTAGAGGCTAAGAAGTTGTCGCTGGGATCTTTTTTCCCTTCCCTGTAAACATTGGTCAGTTCTAGAATTGTATAAGACACATTTGAAAAAAGTCAGGATTTCCTGATTGTGTATACAGAAGTTTGTATCTTCCTGTGTCATTTAACTGAATTCCTTGGTCCCGCTCTTGTTGTTTCAACCACTAATTCACTCCAAAAATATAGATTTTTATGTAATCTATGTCTACCTATCCTTTAATTCTTTGCAGCTATCTGCTCTCTCTTTCCCATCTCCCTCATTATATGGCTTCTTCCCTCCTTCCATTATAGAGCTGCTTTTAAACTAATAGGAGAAAGACGACAGTCGCCCAACACAGCATGGTTCAAAAGAATGTATCCTTGAAGGATACTAGCAAAAGAGGTTCCAATAAAGATAAAAGTAACCCAGATGCCCTTAAGTACAGAGCAGACAGAGCGGAAAGATTTCAAATTACCCTTGTCAATTGATAACCAAATTGTTAATATGAATAAAGTACAACTTCTAAAATACATGAATGCAAATGCTACAAGTCTAAATAAAATATAAGATGGGATAGTTGGACTATATAGTACTAAATGAAAGGTCAGATATAATAGGCATCTGAGAGACGTGGTGGTAGGAAGACAATCAAAGGGGCACTGTGATACTTGGGTACAGACTATCTTGCAATGATAGGGAAGATCAAATTGGTGGAAGGGTTGCGCTCCGTGTTAGCGAGCGCACAGAGTCATATAGGATTAAAGTTTTGCAGGAAACAAAATACGCTGTAAAATCTCTAGGGATAGAAATTCCACATAAAAAGGCTGGTGGAGGTATACTACCGACCGACTAGCCAGAATGAACAGATGAATAATGACATGCAGAAAGAAATCAGGGAAGCTAACAAAAATTACAACACAGTAATAATGTGTGATTTCAATTACCTGGGAATCGACTGGGTCAGTGTCACAGCAGGATATGCTAGGGAGATAGTTTCTAGATGAAACAAATGACTGCTTCTTGGAGCAGCTGGTTCAGGAACCAACAAGAGGGGAAGCTTTTTTTGACCTAGTCCTTAGTGGCATGCAGGATCTGGAGCAAGAGATAAGGGTGTTGGGGCCACTTGGCAATAGTGATCATAGCATGATCGCATTTGATTTAATAAATTAAAGAAGGATGGCAAGGAAATCCACAGTACTACCATTTAACTTTCAAAAGGGAGACTATGATAAAATGCGGAAAATAGTTAAGAAAAGACTAAAGGGGCAGCTGCAAAGGTTAAAGATTTACATAACCCCTTTCTGTACATAGTGTATAAATTTCACCTGTTACCCATGTTTAAACTCCCTGTTTTATATAAGTTCAATGTCTGAACGTTCAACATTGTACAAACTTGTTCCTTGTAAACCGCGCTGATGCAGAATAGTGCGGTATAGAAATACAATAAATAAATAAATAAAATAAATAACGTTATGCTTATTTGATTTTATCCTGTTGCTATAAAGGGATCCACTATGTCTGTCCAATGCCATTTTGAATTCTGTCACTGCGTTTGCCTCACCACTTCCATTGGGAGGGCATTCCAAGCATCCACCACCCATTCAGTGAAAAAATATTTCCTGACATTGCCTTCCAGCTTTTGTTTAAAAGTACTATCTTGGAAGCCCAGAACAGATGTATTGCACACTTTAAGAAAAGTAGAAGGAAGGTCAAAAAAGCACCAGCATGGTTTAAAGGCGAGATCAAGAGGCTGTTGTTGCCAAAAAAGCATCTTTCAGGAAATGGAAAAAGGAGCCAAATGATGAAAACGGGAAACATAAGCATTGGTAAGTTAGATGCAAGGCACTGATAAGGCAGGCAAAGAAAGAATTTGAAAAAACGCTAGCCATGGAAAGCATAGTTACTTACCTGTAACAGGTGATCTCCGGGAACAACCGGAATCATTCTTCACATATGGGAGATGCTGGCACCAACGGAGCCTGGCGTGGGAATACTCCTCAGCATTCAATAGGAATGCTTTTAGAAGCGTTGCGCCACTCATCCGTGTTTGCCTTCCCTCCTGATCTCCTCAGTCAGGTGAATAGCGGAGGAAAAAAATCAAAAGAATAAAAGGGACAATTTGAAGGGAAGGTGGGCAGGTTGTGAAAACTGATTCCTGCTGTTCCCGGAGATCACCTGTTACAGGTGAGCAATTGCGCTATCTCCAGGAACAAGCAGGAAGTCAGTCTTCACATATGGGACTTCCTAGCCCAAGACAACCGAGCAAAAGAAGACTCTCAGCACAGCCAGAGGTTGCAGCAGGGATCTGCCAGACTCAGAACGTTCTGAGCACTCCTCGCGGGGTAGTCACATGGGCTGTGGGCCAGTTGTCTGGATTTGAAAGAGGTTACGTAAAGCATAGTTACTCACCAGTAACAGGTGATCTCTGGGAACAGCAGGAATTTAGTCTTCACATATGGGTATCGTCGGTACCGACGGAGCCTGCGTGGGAACGCTCCACAGCATCCAATTAGAAAGCTTTAGGGAGCATCCCACAGCGCCTGCGTGCTGCCTTCCCGCCCTTCCCAACTGCCTCTCTCCAGTTGAGTTTAAAGCTGAGACAAATCACCGCAGTAGCGCAAGCGGTGTCGGAATTCAACAGCCGAGTGGAGAGCGCGGAACAGCGCATTGGCTCCCTCGAGGATGCGAGGGTACAGGACGAGGCCCGAATTACTAAATTGGAGGAGGCCCTGGCGAGACATCAAGAAAAATTGGAAGATTTTGAAAACCGCAGCAGGCGGAATAACTTACGGTTTATTGGAGTAGCCGAGTCTGTGCACGATAAAGACCTGCGGTCCTATTTGGAAACATGGATGTCTGCTCACCTGCCCTTAGAGGGTAACATTGGTGGGATCGTTCTGGAAAGAGCTCACAGGCTGGGGCCTTACCGAGCTGGAGACAACAGGCCTCGGGCCGTCATCGCCCGCTTCTTGAATGCATCACAAAAGGAGGAGGTTTTGCGTGCCTCGAGGCAGGCGAGACGTTCGGATGCTACTGCTAACAGGATCTTGATATTTCAAGACTATTCCGCAGGGGTCTCGCTGCGTCGGAAGGCCTTTCACGAGGCCTGCCGCCGGTTTGTGGAGAAGGGTCTCCGGTTCACTTTGGCCTACCCTGCGACCCTCAGAGTAAATTGTGCAGGAGGTCGTCGGATGTTCTCTACACCAGAGGAAGCGCTGGCTTATTGCAATAGCCTCGGCTAACTGTTTCTGGCTGTGGCGGTAACAGGTGATGAGATCCTTTGGGCATTGCAGCCCGTAAGATATGAGACTTCTGCATCTCAGTCCCTGATGATTGTCCCCCCATAAGAGTGCTGGGACCATAGACGATACACATCGCTTTTGGACCAGCCTGCCTCCGAAACGGGACAGTGTTATAGCCGCTATGGAGGCCTGGCTGGGGCTCTCTTCTTCTCCTCCTGTCCGGAGTTTGGGCCGTTCTCCGATTGGGAGTGCTGACCCCCTGTTAGTCCCCGGCAGTGGCTTGCAAAAACTGGACAACTGTGAGCATGGGCGTCCGCAGCTCAGCTCAGCTCTGTTTTGCTTTATTTTATTGTATTTTGCATTATTTTATTTTATTTTACTTTCCTTTATTCTATAATATTGCACTAGTTTATTGTACTGTTTATTTTACTGCATTGATTCCTTTGTTGCATTGTGTGCTTTCTTGTTTTCTGTGACTGCTCGCTATCAGTTTGCACAGTGCAGTCTTTTTTCTAGTATTGATCTTATTAATGTCATGTTTACTTTCCGGTTGGGGCACAGCTTTGGGTTTGGGGATACCTATTTTGCTCCTTGATGGGGGGTAGCAGCATGCGTCTCTCCTGTGGGCCATCTGGTTCCTCGAGGTGTGGGGTGGAGGCTGGAGCATGGGACGCTGGGCCGGGGCTTTCCTATTCTTCTCTTTCGTCTTTCCTCCTTTCTCCTCTTGTTTTTTACTAGGGAGCAGGGGGGGAGGGGCTTTTTCGGACTATGCCTCTTTGGTGTGGGATCTGCTTGTTCGCAGCCCACTCTTCTCCCTATCTCAAAAACGTTAATGTCATGGTGTCCTTTTTTTAGTTTCTCTCGCCATCCTCTTTTGGTCCATCTTAAGTTTTTCTCACTTAATTTTTTTTTCCTATGGAGCAGGTTCTTTCTCCTCTACCCACGTATGAGGGTCAGGCCCCAACTTTGGCCTGAGCTACCGGCCCCCGGAATGGTGGACAGCGATGGGCTTGGTTGGGAGGAGACGGAGCAGGGCGACCCCTCCTTCTATCGGCACATCTCTCTGTGTGGAACAGCGATAGTGCACTGGGTCTGCCTTTTTAGTTGGGCCCTAGTGCTTGACCTCTCAGTTGGGCTGCTGACTCGCTCCTTTTCTATCGGAGGGGTGGAGGGGCACTTGGTGCGCTGGGTTGGCGTTCAGATATGCTGCTCGGCCAAGGATGGGAGAATGAGAGGAATACTTGGAGTAGGGCAGGGGAGGGGGACTTTTTACGGCTTTTTTCACCTTCCTCTCACAGGGCTATTTGCTGTTAATCTGGGGTATGTTGATGGGGGGGGGATTGCTCCGGAATTCTGGGAATCTGGTGGATCAGCAGCCCTTCTTCTTCGGCGAGAGGTGTTGGGGGGGAAGGCGGGGATGGGATAGCATAGGAGTTTGGGATTATCTTTAGGGCTGGAAGGGGAGCAGGCAATGTTATCTAGATTTAGGCGGGGGGCGGGGTGTGATGTGAGGGGGTGGAGGGGGGGCTCCACATGCTGACGAAGTCAAGGTGGGGCCTGAGCCGCTAGCTCGGCAGTTGGTGGTTGATAGGGGTACTTGGGATGGGGGGGGGAAGGTTTAGGGAGGATGGCAGGGGGGGCTTGGGATAGGGGGGTCACTGACTTGTTGTGGGAAGGGGTTGGGGTCCCTGGGTGGGTTAGGCTTAAGTTCTATGGACTGGGGTTGCTTGTGGTTCTGGTTGGAAGAGTGTTTGTTGATGTGTGGAGTGGGCAGTTGGAAGCTGGATGCATGGTACTGGTGGTGGGGATCCTAGGCTGGGGGGGTCGCCGCCCGACTGATCGATGGCTTATTGCTTTTTGGCACATCTATTGGTTTCTAGATCCTGGGTGATAGTACGAGGATAGCAGTGTGGAATGTCTGTGGTCTGGGTTCCCCGATGAAGCGTTATAAAGTCCTCCAACACTTGGCGCGTCAGCGGTTACATGTTATTATGCTGCAGGAAACCCATCAGTTGGCGGCGGAACATGAGAAGCTGTGTAGGGGCCCTATTTCTCAGGTGTATGGGGCTCCAGCGGTAGGGAAGAAACGGGGGGTAGTCATCCTGATCGCTAAGTCCGCGACGTGGGTCGAAGAGCGTGTTGTTGTCGACCCGGATGGGCGGTATGTCTGTGTATGGGGGCTGCTAAACGGACGCAAGGTGGCGATGTGCTCGGCATATGGGCCAAATGTTTATGAAGCCGGATTCTATCGGGCTCTCGCTCGTTTTCTGGGAGCTACTAGTGGATACCAGGTCATACTGGGTGGAGATTTTAATGAAGTCTTCGATGTTGGTATGGATCGTTCGGGCTCGGCGGAGAGTGGTAGCCTGCGAGCTCGGCGGCGGCTTCGGGGGCTATGTGAGGCGCATAAGCTCTTGGACATTTGGAGAGTTCTACATCCGGGCGAGCGTGATTACACGCACATGTCCCGCGCCCATGGAACGTGGTCCCGCATAGATTATTTTTTTATTTCGGAATCGTTATTCAGCGGGGTCTCACGGGCAGAAATTGGGTCTCCCGTCCTTTCTGACCATGCGGTGGTAATTCTGGAGTTTCGTAACAGTGGTGCTCGTCGAAATCGACTCTGGAGATTCCCGTTGGATCTTTGGGGAGACGCGCAGTTTGAGGCTTATATACGTACCTGTTGGGCGGATTACGTGGCTCTCAATGATCAGCCGGGGATCTCTCCTATTCTTTTATGGGAAGCGGGCAAGGCGGTCCTCCGCGGCAAAATTATTAGTTTTTATAGCCAGCGCCGCAAGCTGTTGCATCAGCGGATCCTTCAGCTAGAAAGGGCATTGGGCAAGGCACGGAGAGTGGTAGCGGGGCACAAGATGGCAGTGCATCAACGTTGGCTGCGGGAGCTGCAGACCAAGTTGGAGATGCTTCTTCATCGGCGGGCGCAAAAGTCGATGTTGTATTACCGGCATAAGCTCTATCAACATGGTAATAAGGCTGGAAAGTTGTTGTCATCTTTGGTGAGGCCTGCAGGGGGGCCTAGGCATATTGGCGCTATCCGGCATGCGGATGGGACTCTACGGAAAGATGCGGGGGAGATAGAGAAGGTTTTTATTGATTTTTTCCGGCACTTGTATGCAAATGACGGAGATGGGGAACGGGAAGGCCGTGATTTTTTGGCTGGTTGCGCTTTGCCGCGGTTACAAGTTGACCACTTGCAGGCTCTCAATCAGCCCATTTCGGGGCGAGAGGTACAGCAGGGCATCAGACATTTGAAGAACGGCAGGGCCCCTGGAGTTGATGGATACCGTGGCGAGTTTTATAAGATTCTAGGAGACGCTGTAGTGGCACCCCTGGTGGGATACTTCGAGGATTTGGTGCAGCGGGGGGAGTTCCCTTTCGAGGCTAACAAAGCCTTGGTTACTGTTTTGCCTAAACCGGGCCGGGATCCTCTTCTCCCGGGCTCGTACCACCCTATTTCGCTCCTTAATGTAGACATCAAACTCTTAGCTAAAATAATGGCTGATCGATTAGCCAACTACCTACCGTCCCTGGTACATCGGGATCAGGTGGGCTTTGTGCACGGTCATCATATCGCCTATAGCCTTCAACGCATCCTACTTTCTCTTAGCGCGGAGCGCTTGGCTGGGCGCAGTTCTCTGCTTATCAGCTTCGATGCTGAAAAAGTATTTGATAGGGTCAATTGGAGAGCTTTATGTACCAGGTCCTCGACGCGATGGGGATTGAGGGTTTTTTTGTAGAGGTGGTAAGGCTCTTGTATGCTGCTCCGATAGGGGCTCTTCTGATTAACTGGGCAATGAACGCTGAGTTTGCGATTCAGAAGGGGACACGACAGGGGTGTCCGCTGTCCCCCTTACTGTTTGTCCTGACGCTGGAGCCCCTCCTGATTCGGATTCGCTCTGACATGCGCTTTCGGGGAGTTTCGGTGGGGCGGGAGGAGTTTCGAGTTGCTGCTTTCGCTGATGACCTCTTGGTCCACTTGGGGGACCCGTGCTCCGGCTTGCCTTATCTACTGCAGCTCATTCAGGAATATGGTAGGCCCTCAGGATTACGGCTTAACCTTGATAAATCCGAAGCCTTGTTGATAGACGAGGCTGAGTGCAGGGAATGGCCGGGTACTTTCCCTTTGAAGTGGGCTGCGGGCTACTTCAAGTATTTGGGCATTTATCTGCCGGCACATGTGGGAGACCTTTATCATTTGAATGTGTCTAAGGTTCTTCTTGCGGTGACGTCCTGTGTGGATACATGGCGCGACTTGCCGCTATCTCTGGGGGGATGGATAGCGTTGTGTAAGATGGTCATATTTCCTAAGATACTTTACATGCTCCAGACTCTCCCGTTGCTCCTAAAGCGCTCGGATCTCTGGCGACTGGAGCGTCTTTTCAGCAGATTCTTATGGCAGGGTCGTAGACCTCGGGTAAGGCTGGAAGTTCTTCGGCAGCCTTGGCAGTTAGGTGGGATGGGCTTCCCGGACGTTCAGAAATACAATATCGCCTATTTGTTGCGGTTTGTGCGTGATTGGCTGTGGGACTTGGAGGACTACTCCCCTCTGGGGATGCTTAAGGCCCTGGCTCATCCTTACCACTTGCGTTATCTTCTGCATGATAAATCGGTGAGAGGGGGGGGGAGGTGGGTCTTGGGGAGTGGTGCTTGATCCGGTGCGGAAAGCGTGGAGATACTTTTGCTCGAGTCGGGGCATCTCGGCGTCTTCTTCCCCTTACCTTCCTCTTCGGGGCAATGCCGATTTTGCACCGGGTATGGGAGGGACGCGTTTTGCCCACTGGGAGCGGTCGGGTTTAGTGAACCTAGAGCATGTGTTAACCCCGTCTGGGGGTGTGGAGGACTTCTCCGCGTTATGTCGACAGTATCCCTTAGCCGGGTGTGATGTTTTTCAGTACGCACAACTTCGCAGTTACCTTCGCACACTCCCTGTGACAACCCTGAGGATGGAGATATGTTCCGATCTCGAGTTGGTGCTTTTGGGGGGAGAGACGGGGACGCGCGTGTCTTGGTTACATCAGATGCTCTGGGAGATGGTCTCGCCTCTGGGGATGGACTCACTAGCCGTTGCTTGGGCTGCGGATCTTGGGGAAGATGTGAGGGCGGATGGGCTCCTTCGTGGCATGGCCGGTATTCCCTCTTTGAGTGTGCAGGTACTGCATAGGGACACTCAATACAAAATAGTACGGCGTCTGTATTTTGTCCCTCTGCGGGCCTGGCGTGCGGGAGCAGGGACAACGCACTGTTGTCCTCGATGCACGGAGCCTCGAGCTTCACTGGGGCATATGTTTTGGGGCTGTCCACAGATCCAAGTTTTTTGGGGGAAGGTATTGGGTTATTTGTCAACTTGTCTCCAGCGCCCTATCTCTATGACAGCCAGGCATCTTGTACTAGATGTCTGGGAAGATACCTGGGAGGCAGACCTTGGACCAGTGGTTTTGCGGTGGGTACGCTTGGTGTTGGTGACTGCTCGTATGACTGTGATGCAACAGTGGATGGCTGATCAGGGGCCTACCTTCGGGTTATGGAGAATACAGTTACATAGGCTCCTGATTATGGAACTGTTGAGTGCTACTGGGACTGATAGACGCTGGCAGCGTTTCTGGGATAGTTGGGGACCCCATTTACACTCCCTACCTTGGCAAGAGCGTAGTCGGGTCTTAAGTTTACGATGAGGTACCTGTTTTGTTTCTTTTTACCTTTTTCTCTTTTCCTTCTTTCCTTTCATTTCATTGCTCTACTGCTCATGGTACTCTGTATTCTGTTATAGAGCTGGTGATATCTTGCTTTTTTTTCATTTCTTATTTACATTTTTTTTTTCGGTGTATTTCCTCTTCCTGCTTTGATGGTTGAACCAACCCATTGGGGCTTGTAATCCCAGGTGCATATCCCGGTTGGGTGTTAGTAGGGGGGGAGGACAGTGGAGGTTGGGATTGGATTGGGACGGGGGGGTTAGGGAGGATAGGTTTCGGGGGTTAGCTGTACCCGGCCCTTGTATTGTGACGAGCTCGGGAGCAGAGTCCACCCCGGGCTTGTCGTTCCTATTTTTCTTTCTTTCCACTGTTGGGCTGGCTGGATGGCATTATTGTTTGTTTGGGGGGGGGGATGTAGAGAGTGGGGAGTTGCTGGGGGAGCCTTTTTCAGCCCTGAGTCCACTACTTGGCATGTGCACATTCACAGGTTCTTCTGCTGCTTATTGGCACTATGTGTTGACCCTGGTGATTATCTTGGGGTCCTTTCAGGATCCTTCTTTCCTCACCTTGTTTTACTGTACTACACTGTGGGATTGTTGGACTGGATGAGAATGCTGCACTTGTTTTATTAGTGTTTGGTTACTAGACTCATTGTATATATTGTGTGTACTGTTGGTATTGCTGTTTAATAAAACAGATTTAAACATAAAGCTGAGACAAAGAGAGAGAGAGGGAAAGACAAAGAGATACAACTCCTAGGGGAGGTGGGTGGGTTGTGAAGACTAAATTCCTGCTGTTCCCGGAGATCACCTGTTACAGGTGAGTAACTATGCTATCTCCAGGAACAAGCAGGAATGTAGTCTTCACATATGGGGACTCCCTAGCTTTAGATGCCAGGGAGAGAGCCCAGAAGTTGTGTGTCCCTGTGAAAGGGCTCCACTTCCCCCCATGGATCTCTGGCATCCAACCAGGGATGGCGGGTAGGAGTTGATTAGGTATGGAACAGGTGTTGGAGAACAGCCAGATCAAACAAGGCATCCCGGCAGGAGTCCTTGTCCAAGCAGTAATGGGCTGTGAAGGTATGAACCGAGGCCCAAGTGGCTGCTCAACAGATGTCATCGATAGACACAGAGTGCAGATGAGCCATTGAAGCTGCCATGGCTCTCACGTTGTGAGCTGTGACATGGCCCTCCAGAGGAAGGTTTTTACTCTGATAGGCAAAGGAATACACTGTGCAATCCAGTTGGACAGTGTTCTCTTGGAGACTGGAAGTCCCAAATGACTAGGATCAAAAGCAACAAAGAGTTTATTTATTTTATTTATTTATTTCAATTTTTTATATACCGCGCTATTTACAATCAGCGCGGTTTACAGAGAACCAAAGACCAGAACAACAGGCTGCTCGGTATTACATAAAACAGGAAAATAAATTTGGATAAGATAAACATGGATAATATGGGGGTAAAACTATATACATTGAACTATATACATAGAATATTGATCTAGTTGAGAGGACTTTCTATGTTGCTGTGTTCTTTGCAAGTAAAAGGCTAAAGCTCTTTTACAGTCCAAAGTATGAAGATTCCTTTCTGCATTTGATGCATGAGGTCTTGGAAAGAACACAGGCAGGTACACCGCTTGGTTAAGATGAAAAGGCGAGACCACCTTTGGCATAAAGTGTGGATGAGTCCTAAGGACTACCTTGTCATGATGAAACCTTGTATAAGGTGGATCAGCCACTAGTGCTTGCAACTCACTGATGCGAAATGCTGACATGATTGCAATGAGAAAGATAACTTTCCAAGAAAGGAATTTCAATGAGGTAGTAGCTAAGGGTTCAAAAGGTGGCTTCATGATCTGACCAAGAATCAGGTTTAAGTCCCATGCCACCGGTGGTGGCCTAATGGGAGGCTTAGTTAGAAGAAGGCCTCTCATAAATCTTGCTATAAGAGGATGGGAGGAAATAGGTTGTCCATTTAGAGGCTTGAAAGAAGCTGCAATAGCACTCAAATGGACTCTTACTGAGTTAGTCTTAAGTCCTGCATTGGATAAATGGAGATACTCAAGTAATGATTCCAGAGGTATCGCAAGGGGGTGAAGACCCTTCTGCGAACACCATATGGTAAACCTCTTCCACTTAAAAGCATAAGAGCGTCTTGTGGAAGGCTTCCTGGAAGTATAAAGGGCATCCTTTACTTGCTGAGGGAGGTTAAGATCATGAAGATCTTGGCCTTCAGCAACCAAGCTCTGAGATGCAGAGACTGGGGATTGGGATGCCATAACATTCTGTCCTCCTGTGACAGGAGATCTGGAGCAGATCCTAACTCCAGGGAGGGGGCTTGAGAGAGATGTAGAAGCAGAGGGTACCATACTTGCCATGGCC
This sequence comes from Ichthyophis bannanicus, assembly GCA_033557465.1. Taxonomy (NCBI): domain Eukaryota; kingdom Metazoa; phylum Chordata; class Amphibia; order Gymnophiona; family Ichthyophiidae; genus Ichthyophis; species Ichthyophis bannanicus. The sequence goes on along the minus strand of CM066033.1, from coordinate 1,282,282,744 downwards.
AATGTGGAGCTATGAGAATCATATGCTCTCTGTCTCTCTGAAGCTTGAACAGGGTTTTGGGAATTAGGGGAATGGGTGGAAAGGCATAAAGGAAGTCTTGACCCCAGTGAAGGAGGAAGGCCTGGCCTGAGAACCCTGAGCCAGAATTCTGGAACAGAACCGGGGAAGTTTGGCATTCAACGGACTTGCAAAGAGGTCTATGTCTGGGGTTCCCCAAATTTGAAAAATCTTGGCCACCTAGTCTGCATGTAGAGACCATTCGTGTGGAAGCAGAACTCGACTGAGTCTGTCTGCCCAAGAGTTTTGTATGCCTGGAAGATAAACTGCCAGGAGATGAATCTGATGCTCTCTGGCAAGGGCCCATAGTCGCAAAGCTTCGTTGCAAAGTGACAGAGAGCCTGTTCCTCCCTGCTTGTTCACGTAGAACATGGCTACTTGATTGTCTGTATGAATGAGGACTGTCTTGTAGCTGAGCAAGCTGTGGAACACTCGAAGAACAAGGAAGATTGCTCTGAGCTCTAAGAGACTGGTACCTAGTTAAACTTTCTCTTTGAAAGCAATTACTTGTCGCTAATGTGAATAAGTGTAATTAATGTAATATACCCAATTTCCGTTGATTTACTGTGGAGAGACAGTTTTCCTCATTGTATTATTGAGTTGTAATTTTAATAGTTGAATGTTATTTCTCTAAATCCATTCTACATAATATAATAGTTCCTCTGTTATACTGTTCACTGTTCTAAAACCTGTTCTATTGTAAAAATAGTTCTAATCCTGTTCTATGTAAAATAGTTCTGAACCTGTTCCATGTAAAATAATAGCATGCTATTATTAAACTTTGTTTACCTGTAAACCGCCACTGATCGCTGGAAGTGGCGGTATAGAAAAGATGTAAAATAAATAAATAAATAAAAATGTAGATGAGTCTCCTGTGGAGTCCAAGTGCCCTGGGTGGAGAGGTCTTGCAGATGAGCTCCCCAACCCATTGGTGAAGCATCTGTTGTGAGAGTTGCCTTGGGTAAAGGTTGTTGAAAAGGGGATCCCAGCAACAGGTTCTGAGTGGACTGCCACCACTGGAGGGACATAATAAGGCAATTTGTGTTTGCTATTTTGTCTGACAGGCACCCTGATGCCTGGGTCCATTGAGTGGATAGAGTCCACTGGGCTGCTCTCATATGGAGGCGAGCATAAGGAACCACATGCACTGTAGATGCCATGTGGCCTAGTAGTTGTAACATTTCTCGAGCAGTGAGATGAGGCTTTAGCACTGCTTGAGAAGCTAATTGCACCATGCGAAGGCAACGGGCCTGGGGAAGATAGGCCCTTGCATTTCTGGTATCCAGCAAAGCTCCTATGAACTCTAGAGACTGAGTAGGAGTTAGACTGGATTTTGGGATGTTTATGACCAGATCCAAATACTGAAGGATACGCATTGTGCAAGAAAGAGAAGTCCTGGCCTCTGACTCTGATGGGGTTCGAATGAGCCAGTCGTCTAAGCAGGGGAAGACGAATATTCCTAGAGTGCGAAGAAATGCTGCTACCACGGCCATGCATTTCATAAACACCCTTGGAGCTGAGGCCAGGCCAAAAGGAAGCACCCTGTACTGGTAGTGCTTTCCTTGAAAAAGGAACCGAAGGAACTTCCCGTGAGCTGGGTGGATGAGAACATGGGTGTACGCATCCTTGAGATCTAGAGAACAAAGCCAATCCTGACTCTGAAGGTATGGCAGCAGAGATCCCAGAGAAATCATCTTGAATTTCTCTTTGAACAGGAATTTGCTCAATTCTCTGAGGTCCAAAATAGGTCTGTATCCCCCGGTTTTCTTTGGGATAAGGAAATAGGGGGAGTAAAACCCTGTATCTTGTTGATGAATGGGTACTTCTTATATTGCCCCTTGGGCAAGAAGCAGAGTGACCTCTTGATCTAACAGGTTGAAGAGAGAGGTCTGAGAATTGAACTGTCTTACCATTGTGGGAGGGGGCATGCCCAGAAAGTGAAGCTTGTACCCCTCTTTTATAATGGAGAGTATCCAATGTTCTGCTGTTATCTGCCCCCATCTGGGGGCAAAGTGACACAACCTTCCTGGAATGGTGGAAGGCTCTGGACCATTGAGGGCCAGGAAGGCTAAGTTCTCTAGATGAAAGTCAAAGGCCTTGTGGAGGCTGAGACTACTGTGACAGTTGAGGCTTGGCAGTCTTTGCTTTCCTTTGTTTAGGTGGTTGCTAACCTTTCCAGACAGGCTGACCTGCAGACCGTCCCTGCTGGGAATAAGAGGGATAAAACCTCTTCTTTTTTGAGAAGAAAGGTTTCTTGAAAGATTTCTTTCTTGCAGGATCAGCTGTGGCTTTGGATAACCTATCCAAAGTGGAATTGTCAGCATCCAACTCATTGGCTTTTTCTTGCCAATTTTTGCCGAATAGGTTCTCACCTGTACAAGGGATATTTCCCAGTTTGTCCTGCACCCAGAGCTCCAAATCGGATGCCTGTAGCCAGGCAATTCTACGTGCACCTATGGCAATGGCAGAGGTTCTGCTTATGCACTCAAAACAGTCAAAAGCTGCACGACTGACAAACTTAGAAACATCCTGGGCATGGTTTAACTAATGTGAGAAAATCCTGCCTCTTGTCCTCAGGAAGGAGAGGGCTTAAAATCTCCAAGTCTCCTGTGACTTCTTTAAGGAACATTCCCATATATAAAATATAGGAACTGATCCTGGCAGAGAGCATGGAAGCCTGGAAAGTACGACGTCCAAAGGCGTCCAAAGTTCTACACTCACGTCCTGGAGGATTAGAGGCATGCCTCTTTGCACTCCTGATCCTTCTCATAGCTGATTCCACTACAATAGAGTGGTGAGGAAGCAGAGGTTTTTGGAAACCAGGACAAGGAGGGACTCGATACATGGTATCCAGTCTGCAAGAGTGAGGAGAGGTGGTAAGAGGTGTCTCCCACATTCTCAACATGAGATCATGTAGAATTTCATGGATAGGCAGAGTAGCTGCCTCCTTAGGAGCTTTGGGATATTGTAAAATCTCCAACTCCTTAGCCCTGGGCTCTGTTTTGAGGAGCCACAGTGATGGACAGACCTCGAGCCACCTCCCTGATAAAATCCTGAAAGGAGATATCTTCTGGAGGAGACATCCTGCGTTTAGGAGAGGAAGGCTCCTCCGGGAGAAGTATACTGGTACCGGCAGAGCTGTCAGAATCCTCGGAGTCCTCCGAGGATTCGAAGTACTGTCTGTCCAGATGCTCTTGAAGAGCCCGATACCCATACCGACCGAAGTCGGTACCGGGGGGAATCGGTACCAGTGTATCGGCACCGGAAGGCATCGCATGACTGAGTGCTGGCAAAGCTGACACCGATGTCGATGTTATCGGTACTGGTACCGATACCGGCATCGGCATCGGTACCGGTAACAGTGGAACTGTCTGACGCGGTTCCGAGGGTGTCGATGCCGCAAGGTGAGCCGCCAGACTGCGTTCAATAGCCAGGAATCTCTGGTCTATCGACGCTGTCGATGCCTGGGTATCGGTACCGGAAGCAGCCGGTTACCCCAGAGCATAGCACCAGTAGTTCTTCCGAGGTTGAGGCCTCAATAACATCCTGGAGCCCCGAAAATGCTTTGGAAGCCGAAGCCTCCCGCCGGGGCAATTTTGCCAGTACAGAACCCTCAAGGGCAACGCCAGAGGCATCTCGATGCTTGGAAGGAGATCTACCCTTTGAGGACTGACTAGACTTATGTTTAGTTACGTGAGATCCATGGGAGGAAGACGAAGCCCTGGAAAACATCGATGCCACAGAAGCTGCATCGGAGGGAAAAAGGACTCTGAGCTTAGCAGCTCGGTTTTGTCGACCCCTCTTGGAGATCATGGCACAAGCCATACACTCGGCGATGGAGTGGTTAGGACCTAAACATTTAAGACACCACTCATGGGTGTCAGTGACGGAGATGGTACCGCCACACTTGGTGCAGTTTTTGAAACCCGAAGCGGGTTTTTCCATTGTGGAGGAAATTTTGGGCCTAAGGCCCAAAATGGCGCATGCAATTGGGAAGAAAAGTTTGGAAAAAAAATATAGAATATTTATTTATTTATTTTAAACGAAAGAAAGAAAAGAGAACCGGTGGTACCGGTATAGCGTCGAGGAAGGCAGACGCAACCACAAAAAATAAAGAATAAGGAAAAAACTTTCTGCGGTGACAGGAACGACGACCTGCTGGCTCCGCGGAAAACGAAGAACTGGAGAGAGGCAATTGGGAAAGGCAGCACGCAGGCACTGTGGGATGCTCCCAAAAGCTTTCTAATTGGACGCTGGGGAGCGTTCCCACGCAGGCTCCATCGGTACCGACGATACCCATATTTGAAGACTACATTCCTGCTTGTTCCTGGAGATAATAATTTTCACTCAACTCTGGAATTCCTTCCCAGAGGGTTCAGTAAAAGCCATTAGTGCAGATGGGTTTAAAAAAGGTTTGGACAAGTTCCTGGAAAAAAGATCCATAGACCATTATTAAAGAAGACCCAGGAAATCCACTGCTTACCCCAGAATAAGCTTTGTGGAATCTGTGTTTACCTTTTTGAGAACCTGACATGTACATGTGACCTGTATTGGCTACTGTTCGAAACAGGATACTGGGCTTGATGGACCTTGGTCTGACTCAGTATGTACACAAGATTTACCGCTGCCTCATGAAGCTATTCTCCTCCAGCCCCTCAATCAATTGAATTTATCTGTAATTCATCCATCCATCAGTTTTTTAAGTGGAGAATGATTATAAACAATGGAGATTTCTCCCAGTCCATTTCAGTAATGGTTTAAGGACTTTTCTTCCAAGAACTTGTCCAAATCTTTTTAAACTCAGCTACAATAACAGCTTTACTACATCCTCCAGCAATGAATTCCAGGGCTTAATTATGTATCGAGTGAATAAACATTTTCTCCACTTAGTTCTAAATGTACTACTTTGTAGCATCTTTGAATGTCCTCTGGTCTTTGTACTTTTGAAGAGTAAACAAATGATTAAAGCTTACTCATTCCACTCCACTCATTATTTTCTAGACCTCAATTATACTTCCTCTAAGCCTTCTCTTTTCGAAGCTGAAGAGCGCTAAACTTTTAAGTCTTTCCCCATAGCCTTCCACCTCCTTTATCTCTGTAGCTTCTCAAATTCTGCTTTATCTTTCTTTAGATGCAGTGAACAGAACTGTGCACAATGCACAAGGTGCAGTTGAATTCTGGAGCAATACAGATTCTTTATAATATCCTTGGTTTTATTCCCCATTCCTTTCCTTATACTTACTAACATTCTATCTGCTTTCCTGAGCTGAGGATCTCAACATATTAACCATGATGACGCCTAAATCCTTTTCCTAATGTACATCCAGAGAAGCTTGAAGAGGTGTCAAGAATTTGACACCTAAGATTTAATGCTAAAAAATGCAGGTTCACACATTTCAGCTGCATAAACCTAAGCGAGCAGTACAGCATTCCCGTCCATGAAATAAGAGCGAAACCTGGTGGTCATCATATCTGAGCTTGTTAAATTGACCAAAGAGATAGAAAAGGCCTGTTTGATTCATTTTTTTGCTTTCCTGACTTCTTTCCCAGTCTATTTTCTCTTATCTCTTCAGTATCTTCTTTCAAAACAAATAGCAACCTCTTTTTCCTCCTACTTTTATTTACTTTTCTAACAAAATATTTTGCTGCCCTTAAAATATCTTGCCCACTGCTGTTCTACAAAAGCCAGAAGGATGCTTGGGTGCAGTTTCCTTACCATTCCCTTAGATATATCCTAGTCCACAGTTGTTGCTTTGTCTGTCTTGATTAGATTGTAAGCTCTTATGAGCAAGGTACTGTCTCTTACATGTCTCTGTACAGCACTGCATAGGCCTTAAAGATGCAGGATGCAGTATGCAGTAAAAGCCGTAAGTGCAGATGGATTTAATAAAGGTTTGGACAAGTTCCTGGAGGAAAGATCCATACACCATTATTAAAGAGGACCCAGAAAATCCACTGCTTACCCCGGAATCAGCTTTGTGGAATCTGTGCACTTATGACCTCTTCATGAAATACATGAGATCACAGAGAGAGGAAGACAGGCATCTATATTTGGAAAAACTTAGAGAAGTTAGCAAAGTAGTCAGGAAACCAAAGATTCAAAAAGAGGAAGAAATAGCCAATACAATAAAATGAGGGAATAAGACATTTTTCAGATATGTTAGTGAGAAGAGGAACGGCAAAAGTGGTATTGTCAGACTCAAGGGTGAAGGGGGTGAATATGTAAAAGCTGATGAGGATAAAGCGGAATTGCTTAACAAATATTTCTGTTCTGTGCTCACAGATGAAGAACCAGGAGCAGGACCTCAGAAAACACCCACAAAGAGGAACAGAAGCGAGGGGTATCTTGAACAATTTTCAGAAACATAGAAACATGACGACAGAAAAAGACCACATGGCCTATCTAGTCTGTCCTTCCATAACAACTACAACAGTCCCCTTTTTACATTTAGAGATACTCTGTGTTTCTCCCATGCTTTTTTGAATTCAGTTACTGTCCTCATCTCTACCACCTCCACTGTGAGACTATTCCACGGATCCACTACTCTTTCCGTAAAGAAATATTTCCGCATATCACTCCTGAATCTATCTCCCTTCATCCTCATCCCATGTCCCCTCGTAGCAGAACTTGCTTTCAATTGAAAAAGGCTCTCTCCCTGAACATTTATGCCACGGGGGTATTTAAACATGTCAATCATATAACCTCTATCCCGCCTTTCCTCTAAGGTGTACATATTAAGATCCTTCAGTCTGTCCTCATATGCTTTATAATGAAGACCACTAATCATTTTAGTAGCTACCCTCTGCACCGACTCCATCCTATTCACATCCTTTTGAAGGTGCGGTCTCCAGAATTGCACACTATACTCCAAATGAGGTCGCACCAAAGACTTATACAGAGGCATTATCACCTCCTTTTTTCTGCTAGCCATTCCTCTCCGTATGCACCCAAGCATCCTTCTAGCTTTTGCCGTTGCCTTTTCTACCTGTTTAGCTACTTTAAGATCATCAGACACAACCACGCCTAGGTCCCGCTCTTCTTTAGTGGACAAAAGTGCTTCACCCCCTATACTATATTGCTCCCTTGGATTGCTGCAGCCCAAATGCATGACCTTACATTTTTTAACATTAAATCCCAGCTGCCAAATTCTAGACCATTCTTCAAGCTTAGCTAGATCCCTCCTCATGTTATCTACCCCTTCCTGGGTGTCTACTCTTGCAGATTTTGGTATCATCCGCAAAGAGGCAAACTGTGTTCATGAGAAACTAGCTAAACTTAAAGTAGACAAAGTCATGGAACCGGATGGGATACACCCTAGAATACTGAGGGAACTTGGGGACGTTCTAGCAGCTCCACTGACTGGATCTTTTCAATGCCTCGTTGGAGTCGGGAGTGGTGCCAAAGAACTGGAGAGAGGCTCATGTGGTCCCTTTACACAAAAGCAGAAGTAAGGATGTGGTTGAAAACTACAGGTCAGTTATTTTAACTTTGGTGGTGAGTAAATTATTGGAAACGCTGCTGAAAGAGAAAATAGTGAGGTTTCTGGACTCCAGCAGATAACAGGATCTGAGGCAGCATGGACTCACCAGAGGCAGGTCTTGTCAGACAAATCTGATTGATTTCTTTGACTGAGTTAACAGGGAGTTGGACCGAGGGAGAGCCCTAGATGTGGTGTATTTAGATTTCAGTAAAGCCTTTGACACCGTTCCTCACAGACGACTTATAAACAAACTGAGCATCCTAGGGATGAACACTAAAGTTACTGCTTGGGTTGGAAATTGGTTGAGTGGGAGGCGACAAAGGGTACAGGTAAACGGAGCTCACTCTGAGTAGAAGGAGGTTACCAGTGATGTGCTCCAGGGATCTGTCCTGCTTCCGATTCTTTTTAACATCTTTGTTAGGGATATAGCGGAAGGGAAGTTGCGGAAGGTTTGCCTCTTTGCGGATGATACCAAAATCTGTAATAGAGTAGACACCCAGGAAGAAGTAGATAACATAAGGAGGGATCTAGCTAAGTTTGAAGAATGGTCTAGAATTTGGAAGCTGAGATTTAATGTTAAAAAATGCAAGGTCATGCATTTGGGCTGCAGCAATCCAAGGGAGCAATATAGTATAGGAGGTGAAGTACTTTTGTCCACTAAAGGAGAGCGGGACTTAGGCGTGATTGTGTGTCTGATGATCTTAAAATAGCTAAGTAGGTAGAAAAGGTGACAGCAAAAGCTAGAAGGATGCTTGGGGGCATAGGGAGAGGAATGGCCCGCAGCAGCAGAAAGGAGGTGATAGTGCCTCTATATAAGTCTTTGGTGCGACCTCATTTGGAGTATAGTGTGCAGTTCTGGAGATCGCACCTTCAAAAGGATATAAACAGGCTGGAGTCAGTACAGAGGGTAGCTACTAAAATGGTTAGCGGTCTTCATTATAAAGCATATGAGGACAGACTTAAGGATCTTAATATGTACACTTTAGAGGAAAGGCAGGATGGAGGTGATGTGATTGAGATGTTTAAATACCTCCGTGGCATAAATGCACAGGAGGAAACATAGAAACATAGAAATATGATGACAGAAAAAGACCACGTGGCCTATCTAGTCTGTCCTTCCATAACAACTACAACAGTCCCCTTTTTACCTTTAGAGATCCTCTGTGTTTGTCCCATGCTTTTTTGAATTCAGTTACTGTCCTCATCTCTACCACCTCCACTGGGAGACTATTCCATGGATCCACTACTCTTTCCGTAAAGAAATATTTCCGCATATCACTCCTGAATCTATCTCCCTTCACCCTCATCCCATGTCCCCTCATAGCAGAACTTGCTTTCAATTGAAAGAGGCTCTCTCCCTGAACATTTATGCCACGGAGGTATTTAAACATCTCAATCATATCACCTCTATCCCGCCTTTCCTCTAAGGTGTTGTCACAAGCACAACGCCATAACCACTAGTCTTCTAGTTGTTGAGGGCGTGGTGGTTGAGAACCTTCTTCTATCAGCTGTAACATTTATGCTTTAAGTAGAAGGATTGTAGTCGTGTTAAACCAAGGGTAAGGCTTATGACAGAAAAAGAATTTATTTTGAACACAGTAGAACAGATCAGGTTCCTGGTACCATTTACAGAATTTTAAATTATAGGATTTTTGCTTAAGGTTCAGCAGGTTGGTGGCAAAACAAACAGAACTCAATATTGGCTTTTAAAGTCCTCTTCACTGCAGAAGCTTAGCCTTTTCACATATAACCAGATGCCACTTTTCCTATTGTCCTTTGTCAATCAGAGCAATAGAAAAACAAACTTTACTTCTTCTATGGCAAAATTATCTTCACTCAGCCATAATTCTCTCTAGGCTGCACTTCCGGGTGAAGAACCAAACTTAGGTTATGAAATAAGCATTCACAGTGTCCTCAAGACTCTTATAGCAGGCTTCTCTTATAAACAGGAGCAAAGCACACACTCTTATAGCAGGCTTTTTCATATGAGACAGGAGCAAAGCACAAACACTTCTAACAGCTAATTAATTTTCTCTCTGTTGTAGAGTTTCAACACAGCTGACACAGAAGCATGAATCACAGCCTTACTTCATTAGCTTATGCTGCAGTAAATTCCTCCTTTCAAAACACACAGGAATTTACTTTCTCATTGCTTAGCTCTGAGGATACTTCAGCAAGAGGAACAGTTTTTTTCAGGCTGGCCTTTCTTCAGACACTTCAAGTCTAGAGCTTGGCATAAAGAACAATCCATCAACATATCTTCTCCCACCTCTGGCTCTATCACTGGTTCTCCCAATTCCATAGGTTCTGACTCACCCACTGGATGAGAGTGCCCTGCTGACAACCTCTCTGGTGGCCTGAAAGCTTCTCTCCTTCCTGGCTCCCACCCTTGTTGCAAACGTGATTCAGGGAAATCACCTCTCTCAGCAATGGGTAGCTCAGCCTGTCTCCAAAAGTTAGCACCTGCTCTGGCTTCTCCATCATTCCATCGTCCTTGCTGCTCTGAAGTCTGTCCTTTGCTGCTTCTCCAATCACTCCTCTTCCAGTTTCTTCTCCTCCTGCTGCTCCTCCATAATTTAACCAAGGTTTATACTCACTGGGATCCAACCCCACCTCTTTCTCTCCCAGGTGTTTGTAATCCTCCTGCCTTCTGACATCAGAATAATCAGTGCAATTATTAGAGTGAGGGTTTTTGTCCTCGTGCTTGCAATCTATCCTTCTTACACTGTTAAGCATTTCCTGGAACTTGTTCCAGCTGAGTTTTTTCTGCCTTTGAACTGTGGCTCTGGCCTTTTGACCCTGCACACCTAACAGAGGCCCCTTGATTAAGGTGAATTCCTTATGCTGTTCACCTCCCCCATGCTCAAAACGGTTGACTTTGCCACAGTGTACATATTAAGATCCTTCAGTCTGTCCTCATATGCTTTATAATGAAGACCACTAATCATTTTAGTAGCCACCCTCTGCACTGACTCCATCCTGTTCACATCCTTTTGAAGGTGCGGTCTCCAAAACTGCACACTATACTCCAAATGAGGTCGCACCAAAGACTTATACAGAGGCATTATCACCTCCTTTTTTCTGCTAGCCATTCCCCTCCATACGCGCCCAAGCATCCTTCTAGCTTTTGCCGTTGCCTTTTCTACCTGTTTAGCTACTTTAAGATCAGACACAACCACGCCTAGGTCCCGCTCTTCTTTAGTGGACAAAAGTACTTCACCCCCTATACTATATTGCTCCCTTGGATTGCTGCAGCCCAAATGCATAACCTTACATTTTTTAACATTTAATCCCAGCTGCCAAATTCTAGACCATTCTTCAAGCTTAGCTAGATCCCTCCTCATGTTATCTACCCCTTCCTGGGTGTCTACTCTATTGCAGATTTTGGTATCATCCGCAAAGAGGCAAACCTTACCTGAAAGCCCTTCCACTATATCACTAACAAAGATGTTAAAAAGAATCGGACCAAGGACAGATCCCTGGGGCACACCACTGATAACATCCTTCTCCTCAGAGTGAGCTCCATTTACTTGTACTCTGTGTCGACTCCCACCCAACCAATTTCTAACCCAAGCAGTATCTTTTGGGTCCATCCCTAGGGTGCTCAGTTTGTTTATAAGTCACCTGTGAGGAACAGTGTCAAAGGTTTTACTGAAATCTAAATACACCACATCTAGGGCTCTCCCTCGGTCCAACTCCCTGGTCACCCAGTCAAAGAAATCAATCAGATTTGTATGACAAGACCTGCCTCTGGTGAATCCATGCTGCCTCGGATCCTGTAATCCGCTGGACTCCAGAAACCTCACTATTTTCTCTTTCAGCAGCGTTTCCAATAATTTACTCACCAACGAAGTTAAACTAACTGGCCTGTAGTTTTCAACCACATCCTTACTTCCGCTTTTGTGTAAAGGCACCACATGAGCCTCTCTCCAGTCCTTTGGCACCACTCCCGACTCCAACAAGGCATTGAAAAGGTCAGTCAGTGGAGCTGCTAGAACGTCCCCAAGTTCCCTCAGTATTCTCGGGTGTATCCCATCTGGTCCCATCGCTTTCGATTTAAAGCAAGCTCTGCTACGAGGGGACATGGGATGAGGGTGAAAGTGGATAGATTGAGGCATAATGTGTGCAAATATTTCTTTACGGAAAAAGTGGTGGATCCATGGAATAGTCTCCTAGTGGAGATGGTAGAGATGAGGACTGTATCTGAATTCAAGGAAGCATGGGACAATCACAGAGGATCTCTAAAGGTAAAAGGGGACTGTTGTAGTGGTTTATATGGAAGGACAGACTAGATAGGCTATGTGGTCTTCTTCTGTCATCATGTTTCTATGTATTGACTACAAATGATTAGTCGCAGTAAGAGAGGAATGGCCAGCAAGAAAAAGAAGATGGGGTCTTACTGAAAACTTCTATAACTTCATCTTCCTTCTTTCCCCCCTGATCGGGGACGCCGACCCTGCCAGCCAGCTCTCCCGTGCAACACCTCCGGCCCAGTCGGGGCTGTGGGAGGGGGAGGAGCTGTAGGCAGCAACAAAACAGAGCCGCCGCCGGCGGGAAGGGCACCATCTTCCTTCTTTCCCCCCTGATCGGGGACGCCGACCCTGCCTGCCAGCTCTCCCGTGCAACACCTCCGGCCCAGTCGGGGCTGTGGGAGGGGGAGGAGCTGTAGGCAGCAACAAAACAGAGCCGCCGCCGGCGGGAAGGGCACCATCTTCCTTCTTTCCCCCCTGATCGGGGACGCCGACCCTGCCAGCCAGCTCTCCCGTGCAACACCTCCGGCCCAGTCGGGGCTGTGGAAGGGGGAGGAGCTGTAGGCAGCAACAAAACAGAGCCGCCGCCGGCGGGAAGGGCACCATCTTCCTTCTTTCCCCCCTGATCGGGGACGCCGACCCTGCCAGCCAGCTCTCCCGTGCAACACCTCCGGCCCAGTCGGGGCTGTGGGAGGGGGAGGAGCTGTAGGCAGCAACAAAACAGAGCCGCCGCCGGCGGGAAGGGCACCATCTTCCTTCTTTCCCCCCTGATCGGGGACGCCGACCCTGCCAGCCAGCTCTCCCGTGCAACACCTCCGGCCCAGTCGGGGCTGTGGGAGGGGGAGGAGCTGTAGGCAGCAACAAAACAGAGCCGCCGCCGGCGGGAAGGGCACCATCTTTCCTTCTTTCCCCCCTGATCGGGGACGCCGACCCTGCCAGCCAGCTCTCCCGTGCAACACCTCCGGCCCAGTCGGGGCTGTGGGAGGGGGAGGAGCTGTAGGCAGCAACAAAACAGAGCCGCCGCCGGCGGGAAGGGCACCATCTTCCTTCTTTCCCCCCTGATCGGGGACGCCGACCCTGCCAGCCAGCTCTCCTGTGCAACACCTCCGGCCCAGTCGGGGCTGTGGGAGGGGGAGGAGCTGTAGGCAGCAACAAAACAGAGCCGCCGCCAGGCGGGCCCGCGCCTGGTCGGGCCCGCGCCAGAGGGCCCTTTGGCGTGGCCCTTAGGAGTGGCACGACAGAAGATCAAGGCAACAACACTGATCGTCAGCGCACCGAGAGAAGGTAACCTCAATGACAATCGTATAGAATGAGCTCCCCTGGCTCTGAGCTGTTTCTTCTCCGATTTGTACACATCTGCTGAACACCACGAGGCAGCAACAAATTAGCCCGCCTATCCTACAAGACTGCTCTGTCCCGCAACACCAGGCAACCCCCTGTGGAAACCAGATTTAATATGCATTTTAACCTTACTGTGCAAACATAGAGTTAAGAATATCTCAGAGCTATGTCTATTCATACATAAAGATATGACCATCTCACTCCACTTAACATTAATTACCTGAACAATATTGTCACATATGTGTACTGTATTTGCTTACTGCACTACCTAACTAATGAGTGCTTGTGGGTAGGGAAGTCTAATAGCAATTGTTACATTGCATTTGTTACATTGTTTCCATTGCTCAATCTTATATTTATTACATTGTTTCCACTACATGTCCAATGCTCCAAGTTGAAAATTGAAACATTGTTTATACTTATTTACCAGCTGACTACACTATTATACCACTCCAAAAAGGTAGTGATAAGAAGTTTTTCTCTCCCTCACCTTAACAACCGGCAACCACACCAACTGTCTCACATTTTCCTCTGCCACTTTGTACCGGCACAGATAGACCCAAAATGAAGCACATAATCCTCACTCTAATGAGTCTCTACCTTCTACTCACTATTTTGCCATCCAGCTCACTAGCACTAATGACAGCACAAAACCACATCCCAACGCTCCATACTAGCGGAAGAAAATGGCCCAATGACTCCAACAACCTTTATCATGGAGCGAGCTATCCACGCCGCCCCCATCTAGTTTATATCCCTCTACAAAATTCCCCAAAACTAAAGCAAAATAAACGCCCACACACTAACAGCCTGAAGTGCGCACTCATTAACTCTCGATCACTTCGCAAAAAATGGCCAGCAATCACTGAAACAATAACTCATCATAATTTAGATATCATTATGATTACCGAGACCTGGCTCTCACCGGAAGATAATACCATCCTCAATCAACTTCTCCCACCCAACTTCGTTACTTTCACCAGCCACAGGCAAAACAAAAGGGGTGGAGGAGTTGCCATCATCACCAGATCTGACCTTCAATTCAAAATGGAAGAAGCCAGCAACACCAATACCCTTGAAACATTATCTATTTCCAACCACTCTTGCTCCATAAACCTTATTTATAGAGCGCCCTCTGCGGATCCAGACAACCTCTCCAATATCATAAACTTAGCATCAAATACCCATGTTCCACATAAACCTAACTGGATACTAGGAGATTTTAACTTACCATCCCTACAGGACAATCAGGCAGCCGCTTTCACAGAAGCCCTAGATATCTTGGGATACACCCAATTGGTTTATGAACCTACACACACAAAGGGCAACGTTCTCGACCTGATATTCGCCCCACAAACGGTGCTTCAGCAAGCACAAAACATCACGTTATCACTAACAGCAGTTCCATGGTCGGATCATAAGCTCATTTCCTTTCAAATTCCGACCCCCATCAAGTCACTGAGACCCATTACGAACTCACAAACAAACACAACCGCAAATGCCAGAAGATTTCACCCGTTTAACAAAGAACGCATCCTGGCTGAAACAAACTCTCTCCTTGACAATACCTCACAAGACCTAGATGTCCTAATCTCCACGTGGAACAGCAGACTCAGCTCGATCGCAATCTGTCCCCCCACATCTAAAGCCCCAAAGAAAAGACCATCCGCACCATGGTTCACAGCTGACCTAAGGGCGTCACTGACCCTCCTACGAAGATTGGAAAAACGCTGGAGGAAATCACGTACCAGCAGTGACCAAACAGCATACATCCAACTCCTACACACACATCGCAGGGCAGTCACAGACAAGATGAAACAACATCACACTGACACTCTGAAACGTTCATTAAACAAACCGCACGACCTCTTCAACCTGGTCAAATATCTTGCCAAAGAACCGACCCCGGAACGCACAGGATTATGCCGTATTTATGCAATCAAAACTATGCAAGACTGACAAGATGATGATACCAGACCTTCCTGATGACCAAGCATGCGCAACGTATCTAACCTCTTTTACCACTCCGTCTAAGAGAACTATCGAAGACACTATTGCTACCCTAAATACCTCCACTTCATACTCAGATCCATGTCCAGCATTCTGGATAAAAGATCTGAGATCCGACCTTGCCCCAATCTTAGCTAAAATGAAAGGATTATCATTCAGCACCGGATCATTCCCATCCACGCTCAAACAGACCTCTGTTAGACCGCTGCTTAAAGACACCAAATTAGACCCTCAAAAGGTCGAGTCTTACAGACCCATATCCAGTATCCCGATGCTCGCCAAAATCGTTGAAAAAATAGTCTACAGGCAGCTACAAGATCATGTGGACACTAACGCACCTCTAGATCCATCACAACACGGGTTCAGAGAGTCACACGGAGTGGAAACACTACTCACTACTCTTTTCAACACCATAATCTCAGGCATTGACAACTCACGGACAGGTTTCGCACTCATCTTTCTAGATATTGCGGCAGCCTTTGACTCAGTCCGCCACGAGATTCTCCTGATTCGACTAAGAGAGAAAGGCATTACCGAAACAGCGCTTGAGTGGTGTAGGTCTTACCTGTCTGGAAGATGGCAACATGTACGAGCAAACGGAACCGCATCCGAGCCATTCCTACAAAGTCAAGGAGTCCCTCAAGGATCCTCCCTATCGTCACTTATGTTTAACATTTATATCCAACCCATCTGTAACATCATCAGATCCTTCAACGTGAGTTGCATGATTTACGCAGACGATGTCCTACTGTACCTGCCAATATCACTGGATTGCCCGGACCTCACCCCACTAACCAAGTGCTTCAATGCAATATCAGAATGGCTCCTCTCCCAAAATCTGCGCATCCAACATAAGAAAACTGAGGTCCTGTTCATCTCTAGAAATCTGGAATTCACTCCACCTAACCACTTGGAAGTAGACAACGCCAAGCTACAAGTAAAATCAGCCATACGGTATCTCGGAGTCACATTGGCTCAGAACCTCAACATGAAGCAGCACATAGCAAAAATAGTAAGAGCAATCTACTTCAAGATCAGATCCCTCAGACACATACGCCCTCTACTCGAGCTGAGCGACTTCCGTACCATCTACCAAGCCCTCATCATCCCTCATTTTGACTATGCAAACGCCATCCTACAAGGACTCCCCCAGACAACCTTACATCCCTTACAACTCGCCATGAACTGCGCTGCGCGAATCCTCTTTGGAGCACCAAGGAGAGAGCACATCACACCCCTCCTGATGCAGCTGCACTGGCTCCCCATCCAAGCCAGGATTAGCTTCAAGACCTTAGTGATGACATTCAAAGCCATCAACGGGTTATCCGCCTCTTCAATATGTGACCTCATACAACCACCCACACCCAACAGGATAAAAAGAACCTCTGCAGCCAACATGCTAGCAATACCAAAAGCCATGACAAGATGCGCCATATCAACTTCAAACAGAGCCTTCAGTCTGAGTGCCCCAAGCCTCTGGAACTCCCTACCACCACACATCAGAGCTATCCCCAACTTGAGCCAGTTTAGGAAGGCCTTAAAACACTTCCTCTTCATTAAATACCTCACAGCCTCCCCCGAACCCCAGCCACCATGTATGAGCAACACACAATAACTCCATCTCACATATACAGTTACCTTTTCAATGTTCCACACATGTAGATAGTTTCCCCTGTTATCCAAGTTTACTGCTCCTGTTCATTGTAATGACCTGACTCTTGTTTATTGTCGGATACTATTTGTTCTATGTAAACCGCGCTGATCGCAAATAGTGCGGTATATAAGAAATGTAAATAAATAAATAAATAAAATAACTTGTACATTTCTGGAATAGAAACAGAAACATGGCAGCAGAAAAATACCTATATGGCCTATCTGGTCTGCTTTTCCATATCAACAACTAAAGTCCCTTTTTTTCACATCATTCACATTGTTAGAGAGTGTTTATGGCTGTTTAGTGCTCAAGGCTCCCAGCTGAGTTCTTTGTTTTACTGGATAAAAAAGGGACAACCATTTTACAACACAATGACAAGGCCAACAATACCCACATCCTTCCATGTACCACGCATGCAATAAACTGTCACAATAGAATATTTCTGAAACAAAACAGGCTTGATAAAAAAAAAGGCTTACATTGGGGTGGAGGACAGATATTTTATACATAGAAAACTGTTTTTTCAGGATTTTGTTTTTTACAATACTACAGTTCTGGTGGGGCAGCAGGATTATAAGTAAGTTAAAATTGTATGTTTCAAACAGCACTGAAACCCTAATAAATACCTCCCAGGCCAGGCTAATGGACAGAATGTGGATATGGGAATAGTCCTGCTACTTTAAAATGGGGTTTATGGATCTCCCTTCAGACGTGACTGACAAAAACATCTGACAAAGTGGATTCTTATTCTTGACAGCTAACACCTCAAAGGTTAGTCTATTAAATGTCACCAATCTGTGCCATGTTCCTTGAAGCTATAACAACCTATAGTGTATTTTTGTCCTATAGATTTCCAATAGTATCGCCCATCATCACAGGAAACTAAAGGGGTAGATCTGAACGAGGGGCTCTTCTGTTCTCACCCACTGGCAATGGTTCTTCTAATTGTAGTACTTACCAAGTCTCTGTGGAGCACCCAGTTTGCATGGAGGTAATGAATGCCGTCAAGGATCTGGTAAAGCAGCGACTTCACCATGGATCTTGGCAACTGCATGGGCTTCTTATTTGCTTTCGAGGCACGGTGAAACTTGATAATGTGCTGAAATTCAAACAAATGCAACAAAATCTTTACACAATGCATTTAACCCATCCAAACCGCTGGTATAGAAAAGAGGGAAACTCTTATTCCTGTTCTTTGAGTCCATAGTTTGTCACATCATAGTGGAATAAACTTTTCTATGCTATAGCTAATAATACATCAGTGTCTCTTTTCTAGCACTGGTTTTGGACTGCGGTATTTGATGATTTACATTGTTAAAATTATAGGTATTATTTTATTTATGTATTTGTTTATAGAATTAACAGCCTTTATGAAGAGATTCACCCAAGATGGTGTACAACAGGCAACTTACAATAGCAAAATGGCCCCATGTCAGCATAACACCCAATTAGAACAGTGAGATAACTAGGAGGTAGTCAATAATAGATACCAATATGATACAATGTCAGTAATGTATACCTTAAAACAGCATATTAGAACATTCACATAACAGTAATATGATACAATGTCAGCAGAATACAAATGGCAGATCTTACGAGGCAACCCGGTAAAACATCCAAATAAAGAATACTCGGTGTTAGCAAAGTACAAATGAAATACCATAAAAGGCAACACAGAAGAGCATTCATATCAGATACTCACAACAGTGGCACCATACAATGAAACATCCCAATACTAATACTACCACTGTTACTAATGATCTGTATAGCGCTACAAGGTGTACGCAGCACAGTAGTACATATAGATGTAAGACAGAGTCCCTGCTCATCAGAGCTTACAATAGACAAAAGAGGGGACACATGTAATCAGGACATACAGACGGACAAGATGAGTGAAGACAAAATCATAGGGAACAAGAAAAATGGGTAACTAGATTGAGTGTAAACTATGCAAGTTTTTCTCACAGGAAACTGAAATTACATTACAGTCTTTGTGCTCACCTGTAACAGGTGATGTTTGTAGACCAATGGATAATATCATCTGATGGTGCTGAAATATCCTTCTGTACGTGTGGTCTCCAGAATTGCACACAATACTCCTAATAAGGTCACACCAGAGACTTATACAGAGGCATTATCACCTCCTTTTTCTGCTGGCCATTCCTCTCTCTATACACCCAAGCACCCTTCTGGTGTTTGCAGTTGCCTTTTCTACCTTTTTAGCAATTTTAAGATCGTCAGACACAATTACGCCCAGATCCCGCTCTTCTTTTGTGGACAGATGTACCTCACCCCCTACACTGTACAGCTCCTTTGAATTTTTGCAGCCTAAATGCATGACCCTGCAATTTTTAGCATTAAATTTCAGCTGTCATATTCTAGATTCTTCTTCAAGTTTAGCTAGATCCCTCCTCATGTTGTCGACTCCTTCCTGGGTGTCTACTCTATTGCAGATTTTGGTATTGTCTGCAAACTTTAACTGACAGTCCTTCTGCAATATTACTAACAAAGATGTTAAACAGAATCAGACCAAGGACAGATCCGGCACACCATTGGTAACCTCCTTCTCCTCAGAGTGAGCTCCATTTACCTGTACCCTTTGTCGTCTCCCACTCAACCAATTTCTAACTCAATTAGTAACTTAGGGTCCATCCTTAGGGTGCTCAGTTGTTTATAAGTCGCCTGTGCGGAACGGTGTCAAAGGCTTTACTGAAATCTAAATATACCACAGGAGTGGAGGAGTAGCCTAATGGTTAAGAACGCTGGCTTGGGAACCCAGAGACCAGGGTTTGAATCCCACTAGCACTCCTTGTGGCCTTGGGCTAGTCACTTAACCCTCTATTGCCTCAGAAAAATCCAAGTTATCAATGTCCCTGTTTAATGTACATTACCAAGTTTAAGTTTCAATGTAAACCGCATTGATTGAAATGATACAGCGGTATATAAAACCTGCTAAATAAAATAAATAATAAATCTAGAGGTCTCCCTCGGTCCAACTCCCTAGTCATCCAGCCAAAAAAATCAATCATATCTGTCTGACAAGACCTGCCTCTGGTGAATCCATACTGCCTCGGATCCTGCAATCCACTGGATTCCAGAAACCTCCATACACTTTTAAGTGGTGTAGATTCTCTGTCTGATGTTCCCAGAAGGATCTCAATCCCTTTTCTGCTCCAGTGGAGTCACTCCTCCAGTATCTCCTCCACCTGTCCTCGACAGGTCTAAAGACAAACTCTGTGAGAGTCCACCTCAGTGCCATTGCAGTCTCTCACCATCTACTCGATGGACAGCCCATCTCCACGCAACTGTTAGTAGCGCGTTTTATGAGAGGTCTCCTACTGTCCAAACCACCCATTAAGCCACCTTCAGTAGCTTGGGACCTCAATGTCATTCTAGTATAGCTTCTCAAGCTGCTCTTTGAACCATTAGCCTCGACCTCACTTAAGTTCCTATCTTGGAAGGTGATCTCCCTAATTGCCCTCATTTCAGCTAGACACATTAGTGAGCTTCAGGCTTTGGTTGCGGATCCTCACTATACCTGCTTCCATCATGACATAGTAGTCCTTCGGACTCACCCACACTTTATTCTAAAGGTGATGTCTCCCTTCCATTTAAACAGATCAATTTACCTTCCGGTTTTCTTTCCTAAACCGCATGTGTCTAGAACGGAAGCAACTCTGCACACTTTTGACTGCAAACTTGCTTTGGTTTTCTATCTCCAGAGGACTTGAGATCATCGTAAAGCCTCGCAGTTGTTTATCTCATTTGACCCCAGTCATCTGGGATTACCTGTTTCTATGTGTATGTTCTCCATATGGATAGCAGACTGCATTTCATTTGCTTATGAGAAAGCAGGGCTCTCCCTGGAAGGGCATGTTGCTGCTCACAACATTCGTGCCATGGCTACCTCGATGGTAGCCATCGATGACATTTGCAAAGCAGCAACTTGGTCTTCCGTCCATACCTTTGCTGGCCTTTATTATCTGGACAAGGACTCCCGGTCGGGATGCCATATTTGGTCATGTTGTACTCCAGGACCTCTTTCAGACTTAGATGTAACTCCTACCCTCCATTTTGGACTTCAAAGTTACCAGAAATTCATTCAGGATTCATGACCTCATCATGCCTACTCTGAGGCAAATTTCTACTGGTCCTGAGTTCCCTTCATCTGGGAGTTAGGGCATCCCATATGTAAAGACTATATTCCTGCTTGTTCCTGGAGATAGCGTAGTTATTCACCTGTAACAGGTGATCTCTGGGATCAGCAGGAATTTAGTCTTTACATATGGGATGCCCTAGCTTTAGTCTTTTCTCAGCTACAAACTCAGCTGAAGAGAGGGAGTTGGGAAGGCGGGAAAGTAGTTCCACAGGTGCAGTGGAATGCTCATTTCACTCCCCCACCCCAAATAAAGGTGAAAGAAGCCGAGCTCCAAACAAAATCTTCAATTCGATACCTTGGGGTTACCTTGGACCAATGCCTGGATATGAAATTACATATAACCAACACAGTTAGAGCGATCTACCTCAAGATCCGGACACTCCGACACCTTTGCTCCTTGCTTGATCCAGACGACTTCCGGACTATATTCCAAGCCTTAACCCTACCGCACCTCGACTATGCTAATGCCATTCTTCAAGGCCTCCCACAGTCCACCTTAAACCCTTTACAACTTGCCATGAACACCGCTGCCAGAGTCCTCTATGGAGCATCAAGAAGGGACCACGTAACACCTATCCTAAAGCAGCTCCACTGGCTCCCCATACATGGAAGACTGTTGTTCAAGACATTGTTACTCACCTTCAAGGCCATCAAAGGCATCACTTCCTCCTCACTAATAGACCTCATTCAGACCGTTCCACCTAACAGATCTAGAAGAACGATATCTACAAACGCGCTAGTAATCCCTAAGGCAGCAACAAAATGCACACTAGCCACGTCTAACAGGGCTGGAACACCTTGCCACCGGAGATTTGTGATGTCACCGATCTAACTCTATTCAGAAAGGCACTCAAATCTCACCTTTTCCCCCACTACTACCGGACCAGCCAGACACCGACCTGACCACCCATCCTCACTTTGACCACCTGTTACAGGACCCAACTCAAACTAAGAACATAAAACCTACTGTATAGACATGTAAATACATATGTAAATAGTTTCAGCTAACAATTCCCCTATGTTTATCCAAGTTGTCGTACCTGTTCTCTGTAAAACCAAACAGTTTGTTGTTCTGGTCTATTGTTATAATGTAAACCGCGCTGATGCTAAATAGTGCGGTATATAAGAGCCTGTAATAAATAATAAATAAATAAATACAATAAATAATAAATGCTCCCAAATTGGACTCTGGGAAGTGTTCTTGCACAGGCTCTGTCAGTACCGGTCATCCATATGTGAAGACTAAATTCCTGCTGTTCCCAGAGATCGCCTGTTACAGGTGAGTAACTACGCTTTCCCTGCATACCTCCTTTCATCACATTCTCTATCTCCAGATCTTTTTCCTCTTTTTCCCAATATCCTCTCAACTGACCCTATCCCGGCTAGTTTCAACCTCTGCCTGCTTCTCTCACGTTAGCTTCCACCATTCTGTCTCCACCTAGCTCAGTCTTCCAAGCCAGCATTTCTCTCCACCCTTCACCTTCTACAGAGGCTTGCTTTCAGTCTCAGTGCCGTCTCTGGAACAGCGGTTTGTTTTTCTGGCACTGTGAGTTTGCGTCCTTTGATGCCTGAAATTGTGCACTGATGTTACAGTCTCATGAGAAGAGTACAGGAATTAGTGCACTGTAGGGCTTGAACTTATCAAGAGTTGTGTGATAGTGGAAGAAAACCAGAGAGCTGCCTGCAGTTTGTATAAGGAGAAGATAAGGGAAGAATGTGTGCCAGGGGAAGAGAATTAGAGAGCTGCACTTTTGGCCAGTGGGAGCTATACAGTGAAGAACACTGACTTGGGTTCCTGATGTTCACACAATATAACAATGGTCACTTGAACGATAATAGACACAATATTGTATTAAAAATACCGTTCCTCTTTTAAAGTAAGAGATTCTTCAGCACTTTAGGTCTCAGTTTAAAATAACACTGCTGGTTTAAAGGTTTTACCCTTATATTAGCAATCGTGTTTTTTCACATCAATGACCTTGTGCCTTTACTTATGGAAATCAATATGTGATAAACCTTGGGATTTATATTTGCTGATCGAATAGCACAATACTGCAACCGTGTACTCAACTTAATGAAACTGATGAAGCCCCGTGGTTTGTTCACACTCCTGTTCACAATCCCATATATCTACCTCATACTCTAGAAACCTATATAAAATCCTGCAGTCTTCACCCTGTATCACGTATATACCTGTGATGCTGCCCACGTTTTCTGAGGATCCCAACCGTAAGTGGCCGGAAAACACTCTTCCAATGCAAAACGCCGCGCATGAGTAGTACACCTCCTAACCGCCTTTTAAAGATCCTACCTATCAATCAATCAGCTGTTTTTCATATAGATTTGAATCATCCTGCAAGTGTACCCTATCACAGGCAGGCCATCCAATCTATCTCATTATTGAGTCCCTTCGGATCAAGTGTGTCTAATATAAAAATCAAACGTTGTTCTCTTTTGAGTAATGTTTGGTCTAGCGTTCTGCCGTGACCTGCCAAAGTCACTTGTTCCAAACATAAACAGCGTAATTGCTCAAAAGTGTGTGCTTTTTCTATGCAGTGTTTAACTATTGGTGCTTGTAGATTTTTGCATCTTAATCGGCTCCTATGTTCTCGCATACGAACTCGAAATAATCTAATCGTTTTCCCTATGTAACATAATCCACAGGGGCACAAAACTGCATATACTACGTTTTTTGAAGCGCAAGAGGTCTGACTACGTAAAGAAAACTAGGGTACACTTGCAGGATGATTCAAATCTATATGAAAAACAGCTGATTGATTGATAGGTAGGATCTTTAAAAGGCGGTTAGGAGGTGTACTACTCATGCGCGGCGTTTTGCATTGGAAGAGTGTTTTCCGGTCACTTACGGTTGGGATCCTCAGAAAACGTGGGCAGCATCACAGGTATATACGTGATACAGGATGAAGACTGCAGGATTTTATATAGGTTTCTAGAGTATGAGGTAGATATATGGGATTGTGAACAGGAGTGTGAACAAACCACGGGGCTTCATCAGTTTCATTAAGTTGAGTACACGGTTGCAGTATTGTGCTATTCGATCAGCAAATATAAATCCCAAGGTTTATCACATATTGATTTCCATAAGTAAAGGCACAAGGTCATTGATGTGAAAAAACACGATTGCTAATATAAGGGTAAAACCTTTAAACCAGCAGTGTTATTTTAAACTGAGACCTAAAGTGCTGAAGAATCTCTTACTTTAAAAGAGGAACGGTATTTTTAATACAATATTGGGTTCCTGATGGGCATCGCCACTGAAATACAGCCTCCATAAAACACGAATAAGTTATTTTTTCTCTCCCAAACATGAGTGATTAAAACTGTAGAAGGAGTTGCAAAATAAAATAAATTATGGATGGTTTGTATGTTGAATCATCATGTAAGCAATTTTCAACTTGCCTGCATTGTTGCAGAGGCAGCAGGTGAGTTTTTGCCTGCAGTCCTTGTATCAGTTTTTAAAGTAAAAATCTGCATACTTTCACTTTGAAAACTGCTTAAAGAAAAAGTGCCCACAGACACTTGTCCTTACTGGTTCTTCTGACTTAACACACACAGTTTTAAAATACAAAATTGCATTGTTGCAATCCTCAGCCTAACTGTCCCTGAGAATATCCTTTTGCTAAAAGCATACAGTGTGGGCAGTTTTCAGACAGCTTTTGTGCCCAGGTACAGAGCCATTAACTTAAGTAAATACCTTTAAAAAATTGTTCCTGGTGAGCACTGAGCCCCGTGGGGCTGCTTCCTAATGAGGGCATTTTCCTTGCACAGTATGTGAGAGCAAGTGCCTGGCTACCAAGGGAAGGGGATCCTCTCTCTGTGACAGACACATGAAGGTGACAGCTCCAGAGCGAAAGAAAAAGCTGTCACCTGATGCTTCAGTTAATCACCAGATACAGTTGATGGGCATGTGGCTGTGGCTGTGGCTATGACCATGGGCAGGGAGGAGTTGTCTAGTGATTGGGGCAAGTTACCTCGGGCCAGAGCACCAGGGGTTCGAATCCCACTAGAGGACAGCAACCTTGGGCCGGAAGGACTGGGTTTCTAGTCCCACAGGTGTTCCCCTTGTGGCCTTGGGCAAGCTACTTAACCCTCCGTTGCCTCAGGTACAAAAACAGATTGTGAGCCCTTCAGGGATAAGGGAAAATTATATATACAGTACCTGAATGTACACCGCTTTGACTGGTGGAAAAGCGATATATAAGCCTAGCTAAATAAATAAATAAATAGTTGCCGTGGACAAGCTCTCTCAAAAAAACATTCTTTCCAGTTGATGCTTTAAGTTATTGTGGTGCAGTATCCGGCTACATAATAACAGCTTATGAAGGACCATGAAATTTCTGAATTAGTCAGAAACGGCTTCCAGTTGCATACTGCCGCTGTGCCAGAGCAAATGGAACGTGAACAAGAGGATTCAAACCTGTTTAAAGTTACATTTCATGCCCAGAAATGTTTTCAATTTAATTTGTTATTGTTAGCTTTACCAGTACTTGGGGATCACTTCTGTGGGGATATTACTAAATATCCAAACATATGAATGAAATTGGCTAATCCTGAACTGTAATAACCCCATTAAGGGGAACAAAATCAGCGAGAAAAAAAAAAGAGCTAAACCAAAGGCTTTGTAAAATGCTGTATAAAGATGTCTGGATATGCGGCTTCTTGTCTTCAGCCTTTTCCTTCGCCGTCACCCTTCTCTGTGCCTCTTTTCTCATGCTCGGAGCTGTTGACTCTTTGCTTGTGGTTTCTTCTACAGCTCTGAAACAAGAGATTCCTTCGCCTGCCCGCCATACAGAGCTGGCAGCAGTAATTTATTTTTTCCTGTGAACTCTGTGCTGGTAAAAGCAGATTGTTCTTGAGCTCATTGTATTCAATGAGAACAATATGACAAATGACAAAAGACAGCAATTCATTCCAGGACTGCACATGCAAGCTTGCCTCTCGCACATCGTGAAAGGCCGGCCAGTGTCGAATATAATCAGAAACATTTTTCAGGACTTGCTAGTGAAAAGCCATAGCAAATGCCTTCCGTTTCTATGGGCAGAACAATGTAGCAAGAAGCTAAATGCAACATAAAGTTTGATGTGTATGCACTGCCTTTCCCTGTGCTCCATGGTTCAAACTTCCGGGCTGCCAAATTGTGAGCATATCCAGTGCGGACATTTCATGATTGAGCTTTGCTTAGGTGTCTGGTTACTTTGAAGGAAATTCATCCAATCAGAAGACAAGGTCACATTAGTTAATTTTAGTTAATGAGTGGCCATTGTAATATTCACTTAGAGTTCCAAAAGACTTCAAACATGAAATTGCTAATCTGTCGCCTACCATTTAAAATGACCACAATACCTACTACTACTACTACTGATCATTTGTGTAGCGCTACAAGGCGTAGGAAACGCTGCACAGGCACATGTAAAAGACAGTCCCTGCTCATCAGAACTTGCAATCTAGTTAAGACAGACAATACAACAGCTGAGGACAAGCACACATCTAGGGGTAAAGTAAGGAGACTAAGTGGATCAGGATCTTAAAGCAGGACTGGAAGGGGGGGCTAATGGAATGCTAGTTTTTAAAAAGGGTTCCATGGGCGATACTGGAATCTAGAGACTGGTGAGGCATCTGTCGACAAAGACCTAAACTTACAGGCCCACATCGCCAGAACCACAAAAAACGCTTACCTCAAAATGAGAACCATCAGACGCCTCAAACCCACCCTCTCTCAGGACCACTTCCATACAGTTTGTCAAACACTCATCACCCCTACACTCGACTACTGCAACCCAATATACCTAGGGTTACCAAAACAGGCCCTCCGACCACTTCAGATGGCTCAGAACATTGCCGTCCGCATAATAAGAGACTGCTCCGGACAGGACCACATTACTCCTATCCTATACCACCTCCACTGGCTCCCAATCAGCTCCCGTATACACTACAAAGTTATCCTAAACATATTCAAGATAAGACAGAACATCTCAGCAGACAGCCTGCAACCTCTCATCAAAGCGGACAGATGCACCAGACCCAGAAGAAGGAGAACCACCGACCTCATCATCACCCCACGAGAATTCACCAAACCCAGACAGGACACCTCAAGAAGAGCTCTGTCCCTGGCGGCACCCTCCCTGTGGAACTCTCTCCCCGATGAACTGAGATCTGCCACGGACCTCACAGATTTCAGAGAGTTACTAAAAACAAAGCTTTTCATGGATCATTACAAGGACTTCACCTGAACTAAACTCCACCACAGTCATTTTGCATCCAGTGATCACCAGATAGTGTGGTTCAGTATTAGGACTAGGGCTGTTAGAATCCATTCCAAGGTGAGGATCTTAGACTTTAGGAAGACTAACTTTGCAAAGATGGGCCAATACCTCAGGGAGTCGTTAGTGGGATGGGAACAGCTGGGGGATGTAGAAAAACAGTGGGCAAAACTGAAAGGGGGTATTTTAAGGGCAACCAACCTTTTTGTTAAAATGGTAAATAAAGGCAAAAGGAAAAGGAGACCGCTATGGTTTTCGAAAGAAGTAGCTGAAAAAGTGAAGAAAAAGAGGGAGGCCTTCATGAAATACAAGAGATCACAGAGAGAGGAAGACAGGCATCTGTATTTGGAAAAACTTAGAGAAGCTAGCAAAGTAGTCAAGAAGGCAAAGATTCAAAAGGAGGAGGAAATAGCCAATGCAATAAAATGGGGGGAAATAGCCAATGCAATAAAATGGGGGGATAAGACATTTTTCAGATATATTAGTGAGAAGAGGAAGGGCAAAAGTGGTATTGTCAGACTCAAGGGTGCAGGGGGGGAATATGTAGAAGCTGATAAGGATAAAGCGGAATTGCTTAACAAATATTTTTGTTCTGTGTTCACAGATGAAGAACCAGGAGCAGGACCTCAGAAAACACCCACAAATAGGAACAGAAGCGTGGGACATCTTGAACAATTTTCAGAAGACTGTGTTCGTGAGAAACTAGCTCAACTTAAAGTAGACAAAGCGATGGGACCGGATGGGATACACCCTAGAATACTGAGGGAACTTGGGGGCGTTCTAGCAACTCCACTGACTGACCTTTTCAATGCCTCGTTGGAGTCGGGAGTGGTGCCAAAGGACTGGAGAGAGGCTCATGTGGTGCCTTTACACAAAAGCGGAAGTAAGGATGTGGTTGAAAACTACAGGCCGGTTAGTTTAACTTCGGTGGTGAGTAAATTATTGGAAACGCTGCTGAAAGAGAAAATAGTGAGGTTTCTGGAATCCAGCGGATTACAGGATCCGAGGCAGCATGGATTCACCAGAGGCAAGTCTTGTCAGACAAATCTGATTGATTTCTTTGACTGGGTGACGAGGGAGTTGGACCGAGGGAGAGCTCTAGATGTGGTGTATTTAGATTTCAGTAAAGCCTTTGACACTGTTCCTCACAGGCGACTTATAAACAAACTGAGCACACTAGGGATGGACCCTAAAGTTACTGCTTGGGTTAGAAATTGGTTGGGTGGGAGGTGACAAAGAGTACAAGTAAATGGAGCTCACTCTGAGGAGAAGGATGTTACCAGTGGTGTGCCCCAGGGATCTGTCCTTGGTACGATTCTTTTTAACATCTTTGTTAGTGATATAGCGGAAGGGCTGTCGGGTAAGGTTTGCCTCTTTGCAGATGATACCAAAATCTGCAATAGAGTAGACACCCAGGAAGGTGTAGATAACATGAGGAGGGATCTAGCTAAGCTTGAAGAATGGTCTAGAATTTGGCAGCTGGGATTTAATGTTAAAAAATGTAAGGTCATGCATTTGGGCTGCAGCAATCCAAGGGAGCAATACAGTATAGGAGGTGAAGTACTTTTGTCCACTAAAGAAGAGCGGACCTAGGCGTGGTTGTGTCTGACGATCTTAAAGTAGCTAAACAGGTAGAAAAGGCAACGGCAAAAGCTAGAAGGATGCTTGGGTGCATACGGAGAGGAATGGCTAGCAGAAAAAAGGAGGTGATAATGCCTCTGTATAAGTCTTTGGTGCGACCTCATTTGGAGTATTGTGTGCAATTCTGGAGACCGCACCTTCAAAAGGATGTGAACAGGATGGAGTCGGTGCAAAGGGTGGCTACTAAAATGATTAGTGGGCTTCATTATAAAACATATGAGGACAGACTTAAGGATCTTAATATGTACACCTTAGAGGAAAGGCGGGATAGAGGTGATATGATTGAGATGTTTAAATACCTCCATGGCATAAATGTTCAGGGAGAGAGCCTCTTTCAATTGAAAGCAAGTTCTGCTACGAGGGGACATGGGATGAGGGTGAAGGGAGATAGATTCAGGGGTGATATGCGGAAATATTTCTTTACGGAAAGAGTAGTGGATCCATGGAATAGTCTCCCAGTGGAGGTGGTAGAGATGAGGACAGTAACTGAATTCAAAAAAGCATGGGACAAACACAGAGGATCTCTAAAGGTAAAAAGGGGACTGTTGTAGTTGTTGATATAGTGGTCTTTTTCTGTCATCATGTTTCTATGTTTCAAACTGAAGCCTTTACGAACTGTATCTAGACCTGTATATAGCCCAACTGTAGATAGCTCAATTGTAAATAGCCTACTTGTCTCACATAGCTGTACATAGATCATCTGCACCTAAAGCAATCAAATCACTCACACCCCTCGACCATACTCTCTAAGATGTTTCACACTGCATGTCGCACACTCTCCCCCCCCCCCCCAACGATTGTTTGCTGTGATAACCGCTTTGATTTAATGATAAAGCGGTATATTAAATCTGACTAAATAAATAAATAAAATTATTGAAGCTATTCTAAAAATCAAAATTACTGACCTTATAGTTATGCTTAATGAGAATGAGGCAGCATAGATTCAACAAAGGCAAGTCTTGCTTTATTGGTTTATTAGACTTTTTTGAAGGTGCAAACAAACAAGTGGACAACGGTAAGCCGATTGATAATAGTGTATTCCATATTGTCCTGTCAGACCAGTCCAGACAAGTGGATTATGTTCCCCAGTATTTATCTGTCTCTAGCAGAGTGTGGACACATCAGAGCAGCTCTGTGAAAGCTTTAAGAAAGATAACTTTAGCTCATGAGTAACCATTCTTAGGGGTGACTTCCTCACTTGAGCTTGATGTGGCAGACACCCATTGGGTCACCCTTAAAACCAGTGCCCTCCTGGGTTTGCCAAGAAGGAGGCATGTCAGTTCTGTTCCCTGTCCTTATCCTGTTAAGGGCCAGTTGAGTAGCCAGAATTATTGGATCAGTACCCCACAGCCTCAGTGCCTCCTTTCCCGGCTTTCCCCCCTTCTCCTCCCCCGGCTTTCCCCCGAAGATGGCATGAAGATTCAAGAACTACGTGGCTGTAGACCTTGGCAGCAGAGTAGCTGAGTCCGGCACTGTTGCTGCTTAGGGTCCTGGACAGTGAGTACCAGATTTAAGTTCTGTTTCTGTGCCAAATTTCTCTTTTGTGCATCTTTTGTATTATCTGTGGGGACAATATTGACTTCTTCTGGTTAGTGGAGTGCTTGTTAGGTCGCGGATTAGAACAGTTGGTTCTCGTGGTCTTTTTTCCGCTGGTTCCTTCCTCATACTTGTGCTACATGTGCGTGTTATTGGTACTTAACTATGTTCCATGACTTGAACATTCTTTCATGATTGTTTAATACCCATGTTCGTTTGGTTGTGAACCTGTGTACAAAGATGCAATGTGTGCCCAAAAGGTTGTTGTGTTTTCTGTTCCGTGTATGTTGGCAGTGTGCATGTTATCTCCAGGAACAAGCAGGAATGTAGTCTTCACATATGGGTGAAATCTGTACCAATGTAGCCCGCGCAGGAACGCTCCCCAGGGACCAATAGGAAAGCTTTTGGGAGCATCCCACTGCGCCTGCGTAGCTGCCTTCCTACCTTTCCAGCTCTCCCTCCTCTGTTCTTTGTTTTCTGCTGAGCCGACAAGAAGCAATTCCTGTCACTGCAGAAAATTTGTCTTTTTCATATTTTTTGTGGTCGCGTCTGCCTTCCCATCAATGCTGGTACCAACCTCCGTCAGTGCTTGCTTTCTTTAAAAAAAAAATTTCTCTAAGGGAAAATTATTCTTTCCTTCAGGCACATCAATGCCATCTTAGGCTTAGGCCTTCCTTTCTATCACAGACAAAATGGAAAAACCATTCAGTGGTTTTAAGAAGTGTTCCTAATGTGGCAGTACCATTTCGGCCACCGACACCCATGACTGGTGTCTAAAATGCTTAGGGCCGGATCATCAGCCGTCAGAATGTCCTCTTTGTAGGAGGATGACAAAGAGAGGACTACAGAATTGAGCTGCAAAGCTGGGCACCCTCTTTACCTCCGATGTAGTATCTTTAGCATCGACGTCATCAAGAGCTTCATCTTCCTCCCAAGGATCTCAGGTATCGAAATCTAAGTCTTCATCGAAGGCTGGCCCTCGAAGGGTAGATCTCCTTCTAAGCACTGAGATATCAGCTAGAGAACCTTCTCTCCAAAGCCTTAGTGGGGTCCCAGGATGCTCCCGAGGCCTCCAACTCCGGAAAGCTCCTGGTGCCATGCTCAGGGATCATGGTCAGCAATTCCGGTACTGATACCCAAGCATCGGCAAGCTCTATGGATCAACGTATCCTGGCCATCGGGTGGAACTTAGCAGCCTTACTGATGAACCTCGGTACCAGTAAAACCTTTGCAGTCGGTTCTGCAGGCGTCGGTACCAGCACCGGTACTGATACAACCTGCATCAACTTTTTTGCTGCTTACCATGCTACTGACCATGCCGGCCCTCAAATCCGTTTCCGGTACTGAGGTTCTGGCACTGCAAGCCTCAGCTACCAGTTTTGGTCGGTACCGAGTACGTGCAGAGTGGGAACACCCTGCCTGTCGATACTTTGAGTTTTCGGATTCCGATTCATTGATGAATTGGTCGATACCCGGGACATGAGAACTATCCCAGAAGACCCATCTCCATAACGTCGCATGTTTCCTCCAGAGGACATGTCTTTTCAAGACTATTCACAATGTTGCTAGGGGTCTGTCCATAACAGTGACATTGGAGAAAGAGCCTAGGGCCGAAGAACTCAAAATTCTTCAGTACCCTACAGCCCCGAAGGAGGCTGCTACGCTCCCTATCCATCGGATACTTCACGATCTTATGCAGCATATGTGGAAGACACCCCTTACCATCTCTCCCCATACCCGGTGACAAGATTTAACTAATTGATTTTATGTAAATAGTTCAATCGTTATTGTAGATAGTTACCCTTGTTACCCAAATTATTGCCCTGTTATCTGTAACTCATACGTGTTTTCAAATGTACTGAGATTGTTTTGTTCCATGTAAACCCCGCTGATGCTAAAGAGCGCAGTATATAAGAAACTTTAAATAAATAAATAAATAAGATACCATGTACCGGGTACCGGAGTGTCCCAGTTTCCAAAAGATGCAATTGCTGCACCATTCCATGGTGGTAGAATCGGCAATGCATCAACTAAAGAGTGCTAAGACATGTTCCTCAAACCCTCTAGGTAGGGAATCGAGAACCCTCGACACCTTTGGTTCATGTTGTTTTCAGGCCTCCATGTTATAGGCCAGGATCAGTTCCTACATACTCTATATGGGTATGTTCCTTAGAGAGGTGGCTAAGGATTTGGAATTAATTGCTCTTCTTCTCCCCGATGACAAGAGAGCAGATTATCTCACCGTTGTAAAGCATGCTCAGAATGTTTCAAAGTTTGTTAACAGAACAACTTTTGACTGTTTTGAATGCATCAGCAGACTTCATCCATCTGCATCGGTGCACGTAGGATTGCTTGGCTTCAAGCATCAGATCTTGAACAATGGGTTCAAGATAAGCTAGGTAATATCCCTTGCACCAGTGAATACCTTTTTGGCAAGGATTGTCAAGACAAAGCCTCTCAGTTAGAATCTGAGAACACTACCCTCAATAGGCTATCTAGCTCTACTGCCAGCCCAGCTAGGAAAAAAGCAGCAAAGAAAGATGAAATTAGACTTACCTGCTAATTGTGGTTCCTGGAGTGGAACCCGTCTAGTCCCGGAACCTCTGGGTTGCCCATCTTATCCAGCAGCTTGGAGACTGAGAAACTCCCACTTTTGTGACATCATGAGTATATCTCTCCGGTGTCCGCCTCCAATCATCAGTAACCTATTGACAAAGCAGACTCACCAGAGAAACAAGTAAACATACCTACTACATCTTATGGCCAAATGGACAATATAATCAGGAACTAAGAAATAGCCCTGTCATCACTGTGACTCCAAACCCCTGAACAGATCAGGATCTTGTCAGAAAAAAAGGAAAGGAGAGAAAGAAAACCCCCAGAAAGAAAGGCCTCTGACCCCCATCCGCGAGTACTCATGCAAATTTTAATTACGTTTTTTTTTTTTTTTTTTTTTTTTTACAAAACTGAAGTAAGAGAAAACCAAAGCACAAGTCTTACCCGTAATCCTCGGAGATACTTCAGGCTTCTGTGTGCATGCACATCCGGGGAGGGATCCGGGACTAGACGGGTTCCACTCCAGGAACCACAATTAGCAGGTAAGTCTAATTTTATCTTCCTGATCGTGTCCCCCGTCTAGTCCCGGAACCTCTGGGTTAGTACCAGAGCAGTAGAAACCAATCAATCACGGGAGGGACCCGGCAAACCAGCCTGAAGAACCGCCCTTCCAAAAGAGGACTCCCCCATCCTCTGCACATCTAGACGATAGTGTTGAACAAAGGAATTCAAAGACGACCATGTAGCCGCCTTACATATGTCTACCGGCGACACCAAGCGATGTTCCGCCCATGAAGCAGCCTGTGCCCTAGTGGAGTGAGCCCGGAGCCCTTCCGGCACTACTCTACCTTTCAGTACATATGCCGAGGCAATCGCCTCCTTGATCCATCGGGAAATGGTAGCCTTGGACGCTGCCTCTCCCTTCTTCGGGCCCCCAAACAACACAAAAAGCCTGTCCGACTTCCGGAAAGACTCTGTGCGCCTTAGATACTTCTGCAAGACCCTACGAACATCCAAGAGATGTAGGTTCCTCGAGGAAGAGTCAGGACCAGCTTTAGAAAAAACTGGCAAAACGATTTCCTGGTTCAGATGAAATGCCGAAACCACTTTCGGGAGGAAAGCCGGGACCGGTCGCAAGACCACCTTACCCGCAAAAAAGGAAAGGTAGGGCTCCCTACAGGAGAGCGCCTGTAGCTCGGACACCCGACGCGCCGAACATATGGCCACCAAGAACACTGTCTTCAGCGTGAGATCTTTAATAGAGGCGTTCGCCACTGGCTCGAAAGGGACCCGCTCTAGAGCATCCAGAACGAAAGGCAGATGCCATTTAGGTAAAACATTCTGGGAAGGCGGCCGAACCAGAGCAACCGCCCGGAAAAAACGCTTCACATCCCGCTGCGACATAATGGACTGACCTTTGACTCGACCCCTGAAACAGGACAAAGCCGCCGCCTGGACCCGCAACAAAGCCGCTGCCAGCCCCTTGTCAAAACCATCCTGCAAAAAACTCCAAAATCTGAGGAACAGATGCTTTCAAGGGCATGCACTGTCTGTCCCCACACCACGCCTCGAAAATTCGCCAGACGCGAATGTACGCCAGAGACGTAGAGCGCTTCCGGGACCTCAATAAGGTAGAAACGACCGCCGCGGAATACCCCCGGGACGTCAACCGAGCCCTTTCAAGAGCCAAGCCGTAAGCGAGAATCGATCCACGTACGGCATGAGAAGAGGCCCCTGGGAGAGAAGGTCCTCCCGGCAAGGGAGACGCCAAGGCTTCGCCGCCAACAGCCGCATCAGGTCCCCGTACCAAGGACGCCTCGGCCAGTCCGGCGCTATCAAAATCACGGACCCTTTGAACTTTTCTATCCTTTGGAGCACCCTTCCGATCAAGACCCAAGGGGGGAAGACATACAGCAGTTGTCCCTCCGGCCAAACCTGGAGCAGCGCATCCAGGCCTTCCGACATCCTTTCCCGTCGCCTGCTGAAGAAGCGACTTGCCTTTGCGGACGCGAAGGTCGCCATGAGATCCATGACCGGGAAGCCCCATCGTCGAGCTATCATGTTGAAGACCTCGGGATGAAGGACCCATTCCCCCGGGTCCACGCGCACCCGACTGAGGAAATCGGCTTCCACATTGTCCACCCCTGCAATATGGGCGGCCGACAAGTCAGAGAGATTCATCTCCGCCCAGACACACAGGGCTGCGGCTTCGGTCTCTAATGCGACACTGCTGGTGCCGCCCTGCTTGTTGATATAGGCCACCGCTGTCGCGTTGTCGGACAACACCCGGACCTCCTTTCCGGCAATCAAGGGGCGAAACCTCTGCAGTGCCAGGCTCGCCGCCCTCAGCTCGAGACGGTTGATCGGCCACGTTGCTTCCAGGGGATTCCACCGCCCTTGCACGAAACTGCCCTGACAATGAGCGCCCCAGCCTAAGAGACTGGCATCCGTCATTACTGCCACCCAGTCCGGGGCCACCAGGGACTTTCCCCGCTCCAAAGACTCGGGAAGCAGCCACCAGAGCAGATCCTGCAGGACCTCCGCCGGGCAAACTAGTCTCCGGGACAGAGGGTCCCGCTGATGCGACCACCGACGTAGCAACGCTCGCTGCAATGGTCTCATATGAGCTCGGGCCCACGGTACTGTCTCGATGGAAGCCGCCATGGTGCCCAACACTTGAAGATAATGCCAAGCCGAGGGAGCTCTGCGCTGCCGGAACCTCTCCACCAGAGCGCGCAGGTGCTGAGCTCTTTGCGCCGTGAGGAACACTCTGCCCAACTGGGTGTCGAAACGCGCTCCGAGATATTCCAGGTTCTGAGAAGGATGCAAGTGACTCTTCGCCACATTGACTATCCACCCTAGACTTTCCAGGAACGAGACTACCCTGGACGTCGCTTTCTTGCTCTCGGCGTGGGATTTCGCCCGGATCAGCCAGTCGTCCAGGTAAGGGTGGACGAGGATGCCCTCCTTGCGCAGGGCCGCCGCCACCACCACCATGACTTTGGTGAAGACCGCGGAGCCGTGGCAAGCCCGAAGGGCAATGCTTGAAATTGATAATGACCGAACGGGACTGCAAACCTGAGGAATTGGAAATGGTCCGGTCGGATGGGAATATGCAGATAAGCCTCCGAGAGGTCCAGCGACGTCAGGAACTCGCCGCGCTGAACCGCCACAATGACGGATCGCAGAGTTTCCATGTGAAAATGAGACACTCGAAGATAGCGGTTGACACCTTTGAGATCCAGAATGGGACGCACTCCCCCGTCCTTTTTTGGAACCACGAAATAGATGGAGTATCGACCGCATCCGCACTGGTCTGAAGGTACCGGGACGATGGCCCGGAGGTCGAGTAACTTTTGTACCGTCTCCCGAAGCGCCACGCGCTTCGCCACGGACCGACCGGGAGACTGAACAAAAGCGTCCCGCACCGGACGGAGGAACTCCAGGGCATAGCCTTCTCGAATGACCTCCAGGACCCACTGATCCGAAGTGATTTGGGCCCAGGCGGGATAAAATTCCCGCAAACGCCCCCCCACAGGGATGAGGGGAGTCTGGGCCCTCCTCACTTCATTGCTGCTTCTTGAAGGTATTCAAGGAGGAAGAAGAGGCACCAAACCCCCTTCCCGCTCCTCGAAACCCACGAAAGCCCTGCATCCTGTTGGGGAAACGGCCTCGCTGACTCGAATAAAATCTTTGGGAGCGAAAACGGCGAGCATCGCACAATTGCCCCCGACCCCCCGGTGCCCCACGGGCCACCTTAGGCTTATCCTCCGGTAACCGCCCACCTTTGGATTCACCGAGGTCCTTCACCAGCTTCTCTAGGTCCTCACCAAACAGTAGACGACCCTTAAAGGGAAGCTTACTCAATCTAGCTTTAGAGGAGATATCTGCCGACCAATTCCGGAGCCACAAATAGCGGCGTGCTGCGACAGAGGAGGCCATGCTTTTGGAAAGACCGCGCATGAGATCATACTGAACATCCGCCAAGTAGGCCGCCCCGGACTCCAGACGGGCAGCCTCCTCTGCCAACGCACCGGGCTGACCCTCCTGCACCCGCTGGGACCACCGCAGGCAGGCTCTAGCCACCCACGCCCCACAAATAGCCGCCTGGAGCGAAATGGCATTGACCTCGAAAACCTGTCGCAATAAGGCGTCCAACTTCCTATCTTGCCCATCTTTAAGGGCCGCACTGCCCTCTACGGGAATTGTCGTTTTCTTGGTAACCGCCGAGACGGCCGCATCCACCTTAGGCAATTTAAACACCTCTCTATCCTGATCTAACAATGGATACAAACGCCCCATAACTCGGGAGCCTTTCAACGGAGCCTCTGGTAGATTCCATTCCTCTTGAATCATCTCCTGGAAGACTCTGTGAACTGGGAACGCTCGTTGAGTCTTCCGAAACACCTGCAACAACGGATCCTCCAAGGATTCATCAGCTGAGGTCCCCGGGACCGGCATATTGAGCGCCTTAAGCGTCTCTACGATGAGGGCTGGAAGCTCATCCCTCCGAAAGACCCTCACAATCCGGGACTGGTCCTCTCTCTCCGAGATCTCTCCTTCCTCCAGCTCCTCATCCAACTGTAGGCTGTGGGACTCCTCATCCGAAAGAGGGTCCTCTGAAGCCCCCGACTGCACGCACAGCTCCCCTTCTCCACGAGGTTTCTTACCCTCTACTGGAGCGCAGTCCTCTCGAGGAGAAGACGGGCGCTTACGTGCGCCGCCCTTTGGTGGTTGCTGCTGTAGGGAGCCTCCAAAGACGGATTGTTGGAGGAGAGCTACGAACTGCTGAGAAAAAATAGAGGACAGGTCTATAGGTAACGTCGGTAAAGAGGAAGAAGTGGCTGGGCCGGAGGAAGGGCCTGCAACGGACTCTAATTGGGAAACGTCCTGCCCCCCTGGTGCGGAAATGTCAGCAGCTGGGGTCGGGACTGACTCCTGCTGCGCCTGCTCTGCCGACGGCTCCCCGGAGTCACCCATACAAGCCTTGCAGACTCCAGCAGATGTCTTCCTCGTCCCACACACTAAACACAGGGACTTGGAAGGCATGATAAAAAGGGCACTGATCCCGGACCTGCCTGGGACAGAAACACTAAGGCAGGCAGGCAGAGACCTCCCAAACGGGCAACCAAAGGTTAGGCCGCCGTATACTCCCCCTGAAAGCTGACCTACTCGGGAAGCAGAGAAAGACAATAGCCCCCCTGTATAGCTTGGGACCTTGCACTGCTCCTTTATTGTATTTAGTTTCTTTTATTTTCGTTGTTTTTTTTTTTGTAATGTGATGAGAATCGCTGAGGCACTTAACCGCCTGCTGTAGTCCCCGAAACGTCCGTGCGGGAGGCCTGAAAGGCCGGCACGCCGACGCCACGCGGCAGGGCCGATCGGAGCAAAAGCGCGCGAAAACGCGCTGAGGGGAAGCAAGCCGGCTGCCCGATGCAACACTTACCTCCGGCCTTGGAACACGAGGAAAAAGCGTGCAGAAAACAGGGCTGAGGCCACCGACACCGGGAGTGCTCGAGACCCCCGATGCTGAGAATCAAGCCGCCGTCCGCGTGCACCGGAGAGAGCCGTCAGACGCACGAGCAGGCAAGACTTCTGTGTGGCGTCGGCTCAACTCCGTATGCAGCCGTCCGTGAAGCAGAGACCCGGCAGCTGCTGCATACAGACCTTGCCCTCTCACAGCCGGTGTCTGAATGGGCCGGGGACCCCCCACTCTCCAAAGCAATGAGCAGGGAGACAGAGAAGAGGAGAGGGGCAGGGAGGGAGGAGCAGATAGAGCCAGAAATAAAGAAGCTGACCTGTGCTGAGAAAGAAAGCCACAGATCTGAGGCAAAGGGAGACCCCGGGACTGAACTACTCCCAATAGACTAAAGAACTAAATCCAACTCTATAACTGTTTCTCTAGTGAGCCCGGACCCCCGGGCTCCCATGTATCCAGCTGCTTGGAGACTGAGGTAACTGATGATTGGAGGCGGACACCGGAGAGATATACTCATGATGTCACAAAAGTGGGAGTTTCTCAGTCTCCAAGCTGCTGGATAAGATGGGCAACCCAGAGGTTCCGGGACTAGACGGGGGACACGCTCGGGAAGCTTTTTTCAATAAGAAGAAGTACTGTCCTTCTTATACTCCTGCTGTTCAGTGTCAACATCATGTTCTTCAGAAGAGGCAGCAACAATCAAAGCAGCAAAAAAGGCTCAGACTCCTAAGTAACAGCCACCTCAACAGACCCAGCCTCCTTAGGATCTTTGACTACTTTCTAGAGAACACAGCTATTCTGCCTCTGGAGATTCCAGATCCCATCCACATCCCCAGCAGACTCTGTTGCTTTGCCCACAGGTGGCATCTTTTCACATCAGAGCAATGGACATTGTCCATAGTACGGGAGGGGTACAAGCTTTATCTAGAAAGTCTACCCCCCCAACCCCCGGACTCCTCCAAGAGAGTTCCGCTCTCTACCCCTTCTCACTGCTCTATTGCTTCAAGAGGTCACCTCTCTTCTCTTGTAGGGTGCAATAGAGGAGGCTCCACCATCCCAACAGGGAATGGGCTTTTATTCTCCATACTTCCTCATTCCAAAGAAAACAGGAGGGTACAGGCCTATTCTGGACCTCAGAGAACTTAACAAGTACCTAGTATGGGAGAAGTTCAAAATGATCTTCCTAGGGGACCTTCTCCCCTATTTCCAGAGTCAGGATGGGCTCTGTTCTGTAGATCTAAAGGAGGCATACACTCACATACTTATTCATTTGAAGCACAGAAAGTTCCTGCGCTTCATGTTTCAAAGGAGACATTATCAATACAGAGTCCTGCCTTTTAGCCTCGCCTTTGCCCCAAGAGTCTTCACAAAATGCATGGCGGTAGTAGCCGCATTGCTAAGGACTCTAGGGATATTTGTCTTCCCTTACTTAGATGACTGGCTCATTCAAGCAAACACCTCTCTAGAGGCCAGCCTATCCCTCTTGCATACCATGCAGGTGCTACAACACTTGGGATTTGTAATAAATCTTCCAAAGTCCCAACTCGTCCCCTCTCAAACCCTAGAGTTTATAGGGGCTCTCCTAAACACTCAGCAATCAAGGGCATTTCTGCCAAAACCGCCACTGCGCTTGACTCAATCAGTTAGCATCTCAGGCATACTCAAAAACTTTCTCACTGTTCGAGAAATGCTACAACTTCTGGACCATATGGCATCAATGGTGCATGTTGTTCCATATGCTCGTCTACATATGTGCACAGTGCAATGGACACTGTCATCCCAGTGGTCTCAGGCATCGGGTCACCTTGGAGACAAAATAACGGTCTATACTCTCCTAATCTCATCTCTCCAGTTGTGGCAATCCCCAGAAAACCTCCTAGTAGGGTTACCTTTTCAGATGCCAGCACATCCATGTACCCCGACGATGGATGCGCCCAGATTGGGCTGGGGAGCTCATCTGGACACTCTCTCCACTCAGGAATTCTGGTCTCGTCAGGAGTCACAACTCCACATAAATCTGCTGGAACGCAGAGGCATTCACAATGCTCTCAAAGTGTTCCAGGACCATCTTCGATACAGCACAGTTCTAGTCCAGATGGACAATCAAGTAGCCATGTTCTACTTGAACAAGCAGGGCGGAACAGGCTCTTGGACCTTCTGCAGCAAGGCTCTAGATCTGTGGTCCTTTGCCATAAAGCATCGCATTCACCTGCATGTGGTGTATCTTCCAGGCAAACACAATGTCTTAGCGGACAAACTGAGTCGAGTCCTTCTCCCCCACCAGTGATCTCTTCATGTAGACAAAGTCTCTCACATTTTTCAAATCTGGGGAACTCCAGAGATAAACCTGTTCACAAGTCTTCAGAATGCCAAGCTCCCTCACTTCTGCACCAGGACTCCTGCACCGGACAGCCAGCAAGTGGATGCTTTTCACCTCCACTGGGGCCAAGGTTTCCTATATGCCTTCCCTCCCATTCCCCTAATTACCAAGACTCTTTTCAAACTCCAGAGAAACAAGGGCTGCATGATACTCATAGCCCCACACTGGCCACATCAACCGTAGTACCCTCTCCTTCTACGTCTGTCTCGGGTTCAACCCATAGATCTGGGGTCTGCTCCGGATCTCCTCTCTCAGGAGAAGGGGACGCTGCTCCATCTCAATCCACAGTCCCTCCATCTCACAGCATGGCTGCTGAAGGCATAGCCTTCCAGGACATTAACCTTTCCCAGGAGGTTAAAGACATCCTCTTAGCTTCTAGGAAGCCATATACCAGGCACTTCTATGCCTTCAAGTGGCATAGATTTTCTCTCTGGTGTTCTCAGAGGAATTTTAATCCCTTCTCAGCTTCGCTGTCGGCATTACTTGAGTATTTCCTCCACCTATCTTCTTCTGGACTCAAACCCAATTTGGTAAGAGTACATCTAAATGCAATTGCACCCTCTTACATGCCCTTAGATGGCCAGCCCATCTCTTCACAGCCGCTTGTAGCACGCTTCATGAGGGGTCTATTAACTAGACCTCCCATTAAGCCCCCTCTAGTGGCATGGGAACTTAATGTTGTTCTAGGACAGCTTCTCAAGCCGTCCTTTGAACCTCTAGCCACTACTTCACTGAACTTTCTCACGTGGAAGGTCTTCTTCCTTATTGCCGTCACTTCAGCATTAGTGAGCTCCAGGCTTTGGTGATTGACCCTCCTTATACCCGATTCCACCATGATAAGGTTGTCTTTAGGACTCATCCTTACTCTTATGCCGAAGGTGGTCTCGCCCTTTCATTTAAACCAGTCAGTCTACCTTCCTGTCTTTTTCCCTAGACCTCATTTTTCTAGGGCAGAGGCAACTCTCCACACTCTGGATGGCAAACGTGCCTTGGCTTTTTATCTCCAGAGAACTCAAGAGCACCGAAAAGCTTCCCAACTTTTCATCTCCTTTGACTCGAGTCACCTGGGTTTGCCAATATCCAAACAAACTCTCTCCAAGTGGATAGCGGACTGCATCTCCTTTGCTTAAGAAAAGGCAGGACTCTCTCTCGAGGGTCACATCACTGCACATAATGTTCGAGCCATGGCTGCCTCTATGGCAAATCTACGCTCTGTAGCTATTGATGAGATATGCAAGGTAGCAAATTGGTCTTCTGACCACACTTTTATCCTATATTGGCTCCCGCAAGCATTGCGTGCTGTGTGGTCTCTCCAGGCACCTGTAGGGCTTGCATCCACGCGGCGCCTGCCCCGACGTCATCTACGGGGCATAAGAGAAGGAGCGGTTCCTGTTGCAATCGGAAGTGAGTGGAAGGAGTTTTGCCCGACTGTGCTCTGCGTGCTGTGTGGTCTCTCCAGGCACCTGTAGGGCTTGCATCCACGCGGCGCCTGCCCCGACGTCATCTAAGGGGCATAAGATCTGTTCTGCTCCACGGTCACGCTTTTGAAGGGGCACTTTTAAAGTGGCGTATAATTGCTCCTTATGCGCTCCTTCAGCACTCGAGGTGATCTGGTGGTGGTGTCCATGGCATGGGCAAGCGCAGGAAATGCCACTTCAATGTAAGTACTTTTAATCCTTCTAAAGTGGTTAAAACTGTTGGTCCTATGGATAAGCATGTTGTATCGGTGAAAATGAAAGAGGCTGTTTCCAGTGTTGCCGTCAAGTGTTCTTCCCCTCCAGATGGTTCCTCTGGTGGGTTTTCAAGCTCTGCCCTGCTTATGGAATTAGACTCTATTGACTCAGTGACATCTTCTCCGATGGTGGAAGTTCATTTGCAGAATGAGTTTTTTTTTATCTCCTTCTGTTCCCTTGGAGCGTGACTGTGAGCCTCTGGTAGCTCCTTTGCCACAAGCTATCCAGCTACCGGTGGACTGTGTTGTGGTACGCTCCGAGGGTGTTTCTACTAAAGTTGATACTCAAAATGTCTCTCTTGTTGATGTTTTGTCTGTTCTTTCATGAATAGAGGCCTCTATTACCTCATTAGCCTCCGTGGCTTCTCAATTTTCTGATTTTTCGAAAGGTTCTGTAGCTAAAATGGCTCAGCACGATTCTCAAATTGCAGCTTTAGATACTAAATGTCAGAATTTGGAAAGTCATTATGCCTCTTTACAAAAATCTTCTTTGTTTTTTATGAAGGATAGTATTACCTTGCATATGCAGCAGGACCTTTTAGAGAATTCCTTAAGGGCAATGAATATTCGTTGTTTAAAAACTTTCCCTATACTCAACTATTATCTCCCCAGATATTATTTGATAAATATCTAACTGAAGTTTTGGGGTATGATAATAATGTTAAACCGCCTATAAATAAGCTTTATTATTTACCAGTGACTGGGGCACCTCCCGTCAGGGGTTCCCCGGGAGTGGTTCCAAAAACTCTAGTTGATTCTTTAGATGTATCTGAATTTATAGAATCCTCTCAAGATTTGATTGCCTCGCGAGCTACACTCCTTGTATCTTTTGTGTCTGAGGCAGATAAGAATTCTGTTATGCGTTTGTTTTCTGCTAATAAGAATGCCGTATTTTGTGGAGCTAAGATAAATATTTTTCCTGACGTCTCTAGACAAATGCAGCTTAGACGTAGGGCTTTTTTAACTTTAAAGCCTTGCGTCTTAGCTCTTGGTGCATCCTTTTTTCTCAAATTTCTTTGTAAATGTGTGGTAGTATTTGATGGCACCAAGTATGTTTTCTCTGAGACTTCATCTTTAGAATCTTTTATTGTCCATCAGGTTCCCTCGAAGCAGTAAATGTTTTTTCTAGATCTGTAAGCAAAGTAATTAGAGTTTCACACATTTTTACGGGTATTACATCTTTAATTTCTGTACTTTGTATATCCTACATTTTCTGTTTTGGATTTCCTTAGTCCTTCGCTCCCCTAG
Source organism: Ichthyophis bannanicus (assembly GCA_033557465.1). Taxonomy (NCBI): domain Eukaryota; kingdom Metazoa; phylum Chordata; class Amphibia; order Gymnophiona; family Ichthyophiidae; genus Ichthyophis; species Ichthyophis bannanicus. The sequence continues at coordinate 1,282,238,939 of CM066033.1, read as the reverse complement.
ATGTGGACTATGTTTTTTTTTCTGTATTATCTTTAATAGTATATAATTTTGTTTTACTTTGATTTAATTCAATAAAAAACATTGATCTAAAAAAAAAAAAAAAAGATAAAAAAGAATGGACCACATTACACCAATCCTGAAGAAACTCCACTGGTTACCGATCCATGGCAGACTATGTTACAAGATCCTAGTAATGACTTTCAAGGCCATAAACAATCAACCCTCCACCTCCATCACAAGCTAATCCACCGCACACCCCCGAACAGACTCAGAAGATCTACAGCTGCCAATACACTGATAATCCCAAAGGAAAAAACGAAATGCACCCAGGCGACATCTAATAGAGCTTTCATGCTCTATGCACCCAGATATTGGAACGCCCTCCCCACATCCATTCGAGCAATCACCGACCTGGCCAAATTCAGGAAAGCGCTGAAGCACCACCTATTCATATGGCACTACCCAGAGACCAACTGCAAAGATCAACTTACAAACACTGTCACCAATCACCACGACCCCCCCCCCCCCCCCCCCGTATAGCACACCCAGCACAATAGAGGGCAGCCAGTCCCACCAGTGCAACTCCGAGTAGATTTCAGGTGCATAGTAAGAGTAGTTACTCACCTGTAACAGGTGTTCTCCAGGAGCAGCAGGAATCAGTCCTCACATATGGGTGACGTCGGCGCCAACAGAGCCCCTGTGCAGAGCATTTCACCAGCTTTCGAAGAAAGCCTTTGGGAATGCAGCGCGCATGCGCAGTCCCCTTCCCGCCCAAGGGTGCCATCTTGCTCAGTCTGATGACATAGCTAAAAGACAGCAAAAATAACAAAATTAAGCATATGACTGCAACTCCAAGGGGAGGAGGGAGGGTTGTGAGGACTGATTCCTGCTGCTCCTGGAGAACACCTGTTACAGGTGAGTAACTACTCTTTCTCCAGGACCAAGCAGGAAGTCAGTCCTCACATATGGGACTCCCCAGCTTAAGGCTACCGGAGACCCCAGCTGAAAAAATGAGCTCCCTCTAGAGCCTCAGCATGTGAGAAAAGAATCTTCTCTGATAACGTCCCCGAACGGTAGCCCAACACCAGGGCCGGAGGGTAGGAGTTGCCTAAACCCCAAAGAGATTATGGAGTACCGCCTGTCCAAAAGCACTGTCCCTGCGGGACTCTCTCTCAAGGCAGTAGTGGGCCGCAAAAGTCTGGCTTGAAGACCAAGTAGCGGCCCAGCAGATGTCTGCCAACGGAACAGAGCAGAGATGAGCCACTAATGCAGCCTTCGCCCTGACACGGTGAGCCGTAACTCGACCCTGCAAGGAGAGGCCGGCTGCCCTGTATGCCCAGGCGATACAATCGGCTACCCATATGGACAAAGTACGCTTGGAGACAGGTAACCCCAACTTATTGGGGTCAAAAGAGACGAAGAGCTGAACAGCCCTCCGGTGCTCCCGCGTACGGTCAAGGTAGACGGCCAACGCCCTCCTACAGTCCAGGGTATGCAAGACCATCTCAGCCCGGCTGGCATGCGGCCTGGGAAAGAAAGTTGGAAGAACCACCTCCTGATTGAGGTGGAAGGAGGAAACAACCTTTGGAAGGAACTTAGGGTCAGTCCGTAAGACTACTCTGTTGCTGTAGAACCTAGTATATGGAGTATCCGATACTAGGGAATGAAGTTCACTCACTCGCCTTGCTGAGGTAAGAGCCACCAGAAACAATGCTTTCCAGGAGAGAAAGCGCAAAGGGCAAGTAGCCATAGGCTCAAATGCAGGGCAAGTAAGCCGTTGCAAGACCACATTCAAATTCCATTCAGGGGTAGGTGGACGCACTGGAGGCTTAAGCAAAAGCAAGCCTCTGAGGAAGCGAGCCACCAAAGGGTGGCTGGAGAGAGACTGACCCTCCACCGGTGTGTGGTGTGCTGAAAGAGCACTAAGATGAACTCTCACAGAATTGGACTTAAGGCCTAGGTTAGACAGGTGAAGCAAATATTGCAGCACCACTGGTACCAGGCATGAGAAAGGATCCTCGTTGTGCTGAGTACACCAGGCAGAGAATCTACGCCACTTAAGGGCATAAGACCTTCGGGTGGACTGCCTCCTAGAGGCCAAGACCAAGTCCTCCACTTCTTTAGGCAGTAGTAAGGGTGTTAGAACTACCCTTTCAGCAGCCAGGCCATCAGATTGAGGGATTGGAGATTGGGGTGTAAAAGAGACCCCTGCTCTTGAGACAGGAGATCTGGTTGCATCCCCAGAGGAAGAGGAGTGTCCACCGCTAGTTGCAACAGAAGTGGAAACCACGGCTGTCGGGGCCATCTGGGGGCCACCAGAATTACGGAGGCCCTGTCCCGGAGCATTTTGAACAGTGTCTGGGGCACTAGAGGTGTGGGAGGAAAGGCATATAGGAGGCCTGTAGACCACGGAAAGAGAAACGCATCCACTGCTAATCTGAGAGGATGCGGTTGTCTGGAGCAGAACCTGGGCAGTTGATGGTTCAGAGGACTGGCAAAGAGATCTATGGTTGGAAGACCCCATCTCAGGAAGATCTGTTGAACCACTAAAGGATTCAACTGCCATTCATGTGGCTGCAGGATCCTGCTCAATCTGTCTGCCAGGTGATTCTCTTGACCTGGGAGATAGACCGCTTTGAAAAGAATGCCGTGATTGACTGCCCAGGAGCACAGGCTCTGCGCTTCCTGACATAGAAGGCGGGATCCTGTGCCCCCTTGTTTGTTCACATAGAACATAGCAACTTGGTTGTCCGTCTGGACTAGGACAGACTGGTGAGAGAGGAGATGAGAGAAAGTTCTCAGAGCCAAGCGGATAGCTCTCAGTTCTAAGAGACTGATCTGCTGTTTTGCCTCCCAAGGAGACCATAGGCCTTGAGTACATGCTCCTTGGCAATGTGCACCCCAACCTTGAAGAGAAGCATCGGTTGTCAGCACTTGAAAGTGTAGAGGTGTCTGAAAAAACACCCCTTGCACTAGATTCGGAAGATGAAGCCACCACTGTAGAGAAGACTCTAGTAGCTTGGACACCCTCACTCTGTCCGTGAGGCTTCCTGTGGATTGGTGCCACTGAGTTCTGAGGCCCCATTGAGCTGGCCTCATGTGTAGACGGGCATTTGGAGTTACATGGACCATGGAAGCCATGTGGCCTAAGAGCCTCAGGAATTGCCTGGCGGAGACCAGAGAATTGCTGTAGAACTGCCTGGCTAGATCCATCAACCTGTGGGCCCTGTCCATGGGTAAAAAGGCCTTTGCCTGAAGGGTGTCCAGTCTTGCTCCTATGAACTCCATGTTCTGTGAGGGGTGCAAAGTGGACTTTGCGAAGTTTATAACAAACCCCAGGTGCTGAAGCAGAGCGACAGTGCGAAGGGTGGCTTGATTGGCCTCCTGTGGGGATTGACCCCTGATGAGCCAGTCGTCCAGGTATGGAAAGACAAAGAGGCCTTGAACCCGGAGGTAGGCTGCCACCACCGCCAGGCACTTGGTGAATACCCTGGGGGCGGAGGTTAGGCCAAAAGGCAGTACTCTGTACTGATAGTGGTTTCCTCCCACTACAAATCTGAGATATTGTCTGTGGTCTGGATGAATGACGATGTGACTATAAGCATCCTTGTAGGCGCGGCACAGAGGCGCATACAAACGAATCAAAAGATCAATCAATCCTTGCTCGACAGAAACTCCAAACCACAGAAACGGAGAAAGGAACATCACAGCAACAACCACAACAACGGGAAACCACCACAACCCACTACAGCAGCAAAGATACAACAACAGCAACCAAAGACTTCACCGCTCCGAGGAATCAACACCAAAAACCCAGCTTGGCCCCCAAACACCAGGTACTCTCATAAACCATGCCATCTCTCCTAGCCCCCATCTACCTCCTCACCCCCCTCCTGACCCTCTAACCCCCCCCCCCAAGCACACACAATAATCTACTATGGCCCATCTTCCCAGCAGCACAACCCACACACATTCACAAACCGAAACATAACCACTCCCACACACAGCATACGCCAACCCACATTCCCAACCCCCCACACCATCACCACATCACCATCTCACTAATCAATGCACGCTCTGTTAGAAATAAATACCACATGCTCCGAGACCTAATCACGAATGAACATATAGACCTCCTATGTGTAACGGAAACCTGGCTAACAGATATGGACACTGTGCTAATGAACCAACTAACCCCAGAAGGATACACCCTCCATCACTGCTCCAGGACACACACCAGAGGAGGGGGTGTCGCCATCATAGCACGAACCGACCACCACCTTAGGATCCTTTCGTCAGAAACCACCAATGAAGCTGATCTCCTCACCCTCACCAATAAACACCTCTCTGTATGTCTAATCTACCGTCCACCTACCACAACCACTGACCTACCCAGGATACTGCAATTCATATCAGAGAGCACCAGCTCGACAAAGGAACAAATCATCCTAGGCGACATCAACCTTCCATCACTTCAAGAAGAACAAGCAGCAACCTTCCGCACCGCCATGACTGCAATGGATCTAGTACAGATCATACAGGAACCCACCCATGAAAAAGGCAACACACTAGACCTTGTATTCCTAAACTCCACAACCGCCGCCTCAGGAAAGAACCCACAGATCTCGCCGGTACCTTGGTCTGACCACCACCTCATCACCATATCTTACACCTACCAACATAAGACCAAAAAAGAAGATGGACACTACATAAGAAGATTTAAAACATTTAACAAAGAGGACTTCTTAGCACAAACCCTACCCAAACTACAAGCAAACTCCAGTGACATCAATGACCTAATACACAACTGGAATACCACGATCTCCATAGCGTCCGAAGCATCAAAAAACAAAGCCACCACTAGACCCCCTTCCTCAAAGGCCAGATGGTTTACTCCCAGTCTCTGAAAGCTAAAAACAAAACTCAGAAAAACCGAAAGAAAATGGAGAAAAAACCAAAGACGAAAATGACAAAACAAAATACCTATATGAACTCAACGCGTATCACTACGAGACCGACAAGGCAAAGAAAATCTACCACATGAAAATCATAAACACCTCCATCAACAAACCTCGTGAACTCTTTCAGATAGTCAAAAAGCTGACAAAAGCACCACATAACTCCGACCAATTACCGAAGATCCCGCCTGAGCTACTGGCCCGTCAATACAAACAACTACAACGACCACAAAACCCACAGCCAAGCGCAGAGACAACTACAATAAACCTCCACCCCAACTTACACAGTGACTGGACCACCTTCAAAGAAACCTCAACGGACGAAATATCAACCACCATTTCCTGCCTCAACACCACCACCTCTCCGCTGGACCCCTGCCCCACTGACTGGATAAAGAAATCTAAAAACGAACTGAGCACACCATTAGCCCATATCGTCAAAGAATCCTTCTCCCAAGGACACATGCCAGACGCCCTCAAAACTACAATCATCCGACCATCCTTAATAAAGCAAAACCTAGATCCCCTAGACCCAGCATCCTACAGACCCATAGCAAGCCTGCCTTTCACTGCCAAGATAATCGAGAAGATCGTCCAGCACCAGCTTCAGGAACACCTGGATATCAACAACATACTGGACCCACAACAACACTGCTTCCGCCCTCTACATGGAGTTGAGACCCTCATGGCCACACTGATGAACACTCTCCTCATAGGAACGCAAGAAAAACACTCTGGATATGCCATGATCTTCCTTGATATATCTGCAGCGTTCGACACCATCTCTCACAACATCCTCATACACAGACTACGGACTATTGGGATCAAAGACACAGTACTAAAGTGGTTCCAATCCTACCTAACCAACAGACAACAATTAATCCGTACCAGCACTTTGACCTCCCCCCCATTCCAGCAACACCAAGGAGTACCCCAAGGATCCACGCTATCAGCCATGCTCTTCAACATTTACCTCCAACCACTCTGCTCAGTCATACGCACTCACAACATCAGCTTCCACATATATGCTGATGATATCATGCTCTACGCCCCCATAACAACCACAAACCCAACAAACACCCATCTATCAGCATGCTTCTCCGAGGTATCCGACTGGTTACAAGCAAATAACCTATCCATCAACATAAAGAAAACTGAAGCCCTCATAGTGACAAAAGACCCTGACTTCACACCACCTACACACCTCAACATAGGAACCACAAGCATTCAAATACAACCACAAATAAGATATCTGGGCATCATTATTGACCAAGCCCTCACCCTAAAACAACAAATCACTAAAACCTCCGGAACTATATTCCATAAGGCAAGGACAGTGCAACGTCTCAGACCCCTTCTTGAACATCAAGACTTCCAAACAGTGATGCAAGCCACGACACTCCCACATCTGGACTACTGCAACATAATCTACCATGGCCTTCCAGCCGCACAGACCAACCCCCTCCGAACAGCACTGAACACCACAGCAAGAATCATCCAGAGAGCAAAGAAAACCGACCACATCACCCCAATACTCAAAGACCTTCACATACTTCCCCTGGAAGCGAGGACTAAATACAAAGCCATCCTACTCACCCACAAAGCCATCCATCAAACACAGAACACCCAGCTTCACACCCTACTGTCTCGTCCAGCCCACGGCAGAACTACCAGACAAGCCTCCAGCAATTCCCTCAAAGTCCCCCACAAAAGAACTAAATGCTCGCAACGGACCTGCAACCGAGCCTTTGAACTTTATGCTCCATCCTTATGGAATTCCCTACCAAGCTGTCTCAGAAACAATGCCAACCTACTATCCTTCAGAAAACAGCTAAAAACCTTCCTTTTCCAGGAATACTTCATCACGACTCCCACCGGAAAGCGCACTAACCACTGATCTCGCCCACCATGAACCTCTGAATCAAAGCTACACTATCTTGTCAATGTACAAAGTTAGTCCCATGTCCAAAGTCTGTCCTATGTCAAAATCATCAATGTTGCCTCCTCGGTGATGGCCCCGCCCTATACTTAATTTCCCCACCCCTCTATGTAACGCCGCTTTGACCTGGTGAAAAGCGGGATATAAATACAGCTAAATAAATAAATAAATAAAATCCTTTAGGTCTAAGGTGCATAGCCAATCTTCCTGCTGGAGGTAGGGCAGCAGGATTCCAAGAGTAAGCATCTTGAACTTTTCCCTCTCCAGGAACTTGTTGAGATTCCGCAAGTCTAGGATGGGCCTAAGGCCTCCTGTTCTTTTTGGTACCAGAAAGTACCTGGAATAGAAGCCTTGACTTCTCAGGTGGTGGGCACCGGTTCCACTGCCTGTTCCTTTACAAGACTTGCTAACTCCTGCAGGAGTAAGTCCCTGTGCAGAGGAAGTCTTGGAGGCTCCCCTGGAAAATAGGAGGGGGGTACCTGGTGGAAGTGGAGGAGATAGCCCTTCTGGACTATACTTAGTACCCAGGTATCTCTTGTTACGACTGACCACCTGTGGGCGTACAGGGCCAGCCGGCCTCCTGTGCTGATAGGGGCCAGCTGAGGAGGAGAGGCTATGCCACTGGAGTCAGAACCCCGCTCCCTGCTGTGCAGGAGCCGGAGCTGGTGGCTTGGGGGTTTTCTGCCTATGGGGCCCATGTCCCTGCCCTTTGGCCTGCTGACCCTGTTGGGGAGCTACAGAGGCCTGAAAATGAGGGTACTGTTTATCGGCAGATGACTTCCTCGGGTAAAAGGTCTTTTTCCCCGAGCCCTTCTTCTTCTGAGAAGGGGCAGAGGTTCCTGGACAGCCTTGTCCGGGTAAGAGTCTCGATCTCGAGTTCTGCAGCCTTTTCAGCCATGGGCTTGCCAAAGAGGTTTTCACCTCGGCAAGGGACATCGACCAACTTGTCCTGCACCCATGGCTCAAGGTCCGATGACTGTAGCCAGGCCTGACGGCGTGCACCGATGCCGGCCGCGGCTACCTGGGCCGAACCCTCGAAGCCATCATAGGCTGCTCGAAAAATAAACTTCGAGCACTCACGAATACCTGATGACAGAGCATTGAACATCTGCAAAGGTTCCTCGGAGAGACCAGCAGAGAACCCGGCAATCTCCTTTGCCAGGTCTCGAAGGTACATGCCCATGTACAGCTGATAGGTCTGGACATGGCAAGCAAGCATAGAGCCCTGGAAGCACTTCTTACCGAGGGCATCCAGGTTCCGGGCCTCCCGACTGGGAGGCACCGAGGAGTGCATCTTCTGACTCTTCAGACGATGCATGGCCGATTCCACAACCATGGAGTGGTGCGGTAATTGTGCCTTTTGGAACCCGGGGCTCTTGCGGACTCGATAGATGGAATCGACCCGCTTGCTCAAAACCGGCGTCAAGGCCGGCGCCTCCCACATGCGGAAGAGCAACTGTTCCAGCATCAGAGGAACCGGTACAGTAAAGGCCTCCTTTGGGAGAGAGTCATACTGCAGGGCCTCGAGCTCCTCCTCCTCGGGATCCGCGGGGAAGGCCAAGGCCTTGGCCATATCCCGCACGAAGTCCGAGAACCGGGTATCCTCCAGTGGGGACCGTCTCCGAGGCTCGGACTCCAGTGAGTCTGATGGGACACACCGAGTCCGAAAGGTGTCGGGTGACTCCTCGTCCTCCGTTTCCCAGCTGGACTCCTCGGAGGAGGAATCAAGCGGCTCCGGTCAGGCAGGCATCGATGCCATCCGCCCCGACGCCGAGGGTACTGGCATCGACAACCTCGGTCCCGAGCGGGAGGCCAAGGGAGACCATGGCCGAGGATCGACTCGAGCATGCATGGACTCGAGGATCAGCTCGGCCTCCGGGGTCGACTTGGACGTCGATGTCCCGGTGGTCGGGGCAGATGCACCGGTGAGACCGGCGATCAGTGCCCGCTGCTGTTCCATGAAGGTAGCCAAGCTGCACTCCAAGGCCATCAACCTGAGTCCGAGCTCAGGAGACTCAGCAGCCCCCGACTCGGGCCCCGACAGCGTCGGGCCAGACGTCGGCTCCCCTGGAGGAGAGTCCACGAGGACTACAGTACTCACATGACCCGGGGACTCCATCTCCACACGAGGTTATTTTGCAGGCCTCGTCGACTCCGAAGACCTGGGATGGCGCTCGGGGCTATGCGACTTGGCCCTCGAGGAGCCAAGTGCGTCCACCAACGCCGCCCTCGTGGGTTTTTTCTTCTTGCGATGCTCCCGCGAGGGAGACCCCCTCTCAGAGGAGCCTCAGCGCTGCTCGGGGCCGGAGTCCCGAGACGTCGAGGCCTCTGACGAAGTCCGGGCCCGTTCCGACGCGGAGTCAGAGAAGATTCTTTCCTTTTGATGCTGCCGACTCCTCAACGCCTTCGAGGACATTTTCCCACACGGACCACAGATCATCGGGTCATGATCGGGTCCGAGGCACCGGAGGCAGCAGTCGACACACACGATCTCTTTCTTACACCGATCACACTTTTTAAACCCGCTGGCAGCCATCGGGGGAAAAAGGGCCCCTGCGAGGTCAAAAGACAGGGCTGCCAGTGAAAACAGAAAAATGGCATGTACGCTAGTCACTAAGGACAAAAACCGAAAAAAGATGTCCGGGCTCGATACCGATGTATCAGGCCTAGGCGGGAAAGGAAACCGGCGTCGAACTGAAGAAAACGGGTCCACGCAGAAGAAAATCAACTTTTTCCTCAGGTGAAAACGAAACACATCCATCGGGCTCCGCAGAAAAAAGAAGACTGAGCAAGATGGCAGCCTTGGGCGGGAAGGGAAACGCGCATGCGCGCTGCATTCCCAAAGGCTTTCTTCGAAAGCTGGGGAAATGCTCCGCACGGGGGCTCCGTCGGCGCCAACGTCACCCATATGTGAGGACTGACTTCCTGCTTGGTCCTGGAGAATATTTATTAGTGTAAATATTTGTAGAAAGTTACCCCAGTTTTGTCCAAGTTATAGATCCTGTTTATTGTAAATACAATGAAGTCCCGACTGCATTGTATAAGGTTCTGTTAAATGTACACCGCACTGATGTGAATAGCGCGTTATAGAAGAGACGTTAAATAAATAAAATAAAATAAATAAATAAACTTTTGCTGCTCAATATTGCCTGGACAAGGACTCCCGCCGGGATGCCTTGTTTGGCCAAACTGTTCTCCATCATCTCTTTCAGACTTAGATCAACTCTGTCTTTCCCTTATCTGACCATCACCTCTTAACTCTTACTATTCATCATCCCCCGCCTCAGCCTCGTCCTGTTTCCACTAACTTTCTTCGTAACTGTCTTGCTTAGATCCCTTAGATCTTTCTTCCACTCTGTTATCCAATTCTGTTGATGAGGCTGTGACCTCCTATAACGCTGCTCTCTCCTCTGTTCTTCATGCTCTTGCTCCCCTCACCCTACGTCCTGTAAGGCATTCTTTACCCCAGCCCTGGCTCACTCCCACTGTCCGCTATCTGCGCTCTTGTGCCCGCTCTGCCGAGTGTGTTTGGCTCAAATCCCGGTCCTGTGCTGACCTTCTTCACTTTAAATTCATGCTTTTCTCTTTCCAATCAGCCATAGTACTTGTCAAACAAGTCTACTTCTCCCACCTGACTAACTCTCTTGCCTCTGATCCTCGTCATCTCTTTAGCACGCTCAGTTCTCTCCTCAATGTGCCTCCACCTCCAATTCCTCCCTCCCTTCCTGCACAAACCTTGGCTGACTACTTCCATGATAAAATCCATCAGATCACCCTCCAATTCCCCACTACCCCTATTACCCCTCCTCTCTCCCATGTCTCCCCCCTTACTTCTGCTACCCTCTATTCTTTCCCTGTGGTCTCTGATGAATAAACAACACTCCTTCTTTCTTCCTCCAAACCCACCACCTGCTCTTCTGACCCCATCCCTACCCATCTCCTACGCCCCATCTCCTCCACTATTGTCCCTTCAATCTCTCATATTCTCAACCTATCTCTCTGCAATGCAACCTTCCCTGCTGACTTCAAGCATGCTGTGGTCACACCTCTCTTTAAGAAACCCTCACTTGATCCCACCTGTCCTTCTAACTATCAACCTATCTCTCTCCTTCCTTTCATCTCTAAGCTATTTGAGCGTGCAGTCCTACATCGCTGTCTTCCTCTCCTCTCATGCCCTCCTTGATCCCTTACAGTCTGGCTTCCGTTCCCTTCATTCCACTGAAACGGCTCTTTCCAAAGTCTCAAATGACTTGTTCCTGGCAAAATCCAACGGCCTCTATTCTATCCTCATCCTTCTGGATCTCTCTGCTGCTTTTGACACTGTTGATCACAACCTTCTTCTTATCACCTTGTCCTCACTTGGTTTTAAGGGCTCTGTACTATCTTGGTTCTCCTCCTACCTCTCCCATTGCTCTTTCAGTGTGCATTCTTGTGGCTCCTTTTCCTCTGCCACCCCGCTCCCAGTTGGTGTTCCCCAGGGTTCCGTCTTGGGTCCGCTCCTTTTCTCTCTCTATACCCAATCCCTTGGTGCCCTTATCTCTTCCCATGGCTTTCATTACCATCTCTATGCTGAAGACTCTCAGATCTACCTCTCTACGCTTGATATCTCTCCAGCAGTCCAGGCTAAGATCTCCGTTTGCCTTTCTGACATTGCTACTTGGATGTCTCACCACTGCTTGAAAATGAACATGGCCAAGATTGAACTCCTTATCTTTCCCCCCAATGCCTCTTTCCCCTTTCTCTGTCTCTGTGGATAACTCTGTAATCCTTCCTGTCTCTTCTGCCCGTAACCTGGGTGTTATCTTTGACTCCTCTCTCTCCTTCTCCACGCACATCCAACTCGTTGCTAAGACTTGCCGTTTCTTTCTCCACAACATCAGCAAAATTTGCCCATTCCCTTCTGATGACACTACTAAAACAATTGTCCACTCCTTAATCACCTCCCGCCTTGACTATTGCAACCTTCTCCTTGCCGGCCTCCCTACATGCCACCTCTTTCCACTTCAATCTAGTCAACATTCTGCTGCTCGTCTAATTTTCCGCCAGCCTCGCTTTTCCCACATCACTCCTCTTCTCAAGTCACTTCATTGGCTTCCTATCCGTTTCCGTATCCAATTCAAACTCCTTCTCCTGACATATAAATGCATTCACTCCTCAGCCCCCTTTTACCTGTCATCTCTGATCTCTCCTTACACCCCCTCTCGTGTTCTTCGCTCTTCTAACACTCTTCGTCTATTTATTTACATTCTCTTATATGTATATCTATCTATGCCCTTCACTCGTACTGCTAATTCCAGACTTTGCTCCTTTCACCTAGCTGCACCCTTCACCTGGAACAATCTACCTGTGTCTGTGCGTCAGGCTTCTTCCTTGGCCCTCTTCAAGTCCAGGTTGAAAACCCACCTTTTCACTTCTGCTTTCTCTTCTTGACTCCTCTATCCTGCTTTGACTAGTTTTAATTGCTGTTTGTGTTTGTGCTTTTTGCCCTATCTTGATTTATCTCTTATTATACTCTGTCTTGCTTATTGTATTTTGTATTTTGTAATTTGTCTTGATTAGATTGTGAGCTCTGTTGAGCAGGGACTGTCTCTCCTACATGTCTATACAGCGCTTCGTACGTTTGCAGCGCTATATAAATGCTAAATAGATAGATAGATAGATCAACTCCAAGAAGCAAAACAATTGTGGGTGCTTTCCAAGATGCATCACTTAAACAAATGGTGATGGAACCAACTAGGGAAAGCTCAATGCTGGATTTAGTGCTTACCAACGGTGAGAGCGTGTCGAATGTCTGGGTGGGTGCCCCTGTGAGCAGAAGCGATCATCACACGGTGTGGTTTTAGATAAATGCTAAGGTGCAGTCCAATCATAGCAAGCTCAAAGTCCTAAACTTCAAAAATACTAACTTCAGTAAAATGGCCAAGTACGTGAAGGAGGAGTTGGCAGGGTAGGAGAGGATAAGGGAAGTGGAATTGCAATGGGCTAAAGGTGGCAATAAAAGGGGCAACAGATAAATATGTAAGGAAAGTAAATAAAAACAAGAGGAGAAGGAAACCTATTTGGTTCTCCAAAGAAGTAGCTGCTCAAATAAAGGAAAAAACACAGTTTTCACAAAATTCAAAAGCTTGCAAACAGAGGAACACAGTAAGGAATACATGATCAAACTAAAAGAGACAAAAAGAGAGATAAGGAAAGCAAAATCAAAGGCAGAGGAAAAGATGGCTAAAGATGTGAAGTGTGGCAACAAAACTTTCTTCAAGTATATTCGGGAAAGGAGGAAAATCAGAGATGGTATTGCAGGACTCAGAAGTGCTGGGAACAGAAGTGACATTGAAAAAGCAAAATTGCTAAACAAATACTTCTGCTCTTTTTACTAAACAAAATCCTGGAGAAGGACCATCTGTGACTCCCAAATATAAAAATGGGAATGAAGTAGATACCACACCATTCACTGAAGATGATGTGTTAGAACAACTTGCAAAACTGAAAGTGAACAAGGCCATGGGACCGGATGGGATACATCCCAGGATACTGAAAGAGCTCAGAGAGGTTCTTGCAGGTCCGTTAAAGATGTTTTCAACAGATCCTTGGAAACAGGAGAAGTTCCTCAGAACTGGAGAAGGACGGATGTGGTACCTCTTCACAAAAGTGGTGACAGGGAAGAAGTGACAAACTACAGGCCTGTGAGCCTTACCTCGGCGGCGGGAAAAGTAATGGAGGCGCTTCTGAAAGAGCGAATAGTGGACTTTCTCAAAACGAACAGGTTGTATGATCTGAGGCAACATGGTTTTACCAAAGGACGATCTTGCCAAACAAATCTGATTGAGTTCTTTGACTGGGTGACCAGAGAACTAGATCAGGGGTATGCGATGGATGTCATCTACCTGGATTTCAGCAAAGCCTTTGATACTGTTCCTCATAGGAGGCTTATCAATAAAGATGAAATTAGACTTACCTGCTAATTTTTTATTTATTTATTTTATTTATTTATAGTCTCTTCTATACCGCACTATTCAGCATCAGCGCGGTTTACAAATGAACAAAGAATTTACACATTTCCGATGGTACTTTGTGTTTACAGTTGAACAGGCAAAAGTAACTTGGATAACAGGGGTAACTATTTACAAATTATAACATAATCATGAACTCTTCTTGGTTTCAGCCTTAGGGGTTTTGGGAGGTCTGTGAGGTGGTTGAAATATCTGCATTGGTTACTGGGTAATACAAGAGGAAGAGGTGGTGTTTCAAGGCTTTTCTGAATTGCAATAGATCCGGGATTGCTCGGATGTCTTGAGGGAGGCTGTTCCAGCACCTTGGGGCACAGAACTTGAAAGCCCTGTCTGCTGTTGCTTTGGTGCATTGTGATATTGATTTTGGGACTACAAGTGTGTTGAGTGTTACTGACCGTCTGTCCCTATTTTGAGGTGTCATCTGGATCAGGTCCGTTAGTGACGTAGATGAGAGCCCTTTGATGGCCTTGAATGTAAGTAGTAATGACTTGTAAGTGAGTCTACTTCGTATCGGAAGCCAATGGAGTTGTTTTAGGATGGGTGAGACATGGTCTTTCCTGGATGCTCCATGTAGGACTCTTGCTGCGGCGTTCATTGCCAGTTGCAGTGGTTGCAAGGTGGCTTGAGGGAGCCCTTGTAAGATTGAGTTCGCATAATCAAAATGTGGTATGATTAGGGCCTGATAGATGGTTCTGAAATCATCCGGCTCTAGCAGGGATCGTAGGTGTCTAAGGGAACGGATTTTATGGTATACCGTTCTTACAATGTTTCCTATGTGCGCCTTCATATCCAAGTGCTGGTCTAGAGTGACGCCGAGGTATCTGATTGTGGGTTTGGTCTGGAGGCCTGCTTCCTTCACCTTCAAGAAAGACAGAGCAATGAAGTTTTGGTCTTTTGTGATGAACAACACCTCCGTTTTCTTGTGTTGGATCTTGAGGTTTTGGGATTGCAGCCAGTGGGATACTTCATTTATGCAGTTTGTTAATGGAGTGAGGTCGGGGTTCTCTGTTGTAAAAGGCATGTATAACAGCACATCATCCGCGTATATCATGCAGTTGATACTGAAGGACCGTATCAGGTTGCAGATAGGCTGCATGTATATATTGAACATGAGGGCGGAGAGGGAGGAGCCTTGTGGGACCCCCTGCTTTTGATGGAACAGATCTGATGCAGTATTGTTGGATCGTACCTGCTGACACCTGTCAGAAAGGTAGGATCTGCACCACTCAAGTGCTTTATCGGTAATTCCCTTACTCTTGAGTCGTTCCAGGAGGCGTTCGTGGCTCACAGAGTCGAATGCCACTGCTATGTCTAGGAAGACCAGGACGAACCCTTGGCGGATATTGTTGATGCCTGTTAATATGTTGCTGAAGAGAGTAGTGAGCAGTGTTTCCACACCGTGGGCTTCTCTAAAGCCGTGTTGACAAGGGTCCAGTGGTGCGTTAGTTTCTATATGCTCTTCGATTTGTCTTTGTACTTCCTTTTCCATTATTTTTGCCAGCAACGGTATGCTTGATATTGGCCTATAGGATTCTGGCTTCAGAGGGTCAAGCTTGTTGTTTTTTAGCAATGGCCTTATGGATGTGCGTTTGAGGGTACGTGGGAAAGTTCCTGTTGTGAATGAAAGTTCCATGAGGCTGGATATGAATGGGCTCAGGTGGTTTCGTAGTTCCTTGATCCAGAACGCAGGGCATGGATCGGTTTGGGCGGTGGTCATGTTGATGCCAGCAATGGTGTCCTCGATGCGCAGTTTGGGTGGTATTTTGAAAGTGGTGAGTAGCGTCTGATCGTATGGTTCAAGGATCTTGCAAGGTGTTGGGATATTGTCAATCTGGCAGAGTTTGGATTGTAAATAGTCAGCGAAAGTTTGAGGGTGGATTTCGCTAATATGCTGAGAGGTGGGTTCATTTGTCAAATGCTTGATGATAGCAAACAAGTCATGAGGTTTGTTGAGAGATCTTTTCAGCATGTCTGCGTGGTAGCATCTCATTGATTCCGTCACCGCGGTGCGATGAGCTACTAGTTGTGATATATATGCAGTTCTGTCTTCCTCTGAGTGTGAGCGTCTCCATCGTCTCTCAAGTTTCCTTAGGGTTGTGCGTGAGGCCTTCAGCTCTGTTGAATACCAGGTTGCAGAGTGTCGCTTTCCATGGAGTTTATTTGATGATCAAACTGAGTTTATTATTCCAGTCGGCGACTAACTCATCTGGGTTGTGTGCTGGTGGGATAATTAGTGGAAGCATCGTTTCAGTATTAGGTCTTTGTCGAAAGGCTGGAACCGTCTCAGGGGGACATTGTGATGGCCACTCAGTTCTCTTTCTTTCTTTTGGTTACATCTGGGAAGGGGAACTTTGAATAGGATTAACTTGTGATCTGACCATGGAACTGGGTTGATTGATAGCTCCAGGGTGGTTGGAGTGATGAGGGTTGGCTCAGTTGTGAATATTAGGTCTAGGATGCCTCCTTTGTTATGGGTTGGATCCTTGATTAATTGGTTATACCCTAAATCCTGTAGAGCCCCAAGAAAAGCTGTTGCATGGGAGTCTTGCAGTGATGGTAGGTTGAAGTCTCCAAGTATCCAACTCGTTTTATGGGGGTTCTGGTTATTGGAGGCTAAGTCAATTATCGTTGATAGGGTGTCTGGATCGGCTGATGGAGCACGGTATAGAAGAGTGAGGGAGCAACATTTGTTTGCTATCGAGATTGTGTCCAGGAGTGTTGAGCTGGTTGCTTCTCTGAGGTTGAACTGGAGGTCAGATTTGGAGATGGCTAGAACACCTCCTCCTCTTTTGCCATTTCTATGACACGTATGTATGGAGAAATTGGAAGGCAGGAGTTGGTTGATTAACACGTTGTCATCGCAGGAAAGCCATGTCTCGGTGATCAGGATTAGGTCGAGGTTGTGTAGTGATATCATTTCAGAGATGACTGGCCATTTCTTGCGTACCGATCTGGCATTTATCAGTGCACATTTCAGATGTTGAGGGACTGGGTTTTCATCCTGTTTCTTTTTTGCATCATGTTGTAATGAGATGAGTAGAAGGTGGTGGTGGGGAGTTCAGGTAGACTCCCTTGAGTTGTAGGAGGGAGCGTCTGGACATCTTCTTCTGTAATTGTGTATTGTTGGTATGTGGTTGTGGTTAGTGTGCAGGCTGGTAACGTTGCCTATTCCTATGGTGATAAGGTAAAGGGTCATTGCGATAATGCAGGACAGTGTCATTTTGTGTGTGTGGCGTGGAGGTGGGTAAGAGATGGAGTCTTGGCTGATTGGGGGTTAGGTGTGTTACCCGGTCACTATGCTCTTGCAGTGGAAACTGCACAGTTGTATGAGAAACCGCTAGTGATGGTGGCTATCAGTATTTCAGAAGGATTGGGATGGGCTGTTACATAATTACCAATTTTCAGTGGTAGCAGGATAATAGGGGCTGTCAGGTTGCACAATTAATTACTAAGTCAGAGGTAATAGAAGATCTCCGGTAAATCTACCATACGTTAGAGGCAGGTAAGGGATGGTAGATTATACAGTTATATCTTATATCAGAGGTCACAGGTTGAGCAGATCACAGTATATCAGAGGTAATTACACAGAATATTAGAGGCAATTATACCATATTACATAGTATATCTGAGGCAATTATACTATATATCTGAGAATTTCAGGTTGCACATACATCTAGTATATCAGAGGCAAATTACATAGTACGTAAGAGGCAATTACACAATATTATGACGTTCCTTGTAAATTATATTCTGTTAATCATACTTATAATATGACGTTCCTTGTAAAACAAACTTGCTTTGTTAATTGTTGTTCTCTGTAAACCGCAACTGAACTGTGGAAGATGCGGTATATAAATGTGTATAAATAAATAAATAAATTAAATAAATAAATATATGAGAGAATCACAGGTTAAAAGATACCAGTATCTTAGAGGCGGCTGGGGATGGTAGGTTGCTCAGCTAAATGATTATATTATTACACAATGAAAATAGTTCTGAGACCTAAGTCCTAGGTATTTCTGCGTTGTGAACTGGGGGAATTAAGATGTTACTTGCGATATTGTGATCAGGAGCTGTGCTTCGATCCGTGCTGTAGTTGTAGTTCCTGGAGTGTAGACAGTCTAGTCCCGGACCTCTGGGTTGCCCATCTCATCCAGCAGCTTGGAGACTGAGGAACTCTTTCTTTTGTGATGTCACTGGTATAATCATCCGGGAGCCTCCTCCTGCCATCAGTTCCCTATTGACAAAGCTGACTCACTGGAGCAACAAGTAAGAATTAGATTGAAACAAAAGGCAATGCTAGACAACATTGTGAACCATAACATTGAAGACGAGGGGAGACCCCCCCCCCCGCCATAACTGGACTTTAAGCTTGCAGAGGCACTTCCTCAGCTGCTCTGAAGGAAGGATGTCCCTGTCACAGAAATGCTCCACCCCAGAATAGAGAAAACCCCCTCCCAAACCGCCGAAGCCCCCCCACAGACAGACACCTCTTACCTGTACAACAGAAGGACTTCAGGCTTCAATGCCCCTAAAGGCAAAATATCGGGAAGGGATACGGGACTAGACTGTCTACACTCCAGGAACTACAATTAGCAGGTAAGTCTAATTTCATCTTCCTGATCGTGTATCCAGTCTAGTCCCGGACCTCTGGGTTGGTACCAGAGCAGTGAAGCAAGATTCAATCACGGGCGGGACCGGAAAGACCAGCCTGAAGTACTGCTGACCCAAAAGCGGTCTCCTCCGCCGATTGCACATCCAGCCGGTAATGCTTAACAAAGGAATTCAAGGACGACCATGTCGCCGCCTTACAAATATCCACCAGCGAAACCAACCGCAGCTCTGCCCACGATGCTGCCTGCGCCCTAGTGGAGTGGGCCCTAAGCCCTTCTGGAACCGGCTTACCTTTCAAGACATATGCCGAGGCAATGGCTTCCTTGATCCACCGTGCAATTGTGGCTTTCTACGCCGCTTTCCCCTTTCTCGGCCCTGCGAAGAGCACAAACAGTCTATCCGACTTCCGAAACACAGCCGTCCGTCGAAGATATTTCTTCAGCGCCCGAAGGACGTCCAATAAATGCAAATTCCGCGCCATGGTGCCTCCCGCGCAGTCTCTGAAGACAGGCAAGGAAATTTCCTGGTTCAAATGAAATGCCGAGACGACTTTTGGTAAGAAGGCTGGTACCGGCCGCAGAACCACCCTCTCCGACTCGAGAGAAAGATAGGGCTTGCGGCAGCCTAACGCTTGCAGCTCCGACACTCTTCTCGCAGAGCAAACCGCCACAAGAAACACCACCTTTAGGGTGAGATCCTTGAGAGATGCCCTCGCTAAGGGCTCGAAAGGCTCGTGCTCCAATGCTTCCAGGACAAAGGGCAGCCGCCAATTCGGGACGACTGGCCTGCAGGGCGGCCTGAGCAGTGACACCGCTCTCAAAAACCGCTTGACATCGCCCTGGCTTCCGAGCATCTGACCAGCCACTTTACCTCGATAACAAGCCAAGGCTGCGACCTGAACCCTGAGCGACGCAGCCGCTAACCCCTTCTCGAAACCATCTTGTAGGAACTGCAGAATCTGGGGAATGGAGGCCTTTAACGGCTCACAGCCCTTTCCTGAACACCAGGCCTCGAACACCCTCCAGACACGTACATAGGCCAGCGAGGTGGACCTCCTCCTGGCTCGCAACAATGTGGAGATCACCCCCGTCGAATATCCACGCAAAGTCAACCGAGCCCTTTCAATAGCCAAGCCGTAAGCGAGAATCGATCCACGTGGGGCATAAATAGGAGCCCCTGAGACAGAAGATCGGCCCGAGGAGGCAGCCGCCAGGGCTTCGCGACCAACAATCTTACCAGGTCCCCGTACCACGGGCGCCTGGGTCAGTCTGGAGCTATGCGTATGACCTGACCTCTGTAGCGTGCGATCCGCTGGAGCACCCTGCCGATCAACACCCACGGCGGAAAGACATACAGCAGCTGATCCGCCGGCCAGCTTTGGACGAGCGCATCCAGCCCCTCGGACATTCGTTCTCTCCTTCTGCTGTAGAAGCGATCTACCTTCGCCGAGGCGAACGTGGCCATGAGGTCCATGACCGGTACCCCCACCGGCGGACCAACATCGCAAACACCTCTGTGTGAAGTACCCATTCGCCAGGATCCACCTTCACTCTGCTGAGAAAATCGGCTTCCACGTTCTCCACTCCTGCCACGTGAGCCGCCGACAGATCTAGGAGATTCAGTTCGACCCAATCGAACAAGGTTTCGGCTTCCACCTCCAGTGCGACGCTGCTGGTGCCCCCTTGTCTGTTGACATAGGCCACCACCGTCGCGTTGTCGGAAAATACCCGAACTGCTCTTCCTCTGAGAATCGCCTGAAACTCCCACAGGGCTAAGACAACCACCCTTAGTTCCAACCGGTTGATCGACCATGCCCGCTCCTGAGCATTCCCCTGCCCCTGCGAGAACCTGCCCTGACAATGAGCCCCCCAGCCCTGCAGGCTGGCATCCGTAGTCAGGGGAATCCAATCCGGCGTCTCTAGCCGTCTCCCGGCCTGCAGAGATTCGGGAAGCAGCCACCACCGCAGAGCTTGACGCGTCTCCTCCGCGCAGGGAAGCCTCCGAGACGGGTCCTGCTGATGAGACCAGCGACGAAGCAGCACCCTTTGTGGAGGTCTCATGTGAGCACGAGCCCACGGAACCGTTTCTATCGCTGCCGCCATGGTGCCCAACAGCTGCAGGTACCGCCAGGCCGAGGGCCTCCTGGTCAGTAAAAATCTCTGGACTAGCTTCCGCAGATCTCGCTCCCTCTGTTCCGTGAGAAAGAATGATCCGCTGACCGTGTCGAAATGTGCCCCTAAGTACTCCAGGCACTGGGTGGGCACCAATCGGCTCTTCGCTCGATTGACCACCCAACCAAGGTCCTCCAGGAATGATACCACCCTGGCTGTCGCTTTTTCGCTCTCCTCTCTGGACTTTGCCTGGATCAACCAATCGTCTAAGTAAGGATGCACAAGTATTCCTTCTTTTCGTAGTGCTGCCGCCACCACCACCATTACTTTGGTGAAAGTCTGCGGCGCGGTTGCCAGGCCAAAGGGCAACGCTCGAAACTGAAAATGACCGAACGGAACCGCGAATCGGAGGAACCGGTGGTGATCCGGCCGTATGGGAATGTGAAGATACGCCTCCGACAAATCGAGGGACGTAAGAAACTCGCCTCTCTGCACTGCCACGATCACTGAGCGCAGAGTCTCCATATGAAAGTGCGACACCCGGAGACACTTGTTCACCCCCTTGAGATCCAGGATAGGTCGAACACCCCCGTCCTTTTTGGGAACGACGAAGTAAATGGAGTACCGACCGGAGCCGCACTGGTCTTGTGGTACCGGCACTATCGCCCTGAGATCGAGCAGTCTTCGCACTGTCTGCCGGAGAGCCTTGCATTTGGCAGGAGACCAGCCGGGAGACAGAACGAACGCGTCGTGCACTGGCCTTAAGAGTTCTAGTGCATAGCCCTCTCGAATGACCTCCAGCACCCACTGATCTGATGTGATTTGGACCCAGGCAAAAAAGAAATCCTGCAGCCGCCCCCCCACGGGAAGAAGCGGCCTCTGGGTCCCCCTGATCTCATTGGGGCTTTCTTGAGTTGAGGGAGCCCGCGGAGGAGGGCCCGAACCCCCGCCCTGCTCCCCGGAACCCCCGGAACCCCTGAGTCCGAGCGGGAAATCGACTCCTCTGCGCCGAATTGAACCTTGGGAAACGAAAACGCCGAAAGTCCCGCTGTTGACCTCGGCCCCCCCAGAGAAAGCCGTCCCTGCTTAGGCTTGTCCTCGGGCAATCTGCCACCCTTGGATTCGCCCAGGTCCTTGACCAGCTTTTCTAAATCTTCTCCAAACAAGAGACGGCCCTTGAAAGGAAGCTTACTGAGCCTAGCCTTAGAGGAGCTATCTGCCGCCCAATTGCGTAAACACAAATACCTTTGCGCCGCCACCGCAGAAGCCATGCTCTTCAACAAACCCCTCATAAGGTCATAATGGATATCCGTTAAGTAGGCCGCGCCAGACTCCAACTTAGCCGCCTCATCAGAGCGGTCACTCTCCTGCCCTGAAACCTTCTGTGACCAGCGCAGACAGGCTCTAGCCACCCAGGCTCCACAAATGGCCGCCTGGAGTGAAAGAGCATTCACCTCAAAGACTTGTTTCAGCAAAACATCCAATTTCCTGTCCTGGGCATCCTTGAGGGCCGCACTACCCTCTACGGGAATTGTGGTCTTCTTCGTCACTGCGGAGATGGCCGCGTCCACCTTGGGCGGTTTAAACATCTCTTTATCTTGATCCACCAAAGGGTATAGACGACTCATCACTCTGGCGCCTTTCAGAGGAGCCTCCGGAATGTTCCATTCTTCCTGGATCATTTCCTGAAACACTCTGTGGACTGGAAACGCTTTCTGACTTTCCCGGAAGACCTGTAACAATGGATCCTCCAGTGTCTCATCCGTCGCCGCCCCCGGGACCGGCATATTCAGCACTTTCAGTGACTCCACTATAAGCGCCGACAGCTCTTCCCTCCTGAAGACCCGCACTACTCTAGGTTGGTCCTCTTTCTCTGAGAGCTCACCTTCTTCTAGTTCTTCCTCCAGTTCCACACTATGACATTCGTCATCTGACAGGGGCCCCTCTGAGGCCAAAGATTGAGCCCCGAGTGCCCCGTCTACTCTAGGTTTCTTAACCTTCTCAGGGGCCTCGCTCCCCGGAAGTGGAGCTGTGAGCCTCTTCGCTCCCCCTGAGCTCGCGGGCCCAGGCTGTTGTTGGCTACTGCCTGCCACCGCTTGCTGCAGTAGACTCACAAATTCCTGTGAGAATATGGACGACAGACTCAAGGGCCAGGGTGCCTGCAAAGACGGAGCATCTGGAGCCGAAGAGGGCCCTGCCACGGGTTCCTCCTGGACCAGATCCAAAGCGGGTTCTGACGACGCCCCTGCTTCGGCCCCCGGGGATTCTCCTTTCTCCTCCTGTGCCTGATCCAAAGAGGCCTCTCTCACGCAGGCCTTACAGACCCCCGAGCTTGCGCTGGTTTTGACTCCACAGACCACACACTGTAATTTGGCGGGCATCTCCGCTGAAGCTATCTCCAGCCGTGGCCCCCCCCCCCCGTGCCGCGACTTAAAATTGGAAGCCTCCGCTTTAAAAACCGCCTGCCCTGCAACGGACACAGTCCGTCCAAGAAGACCGCGGCGTTTAAGGCCTCCGAACAAGGAGCTATCCCCCCTGAAACCGCAAAACACCGCGGTCTGCACAGTGACGCGGCCTAGCCGCGCCGCTACCACGAGGCTTGCCGCCAGGAAATTTTCACGCCTAAAACCGCTGCCGCTATTCCCCGCCGGGTCCGCTTACCTTGTGTCGGACTCCTGGCGAGGCCTGACCCCCGTTCACGTTGGAGTGCTGGTCGGAGCAATCAAACAAGCATGAACTGAGGCAGAACACCCGGAAAACAGGCGGTGCTGCCTAACGCGACTTCCCGGGTCGTTGAAATCCTCCAGGTCGCGGCAAACGCCGACGAGCATGCACAGCGCCAGAGCAGGCAAGACTTCTGACAAGGCGCTGGCAACGCTCCCTTCCGATTTGAGGCTCTGCTCTCGTTAAATAAATATCAGAGCTATTCTTCTCCACCCCAAAGAGGAGCGCTCTGTCGTGCCCTGGAGAACCCAGGTAAACCAAGGGCAACGAGAAGGGGAGGGACAGATGAAGGAAGGCCTCCTGCAAATTAAAGGCACAGTCCTTCCAAAGGCAGCCTTTTTTCTATACTAAACCTAATAACCCCCCAATCAGAAACTCAATTTAAAATTTTAAAGCTACAAATTTGGATAAATTTGGATAAATCCTAATTGTTCCTCCAGTGAGCCCGGACTTCCAGGCTCACCATCCATCCAGCTGCTTGGAGACTGAGGTAACTGATGGCAGGAGAAGGCTCCCGGATGATTATACCAGTGACATCACAAAAGAAAGAGTTCCTCAGTCTCCAAGCTGCTGGATGAGATGGGCAACCCAGAGGTTCGGGACTAGACTGGATACACGATCAGGAACTCCGTAGTTTGGGGATGGGTCCCAAGGTGGTGAACATGATCAGAAATTGGTTGATGGACAGATGACAGAAGGTGATGGTAAATGGAGCTCACTCGGATGAAAGGAGGGTGATTAGCGGAGTGCCCCAGGTTTGGTCCTGAGTCCGGCACTGTTCAATGTATTTGTGAGCGATATTGCTGAAGGACTGCATGGAAAAGTCTGTCTTTTTGCAGATGACATGAAAATTTGCAACAGGTGGACTCCCCTGAGGGAGTGGATAACTTGAGGAAAGATCTATAAATGTTGGAAGAATGGTCTAATGCTTGGCAGTTAAGATTTAATGCGAAGAAGTGCAGTGTCATGCACTTGGGAAGCAGAAATCCAAGGGAAATGTACACGATAGGGGAAGAGAGGTTGGTGTTCACAGACTAGGAGAAGGACCTTGGTGTCATTATTTCTGCGGATCTCAAGGTGGCAAAACAGTGTGACAAGGCAGTGGCAAAAGTCAGGAAGATGTTGGGTTGCATACAAAGAAGAATTACCAGCAGAAAAGAAGAGGTACTAATGCCACTGTATAAGTCACTGGTGAGGCCTCACTTGGAATACTGTGTTCAGTTTTGGAGACCATATCTTGCAAAGGATATAAAAAGACTGGAAAGTGTTCAGAGGAAGGCGACCAAAATGATTTGGAGCCTACGTCAGAAGCCTTATGAGAAGAGACTTGAAGACCTAAATATGTACACTCTGGAGGAGAGGAGGGACAGGGAAGATATGATTCAGACCTTTAAATACTTAAAGAGAAATAATGAACAAACAAACCTCTTCCAAAGACGGGTAAGCTGTAAAACTAGAGAGCATAACATGAAGCTGCAAGGGGGTAAATTGAAAGGCAATGTCAGGAAATACTTTTTCAGTGAAAGGGTGGTGGATGCTTGGAATGCCCTCCAAGTGGTGGGGGCAAATACAGTGACAGAATTCAAAATGGCATGGGACAGACACAGGGATCCCTTTACAGCAACAGGATAAAATCAAAATAAACTTAACTAATTTCTCAACATACAGGGGTGTCCTACACGGAGCGGTGGGTTCACCCCTAAAACAAAGACATGGGGAGGGGTGGCCTGCACGGAGCGGCAGGTACACTTACTCTTGCCATCTTACTGGGCAGACTAGATGGACCATACTGGTCTTTATCTGCTGTCATTTACTATGTTACTAAGTAACCATCCGTCTCGGGTTTTGATACCAGATATCCTTGGAGGATACATGACCACTTTAGGCATACCTGTGATTCCACAGTCGACCTTGAGGTCATCTCTCTGGCATCTCCAAGCTAGGGAGTCCCATATGTGAAGACTACATTCCTGCTTGTTCCTGGAGATAGCGTAGTTACTCACCTGTAATAGATGATCTCCAGAAACAGCAGGAATTTAGTCTTCACAACCCACCCTCCTCACCTAGGAGTTGTAGGTCATCTTCTTCTTCTTCTCTGTCTCTCCTTTTATCTCAGCTACAAACTCAACTGAGGAGGGAGAGATGGAAAGGTGAGAAGGCAGCTACGCAGGCGAAGTGGGATACTCTCAAAAGCTTTCCTATTGGACGCTGGGGAGAGTTCCCACGCAGGCTCCGTCGGTACCAATGTCATCCATATGCAAAGACTAAATTCCTGCTGATCTTGGAGATCACCTGTTACAGGTGAGTAACTACGCTTTCTTCTTAATTTCATTAGATAGCCCTGAAAAGGGCTGTTTTTTGTTGTTGGTCGTCATTAGTACTTGATGGACCAGCCCTTGCTCTTTCTCACCCCCTGCCTACTCTCGCTCCTTTCAAAACTAAACTCCAGCAAACCACGTAGATCTAACACAACAAACATCTTAATCATACCATCACAAAAGAAAAAGTGCACACAATCCACACGTAACCGAGCCTTCTCCTTCTATGCCCCCTCTATATGGAATGCCCTCCCCCTTAGCCTAAGAGGATGCTCCGACCATTCAGAATTCCGCAAAAAGCTTAAAACATTCCTCTTTAGTGAATACCTTACCCTGCCCCCTAAACATCTGATCCCCAAAGCTAATCAAAATTAAACCCCTTCTTCTCCTCCTCCTTCCTGACCCCCCACCGCTCCCTATCTTCCTACCTCCCATCCCCCAATTTAAATATATAAATAGTTCCGTTGAAAAAGTTCTACCATTGTTCCCTGTAAAACAGCTGTGACTACACTGTTACAATTTGTTCATTGTAAACAGTTTTGAATTGCAGAAAAACAGTATATAAAAATAAAGAAATAAATAAAAAGTTAAATAAATAAATGCCCCCTTAATACTGCTTTGAGCCTATCCCATATTCCTGCGAGTGTTGCTTCCCCGTTTTTATTAATGAGCATATAATCTTTAATCACTTCCCACACTTTCCCTACATCTGTCATGTCGGCTAACAAGGATTCATTTAATCCCCAAAACCTTAACCCTGTCTTATTGGTACTCAACTCTATTTCTATTCCCACCAGTGTGTGGTCTGTCCAATTATCTATCCTATCTCCACTTTCTGTATTCTATCCATCAACCTTCCATCAATCCAGACCATATCTAATCGACTATAAACATCATGCAGGTGAGAATAGAATGTATACTCTTTTCTGATTTCCTGCAAGTACCTCCATGTATCCACTACTCCCAGTTTCTCCATTAATGTTTTTAGCTGCACTCTCCCTCCTTGGGTGGTCTCCTCATTGCTTATTGTATCTAATTTGGGATCTATTGTGGTATTGAAGTTCCCTCCTACTATTAGGGGGTCCCCTGTCCTCCCCTCTATCTGTGCGTAGAGCTGCTGAAAAAAGGCCCCTTGTTCATTGGGTACATACACACAGCACAAATCCATTGGCCGTCCATCTATTACCCCTTGCCAAAGGAGATACCGGCCTTGAGAGTCCCTGGCCACCTCCTTTTCTTCAAGCATTAACCCTTTGGCAAACAGTATTCCCACTCCTCCTCTTCTGGGTCGTTCCTTGTGGGTGGCTAAGACAATGTAAACCGCCTTGATATCATGAAAGGCGGTATATAAGAAATGTTAAATAAATAAATAACCCCGTTCATATTTACCCTGTATAAGCCAATGTTCTTGTGATCTCTTCAGATGTGTTTCTTGTATCATCAGAATATTCGCCTTCAATCTTGTACCTTCTTTTATCACTGCCCTCCATTTATGCCCTGCACTGAGCCCTTTAACATTTAATGTCACTATGTGTATCCGCCCTCTGGTGTTTTCTGCCTTAGCCATCATTTATATCCTTCTGATATGTTTCCCCTTCTTATGAGACCTGCAAGTCTTTCCCCTCCTTCCCCCTCCTCTGTCCCCTCCGCCCTCCTCCTCACATCCTTCCCCTTCCTCTGGAGCTCATCTTGCTTCGCTTCTGGGTTCATGGTGCCATCCTCTCACCATCCACCTGCCTCCCCCCATTCCTCCATCCCCCTTCCTTCCCCCCTCCATCCCTTCCTCTAGTCCCCTCTCCACAGCTCTTCGTTCATATACTTCTTACATTATTATTCACATAACCCCCTTCAATTCATCCCCCCTCCCCTGTTACATCCATCCACCTTACTACCTTCTTCCCATATCGTTTCTCACCATCTTGGCCATTATTACTCACTCTCAGAAGCCATATTATCCCCTTAAAGTTCAGGTATCCAGTGTTTTCTTCCCCATTCCATGTTTCTCTTCTCCTTTTTTCCTTTTTGCCATGCACTTTTCTTCTTTGTCCCTTCTGCCCGCGATTCCATAAGTGGAGGGATCTCAGACATGCCCGCTTCCTGCATGGCAGCTATTAGTTGTGGGAATGTGGCTGCCCTCCTGATCACTCCGTTACTAGTGAACACAAGTCCTGCAGGGTATAGCAAGTGATATCACATTTTCTACTCTCGCAGTCGCATTGTATACTCCTGCCATGCTATCCTGCGCTAAGTCCACATAGACCGCTACCATGTATCCCCTTCCACTGAATTTTCCCAGTTGCTTTCATCTTTGCCAGAATCTTTTCCTTTCTTTCAAAGTCATTCACACAAATATCATCATCTCTGGGGCGCTCACTTCGACTAGGTCGCAACAACCTATGTGCTCTGTCCAGCTTGGCCTGTTTCCTCCACTCTCCTCCTGACTTGATTTAGCATTCCCTCCATTTTCCATTCTGATGCCCACTATTTCTGCTCTCAGCTCTGTAAACCAGGCGTGCAATTCTTCTTTAGTTATCTGCACCATCGCACCTGTACCTCTCCTGGATAGCGCCATCTCCTCTCTTTGGTTTTCTCCACCTTTTGCTGCTCCAACTTAAAGCCAGAATAGAAGAACTCTTTTAACTCCAAGGTTCTCTTCCATGTAGTAGCCATAGTTTATTCCTTGAGCAAAGTGGTCACCACTTTGGACCACATTAAGTCCCTTTGGGGTTCACTTTGACCACCTTTTATGGGGTTGTACTGCAGAGCTGTTGCTCAGCCGTCCATGCAGCTCTATGACTTCACCAGAACCCATGCTTCTAATGTTTGAGTGACTGGTAGAGGGCTTTCGAGAAGCCAAAGGGATCTCCTTAACCTCTTCAGTAATATCAAAGCCTTTTAAAGCTATGCTCTCAGCAGCCAAGCTCTGAGGCATAGAGACTGTGGATTGGGATGGAGTAGTGAGCCATTGTCCTGGGAGAGGAGATCCAGCCCACATCCCAATTGCAGAGGATGAGTCTGAGTCTGAGTCAGATGTAGTAGTAGTAGTAGTAGCAGCAGAAATCACGGCTGCTGCGGCCAGTGAAGGGCTATGAGAATCATGGAGCCCTTGTTGGACTGATGCTTGAAAAGCATCTTGGGAATGAAGGGTATACGACAGAATGCATAAAGTAGACTCAGACCCCAGTATAGGTGGAAGGCATCCAGTTGTTGGTTGGTGGATGTCTGAGTTCTTCTGCAGAAGCAAGAAAGCTTGGCATTTTGTGGAGTCGCGAACAGATCTATGTCTGGAGTTCCCCAGGTCTGGAAGATGTAGGATGTTGTGTCCAGATGGAGAGACCATTCGTGGGGAAGAAGGATGTGACTCAGTCTGTCTGCTAAGACATTGGACTCCCCCGGGAGGTACATCGCTTGGAGGTGTATTTGATGGGCAATAGCAAAGGACCAGAGGTGTATCGTCTCCTTGCAGAGGGCCCAAAAGCCTGTTCTTCCCTGCTTGTTCACACAGAACATTGCCGCCTGATTGTCCGTCCTGACTAGGACTTGTGCTCTGAGGTGGTTTTGGAACACCCAGAGTGCATTGGAGATAGTGCAAAGTTCCAGGAGATTGATTTGGAGTTGTGACTTTTGTGCTGTCCAGAGCCCTTGTGTAGTCAGGTTGCCCAGATGGGCACCCCAATCCAGTCTGAAAGCATCTGTCGTCAGGGTGCATTGACATGGAGGCATCAGAACAGGTGACCATACGAGTAGATTTTCTAGAGAACACCACCGCCACTGAAGGGATGTAGTTAGATAAGCAGTGACTTGGATCCTGCCGGGGAGACGGCCCAAGACATGCTTCCACTGGGAGGCAAGAATCCACTGGGCTGTCTGCATATGTAGTAAGGCATATGGAACGACATGTACTGTAGAGGCCAAGTGTCCAAAGAGCTGCAGCATCTCTCGGTCTGTCAGATAGTCTCGTAGGAATGTCCGGGATGCTAGTTCGGCTAGATGAGCACAAACTCCCTGGACTGTTGGGTGTCTAGTAGGGCTCCAATAAACTCTAGCCTTTGAGTTGGAGTGCACTGAGATTTTGGGAGGTTTTTGACAAATCCCAAGTGTTGCAGTACTGTGATGGTATGATGCAAGGAAAACAATGCCTCTTGGGAGGTGTCTGCATTTATCTGCCAGTCATCTAAGAAGGGGAAGACAAATATCCCCAGAGTTCTTAGATTTATTTATTTATTTACATTCTCTTATATACTGCGCTATTCTGCATCAGTGCGGTTTACATTGAACAAACTGAAATTACATTGAACAGGGCATTATAACTTGGAGATAACTATTTTACAGGGAACATGGACTATGGAGGGTTAAGTGGCTTGCCCAAGACCACAAGGAGCACCTGTGGGACTAGAAACCCCAGTCCTTCCGGCCCAAGGTTGCTGTCCTCTAGTGGGATTTGAACCCCCGACCTTCCAGCCTGAAGTACCTTGCCCCAACCACTAGGCCACTCCTCCACTAGATATGTGGCCATGACTGCCATGCACTTTGGGGCAGAGGCGAGTCCAAAGGGAAGGACTCTGTATTGATAATGTCTTCCCTGAAAGATGAGATGTAGATATTTTCTGGATGAATGAGAATATGTAACATAGTAACATAGTATATGATGGCAGATAAAGACCAGCATGGTCCATCTAGTCTGCCCAGCAAGGTGTATACACTTCTTTTAGATCTAGAGAACAGAGCCACTCCTGAGGGAGATCATCTTGAACTTTTCATGAACCAGAAACTTGTTGAGGTTTCTGAGGTCTAGAATGGGTTTTACCTTCTGGTTTTCTTTGGAATGAGAAAGTAGGGAGAGTAGAAGCCCACTCTCTGCTGGGATGTTCAGACATCTTCTATGGCGCCCTGAAACAGAAGAGAGGACACCTTGTCCTGGAGGACAGCAGTGAGTGGAGGTTGCGTTTGATATTCTCCCTTGAATGTGGAGGGGACAGAGTTTATAGATGAAGCCTGTATCCTTCCTGAACCTTTGTGAGTGTCTACTGCTCTGAGGTGATGAGATGCCATCTGTGGGCATAGTGACACAGTCTGCCTGCTATATGGAGGGGGTGGGGGTCCTTCAGAGGCAGGGTGGACACAACATCCTACATCTTCCAGACCTGGGGAACTCCAGACATAGACATAGGAAAGAGTCAAAAACCAGGCACAGACTGTGGCTGCAGAGCTGGTTGAGATTTAGACACCTTTGGCTTCTTTTGTTGCTTAGGAGGAGGCTGCTGCCTCTTCTGTGGGGCCTGACCCTGGTACTGAGAAGTAGGAGGACAGGAAGCGAAGAATTTCTTATTATTATTGTAGAAAGACTTCTTTGCAGGAGTCTTTTTCCTAGCAGGGTCAGCTATTACTCTGGACAGTCTCTTTAGAATAGCATTTTATGACTCTAATTGAGAAGCCTTATCTTCCCAGTCTTTGCCAAAGAGGTTTTCTCCTGTGCAAGGTATGTTGCCCAGCTTATCTTGAACCCACTGTTCAACCACCTGAGGCCATGCAATTCGACGTCCACCAATGCATATTGCTGAGACTCTGCTTATGCATCCAAAAGAATCAAAGGTAGTACTATTGATAAGCTTCGAGACATTTTCACTATGCTTAACTAGGGCGAGATAATCTGCCCTTTTGTCATCTGGGAGGAGAGGGGCAAAGGCCTCAAGATCCCTGGAGACCTCTTTCAGGAACATTCCCATGTAGAGGATACAGGAGTTTGATGCTTGGAAGCATCGATGCCCAAAGGCATCGCGAGTTCTCAATTCTCTTCCAGGAGGATTAGAGGAGTGAATCTTCGAGCTTTTGATTTGACACATCGCCAATTCCACCACCATGAAGGGTGGTGGGGAAGCTGTTGCATTGTCCTTCCATGGTCTTAACTCTCACATTGACTGAGGTTTTGCATTTTGCCAGCATGATCACCAATTGAAAAATAGAGAAGATCCCTGACCTATATTTTCTGTTTTTAAAATGAGTATGAATACATCACTTCCCACTCTTAACGGCTCTTACTGATTGATATCCTCTTGTTTTAGCATTTGAAAGATTCATCAATTGTTCTCTATTTAACCTTGCCATTTTGTGGTTAAGTGCCATTGCCTTGATGTCAGCTTATGGTGACCCCTTGAATAGGGTTTTCAGTCAGGCAGTTAATTGTTGATAGACTGGTATTTATTTATTTATTTATTTATTTTATTAACAATTCTTATATACCGCACTATTAGACATCAGCGCGGTTTACATTGAACAGAAAACATCCGACAGTTTACATATGTCTGGTCGTTACATTTAACAGGAAGTATAACTTGGCGAAATAGGGGAAACTAAATACAATGCAGGGTTATCTGATAAAGGATATCCTGGTTAACTATATACAACAGTGGTACAATAGTATATGGAACAACTTGTTATTTACATTGTGAAGTTGGCCTGTTGCGGGGGTCTATCTGTTTGACCACTTCTGCTATTCACCTGGGGGTTATGTTCGGAGCTGTCATTGAGATATTTAAGGAAGAGGAAATGCTTTAAAGCCTTTCTGAACTGACTTAGATTAGGTATTGCTCTGATTTGTGCTGGTAAGGTGTTCCATAGAGATGGGGCGCAGAATTGGAAGGCTCTGTTGGCTGTTGATCTAGTGCATCTTGTGGTGTCATTTGGGATAACTAGTGTGTTTAATTCTGCTGTTCTTCGTGGCCTGTTTGGTGCAAGTGGTTGTATGAGGTTGGAGAGAGAGGAAGAGGTGAGCCCCTTAGCCGCTTTGAATGTTAGCAGTAAGGTCTTGAAACTGATCCTTGCTTGAATGGGGAGCCAGTGTAGCTGTTTTAGAAGGGGTGTTACGTGATCTCTCCTGGATGCCCCGAGGAGTACCCTCGCTGCACTATTCATGGCTAATTGCAGGGGGTTCAGGGTGGACCGGGGGAGTCCTTGTAGTATGGAGTTTGAGAAGTCGAAATGGGGGAGTATAAGGGCTTGATAAATGGTACGGAAATCATCCGGTTCAAGTAGCATGCGTAGGTGTCTGAGGGATCTGATTTTAAAGTAGATTGCCTTGACTGTGTTGGCTATGTGGTTCTTCATGTCAAGGTTTTGGTCCAGCGTTACTCCCAGGTAGCGTATTGCCGGTTTAACTTGGAGTTGGGCATCCTTTACGTTAATACAACTAGGAGGGGTGAAGTTGGTGTTCCTCGAGACGAACAGGACTTCCGTCTTTTTGTGTTGTATTCTCAGGTTTTGTGATAGGAGCCACTCTGATATGGTGTCAAAGCAGTTAGTCAGCGGGGTAAGGTCTAGGCAATCCAATGATATTGGCATATATAGTAGCACATCGTCTGCATATATCATGTAACTGACATTAAAGGATCTGATGTCACAGATGGGTTGGATGTATATATTAAACATCAATGCAGATAAAGAGGATCCTTGGGGTACACCTTGACTTTGTTGGAAAGGTTCAGATGTATCCCCGTCGACTCTGACATGCTGCCATCTATCGGACAGGTAAGATTTGCACCATTCGAGTGCTGTTCCACAGATGCCTTTTTCCCTTAGCCGGCAGATGAGAATTTCGTGGCATACCGAGTCAAAAGCCGCTGCTATATCTAGGAAGACAAGAGCGAAGCCCTGGCGTATGTTATCCACACCTGAGGTTATGTTGTTGAGGAGTGTTGTGAGTAGTGTTTCTACTCCATGCGACTCTCTGAAACCATGTTGAGCTGGATCCAGTGGGGCTGATGTGTCTATATGATCCTGTAATTGCCTGTGCACTATTTTCTCGATGATTTTTGCTAGCATAGGTATCCATATCTGCTGTTACTGTATGGATTCATCACACTGCTGGTCTTCTGCTTTTCTGCTTGACCTTCAACTTCTCAAGTATGAGGTCTTTCTCTAATAATCTCTCTCTTCACATGATGTGTCCAAAGTATGAAAGTCAAAGTCTTGTCATTTAAGCTAATAAGGCAAACTTAGGTTCCATCACCTCTAGTACCGATTGATTTGTTCTTCAGGTAGTCCATGATATACATACTATTGCCAGCACCATAATTCAAAGGCACTAATTTTCTTCCCGTCTTTCTTCTTTACTATCCAACCTTTGCATCCATATGACTTTACTGAAAATTTCATTGCTTGGACAAGTCAAAGCCTGGTACTTGGAAACATTTCTGCACTTGAAAATCTAATCAAAGTCCTTAATAGCCATTCTGCAAAGAGCAATGTGCCATTGGATTTCTTGACTGCTTGTCAAAAATTATTGATTATTGTTACTGATATTGCAAAGGTAGCCATTGAAGAGAGAAATGACTGTCTTGGGTGACTTTAATCTACCAGACGTGGATAGATTAGTTACTCACCAGTAACAGGTGTTCTCCAGGAGCAGCAGGAATCAGTCCTCACATATGGGTGATGTCGGCACCGACGGAGCCCTCGTGTGGAGCATTTCCCCAGCTTTCAAAAAAAGCCTTTGGGAATTGCAGCGCGCATGCGCGGTCCCCTTCCCGCCCAAGGGTGCCATCTTGCTCAGTCTGATGACATAGCTAAAAGACAGCAAAAAATTAGCAAAAACAAATCATATGACTGCAACTCCAAGGGGAGGAGGGAGGGTTGTGAGGACTGATTCCTGCTGCTCCTGGAGAACACCTGTTACAGGTGAGTAACTACTCTTTCTCCAGGACCAAGCAGGAAGTCAGTCCTCACATATGGGACTCCCCAGCTTAAGGCTATCAGAGACCCCAAGCGGAAAAATGAGCTCCCTCTAGCTCGTCAGCACAGAAGGAAGGAATCTTCTCTGAGAACGCCCCTGACCGGTAGCCCAACA
The DNA here is from genome assembly GCA_033557465.1 of Ichthyophis bannanicus. Lineage (NCBI taxonomy): Eukaryota > Metazoa > Chordata > Amphibia > Gymnophiona > Ichthyophiidae > Ichthyophis > Ichthyophis bannanicus. The sequence continues at coordinate 1,282,204,423 of CM066033.1, read as the reverse complement.
CCAGGGCCAGAGGGTAGGAGTTGCCTAAACCCCAAAGAGATTATGGAGTACTGCCTGTCCGAAAGCACTGTCCCTGCGGGACTCCCTCTCAAGGCAGTAATGGGCCGCAAAAGTCTGGCTTGAAGACCAAGTAGCGGCCTGGCAGATGTCTGCCAACGGAACAGAGCGGAGATGAGCCACTGACGCAGCCTTCGCCCTGACACGATGAGCCGTGACTCGACCCTCCAACGAGAGGCCGGCTGCCCCATAAGCCCAGGCGATACAGTCAGCGACCCATATGGACAACGTACGCTTGGAGACAGGGAGCCCCAACTTATTGGGGTCAAAAGAAACGAAAAGCTGAACAGCCTTCCGATGCTCCCGCATACGGTTAAGGTAGAAGGATAACGCCCTCCTACAGTCCAGGGTATGCAAGACCATCTCAGCCCAGTTGGCATGCGGCCTGGGAAAGAAGGTCGGAAGAACCACCTCCTGATTGAGGTGAAAAGGAGAGACAACTTTAGGAAGAAACTTAGGGTGAGTCCGTAAGACTACCCTATTCCTGTAGAACCTAGTGTAAGGAGGATCAGACACTAGTGCCTGCAGTTCACTCACCCACCTAGCAGAGGTGAGAGCTACCAGAAACAAAGTTTTCCAGGAGAGAAAACGGAGAGGGCAGGTAGCCATAGGTTCCAAAGGCGGACAAGTAAGCCGCTGTAAGACCACATTCAGATCCCACTCAGGGGCCGGTGGACGCAAAGGAGGCTTAAGTAGAAGGAGGCCTCTGAGGAAACGAGCCACCAAAGGGTGGTTGGAAAGAGGCCTGCCATCCACCGGCGAGTGGTGAGCTGAGAGAACACTAAGGTGAACTCTGACAGAGTTAGACTTAAGGCCCAGATTGGAGAGGTAGAGCAAATATTGCAATACTACCGCTACCAAGCACAAGAAGGGATTCTCGCTGTGCGGAGCACACCAGACGGAGAATCTACGCCACTTAAGAGCGTAGGATTTCCTGGTGGATTGACGCCGAGAGGCCAAGACTACATCTTCCACCTCTCGAGGCAGTAGTAGGGGAGTTAGGACTATCCTTTCAGCAGCCAGGCCATCAGATGAAGGGACTGGAGGTTGGGGTGCAAGAGAGTCCCCTGATCCTGAGACAGGAGATCGTGTTGAAACCCCAGAGGAATAGGTGTGTCCACCGCCAGCTGTAGCAGAAGCGGGAACCACGGTTGCCTTGGCCACCTGGGGGCTATGAGAATTAATGAAGCTCCATCCTTGAGGACTCTGAACAGCGTTCTGGACACTAGTGGTGTGGGAGGAAACGCATACAGTAGGCCTGTGGACCACGAGATCAGAAACGCATCCGGTGCTACCCTGAGAGGATGCGGTTGTCTGGAGCAAAAGCTCGGGAGTTGCCGGTTCAGAGGACTGGCGAAAAGATCCATGGTGGGGAGTCCCCATTTGAGAAAGACCTGCTGAACCACTAATGGGTTCAATCTACTTTCGTATGGTTGCAGGATCCTGCTCAGTCTGTCCGTCAGGCAATTTTCCTGACCTGGGAGGTAGACAGCCTTGAGGAGGATTCCGTGATGGACTGCCCAAGAGCACAGTCGTTGTGCCTCCTGACAAAGAAGGAAGGAGCCTGTCCCTCCTTGCTTGTTTACATAGAACATGGCAACTTGATTGTCCGTCTGGACCAGTACAGACTGGTAAGAGGCGAGGTGGGAGAAGGCTCTCAGAGCTAGGCGGATCGCCCGTAGCTCCAGGAAGTTTATCTGTTGAGTAGCCTCCCAAGGGGTCCAGAGACCCTGAGTACATGTCCCTTGGCAATGCGCTCCCCAACCGAGAAGTGAAGCATCCGTTGTCAGCACTTGAGTATGCGGAGGGGATTGAAAAACCACTCCGAGCACCAGATTCGGAAGATGAAGCCACCATTGCAGAGAGGAGACCAGGAGGTCGGATATCTTTACGGAGTCCACTAGGCTCCCCGTGGCTTGATGCCACTGAGTGCGAAGGCTCCACTGAGCAGGCCGCATGTGCAGGCGGGCATTGGGGGTTACATGAACCGTGGAAGCCATATGGCTGAGTAGTCTCAGGAATTGCCTGGCAGAGACCAGGGAATTGCTGCGAAACTGGCTGGCCAGATCCATTAGCCAGTGGGCCCTGTCCAGAGGCAGAAAAGCCTTTGCCTGAAGAGTGTCTAGCCTGGCCCCTATGAACTCTAAGTTCTGGGACGGGAGCAAAGTGGACTTTGCGAAGTTTATGACAAACCCCAAGTGCTGAAGCAGAGCCACAGTGCAAAGGGTGGCTTGATTAGCTTCCTGGGAAGACTGGCCCCTTATGAGCCAGTCGTCCAGGTATGGAAACACAAAAAGACCCTGAAGCCTCAGGTAGGCCGCCACCACTGCCAGGCACTTGGTGAACACCCTGGGAGCGGAGGACAGGCCAAAGGGTAGTACCCTAAACTGATAGTGGTTTCCTCCCACAACAAACCTGAGATACTGTCTGTGGTCTGGATAAATAAGGATCGAAGGAGCATAGCCAGTCTCCCTGCTGGAGGTAGGGCAGCAGGATTCCAAGGGTAAGCATCTTGAACGTTTCCCTCTCTAGGAACTTGTTGAGGTTTCGCAAGTCTAGGATGGGTCTGAGGCCTCCTGTTCTTTTTGGTACCAGAAGTACCTTGAATAAAAGCCGTGACCTCTCAGGTGGTGGGGCACCGGTTCCACAGCCTGATCCTTTAGCAGACCTGCTAACTCCTGAAGGAGGAGGTCCCTGTGCAGAGGGGGTCTTGGAGGCTCCCCTGGAAAACAGGAGGGAGGTACCTGGTGAAAATGGAGAAGATAGCCCTTTTGGACTATATGAAGAACCCAGGTATCTGATGTGATGGCTGACCACCTGTGGTCAAAGTGGGCCAGCCGGCCTCCTGTGCTGAGAGAAGCCAGCTGAGGAGAAGAGGCTATGCTGTTTGAGTCAAAAACCCCCACCCTGCTGAGCAGGGGCCAGTGTTGGTGGCTTGGGGGTCTTCTGCCTACGGGGCCCTTGACCCTGCCCCTTGGCCTGCTGATCCTGTTGGGGAGCTGCAGAGGCCTGATAATGAGGGTATTGTTTATAGGCAGATGACTTCCTCGGGTAAAAGGTCTTTTTTCCCGAGCCCTTCTTCTTCTGAGAAGGGGCAGAAGTTTTCCTGGAAAGCCTAGTCCTGGTCAGAGTCTCGGTCTCGAGTTCTACAGCCTTTTCAGCCATGGGCTCGCCAAAGAGGATTTCACCTTGGCAGGGGACATCGACCAACTTGTCCTGGACCCATGGCTCGAGGTCGGATGACTGTAGCCAAGCCTGTCGGCGGGCACCGATGCCGGCCCCGGCTACTCGGGCTTAAGCCTCGAAGCCATCGTAGGCTGCTCGAGAGATAAACTTCAAGCACTCTCGAATACCGGTGGACAAGGCCTGGAACCTCTGCAAAGGTTCCTCGGAGAGACCAGCAGAGAACCCGGCAATCTCCTTTGCCAGGTCTCGGAGGTACATGCCCATGTAGAGCTGGTAAGTCTGGACTCGGCAAGCAAGCAATAGAGCCCTGGAAGCACTTCTTACCGAGGGCATCCAGGTTCCGGGCCTCCCGGCCGGGAGGCACCAAGGAGTGCATCTTCTGACTTTTCAGCCGATGCATGGCCGATTCCACAACCATGGAGTGGTGCGGTAATTGTGCCTTTTGGAACCCGGGGCTCTTGCGGACTCGATAAATGGAATCGACCCGCTTGCTTAACACCGGCGTCGAGGCCGGGGTCTCCCACATGCGGAAGAGCAGCTGCTCCAGCATCGGAGGAACCGGAACAGTAAAGGCCTCCTTCGGGGGAGAGTCATACTGGAGGGCCTCGAGCTCCTCGGCTCGAGGCTCCTCCTCAGGATCCGCGGGGAAGGCCAAGGCCTTGGCCATATCCCGCACGAAGTCCGAGAACCGGGTATCCTCCGGTGGGGATCGTCTCCGAGGCTCGGACTCGGGCGAGTCCGATGGGACACACCGAGTCCGATGGGTGTCGGGTGACCCTTCGTCCTCCGTCTCCCAGCCCGACTCCTCGGAGGAGGAATCGAGCAGCTCCGGTCGGGCGGGCACCGATGCCCTCCGCCCCGACGCCGAGGGTATCGGCGTCGATGACCTCGGCTCTGAACGGGAGGTCGAGGGAGACCGTGGCCGAGGTTCGACTCGAGCCCGCATGGACTCGAGGATCGGCTCGGCCTCCGGGATCGACTTGGACGTCGAGGTCCCAGTGGTCGGGGCAGATGCACCGGTGATCAATGCCCGCTGCTGTTCCATGAAGGCAGCAAAGCTGCTCTCCAAGGCCGTCAACCTGAGTCCGAGCTCAGGAGATCCAGCAGCCCCCGACTCGGGCCCCGACAGCGTCGGGCCCGACGTCGGCTCCCTCGGAGGAGAGTCCACGAGGACCACAGCGCTTACGTGTCCAGGAGACTCCATCTCGACACGAGGATGCTTGGCAGGCCTCTCCGACTCCGAAGACCCGGGACGGCTATCGGGGCTATGCGACCTGGCCCTCGAGGAACCAGGAGCGTCCACTGATGCCGCCCTCGCGGGTTTCTTCTTCCTGCAATGTTCCCGCGAAGGAGACCCCCGATGCTGCTCGGGGCCGGAGTCCCGAGACGTCGAGGCCTCTGACGAGTTCCGGGCCCGGCCGGACGCGGAGTCAGAAAAAATTCTATCCTTCTGGTGCTGCCGACTCCTCAACGCCTTTGAGGACATTTTGCCACATGGACCACAGATCATCGGGTCATGATCAGGTCCGAGGCAACGGAGGCAGCAGTCGTGTGTGTCGGTAAGAGATATAAGTTTCTTACACCGATCACACTTCTTAAACCCGCTGGTAGCCATCGGGGGAAAAAGGGTCCCTGCTAGGTCAAAAGACCGGGCTGCCAGGGAAAAAAGAAAAAAGGTGCGAACGCCAGTCACAAAGGACAAAAACCGAAAAATAGAGAAAAGGACTCGATACCGGTGTATCGGTCTGAGCGGGAAAAGGATCCGGCGTCGAACCGGAGAAAAAAGAGAAAAATAGGGAAAATCAACTTTTTCCTCAGGGAAAAACGAACTACGTTCGTCGGGCTCCGCGGAAAAAAGAAGACCGAGCAAGATGGCACCCTTGGGGAGGAAGGGGACCGCGCATGCGCGCTGCAATTCCCAAAGGCTTTCTTTGAAAGCTGGGGAAATGCTCCGCACGAGGGCTCCGTCGGCGCCGACGTCACCCATATGTGAGGACTGACTTCCTGCTTGGTCCTGGAGAATGGAACATTCCTTCTGCAAATCTGGAAAGAAGTATAAAGATTGTGGATGCCTTCCAAGAATCACTGCTCAGACAAATAATGAAGGAACCAACCAGAAAAGGTTTGACGCTGAATCTAATACTCACCAGTGGAGATAGCATGTCAATGTCTGGGTGAGTGTCCAAGTGAGCAGCAGTGATCATCACATGGTGTTCTTTGAAGTAAAAGCCAAGGCAGAGTCCAATCATGGCAAACTCAAAGTCCTAGACTTCAAAAACACTGATTTCAGTAAAATGGGAAATACCTGAAGGAGGAGTTGGTAGGTTGGAAGAGAAAAGGGAAGCAGATTTGCAGTGGGCTAAACTAAAAGACCCTCACTTGGTTTGCAGCTTGTTCTGCTGTGACGGCTTGTGTGCATCAATGATGCTGAGGACTAAGCTATCAGTAGCTTAACTACTGGTAGATAGATAGGTCTCAGCTGACATGCCAGATAAAGACAAACCACTCAATGGGTAGCAGCAGAATGGGAAGGTGTTGGCGGCGGAGGATCACATTTCTGTGACAATGGCAACAACACTAAACTTAAACTGCGCGGAAGAAAGGCCTGGCAATCTTCTTCCGTATCTTGCCACGAAAACCAAATGGATAATCACAACAAAACAAATTGCACTATAGTGCTGGAAGATGAGACCCCCAGGTCAGAAGGCACTCAACTGGCTACTGGGGAGGAGCTGAAGACTTTTCAGAGTAAAGCCAGCATTTATGATGTGGTTAGATCAAAGCCCTCGGGACGTCTGACTATGTAACTGCGCATGAAATGAGAGTCAGAAGCTGCAAAGATGTCTTACATATTGGGAAATGGAATGTACGAAGCATGAACCGAGGGAAGTTGGAGGTGGTCAAAAATTAAATGGAACATGTACAACTCGATGTGTTGGGTGTCAGCGAACTGAAATGGACTGACATTGGGCACTTTGCATCTGATGATCACATGGTCTGCTATGCTGGAAATGAAAGACAAAGAAGAAATGGTGTTGCATTTATAATTAGGAAGAAATATACAAAAAATTTAATGAAATACAATGCAATCAGTGAACGCTCAATTTCTGTTCATTAATGAGGAATGCCTATCAACACAACTATAATTCAAGTATATGCCCCAACAACAGCTGCAGAAGAGGATGAAATTGATGAGTTCTGTGAACAAGTACAAGCAGAAATTGACAGAATATGCAAACAGGATATCCTGATAGTCATGGGTGACTGGAACGCAAAAGATGGCAACAAGGAAGGCAAAATGGTTGGAAAATATGGACTTGGCAAAAGAAATGAAGCTGGAGAAAGACTGATTAAATTATGCAAGACCAATGATCTATTCATCTCAAACACCTTCTTTCAGCAACACAAGGGGCAACTGTACACATGAACTTCACCCAATGGAATGTACAAAAATCAAATTGACTACATCTGTGGAAGTCAATGATGGAAAAGCTCTATAACATCAACAAAGACAAAACCTGGAGCTGACTGTGGCGTCTCTTCTACTTTACATTTCAGATGACTCTTATGTTCCCCCATTCTGATTTTAAAGGGGCGAACAGTTTTCCCTACGTCTGAAGTGTAAAGTAAAAGAGGTGCCATTAGTCCAACATCGTTTAACAATGGGACATGTTTTTGAGCATCTGTGATGTTTTTGTATAGATAGAGTGCGGTCAGGAATAGCGGAAAAGTCACAGGAGCAATCCCAACTTATTAGAGAACAAAAGTGGATTTTTATTTTAAAATCGGTGACACCCGATGGCCTTAATGCCAATATAGATTGGACATCTTGCATGTAGGGATTGGTAAGGGGAGTGTCCAGTGAGAGTGAGTGCGTTTCTAGGTACAGTAGATAATGGAGGGTAGTATATATGAAGAAAAATGTTTTGGTTTAAATTGAATAGGTCAGGGAATGTTGATAATGTGTAGCTATAAGAAGATAAAAGAGATTCACCTTATTGAATGATAGTATTTTAATCATTCATTCAGTGATATCAGCGATTTGGTTGACGTCATTTGAGGGCGGGGTTATACGTCATCAATAGATTGACAGGGGGGAGGTTTAAAATCGGGAGTAGTGACTCCTCAACCGCATGCGCAGCATTTTTCTATAACCAAGCTGGATGAGAGGTTTAAGTTGCAGCAGTTTAATGAGACGTATGCAGCACTGCTTTTTTCTCTGGTAGGTGATCGGTTTTAGTATAGTTACAATATTGTATAAGAGGATTTACACAAAGGAGTTTGGGAATAGTTTGAATGTGAGTGGCTATTTATATGGGTTTTTGTTTTGCAGTGATAGAAGTGAATAGCAATCCCCTGAGGAAACGTGCAAAAGTGAAACGTGACGGAGGTGCCTAAGAAAGGCGTTAGGATAACAGCTAATAGTATTGTTGGAGAGAAGTTGGAGCTTGAAGACACCACTGAAATTTAAGCTAAGCATCTTGTGTTTGTCATAAGAGATAAGAGTTACTGAGAACGTCTCGGGAATAGTATTTTTATTGAGTGGAAAGCAGTGGGTCAGTAGCTTCACATGTTTACATGCTTTATAACCCATAGTGGATATAGGTAGCTAAAGGTCATTGATGCTAATGGGCACAAGAATTAGACATTCAATGAGTCTAAAACATATGTGCCACGAAGTCTGAGACCTTTTTTAATGTGAAGTAATAACCACAAAAGAGAAATTGTTTGAAGGGAACAAAAGCGGGACAGCTGGGCATTGGCTGGGCTGGCAAAGAGATCCATTCGTGGGAGCTCCCAGTGCCAGAATAGCCGGTGGTCAACTCTGGAAGTCCAGCCTCCATTTGTGCAGTTGAAGGACCCAGCTGAGCCAGTCCGCCAGGGCATTGTCCTGGCCCGGGAGCTATATTGCCCGCAGGGGCATCCAGTTGCTGCTGGCATAAGTGCAGATGCTCACTGCTTCCTGGCAAAGGAGGGACAGCCCTGTGCCTCCTTGCTTGTTTATGTAGAACATCGCCACCTAATTGTCGGTCTGGACCAGTACCGCTTAGTCCTGCAGGTGGTGGCAAAAAGCCCAGAGGGTTAAGGCAACAGCCCGGAGCTCCAGGTGGTTGATTTGCTTGAGTCTCTCCACCGGCGACCAACTGCCCTGAGTGCAAAGGTTGCCATAATGGGATCTCCACCCCAATTTCAAGACATCTGCAGTGTGGGGGGTCTAGAAAGGCATCCCTACCAGTAGATCCAGAAGGTGTTGCCACCAGCCTAGAGTCGGCTAGGGGACTGGTGACGGTCACCCTGTCTCGCAGGCACCCTGTGGCCTGGGACCACTGAGAGCGGAGTGCCCACTGGGCCACCTGCCACCACAAGCAGGCATCTGGGGGGACATGCACTGTTGGCACCAAGTGTCCTAGTAGGCAGAGCATGTGTCAGGCAGACGCCGAGCGATGGCACTGGGTAAACTCTGCGAGCGCCTGGAGACACAGAACCCTGTCCTTTGGAAGAAAAGCACTGGCCTGGACTGCCTTTTCATTTTATGCTCCCAGCCAATGGAATAAACTGCCCCTAAACCTAAGAGAGATTAAGGATCTCACATCTTTCAGGAAGGAACTAAAAACCTACCTCTTTACTCAACACTATAGCAACCTACAACCTGAAATCAAATTTACTACACAAGAACATACAACTAACCAAACACAAGTTTACCCCACCTAAATCCAGACTTCATTTGAATATCTCCTCAAGTCAGCATCCTCCCAATATTGTACTTATGACTGCAAATAACTCTTGCTAACCATGTAAATAATTTGCCATTTTTGGTTCCTTGTAACATAGTTATGTTCCTTTTATTAATAGCTTACACACTGTTTTCCATGTATCATAGTTCTTATGTAATACTTAATGTTTAATGTAATGCAATATTGCACTGTTCTGCTGTATTGTTGTTTTAAGTTCCTTGTAAACCGCCCTTGATCTCTGGAAGGGGCGGTATAGAAAAGCACACAAATAAAATAAATAAAATAAAATTGTCCAGCTGTGCCCCTATGAACTCCAGGTATTGGGTTGGCTAGAGATGAGACTTTAGGTAGTTGACTACGATCCCCAAGTGCTCAAAATGTGCGGCCCACCATCTGTAGTGCTTCAGTGGCAATGCAGCCCTTTACCCACCAGTCATCCAGATAGGGATACCGCCAGACACTTGGTGAAAACCCATGGGGTGGTGGATATCACCAGATCCTTGGTGAAAGCCCGAAGAGCAGCACCCTGTACTGATAGCATTCTCTTCCCACCATGGAGTGAAGGTACTGCCTGTGAAGGGGGTGTATGAGGATGTGCGTACACGCATTCTTTAGGGCAAAAGGAGCATAGCCAGTCTCCCTGCTGGAGGTATGGCAGCAGTGTTTCAAGGGAGAGCATCTTGAACTTTTCCCTTACCAGAAACCTATTGAGGTCCTGCAGCTCTAGAATGGGACGAAACTCTCCGGTCCTTTTGGGGACTAGGAAATAGCGGAAGTAGAAACCCATGCTCCTGAGGTGGACAGGGACGGGTTCCACTGCCTTGCTTGCTAGGAGGCCTATGAGTTCCTGCTGGAGCAGGGCCCGGTGAAGGGGAGTCCTAGGAGGGCTCTCCCAGGAAGAATGGTGGGGGCATCTGTTGGGAGGAGGTGGTAACCCTCCCTGACCATCTGAAGGGCCTGTGCATCACGGGTGATGGCAGACCACCTGTGGGCATAATGTACAGGGGCACCAAGGAGTGCGTCTTTTGGCTCTTAAGCCTACACATGGCTGACTCTACCACCATGGAGTTATGAGACAGTTGGGCTTTATAGAAGCAAGGGCTCTGGCGAACCCGGTACATCGAGTCCAGCTGCCTGCTTACTATGGGCACCAAGGAGGGTGTCTCCAAAATGCGGAGAAGCAGCTGTTCCAGGATGGGGGGGAATGGGCACCATGAGTACCTCTTCAGAGGAGCCTCGTACTGGAGGATCTCAAGGTCCTCCATGCGAGAATCCTCCTCTGATTCAGTGATGAAGGTGAGGGCCTTTGCCATATCCCTCACAAAGTGGAGAAAGGCCATGTCCTCAGGAGGGGATCGGCGCCGAGGGTCCAAGGGTACAATTCTGGTGACGGCAGGTGACCGGGGAATCATTGTCCTTGGTCTCCCAGTCTGATTCCGAGGCAGTGGAGGATTCGAGGGTTCCCTGGGTCTTGGTGTTGCGCCTTAGCCCCGATGGCTCTGGTGCCCCGGCCACCCTCTTCTCAGAGCCAAGTGCATTGAGCAGGGAAGACTGCGGCCCCGAGGAACAAGACTGGGATCGTGACAGATGCCGAGAGATCTCTCAAGGCTGGAGGTGCTTTAGGATCGACTCAACCTCCAGGGAGTCCCTTGACGTGGAGGGCCCCATAGTTAGGAGTGATGACCAGGAGGAACAGAGCATCAGAGCCCACTGCTGGGCCAAGAAGGCAGACACACTGTTCTCCAGGGCGTCTATCCTAGCCTCGAAACCAGGTGGCTCCGCAGCCTTCAGCAAAGGCACTGAGGACTTCGGTACCAGTACCTGCTGCGTCGACAGGGAGTCCTTGACAAGGATGGCCTCGGGGGTGCAAGGCTGATACATCAATGTCGATGCCTCTCGTCAGGGCAACTTGGAAGACCTATTCTGGCCATCGCACTCTGCCTCGCATCAAGGGCTATGGGTCCTGGGCCTGTGGGATTTTCCCACTTTCCCTGACTCGTCTCCCGATGGAGTCTTCGAGGGTTTTCGGCTCTTCTGGCGGCCCTCATCAGTGTAGCTCTGACTGGAGGCTCCTTGTCCTCAGGGCTCTGAGGACACTCGGTCCCAGAGGAGGGCTTGCAGCAAGGTCTCGCAGACGACTCCGGGGCTGAGTCAACTTTGTGGAAGATGGACTCACGCTGCTGCTGACAGCTTTTAAGGGCCTTGGGAGTCATCCGCTTACAGACTGCAGACCAAGGGATCATGATCCAGCCTGAGGCATCAAAGGCATCAGTCGTGCGGGTCCATGCGTGACATGTGTGCACGGCAGTCACACGGCCTAAAGCCACTCACCAAGGCCATGGAGGGGAAGATAGCCCCTGCAAGGTCAAACTCACCTGGCCCCACAAGAAAAGGCACGAACCCACATCGAACAAAAATATTAAGAAAAAGAACCCGAGAAATGCGACGCCAAAGCAAGCAGATTCAGGTGTGAAAAGGGGCCAGTACGTGACCAGAGAAGCAAAATTTAAGACAAAACTACCAACTTTTTCAAGGGGGTACAGACACACTTCCGAAGGGCTCCACGGAAAAAGGGAGGCTGAGGCAAGATGGCACCCTTAGGCAGGAAGAGGACCACACATACGTGGTACATCTCCCAAAGGTCTTCTTTGAAAGTTGGGGCAAGATTACCGTGCAGGCTCCATCAATGCCAACGTCACCCATATGTGAGGACTGATTTCCTGCTTGTTCCTGGAGAAGACAAAGATCCTGACAACTGGCAAAATCAATAAGTTCATAGTTGATGGAGAAGAAATTGAAATAGTTGACAACTTTAACCTACTTGAATCAACTATCAATAAAGAAACAAGCAGTCAAGAAATCCGATGACGCATTTCTCTCGGCAAAATGGCTATGAAGGAACTAGATAAGATTCTCAAGAGCAGAACTGTCTCTCTCCATACAATGATTCAACTTGTTCAAGCCATGGTATTTTCAATAACGTCATATGGATGCCTCTCACTTGGTTTGCAGCTTGTCGTGCTGTGAGGGCTTGTGTGCATCAGTGATGCTGAGAGCTAAACTATTGGTAGTTTAACTACTGGCAGGGTCTCCCAAGATGGACAGGTCTCAGCTGAGGTGCCAGACCAAGACAAAACACCCATTTGGGCAGCAGCAGAATGGGATAGTGTTGACGGCGGAGGATCACATTTCTGTGACAACGGCAACAACACCAAAATTAAACTGCGCGGAAGAAAGGCCTGGCAATCTAATTCTGTATCTTGCCATGAAAACCCAATGGTTAGTTACAACAAAACAAATTGTGCTATGGTGCTGGAAGATAAGACCCCCAGGTCAGAAGGCACTCAACTAGCTACGGGGGAAGAGCTGAAGACTTTTCAGAGCAAAGCCAGCATTTATGATGTGGTTGGATCAAAGCCCTCGGGACGTCTGACTGCTGATGTAGCTGTGCATGAAATGAGAGTCAGAAGCTGTAAAGAGGTCTTACACATTTGAACATGGAACGTACGAAGCATGAACCAAGGGACATTGGAGGTTGTCAAGAATGAAATGGAATGTGTACAACGTGATCTGTTGGGTGTCAGCGAACTGAAATGGACTGGCATAAGGAACTTTGCATCAGATGATCACATGGTCTATTATGCTGGAAATGAAAGACAAAGAAGAAATGGTGTTGCATTTATAATAAAGAAGAAACTTCCAAGAACTGAACATAAGAACATAAGATATGCCATATTGGGTCAGACCAAGGTCCATCAAGCCCAGTATCCTGTTTCCAACAGTGGCCAATCTAGGTCATACATACCTAGCAGTTTCCCCAAAAGACACAGGTGCTGCTATGCTTGTACTAGGTCAAGCATTGATATCCTGGGTCCCTTCTTAATAATGGTTTATGGACCTTTCCTCCAAGAACTTCTCCAAACCTTTTTTAAACCCAGCTACACTAACAGCCTTTACTACATCCTCCGGTAACAAATTCCAGAGTTTGATTACATGTTGAGTGAAAAAAATATTTTCTTTTATTAGTCTTAATTAGTTTACCCTGTAGCTTCATTGCATGTCCCCAAGTCTTCCTATATTCTGAAAACGTAAACAGTCGATCTACGTTTACCCGTTCCACTCCATTCATTAAATTTATAGACTTCTATCATATCTCCCCTCAGCCAGGTTAAAGAGCCCTAACCTTTTTAGCCTTTCTTCATAGGAGTATCCTTCCATCCCCTTTACCATTTTGGTGGCTCTTCTCTGAACCTTTTCTAATAACGCTATATCCTTTTTAAGATACGGCGACCAGAATTGCACACAATATTCAAGGTGCGGTCTCACCATGGAACGGTATAGAGGCATTATAATATCTTTTGTTTTATTTTCCATTCCTTTCCTTATGATACCTAGCATTCTATTTGCTCTCTTGGCTGCCGCTGCATACTGGGCCGAGGGTTTTAACATGTTATCCAAAATGACGCCTAAATATTTTTCCTGGGTGGTGGTTCCTAATGTGGAACCTTGCATCGTGTAACCATAGTATGGGTTGTGCTTCCCTAGTGTGACGTGGTAGCTTCCCCAGAAGCCATGGAAACAGATGGTGACCCGGTGGAAGGTTTTGGTACAGCAGGTAAATGCAGGATTTTCTCTGCTCAGAACAAGAAACACATGGCTAATCAGCTAACACAGCTCACCTCGGGGGAAGGGAGAAGCAGAGTTACTGATTGGGCACGCCCTAGCAGGAGGCGGGCTGCCCAAAGCAAAGGCAGCTTGTTAAACAGAGAGAGACAAGAGAGAGAGAGGAGAGACGGAGCAAGGCAAGGGAGAAGGAAGCAACGTGAAAGGCAGGAAGCAGCCTTTGATGCAGAAACCCTTGACTTAGAAGGAGAAACACTGCCCAGCTGTAATCCTAGGAGAAGGGATCCAGAACCAAGAAGCAGGTACCAGGGATACTCAGTGCCTGAAAGAACCTTCTGGGAACAAGAGAGGTGTGAAGCACTGAGAGACCCAGGGATAAAGCCCAGGCTTCTGGAGGGGAAAGCTGACCCGTGGAAAGGAAGGCAGAGTGGCAAGGAATTCTCAGACAATCCTCAATAAAAGGTACATGGTGTGTTTAATTCAGATGACAAGTTTTATGAGAAGCCAGAAAGAGTGAATGCTGATTTTAAAACCCAGGACAGACTCAGGCATTATGAAGGCAGTTGGCTGCAACCTGAAACTCGTTTAAACCAACCCAGCTATTCTCACCAGACAGCTGAAAGATTTAGCAAGCAGGCTAGTAGAAAGAACACAGCTGACCTGTATGGGAGAGATATAAGCCGTGAGGAATTAGAAGGTCCTACGTTTGAAGCACTCTTTAGAAGCACTCCTCATACAACTGAACTGGCTAACCCAACACTTACTTACAGAGACAAGTGGGGGAGGGGTAACTCCAGTGTATTGAATGAATGTTTTAACAGAGACGGCATTACTTGCTTTCCTGAAGTAAAGTCTGCAAACAATTACTTACCCAAGGAAGGAGCAAATCCTCAGCCCAGCCCAGTTAGAAAGCAGGCTGAATTACTCCTTAGAGAGTTCAAAGAATTCTTAGATAAACAAGCAATTCCTGACCAGAAGTTAGTGCAATCAGAGAAGAGTCCTGAAGTAGAAATGCCCTTGGCTTCTCCTTTGCCAATGATTGAACTGAATCAACCAATGGACTGCTCAACCTGTCTGATTGACAGAAATTAGTAAAGCAAACCTTGAATGGTCATTTGCTATGATATCCTAAAACGTATGCTGTTTAAGTACCTGGCTGAAGAGCTTATGAAGAGATAAAAATAAGCTGAAGCATAACTTGGTTACAGTACAGGAACATTATTGTTTTCTCCTTGTTTAATTGATTTAAAAGTAGAGGTCACATGACGGAATGTGAACTCCAGTGTTGAATGACATTTTGAGCACAGCATTTGAAGAGCCTGTTTTTCCTTTGTTCCTACTTTGGCTAATATATATTCCTTTACGCCTGTTCCATTCCACCACGGAGCGGGAGAAATAAATCCTTATTGTGATAAGGAAGCTTATCATAGCTCAGGAAGGAGCTATAGAAAAGGTGAAGTGACTCTGAACAAGCAACCTGTCAGTTCTGGTAGAAATAAGAAAACAGAATTTTCTCATAAAAGACTACCAGTCCCAGAATGCACCAGGTTTCCAGCAGCCATTAGAGGAGCTGAAGTGGGGAAACGTGTGTTCAATCAGGAGGGCTATGAGGTAATCCCTAAGCACTCATCTCAAAGGGCAGGGTCTGATTCAGCACAGCTGCGCTGTGTTAGGGAGGAGCACTCATCTAAGCAGAATAAAGGTAGAGTTTATTCTACAGAGAATCAGCTTGAGCTTGATCATCTTCATCATCAGGAGGATCATCAGAAGCAGAAGCCCAACTGGACGGACAGAGAGGGAAAGAAACCCTTTGGAAGAAAGAAGAGAAAAGCCTTTGAGAGGTCTAGAAGAGCCAGAGCAGTACGTATACTGGGAGGCATTCCAAGGGCCAGCATACACCATTGGACTGGGGAAAGCCAGAGGAATGGTGCTGCAGAGCTAGGAATCTCCAGACGGTACCTGGGAGGGAGACGGCTGCACGTGGAAGGGACCCTAAGACCCGTGCCAGAAGGTATGTGAAGAGAGATCCAGTGTCCAGGGATCTGGATTGGAAGGCTGGACATAAGAACTGGACTACATACTGGCCAGGCTATATACAGTGGAACTCTAACAGCAATGGGAGCTCAGGTATGAACACTGATCTATGCCCTAGCTATAACCTTGAAAGACAGCAGGGAAACAAGTATTCTCCTGAAAGTGCTCCATTGAGAAATTCATCTGTGCCAATCCATGATATTGAGCCCATGATTGTTGAAGAAGAGGGACTGATTGCGGATGAAGAATCTGTTTATATGGACTGCTCTCTGTCTAAACTCCAGTGGTAATTTTCTGTTACAAAGTACAGCAACCATCACAAAGAAATACAAACTTGTTCTTTAATCTACTCAGAAAAGCTCTTGAGTAGGATTTTTAGCCACGCAGTAGAAAGCAAGCCAGCTAAGGGGTTTCAGCTGGATAACTGCTAGCAATTGAGCCTTACCTAATTGCTTGTGAGCTCTGAGAGAATCACTTCTGAATCTATGTGGGAGGATATAAGAAGTTAACCTGAAAAGAACAGTTTTTCTCTTCTTTGTGGCTTTTGGTTTGTTGTTTGATACATTGCTAAGAGAATATTAGCTAAAGCCTACAGAAAAGACCAGTTTGTTACCAACCAGGTCTTATTTCTTTTGCTTTGATTGCCTGACAAGTTCAAATGTTGTTTTCCTTATTTTGTTTTTCCAAGTTTAACACTGAAAGCAAGTAACCTGATTTATGTGCTACCAAGCATATCTGTGTTGGGAGAAATAACCCCATAAATAAATATCTTATTGGCTTTACCCAAAAGCACAACTAATTATTGTGAGCAGCTGTGTCTGGTGTGAATGAACTGCATTGCCCACAATCCCTTGCAAATCATATAGATATATGCACTTGCCAAGACTGTGAAGATTCTCACCCAGGCAGCCGTCTGACAAATGGCGTAGTTTTTCAGATTGCTTTTGCACAAAGGGGATTTACTTGCTGAGGATTACAACTAAAGTTCAAGTTTAAAGCTGGAAAAAAAAAGATTTTCCCTCAACTGCACTTTGTAAGAGAAGTGGATGTTCCAGGCAGCTGTCCCAGGAGGAAAAGACCCTGTGCAGAGCTGGATTCATCACTGACACAAGGTAATAAGTACCTGGGCATGTCTAGTGGTGGATGGGAGTAAGGCACAGGGGTAATTGAAAAAAAAAAAAAAGTAGAAAAAAACACACCTGTTTGGAAGGTGGTGCACTTTGTTTTTTTTCTTTGTTTCTTGCAGGGATCAAGATGGATCCGAGGGAGATGGCTAGCTGGATGGCAGCCCAGTTTAGCAGGCAACAGGAGCTATCGCAGCAGGCACAGGACACTGCTATGAAAGCCATAATGGACCAGCAGAAGCCAGTGCTTGATCTGGTGCAAGCCCTAGTTAAGCTGCAGAACCAAAGTGAAACAGATGCAAGACCAGCAGTAAATACTGGTACACCACATGTGGACAGTGGGGGACTCAATCAAGGAATTGGGGCATTTAGTTTTGGGAAGCTAACTCCAGATGATAATGTTGATGATTTTCTAGAGTCTTTTGAAAGAGTGGCACAAGCATTAGCATGGCCAGAGACCCAGTGGGCAGTAAGGCTGGCAGCCTCATTAACTGGAGAGGCGCTTGCAGCTTATAGAGCAATGCCAGCAGCCCAGGATTTGAATTATAAGGATGTAAAGGCTGCTATTAGAGATCGCCTAGGGTTGTCTATTTCAGAGTATAGGCGAATGTTTAGAGCTACTACATTGAGAGTGGGTGAGACACCCAAGGCTCTGAGTCAGAGAATCAGAGGTTTAGCTGTAAAATGGTTGGAGCCTGAGCAAAAGACGGTAGAAATGTTATTAGACATTATAATGCTTGAACAATTTATGTCTGCGGTCCCTAAAGATTTGCACACTTTCCTTATACAGCAAAATTGCCAAAATCTTGGAGAGGCAACCATGCTAGCAGAGAGATTCTTGGAAACCACGCAGGCTTGCCATAGAATGGGTGGCCCTCTGAAGATTGGTGCTGAGGCAAGATGTGCTGTATCAGAAAAGAAAATAATTAAAAATGTTTCTGAAAATGAATGTACTGTATCAAACCAGATGACACAGTGGAATAGAAAGAAATGTTTCAAGTGTGGAAAATGGGGACATTTAGAAAAGAGATGCCAGACACACACTAGCTTAGTGGGTGTGGATTTAAAACAGCCCAAAGAAGGATTTCTTTTGATGGTTGATTTGCAAGGAATTACCACAAATGCTTTGTTAGACTCTGGGGCAGACCAGAGTATGATGTCAAAAAGGCTTTGGAAGAGGATAGAGGCCCAAGAAGGATTTGTGCCTAGAACCCCTGAAAGCCAAGTTCACATCAGATGCATTCATGGAGCTGCAACATCATATCCCACCTATAGGCTAAAGGTTAAGTGCCTAGGGAAACAAGAGGAAGTCCTGTTAGCAGTGGTGCCTAGGCTACCCTTTGATTTGGTTCTAGGAAGAGACTGGCCAAGATTTAAGCAGGGTCTAGTGGAAGGACTAGGAAAGAAGGAGGGAGAAGGTTTAATGGTAATAGCTCCCGGGCCTTTATTTGGAAGTCCTCAGACCCCAGCTAAAAAGATGGTTAAGCGTCCAGAAGACCAAGCTACCCCAAAGCAGACATTCGTCCTAAAGTACCATAGGGTCACAGAGAAGGCCCAAGCTCCTAAGCGGGCAACCCCTCAAGCTGCTGGGTTTGACCTGTGCAGCATAGAAAATGTGACTGTACCTAGCCAAGGCAGAGCCCTGGTTGACACCGGTCTCCAAGTGGAAATACCTATTGGATGCTATGGGAGAGTAGCCCCAAGGTCCGGATTAGCCCTTAAATATTTCATCGATGTGGGTGCGGGAGTAATTGATCCCGATTACAGGGGCAATATTAAAGTTCTGTTATTTAATTTTGGACAGAATGATTATCACGTGAAGACAGGAGACAGAATTGCCCAATTGATCTGTGAGAGGCTGGGTTTTCCACCTGTGGAGGAGGTGACATCCCTGGAAAATTCTGAGCGTGGAACCAAAGGCTTTGGTTCTACTGACGTCAAAGGGGTTAAAAGCCTAGCTGCCACCTGTGCCCGAGAGAGGGAGGTGAATGAAGAGGAAGATTTGGGACCCCAGGTATCTGATTGTAAAGAAAAATCAGAGCCTCAAATAGGTGAGGACCTGACAGTGGTACAACAGGAAGAAATTAGGAAATTGCTTAAAGAATTCCCAGATGTGTTGACACCCATACCTGGGGAGACACATTTGGTTGCCCATGAAATAACTCCACCTGGGAAATTAGTTCGTCAAAGGCCATACCGCTTGCCTGAAGCCAAGAGACAGGAAGTAGTGGTACAAGTCCAGGAGATGTTGGACATGGGAGTAATAGAGGAGTCAAAGAGTCCCTGGAATAGCCCCATAGTCCTGGTGCCGAAGCCTGATGGATCTTTAAGATTTTGTATTGACTTCCGGCAGGTAAACGCCATATCAGTTTTTGATGCATATCCAATGCCAAGAATTGAAGAGCTGTTGGACCAGCTGGGACAGGCTCAATACTTAACCCCCCTTGATATGACAAAAGGATATTGGCAAATCCCTCTCACCAGGGAGTCGAAGCCGAAGACTGCGTTCAGCACCCCCGTTGGCCTTTTCCAGTTCAAGAGGATGCCTTTCGGACTGCATGGAGTAGCGGCTACCTGCCAAAGGTTAGTGGATCAGGTACTTCGACCCCACCAAAATTATGCTTTTGCATATATGGATGATGTCATAATCCATAGTAACACCTGGGCGGAGCATCTAAAGAGGATCAGGGCAGTCTTGTGCTCCATGAAGCAAGCGGGAATCACTTTAAACCCGAAGAAGTGTGCCTTTGCAAATAGGGAGGTAAAATACCTGGACCACCTAGTGGGAAGAGGAAAAATTAAACCTCTAATGAGTAAAGTAGATAGCATCAGGAATTTTCCTCCTCCAACAACAAACAAACAACTAAGATGTTTCTTGGGACTTATTGGATACTACTGCAGATTTATACCGCAATTTGCAGAGAAAAGTGCAATTTTCACGGATATGCTGCGGAAGAATTGTCCAAACCAGCTAAAGTGGACACCTGAAGCTGAAAAAGCTTTTTCAGTCCTAAAAGGAAAATTGTGTACAGGACTGGTACTGAAAGGGGTGGACTTCAAGAAACCCTTTCTGGTTCAAACAGATGCATCGGATGTAGGGCTAGGAGCGGTTCTATCCCAGTGTCATGAAGGGGAAGAGCATCCTGTGATGTACCTGAGCAGGAAGTTGTCACCAGCTGAACAAAAGTATTCCACAATAGAAAAAGAATGTTTAGCTATTAAGTGGTCAGTGGAGGCGTAAAGGTTTTACCTTACAGGGAGAAAGTTCCAGTTGGTCACAGACCATGCCCCACTTAAGTGGTTGCAGCAAATGAAGAACCACAATGCCAGGTTGACACGCTGGTACATGGCCTTACAGGCATTTGATTTTCAAGTTGAACATCGTGCTGGGAAGTTACACAAGAATGCGGATGCCCTTTCACGTATTACGGATTGTAGAGAAGAAGTTTCACCAGTGACACCAGTCCGTAATAACTTAAGCAGGGGGGTATGTGATAAGGAAGCTTATCATAACTCAGGAAGGAGCTATAGAAAAGGTGAAGTGACTCTGAACAAGCAACCTGTCAGTTCTGGTAGAAATAAGAAAACAGAATTTTCTCATAAAAGACTACCAGTCCCAGAATGCACCAGGTTTCCAGCAGCCATTAGAGGAGCTGAAGTGGGGAAACGTGTGTTCAATCAGGAGGGCTATGAGGTAATCCCTAAGCACTCATCTCAAAGGGCAGGGTCTGATTCAGCACAGCTGCGCTGTGTTAGGGAGGAGCACTCATCTAAGCAGAATAAAGGTAGAGTTTATTCTACAGAGAATCAGCTTGAGCTTGATCATCTTCATCATCAGGAGGATCATCAGAAGCAGAAGCCCAACCGGACGGACAGAGAGGGAAAGAAACCCTTTGGAAGAAAGAAGAGAAAAGCCTTTGAGAAGTCTAGAAGAGTCCAGAGCAGTACGTATACTGGGAGGCATTCCAAGGGCCAGCATACACCATTGGACTGGGGAAAGCCAGAGGAATGGTGCTGCAGAGCTAGGAATCTCCAGACGGTACCTGGGAGGGAGACGGCTGCACGTGGAAGGGACCCTAAGACCCGTGCCAGAAGGTATGTGAAGAGAGATCCAGTGTCCAGGGATCTGGATTGGAAGACTGGACATAAGAACTGGACTACATACTGGCCAGGCTATATACAGTGAAACTCTAACAGCAATGGGAGCTCAGGTATGAACACTGATCTATGCCCTAGCTATAACCTTGAAAGACAGCAGGGAAACAAGTACTCTCCTGAAAGTGCTCCATTGAGAAATTCATCTGTGCCAATCCATGATATTGAGCCCATCATTGTTGAAGAAGAGGGACTGATTGCGGATGAAGAATCTGTTTATATGGACTGCTCTCTGTCTAAACTCCAGTGGTAATTTTCTGTTACAAAGTACAGCAACCATCACAAAGAAATACAAACTTGTTCTTTAATCTACTCAGAAAAGCTCTTGAGTAGGATTTTTAGCCACGCAGTAGAAAGCAAGCCAGCTAAGGGGTTTCAGCTGGATAACTGCTAGCAATTGAGCCTTACCTAATTGCTTGTGAGCTCTGAGAGAATCACTTCTGAATCTATGTGGGAGCCGCCAGCTGAGCACGATAAAAGCGGCGCCCCTGCACTAGGAGCACCGCTGCCGGGACTGAACACTGCCCCTCCTCTGCTCCTGCCCGATCGGGCAGTGGGAGCCCGTTCCAGCTCCTGCCCAATCGGGCAGTGGGAGCCGCCAGCTGAGCACGATAAAAGCGGCGCCCCTGCACTAGGAGCGCCGCTGCCGGGACTGAACACCGCCCCTCCTCTGCTCCTGCCCAATCGGACAGTGGTAGCCCGTTCCAGCTCCTGCCCAATCGGGCAGTGGGAGCCGCCAGCTGAGCACGATAAAAGCGGCGCCCCTGCAGGGCGGGCCCGCGCCTGAGGGCCTCGCCAGAGGGCCCTTTGGCGTGGCCCTTAGGCGCGGCACGAAGGTGAGCAGAAGGAAACAACAACAGACACAGCAGCGCCGACAGCATCACCGCAGAATCAAACAAGGAGCAGACCGAGACGAAGGACGTCAGAACCGCAAGTAGAATTCGCACAGAACCTCACACACTCCACACCTACAAACTCCCACTTCCACCACCCACACCTTAGCAGATCCGGCTCTCCCTCCACGGGTCAGGCTCCCGCACCAAGGCACCCTACACAGATCCGGCTCTCCATCCACGGGACAGGCTCCCTCCACAGGACAGGCTCCCGCATCAAGGCACCCTACACAGATCCGGCTCTCCATCCACGGGACAGGCTCCCTCCACGGGACAGGCTCCCGCACCGAGGCACCCTACACAGATCCGGCTCTCCATCCACGGGACAGGCTCCCTCCACGGGACAGGCTCCCGCACCAAGGCACCCTACACAGATCCGGCTCTCCATCCACGGGACAGGCTCCCTCCACGGGACAGGCTCCCGCACCAAGGCACCCTACACAGATCCGGCTCTCCATCCACGGGACAGGCTCCCTCCACGGGACAGGCTCCCGCACCAAGGCACCCTACACAGATCCGGCTCTCCATCCACGGAACAAGCTCACCCACCAAGTTCAGCTCTCCCCAAACAGACAACAGACGAAGTCTCAAGAAAACAGACATCACCCTAACAGAACATCACAAGGGGGAAAAAAAAAAAATGCACGCCACATACTTCCTATCACTCTACCTACTCGTCACACAACTCCTCCCACCAACCAAACACCTCCACTACCCACAAGCAAACACAATATGGCATCCACCAACTGCATTACCATATTCAGATCCACAGCACACACACAAAGAGACACTCAGAGCTTACCAGGCAAAGCGACCAAACAGACACAAATCAAACTCCCACACATGCACAAAGGAAACTCATGGAACAGCAACCTCAGCAACGAAAACAACAACGATTGAACTCATAAACGCCAGATCCGTCTGCAACAAGATACACACTATTGTAGACCACATAGAAGAGCGACAGCCCGACATAATATGCATCACAGAGACATGGCTCAACCCTACCGACAACGTACTACTCAACCAACTAGTACCGGACAAATACTCAGCGTACAACTGCCCACGCACCCACAAGTGTGGAGGAGTCGTCCTGATAATAGCGAAAACAAAGCTAAAGTTCAAGACACAGAACTTCACCGATACACAGCAATGTAACACAATTAGCATCAAAAACAAGAACATTGCAATCTGCCTAACCTACAGAGAACCCAGAGCCCTACCCGATGAACTAGCCCTCACTCTCGAAGAAGCCTGTGCCATAACAACAAACAACAAACCAGCGCTAATGATTGGAGACTTCAACCTCAAGTCCACCAATGCCAAAGACGCAGAGGCCTTCCTTCAAGCAATGACCTCACTTCAATTCACACAGATAATCAATGCACCAACGCACAGACATGGATCATCCCCAGACCTCATCTTTGCATCCAATTACCTAACATCAAGAGACCTAATTTCTCCACCCACCATTACCCCAGTGCCATGGTCTGACCATTACTTAATCGAGACCAAGCTGCGATATCAAGAGGACCAGACGAACGAAAGAGCTAACATCTCACACACACAAAGACGATTCAAGCATTTCGACAGGGACGAATTCATACAGGACACAATACAACACTTGAACGTTACCACAGACGACCTCGAGGAACAAGTTTCCAGCTGGAACAGCATTCTAGCTAACGCCGCCAAACCATCTTGTGGCGGGATCGAGAAACAACACCACATCAAGAGACAAAACAAGCCATGGTACTCAGCAAAAATACGACACGAAAAGAGAGAGCTCAGGAAGATTGAACGGAGATGGAGAAAAAACAAAGCAACCGCCGACCAGCATCTTTACCTAACAAAGCAAAAACAATACAATGAACACATCAACCAATCAAAGAGGGAATTCCACACAAACATGATAAATACTTCCATCAACAAACCCAGAGAGCTTTTCGAAATAGTAAAGATCCTCACAAAAGAGCAAACAACAGAAGGCGAAGTACAAGTTGATCCACAGGATTTCGCCGATCACATCAAAGACAAATTTCACTCCACAGAGCGAACAACAACTAGTGGGACCACCAGGTCGGACGTACATCCCAAAACCTGGGGCACATTCTACTCACCCTCAGCAGAACAGATATCCCACATCATCTCTACAATCAATACAAGCACTGCCCCTACAGACCCGTGCCCAGTGTCATGGGTCAAAGCCACCAAATCCTGCTTCATCCCCACCATACATAAAATGGTACACAACTCACTCACTCAAGGACTCATGCCAAAGCAACTAAAGCTTGCCTCAGTAAGACCAATCATAAAGAAAACAACTCTCGACAAAAAAGATCCAGCAGCATACCGACCAATCTCCAGCATACCCTTCCTTGCAAAAATCATCGAAAAAACGGTTCAACTTGTCAGACGGCTGCCTAGGGTGAGAACTTACACAATCTTGACGATGCATATATTCATATGATTCTTGCAAGGTATTGTGGGTATTGTAGTTCATTCACTCCCAAACACAGCTGATGACAATAATTTGAGTTGTGAAACCAAGTGGTAAGATCAATAAAATACTTCTTTTATTGATGGGGTTTAATTCACCCAGCACATGTATGCTTGATAGCACTATAAATGAGGTTACTTGCTTGCAGTGTTTAAAATAGGATAACAAAAAGTCACAAAGTAAACCAGAAAACAACCTTCAGCTTGTCAGGCAATTAGCTAATGTTTTCTTAGCAAATAATTACCAAATACAAAGGCACAAAGTAAAGAATAAACTTTGCTGGTTAGGTTAACTTCTGGTTATTTTCTACGCCGATCTCAGCAGTGATTCTCCCTTGCTCACACACACAATCAGGTGCAGCCCTAATTACTATCAATGGACCAGCTGAAAGCCTTTAGCTGGCTGGCTGCTACTGTGTGAGCCCAAATCCTGCTTTAAGAGCTGTTTGCAGTGGAAATAAAGAACAAAGTTAGGTTTCTTTGTGATGGCTGATGTGTTTGCTCACGGAAAACTAGCAATAGCATTTAGATAGAGAACAGTCCATATAAACTGTACTTTCATCTGCTGTATCAATCAGCATAGGGTCATTATCATACATTGGCACAGACGAGTCTTTCATTAAGGCACTATCATGAGAATGCTTATTCCCTTGCTGCCATTCTCTATTATAGATAGGGTCTGGATCAGTGTTCATACCTGAGCCTCTCCTGCTATCATTATTCCTCTCTGTATAGCCTGGCCAATATGTAATCCAATTCTGATGTCCAGCCTTCCAATCTTGATCCCTGGACACTGGATCTTCTCTCACATACCTTCTGGCCTTGGTCTGAAAGTCCCTTCCACATGCAGTCTTCTCTCTTCCAGGTAGCCACTGGTGATTCCTATCTCTGCCACTCCATTCCTCTGGCTGAATCCAGTCCAATGGACTCTGCTGGCTTTTGGAATACCTCCCAGTATGAGTACTGCCTTGGAATCTCCCAGACCTTCCAATGGCCTTTCTTCTCTTCCTTCCAGAGAGTTTCCTTCTCTCTCTATCTGCGTGGCTTTTGCTGAAGCTGTTCTTCCAACTGTTGCTGAAACTCTCCCTCAAGCCGTTATCTGAAGAATAAGCTCTATTCTTATCCTGTTCTAATGTGTGCTGCTCCCTAACACAGCGCAGCTGTCTTGAATCAGGCCCTGCCCTTTGAGATGAGTGCTTAGGGATTACCTCATAGCTCTCTTGATTGCACACACATTTTCTCACTTCAGCCCCTCTCATGGCTGCTGGAAACCTGGTGCATTCTGGGACTGGTAGTCTTTTATGTGAAAACTCTGTTTTCTCACTTCTACCAGAACTGACAGGTTGCTTGTTCAGAGTCACATCATCTTTTCTATAGCTCTAACCTGAGCTATGATAAGCTTCCTTATCACAAACTACAACTTCAGGAACACATCGACAAACAAGAAACACTCGATGACAACCAACACGGATTTCGTCCCAACCATGGAGTCGAAACGCTACTGATCTACCTCTTCGACAGCATACTAAGAATAATCGACAACACCAAGAATGGAATCATAATGATCTTCATCGACATCTCCTCAGCCTTCGACACAGTGGACCACAACACGCTCCTGGAAAGACTAAAGAACACTGGTATACACGGTATCACATTGAAATGGTTCCACTCGTACCTAACCGAAAGACAGCTACAGGTCAAGTTGGGACACAACACCTCCCGACCCATAATCGTCCGACAAGGAGTACCTCAAGGATCCGCACTCTCAGCACTCCTATTTAACATCTACATACAACCAATATGCAACATCATGAAAAAGAACAACATTCAATACACAATATATGCAGACGACATAATGATATACACCCCGATATCAATCGACAACCCGGACTTCTCTAAGATAACAGACTGCCTCACCCAAATGGCAAGTTGGTGTCAAAACAACAACCTAGCAATTAACTACAACAAGACCGAAGCCTTAATCATCACTCGGAACCAAAGCTTCATACACCCACCAAATTTAAAGATACAAAGCACCACTATACCAATAAGATCAGAAGTGAGATACCTCGGAGTTACTCTGGACAATAAACTCAATCTCAAACCACACATAGACAAAACAATCCAAAAAGCCTACTACAAGATGCGAATCATCAGGAGACTGAAGCCGCTCCTCGCCCCGGAACACTTCCGTACCGTCTGTAAAGCACTGATAACCCCACTACTGGACTTCTGCAATCCGATATACCTTGGACTACCGAAACAAGCCCTCAAACCACTACAACTGGCACAAAACACTGCTGCACGAATCATATCAGGAACTGCAAGACAGGAGCACATCACACCCACCTTAAAGGACTTACACTGGCTTCCAATCGGTGCACGCATCAGATACAAAACTATCATAAACCTATTCAAGATAAAACACCACACATCAGCCAACAGCCTGCACACCCTCATACAACCAGACACCAGTACGCGCCCCAGAAGAAAACAAACACACAACCGAGTCAGCACCCCAAGTGAATACAAACACACACGCAAGGACACAACAGACAGAGCACTCTCAATGGCCGCTCCAACAATATGGAACAAACTCCCGGACGAATTGAGGGCCGCTACAGACCTCAAAGACTTCAGAAAACAGCTGAAAACCATGCTGTTCATAGAACACTATGGACAAATCACATAACTTCAGAGAATGAATAACATCACATGATGCCGCCTAACCAATGTATGTATGGAATATGTTTTTGCACCACTGTATATAGCCCACTCTGTACATAGCTCATACCAATCTAGCACACAATACAACACACACTCAATTTCCCCCCACTGCATGTATAACACACTCACTTGACCCGATTGTTTGCTGTGATACCGCCTTGATTATTAAGATAAGGCGGTTTAGAAATACTGTTAAATAAATAAATAAATAAATGTGGGAGGATATAAGAAGTTAACCTGAAAAGAACAGTTTTTCTCTTCTTTGTGGCTTTTGGTTTGTTGTTTGATACATTGCTAGGAGAATATTAGCTAAAGCCTACAGAAAAGACCAGTTTGTTACCAACCAGGTCTTATTTCTTTTGCTTTGATTGCCTGACAAGTTCAAATGTTTTCCTTATTTTGTTTTTCCAAGTTTAACACTGAAAGCAAGTAACCTGATTTATGTGCTACCAAGCATATCTGTGTTGGGAGAAATAACCCCATAAATAAATATCTTATTGGCTTTACCCAAAAGCACAACTAATTATTCTGAGCAGCTGTGTCTGATGTGAATGAACTGCATTGCCCACAATCCCTTGCAAATCATATAGATATATGCACTTGCCAAGACTGTGAAGATTCTCACCCAGGCAGCCGTCTGACATTATGTAAAAAAATATTCTTTTGCCTACCTTATCATTTGACCTTCACAACTACAACCTCAACCTCAAGGCCGACCCCTCCTCAAACCCTCAAGTTTAGGGAGCAGGTAGGTGGCACTAGGTGCATAACTTTGCACTTGTCCACATTAAATTTCATCTGCCATTTTGATGCCCAGTCTTCCAATTTATCAAGATCCTTTTGCAATTTTCCACAATCCTCTTGGGTTTTAACTACTTTAAATAGTTTTGTGTCATCTGCAAATTTGATAACCTCACTCGATATTCCACTTTCCAGGTCATTTATGAATATGTCAAAAAGCAGCAGACCCAGCACAGATCCCTGGGGTACACCACTATTCACCTTTCTCCATTGGGAAAATTGGCCATTTAGCCCAACCCTCTGCTTTCTATCTTTTAACCAGTTCTTGATCCACAGTAGTACACTGCCTCCTATCCCATGACTCTTTAGTTTTGCCAAAAGTCTCTGAGAGACCTTGTCAAAGGCTTTCTGAAAGTCCAGATACACTATATCAACCGACTCACCTTTGTCCACCTGTTTATTCACAATTTCAAAAAAACATAACAGATTAGTAAGACAAGATCTTCCTTGTCTAAAGCCATGTTGGCTGTCTCCCATTAGGCCATGACTATCTACATGCTGAGTAATTTTATTCTTTATGATGGTTTCTACCATTTTTCCTGGTACTGACGTGAGGCTCACCGGTCTGTAGTTTCCCGGATCACCCCTGGAACCCTTTTTAAAAATTGGTGTTACATTGGCGATCCTCCAATCTTCAGGTATTAGAGATGATTTTAATGATAGTTCACAGATTACTAATAGCAGGTCTGCAATCTCATATTTCAGTTCTTTCAACACCCTTGGATGTTGTGTTGGAAGAAAGCGAGAAGTCTCTACAAAAGGTGAAAAAGCAAAAACGGCCAAAATGGATGACGGAAGAAACTCTGAAAATTGCCCAGAAACGCAGAGAAGCTAAAGCCAGAGGAGAAAGAAAGACAATCGCAGAACTCAACAAAGATTTCCATTGTGCAGCAAGACAGGACAAGGAAAAGTCCTAAAGCTACAAGAGTTGAAGAAAAAGTTCCAGCCTCGAATTGGAATGTTACAAGATACTCAAGGTTCTATGTTGAATGATGCTGAGAAGATCAAGAAAAGTTGGAAGGAATATACAGAGTTTTTATATGATAAAGATCAAGTGGACCAACAGCCATTTAAACCTGTACCTTATGATCGGGAACCATTGGTGATGAAGGATGAAGTTGAAGCAGCACTGAAAGCCTTATCAAAGAACAAAGCACCAGTCATTGATAGCATTCTCATAGAAGTATTACAGCAATCTCATGCAGCTGTTACTGTACTTACAAGGCTCTGCCAAGAAATATGGAAGACAACATCATGGCCAACTGACTGGAAAAGATCTGTGTTTATACCAATACTAAAGAAAGGTGATCCAACTGACTGTGGAAATTATCGCACAATCGCTCTGATCCCACATGCCAGCAAGATTCTACTGAAAATTATTCAAAAGAGACTACAATCATACCTGGAACAAGAACTACCTGAAGTGGAAGCAGGGTTCAGGAAAGGGTGAGGAACGAGAGACATCATTGCGGATGTGAGCTGGATCCTTGAAAAGACTAAAGAATACCAAAAGTATATTTATTTGTGTTATATCGACTATAGCAAAGCCACATTAAGAAGCATGGGTATACCAGAACACCTGATCGTTCTCTTGCACAATCTGTACATTGATCAAGAAGCAACAGTTCGAACAGAACAAGGAGAAACAGAATGGTTTAAAATAAGCAAAGGTGTAAGACAAGGCTGTATACTGTAATCTTCTGAATATATAATCTTTCGGTCTACTCTCCGTTTGGGAGGGGTGAGGAGAAGTAATTGTCAGAGCTTCCTGTCCTTCATGTCCGATGAATAGAGAGAGAGAGAGAAAGAGGAAGTATTTCTGTCCTTTATAGTGAATTTTCTCTAGCATCTCCCTTTGAGGTCTGTTATTGTTTCCAGCATCTCCCTTTGAGGTCTGCTATTCATGATTTAGCAAGGAGGGGCTGCAGACCAATCTCATCAGGCCTGGAGACTGACATCACCAGGGGGTCAGAGCTAATCTCATCTTGTAAACTACCCTCATTAAGTTTGGAGACTGACATCACCAGAGTAACAAAGCTGCTTGAAATCCAAGGTCTGGGAAAAAGCCATGACACCTATGCTAGGCATAATGTCATGCTGATGTATGCTGATACATACTTTCTCCCTACCTGTTTAATTTATATGCAGAACAAATCATCAGAGAAGCAGGATTGTATGAAGACAACAGAGGTGTGAAGATTGGTGGAAGACTCATCAACAACCTTCGCTATGCTGATGATACCACATTACTGGCTGAAAGTGAAGATGATCTGAAACATTTGCTTCTCACAATCAAAGAACATAGTCTTAAAATGGGCCTGCACCTTAATGTAAAGAAGACAAAGATCATGACAACTGGCATAATCAACAGGTTCATCGCTGAAGGAGAAGAAATTGAAATCGTGAACAACTTTAACCTACTTGGATCAACTATTAATAAAGAAGCAACAAGCAGTCAAGAAATCAGACGACGCATTGCTCTTGGCAGAATGGCTATGAAAGACCTAGACAAGATTCTCAAGAGCAGAGATGTCTCTCTCCATACAAAGATTCGACTTGTTCAAGCCATGGTATTTTCAATAACATCATATGGATGTGAAAGCTGGACAGTGAAAAAGAGAGACAGGAAGAAAATTGATGTCTTTGAATTATGGTGCTGGCGGCGAATACTGTGTATACCATGGACTGCCCGAAGAACAAACCAGTCGGTACTAGAGGAGATCAAACCTAAGCTTTCTTTAGAAGCTCAGATGACAAGACTTTGACTTTCATACTTTGGACACATCATGCAAAGAGAGAGATCATTAGAGAAAGACATCATGCTTGGCAAGATAGAAGGTCAACCCAAAAGAGGAAGGCCAGCAATGAGATTTTATTTATTTATTTATATTCTCTTATATACCGCGCTATTCTGCATCAGTACGGTTTACATTGAATAAACTGAAATTACATTGAACAGGACATTATAACTTGGAGATAACTATTTTACAAGGAACATGGGCTATGGAGGATTAAGTGGCTTGCCCAAGACCACAAGGAGCACCTGTGGGACTAGAAACCCCAGTCCTTCCGGCCCAAGGTTGCTGTCCTCTAGTGGGATTTGAACCCCTGACCTTCCGGCCTGAAGTACCTTGCCCCAACCACTAGGCCACTCCTCCACTCCGATACAATAACAGCAGCTACGGGTATCAGTCTGTCAACAATGAGCCGCCTGACTGAAGACCAAACACAATTTAGGATAGCTATCCAGAGGGTCGCCATGAGTCAACTCCAACTCGATGGCACTTAACAACAACATCATATGGATG
The DNA here is from genome assembly GCA_033557465.1 of Ichthyophis bannanicus. Classification (NCBI taxonomy): domain Eukaryota; kingdom Metazoa; phylum Chordata; class Amphibia; order Gymnophiona; family Ichthyophiidae; genus Ichthyophis; species Ichthyophis bannanicus. The sequence goes on along the minus strand of CM066033.1, from coordinate 1,282,173,281 downwards.
CGAACGTTGGACAGTGAAAAGACAGCCAAGAAGAAAATTGATACCTCTGCATTATGGTGCTGGTGATGAATACTATGTATACCATGGACTGGACGAAGAACAAACCAGCCAGTACTAGAGGAGAACAAACCTAAGCTTTCTTTAGAAGCTCAGATGACAAGACTTTGACTTTCATACTTTGGACACATCATGCAAAGAGAGAGACATCATCTTGGCAAGGTAGGTCAACACAAAACAGGAAGGCTAGCAATGAGATGGATCATAAGAACATAAGATATGCCATACTGGGTCAGACCAAGGTCTATCAAGCCCAGGATCCTGTTTCCAACAGTGGCCAATCTAGGTCATATGTACCTAGCAGTTTCCCCAAAAGACACAGGTTCCACAATGCTTGTATTGGGTCAAGTATTGATATCCTGGGTCCCTTCTTAATAATGGTTTATGGACCTTTCCTCCAGGAACTTGTCCAAACCTTTTTTAAACCCAGCTACACTAACAGCCTTTACTACAGCCTGTAGTTACAAATTCCAGAGTTTGATTACACGTTGAGTGAAAAAATATTTTCTTTTATTAGTCTTAAATAGTTTACCCTGTAGCTTCATTGCATGTCCCCTAGTCTTTCTATATTCTGATAACGTAAACAATCAATCTACATTTAACCGTTCCACTCCGTTCATTAATTTATAATCGTCTATCATATCTCCCCCTCAGCCGTCTCTTTTCCAGGTTAAAGAGCCCTAACCTTGATTGAAGGATAAGGTGGTATTCAAATTTGTCTAAATAAAATTTGTCTAAATAACCTTTATAGCCTCTCTTCATACAGTAGGTGTATCCTTCCATCCCCTTTATCATTTTGGTGCTCTTCTCTGAACCTTTTCTAATAACGCTATATCCTTTTTAAGATACGGCAACCAGAATTGCACACAATATTCAAGGTGCGGTCTCACCATGGAACGATATAGAGGTATTATAATATCCTTTGTTTTATTTTCCATTCCTTTCCTTATGATACCTAGCATTTTATTTGCTCTCTTGGCCGCTGCTGCACACTGGGCTGAGGGTTTTAACATGTTATCCACAATGACGCCTAAATCTTTTTCCTGGGTGGTGGTTCCTAATGTGGAACCTTGCATCGTGTAACAATAGTTTGGGTTGTTCTTCCCTAGGTGCATAACCTTGCACTTGACCACATTAAATTTCATCTGCCATTTTGATGCCCAGTCTTCCAATTTATCACAATCCTCTTGCAATTTTCCACAATCCTCTTGGGTTTTAACAACTTTAAATAGTTTTGTCTCATCTGCAAATTTGATAACCTCACTCGTTATTCCCTTTTCCAGGTCATTTATGAATATGTCAAAAAGCAGCGGACCCAGCACAGATCCCTGGGGTACACCACTATTCACCTTTCTCCATTGGGAAAATTGGTCATTTAGCCCTACCCTCTGCTTTCTATCTTTTAGCAGTTCCTGATCCACAATAGTACACTGCCTCCTATCCCATGACTTTTTAGTTTTGCCAAACGTCTCTGATGAGGGACCTTGTCAAAGGCTTTCTGAAAGTCCAACTACACTATATCAACCGACTCACCTTTGTCTACCTGTTTATTCACACCTTCAAAAAAATAACAGATTAGTAAGACAAGATATTCCTTGTCTAAAGCCATGTTGGCTGTCTCCCATTAAGCCATGACTATCTACATGTTCAGCAATTTTATTCTTTATGATGGTTTCGACCATTTTTCCCGGTACTGACGTTAGACTCACCGGTCTGTAATTTCCCGTATCACGCCTGGAACCCTTTTTAAAAATTGGTGTTACATTCGCCATCCTCCAATCTTCAGTTATTACAGATGATTTTAATGATAGTTCACAGATTACTAATAGCAGGTCTGCAATCTCATATTTCAGTTCTTTCAACACCCTTGGATGTATATCATCCGGCCCGGGTGATTTGCTACTCTTCATTTTATCTAATAGTTGTAATACATCTTCCCGATGTATCGATATTTCCTTCAAATCTTCCGCACCTTTAAATACCACTTCAGTCATGGGTTACATACCTACATCTTTCTCAGTAAAGACCGAAGCAAAGAATTCATTCAGTCTCTCCACTATCGCCTTGTCGCCTCTTAGTGCCCTTTAACCCCTCTATCATCTAATGGACCAACTGACTCTCTCACAGGTTTTTTGCTACGAATGTACTTGAAAAAGTCTTTATTATGCGTTTTTGCTTCCGCAGCAAGCTTCTTCTCAAATTCTCCCTTTGCCTGCCTTATCAATGTCTTATCGATACAATAACAGCAGCTATGGGTGCCACTCTATCAAGAATGAACCGCCTGACTGAAGACCAAACACAGTTTAGGACAACTATCCAGAGGATCGCTATGAGTCGAGACAGACTCGACAACACTTAACAACAAGAACTCCTCTAAATCAGATTTCCTTTCAACAGAGTTTGGACTGCTCCATGCCATACATGAAGCCTCTGTAGACAACAAGATAGCCTCCAAGTTCTATTCCTTCTTATAGTATAAAATTAAGTATACCTGTACAGGGACGCAAAAAATCTGGGAGTGTGAATTGGGTCCAGTACTTACCTCTATATAAATTCTGGGGACCCCTTGTCAGGACTTTGTGATCAGCAACCTTGACCTAAACGTCTTGGTACATCGAGCCTTTTTTATACCTCTGCTGCTGTCTAAATGGCAACCCACCCAAGGCAATGCCTGCTGGTCCTGTCAGACAGCAATAGGTACCTTCTCTCACATGCTTTTTAATTGCCCTAATATACAACCATTCTGGCAACAGGTGTGGTAAAGGATCTAATGTATATTACAGATTACCATACCCCTGACCTGGAGGACAGTGATTCTCCACTCTGCTGAAGACACTCTCTATATACCCTTGTCTCACTGTTTTCTGTTGGACTTCATAGTAGAGGTTGCCCTCAAAATTGTTATCAGTCACTGGAAGTCCTTGACTCTTCATGAATTTCAACACTGGTGGAACCTATTTTGCACATATCATAGTAACACAGTATCTGATGGCAGATAACGACCAGAATGGTCCATCTACTCTGCCCAGCAAGGCGACAAGAGTAGGTGCACCTGCCGCTCCGTGCAGGTCACCCCTCCCCATGCCTTTGTTTAGGGATGTATGTACCTACCGCTCCGTGTAGATCACCCCTATTTGTTGAGATATAAGAGATAGTTATGTTTATTTTGATTTTATCCTGTTGCTATAAAGGGATCCACTGTGTCTGTCCCATGCCATTTTGAATTCTGTCACTGGATTTGCCCCCACCACTTCCATCGAAAGGGCATTCCAAGCATCCGCCACCCTTCAGTGAAAAGGTATTTCCTAAAATTGCCCTTCAGTTTACCCACCTTGCAGCTTTATATTATGCCCTCTAGTTTTACAGCTTCCCCATCTTTGGAAGAGGTTTGTTTGTTCATTAATACGTATTAATAAGTATTTAAAGGTCTGAATCACATCTCCCCTGTCCCTCCTCTCCTCTAGAGTGTACATATTGAGGTCTTACATATTGGGACCCATCCCCAAGTCTCTTCTCATAAGTCTTCTGACGCAGGCTCCAAATCATTTTGGTTGCCTTCCTCTTAACTGTTTCCAGTCTTTTTATATCTTTTGTGAGATATGGTCTCCAAAACTGAACACAATATTCCAAGTGAGGCCTCACTAGCGACTTGTACAGGGGCATTAGTACCTCTTCCTTTCTGCTGGTAATTCCTCTATGTTTGCAACCCAGCATCCTTCTGGCTTTTGCCACTGCCTTGTCACACTTTTGCCACATTGAAATCCTCAGAAACAAACACTCCGAGGTCCTTCTCCTGGTCCGCGCACACCAATCTCTCGCCCCCTATCGCACGTAATTCCCTTGGATTTCTGCATCCCAAGTGCATGACACATTGGTCTAATGCTTGGAAGTTAAGATTTATTCTTCCAGATTTTGTAGATCTCCTCATGTTATCCACTCCCTCAGGGGAGTCCACTCTGTTGCAAATGTTCGTGTCATCTACAAAAAGACAAACATTTCCATTTAGTCCTTCAGCACCATCACCCTCAAATACATTGAACAGTACCAGTCCCAGGACCGAACCCTGGGGCACAGCGCTAATCACCTTCCTTTCATCCGAGTGAGTTCCGTTTACCATCACCTTCTGTCATCTGTCAGTCAACCAATTTCTGATCCAGTTCACCATCTTGGGACCCATCCCCAAGCTGTTGAGCTTATTTATCAAAGGCTTTCCTGAAATCTAAGTAGATCACATCCATCGTATGCCCTTGAGCTAGTTCTCTGGTCACCCAGTCAAAGAACTCAATCAGATTTGTTTGGCAAGATCGTCCTATGGTAAAAGCATGTTGCCTCATAGATGTGAACAGGTAAACTCATCCACTACTTCTTTCCCTCCTCCACAGAGCTAAGATGGTTACCTCTGGATTGTTTTGCTAGTATTAATTTTCAAGGTAGCCATGTGTATTTTTCTCCGCTCCTTAATGGTTGACTACCAGTGGTGGGAACTGTGATGCCGCTTCTTATTTCTAGTGAGCCAGGGGTGGGGGAGGAGGGGTTCTTTAGCTGCAAGATTGTTTGTATTGCTTTTGTATTATTTGTTGAAAATGCTTTTAAATAAAGATTTTTTTTTTTAAAAAGCCCCTAGAGCATTTGCTATCGCACATGGTCCAAGAAGTTGTTCTGATGGAGACCAATTTCCTTGAATGTGAACCCACTGAGATGAGTTCCCCATTCCAGATTGGACACATTGGGCCCAATATTTATTTGACGTGGTTATGTGCCTCTTTTGCGCATAGCCGTCACCACCAAATTCTGAAATCTCCTGTGTTAGGAGGTCGCCTCAGACGTGCGCCTGAAGATGTTCCGAAACATGTTAGACTGATTCTCTCTGAAGTTCAGTCTCTTCAACTTTATCTCCAAAGAGATCCTCTCCATGGCACAGTATGTTAGTGAGCTTGTCCTGCACTTTTGACTGACGGTCTGAACTTCAGAGCCAGGCAAGTCTCCAAGCACCAATATCAATGGTAGAAACTCTGGACACCGGATTAAAATTCTCATAGGTCTCTCGGACCATATAGTTCAAACAGTCCTTGTCATGACTCACCAGGGAACGATAATGTTCGAATTTCTCTGGAGGAAGAAACACGGACATATCATCCAGACTGCACATGATCCTTCAAAAACATGCCCATGTAGAGCTGGATAAGAGGCCACAAGGGAAGCAGGCAAGGCATTGAAAAACCTTTCTTCCAAAAGAGTCCAGTGTCCAAGCCTCCCACCCTGAGGGCTCCCAGGAGCATGCCTTGGAACTCCAGGACCTTTGGACAGCGGATTCAATGACCAGTGAGTGGTGTGGAAGCTGGGTTTCTCAAATCCCAGAGCCTTCTGAGATCGGTACACCGAGTAAATCTTTCTGCTAACTGCAGGTACAGTGAAGGGGGGTCTCCCACAATCTTATCTGTAACATCTGAAGGATGCAATGCACGGGCACTGGCCCTTAGGGGACCTGGAGTATTGGGGGATTTCAGATTCTTCTGCTCTGGGTTTCTTCTCTGCCTCCAAAGAAATTGGCATAGCCTTGATTATATCCCTCATAAAATCCTAGAATGATTCATGAGGAGGAGAAGGATCACTTGTGACCCAGCCTTCTGAATAAGATTCAGAAAGGAAATCAAGTATTTCTGAGCCTCTGCCTGGGCAACTCTTGGAGATTTGGAGCGCTTTTGGGAGCACTGACGTACTAATGTTTTTCTAAGCACCAGGGGCACATCAGTCCTTGCTGTACTAGAGGAACAATATCAGCTGGGCAGGAATCAGTGTCAGGGTCAATGCCTCTCCCGCAGGTAAGGAAGGGCTCAATGTCTTGAATGTTACACGGCAGCATTTATCAAGGCTCTGATATGCTGCATGAAAAAGAGCATTATGATTCTCTCCTCAACAGCCTTCAGAAGGCGATTCCCCATAGCTGCCATCTCCAAAGGCACAGGGGGCACAGCAGAATCAGACAATGTTCTTGAGATTTCAAGGAGGTGATCAACAGGCTGGTTCTTGACTAAGGTAAGGTCATCGCTGCCCATCCGCAAACCATGAGGTTGACCTTCCTCCCTTTGGGGCACCTTGGAGGGTCGTTCTTGCAAACGTTTGATACTCTTGGCACCATACCACAGAGGACTCAGAAGTCGATGCACCAGGGCCTCTGCGCAATGTTCCACATTCTTGTACTTCAATGCCTTAGAAGAAAAAGCTGAATCCTTCCTCATCCATGGGGAAACATTAATGGATGATCAATGTTCAGGTGGTCTATGGATGCTCAGCTCCTAGTGGGCTCAAGAACTCCTCGATGTCGATGCACCAGCGGCATCCAGTGTAGCCTCAGATGTCATTTGAGACAGATGCTGCCCATGCCAGTGTCAATGGACCAGACTTAGACGCACCAAAAATCTTGTGCTGCTTCTCTTGACCTCTTCATTCTTGGTTTGTTCTGTAGACACAAATTACAAAAAGAGGGCTTGTGATCGGATCCAAAGCACTGTAGGCACCATTAATGCATATTTGTTACGGATATGGTCCTCAAGCACCAGGCACATTTCTTAAACCCGCTGGCAAGTTTTTGGGACATGATGTCCAGAAAAAGAGCTGCAGTAGAATCAAACAGCTTGATTTTGAAAAATGTTCCTGGTCAAAATGCCAAGTACCTAAGGGGGCTGAGATGTGCGAAAAATAAAGGAAACTTTAAGCACTCGAAAACCTATCTAAGATTATTATGGGAAGAGCATAGAAGATTGCTCTGGCAAGCAAGAAAAAAGGTTTAGAAAAAAACAGCAAAAATCGGTAAGAGACACTGTGCTTACAAGACCATGGAGCTTTATGGAAAGAAATGGCCTGAGGATAAGATGGTTACATGACAGCAGGTGGAAAGGCACACGCAGCATGGTAGAGGTTCCAAAAGCTTCTAGGAGGAGCTGAGAATGCTCCCATGCAGGGATGACGCCATCGGATGGCGTCACCCATAGTGAGGACTTTTTTCCTGCTTGTCCATAGAGAAAGGAGAAGATCAGAAACTGGACTGGAATTTAAAAGGGACATAAAGAGATAACTAGAAGGATGTCCACTTACCCACAAATCATGTTCTGCATAATCAAAGAGTAGCCACACTTTTCTGTCACTGTGAGAAAGGAATACCTTCTGTAATGCGATGACATTGGGGTGCTTCAATTCTCGTAAAAGCTGTAGGCAAAGAAGACAGAGTCAGTACTGCTGCCTGACAGAGGTGCTCACCCATATCATACCATGAATTAGATGAGTGCTGGTTCTACCACATCCATCCAGGAACCTATTAATGGCACATCAAGTACAGAAAATACTAAGTAGATAATTTTCATACTGAACATTTTGCATCAATTCTCAAGACTGAATTACACACATACTTTCACTTTGAAAGTCACTCAAGGATAAAGTACTCATAGGCCCCTACACTATTTTCCTGCATGTATTTTTTTTCCAGCCAAAGGAATGCACCCAGGTTTTGGAAATGAAAAGCTACATGCATTCAGGCTATCTGATGCCCCAGCTGAACCTTCAGCCATGCATCCATCCCTCCCCTCCCCTAGCCTATCCTCCCCCCTCCGTGCCCCCAACATCACCTCTTCTCTTTCCTTCCCCTGGTGTCGAACATCTCCTTCCATTTTCTACTTTCCCTTCCTCAGATGTCCATAATCCCCCATTCTCTTTCCTGATCCCCCCTTCAGTATTCTAAATCACTCTCTCTCCCCTTCCCTTCCTTTTGCTGCTGCTGCTGCCAGACTACCTCATTTGCCATCAGGAGCTACAGCTGGAAGTGCATTCAGCAGAGTACTAAGCCTTCTTATGACATTGGGCCTGCACCCCCCGTGCTCAATGCAAGTACACCAGCTGCAACTAATGCCACCTCAATGAGTGGCATTAGCGGCTCCCACAGCCAATTTACTGAGGTGAAGAGTGGTAAATGCAGGGGGACAGCTGTATCCACCGCCTGCAGTTAGTGTAGCCCAGTACTAATAACACAGTCTACACCATGCGTTACCAGTGTGAGGCTTAGTAAACATGCCCCATAGTATTCCAAAAGAAGCCTTACCAGAAACATCTACAGGGACTTACCTGCATGTCTATGTCGGTTATGCTCTCTCTATGCACTCTCACATCCCTCTAACTAAGACTACCACTTCCACATTTAATGACCATGAAATCCTCAGACTCAAATCACCCTGAGACCTCTCTTCTGGTCTGTGCACCACCAACCTCTCCCCTCTTATCAGATACAGCTTTTTCCAATTTCTGCACCGCAAATGTACCACTCTGCACTTCTTTGCATTAAGGCTTAAGTCAAGGAGGGAGAGTGTCATCAAGTTCTTACATGCTGAGCATTATATTCTACATGCCCAAGAGAAGCTAGAAGGAAGTGAGCATAGTGTTCTGAAACACTTTCCTACCCAAAAGATTCCAAAGTCCAAACCACTTTCCTCAGGGGCACTGAAGAATGTGACTTGCAGCTGCTGGCCCTTTTGAGAACAGATTCAATGATCATGGAGTGGCATGGCAGCTGGAGCTTCTAAAATCCAGGAGCTTTCTGGACAATAAATCAAGTCAACCTTCTTGTTCACAGGATGTACAGAGAGGGAGTCTCCCACATTCTCATCTCTACATCTCTTAGGAGTATGTGAATGGGCACTGTCACAGCCACCTTAGGAGGATCACAGAACAGGAGGATTTCTAATGTTTTGGTCCTGGGTTCTTCCTCAGTTTCCAACTTAAATGGGATGGACCTAGCCATCTCCCTTACAAAATCTAATGAAGGTCAATTCCTCTAGAGATGAACATCTTCTCTCATGAGGAATTGAGGGATCCAAGGGCAATTCTGGAGACCTCTCTTCTGAGAAGTACTCCAAAGCACACTCAAATTCCCAAGAGCACTCTGATTCAGACCCACTGAGATGCTCAACGATGTCCAAGTCTCTGCCTGGGCCAAGACCCACACCTCCTGGGATATGAGTCTGTGTCCAGAGCATTGGTGCACCAATGTTCTTTAATACCTCAAAGAACGATCCACACCCCCCCCCCCCAACACACACACACACAATGCACTGGAAATGGACACTGGCTGGGAAATCATCAGTGTCAAGGCCCTTTGATGCCCTGATGAAAGTGAATCTGCTGCAGGCAATCATTGGGTCTCAAGAATCAGTTCAATGTCCCGATGCACCAGTCTAAATGCTGTCAAAGTTGCAAACTCATGTTGTGTAAAGAAGATCACCATCCAGTGCTCGAAGCTCTTCAAAAGGTGCTCCTCGAGGGCTGCCAAAGCAAAAAAACATAAGATATGCCATACTGGGTCAGACCAAAGTCCATCAAGCCCAGTATCCAGTTTCCAACAGTGGCCAATCTAGGTCACAAGTACCTAGCAGTTTCCCCAAAACACATTTGGTCAACTCCTGCAGAGTCTTGCAGGGCATATTCAGCAGGTTGGTATGACCCTCTTGGAGACTAGCACAGTCCCTCCAGTACAAAGGAGCATGAGCATTCCTCACATTTGGGCTGCTTCAAGGATATCTGCTCTCCTGATACTTTAATAAACTTGACATTGTGCTCCAATAAACTGCAACGCCAATATATCTGAATTTATGCCCAGTGTCCCAAGTACTCAGCGCCAATGAAGAGGAGGAAAAATCCTCTCTCTTCAAGTGGGAATCAGTGCAGAACCATTCCCGGGACACCCTATCAATGTTCAACTCCAAATGAGCATGATGACCCCTCAATATCTATGCACCTCCAGTGTTTGATGCAGTTCACTGGGCCATGGGGATCAATAACACTGATACAGAGGTCGATGAGCTGGACTTATCTATGCCAAAAAGCCTTTTCTGCTGTATTTTACTACCCCTGAAACCTCTTTTTGTCATCTGTGACACAAGACATAACAAGAAGGTTCGTGGTTGGATATAGTGTATCAGGATTTTCAGAAAGCCTTTGACAAGTTCTCTCATGAGAGACTCTTGGCCAAATTTAAAAAGTTTGGAGACAGTTTAGTATTGTGCCTCAGGAACTGGTTAAAAGAAAGAAAACAGAGGGTAGGATTAAATGGCCAATTCTCAATGGAGAAAAGTGAATAGTGGAGTACCCCAGGGATCTGTGCTGGGTCCTTTGCTTTTTAACATATTCATAAATGATCTGGAAATGGGAATAATGAATGAGGTGATCAAATTTGCAGATGACACAAAATTATTCAAAGATGTTAAAACACAAGAGGATTGTGAAAAATTGCAAGAGGACCTTGATAAATTGGAAGACTAAACGTTCAAATGGCAGATGAAATTTAAATGTAGACAAGTGAAACGTTATGCACCTAGGAAAGAAAAACCCAAACTACAGTTACATAATCAAGGTTCCACATTAGGAATTATCACACAGGAAAAGGATTCAGGTGTCATCATGGATAACATGTTGAAACCCTCTGCCCAGTAATTATTTATTTATTTATTTTATTTATTTATTTAGTATTTCTTTTATACCGCGCTATTGACATCAGTGCGGTGTACATCAAAACATAACATATGCATACCAGGGTCACTGAGATGCATTTACATTTGAACAGGGATTGGAACTTGGATAACAGGGTAGATTAACAAAAGTTATACAATATAGTATCTACATTATATACATAGTGAGAGTAATTCCGTATCGGGACTACGTCGGAAAGTATCTGGTGAATAGGTGATGTTTTAGGGCCTTTCTAAGTTGGGTTAGGTCTGTAATAGCTCTGATGTCGGGGGGGAGGGAATTCCAGGCTTTCGGGGCATAGAAGCAGAAGGCTCTGTTAGTTGTTGACTTTTGCATCTTGTTGATTCTTTCGGGACTGTTAAAGTGTTTACTGCTACGGATCTTCTACTTCTAATAGGAGCTGAGGTATGTATCAATTCGGTGATGGTTATGGGGGACAGATTGTTTAGGGCTTTGAAGGTCATGATTATATTCTTATATAGGATTCTAGCTTGAAGAGATAACCAGTGAAGCCTTTTCAGGATTGGTGTGACATGGTCAGTCCTCGATATTCCTTCTAGCACCCTGGCTGCTGTGTTCATTGCCAGTTGGAGAGGGTTTAGAGTTTCTTGTGGGAGACCGTATAGGATTGCGTTTGCAAAGTCCATGTGGGGCTTCACCAAAGCTTGGTAGATTGTTCTGAAGTCCGTGTACTCGAGAAGTGGTCGTAAGTGACGGAGTGTCCTTATCTTGTGGTAAATTGATTTTGTTGTGTTTTTTATATGTGCCTTCATGTCCATTCTTTGGTCGAGGGTGATGCCTAGGTATCTGATGGTAGATTTGGCTGTTAGTTCTGTGCCCTTTACCTTTATTTTGGGTGGGGGCGCGAAGTCCTGGTTCTTCGTTATGAACATTACGTCAGTCTTGCTGTGGTTGATTCTCAAGTTCTGTGTGAGGAGCCATTCCGCAACTGCGTTGAAGCAGTTTATCAGTGAGGTAAAATCAGGTTGGTCTGTCGTGAAAGGCATATAAAGGAGAATATCATCGGCATATGCTAGGCAGGATACATTGAAGGAGCGAATTAGGTCACAGATGGGATGAATGTAAATATTAAACAATAGTGCAGATAGTGAAGAGCCTTGAGGTACTCCTTGATGCTGTAGAAATGGGACAGATGTTATGGTTCCGAGTCTAACTTGTTGCCATCTGTCGGAAAGGTAGGATTTACACCAGCTCAGTGCTGAGCCATGGATACCTTTTTCTTCAAGGTGTTCAATAAGGATCTGATGATTCACAGAGTATACAGCGGTGGCCAAGAAAGCAAATAAAATGCTAGGAATCAAAAGAAAAGGAATGGATAATAAAACAAAGGATATTATAATGCCTCTGTATCATTCCATGGGGCAACCGCATCTTCAATATTGTGTGCAATAGGATATAGTGGAATTAGAAAAGGTACAGAGAAGAGCCACCAAAATGGTAAAGGGGATGGAAGGATACCCCTATGAGGAAAGCGTAGTTACTCACCTGTAACAGGTGTTCTCCAGGAGCAGCAGGAATCAGTCCTCACATATGGGTGACGTCGGCGCTGACGGAGCCCTCGTGCGGAGCATTTCCCCAGCTTTCACAGAAAGCCTTTGGGAATGTAGCGCGCATGCGCGGTACCCTTCCCACCCAAGGGTGCCATCTTGCTCAGTCTGATGACATAGCTAAAAGACAGCAAAAAACAAAAATGAAATATATGACTGCAAATCCAGGGGAGGAGGGAGGGTCGTGAGGACTGATTCCTGCTGCTCCTGGAGAACACTTGTTACAGGTGAGTAACTACGCTTTCTCCAGGACCAAGCAGGAAGTCAGTCCTCACATATGGGACTCCCCAGCTCTAGGCTACCGAGAACCCAAAGCTGAAAAATAAGCTCCCTCTAGAGCCTCAGCATGCGAGATAAGAATCTTCTCTGAGAACGCCCCCGAACGGTAGCCCAACACAAGGGCCGGAGGGTAGGAGTTTCCTAAACCTCAAAGAGATTACAGAGTACCGCCTGTCCGAAAGCACTGTCCCTGCGGGACTCCCTCTTGAAGCAGTAATGGGCCGCAAAAGTCTGGCTTGAAGACCAAGTAGTGGCCCGGCAGATGTCTGCCAATGGAACAGAGTGGAGATGAGCTACTGACGCAGCCTTCGCTCTGACACAGTGGGCCGTGACTCGACCCTGCAAGGAGAGGCCGGCTGCCCTGGACGCCCAGGTGATACAGTCTGCTACCCAAATGGACAGGGTACGCTTGGAGACAGGTAACCCCGGCTTATTAGGGTCAAAAGATACGAAGAGCTGAACAGCCCTTCGATGCCCCTGCGTACGGTCAATGTAGAAAGACAACGCCCTCCTAAAGTCCAGGGCATGCAAGACCATTTTAGCCCGGCTGGCATGCGGCCTGGGAAAGAAGGTCGGAAGAATCACCTCCTGATTGAGGTGGAAGGAGGAGACAACCTTTGGAAGGAACTTAGGATGGGTCCGTAAGACCACCCTGTTCTTATAGAACCATGTGTACGGTCTATCGGAAACCAGAACTTGTAGTTCACTCACACGCCTGGCCGAGGTAAGAGCCACCAAGAACAACACCTTCCAGGAAAGGAAGCGTAAATGACAGGTAGCCATCAGCTCAAACGGTGGGCGAGTAAGTTGTTGCAAGACCACATTCAAATCCCACTCAGTGGCTGGTGGTCGAATCAGAGGCTTGAGCAAAAGCAGGCCTCTGAGGAAATGGGCCACTAAGGGGTGGACTGACAGAGACTGTCCCTCCACCGGCGAGTGGTGCGCTGACAGAGCACTGAGGTAGACCCGAACAGAGTTTGATTTAAGGCCTAGGTCCGACAGGTGAAGCAGATACTGCAGCACCACTGGTATCAGGCACGAAAATGGATCCTCTTGGCGTTGAGCACACCAGGTGGAGAACCTACGCCACTTGAGGGCATAAGATTTCCGGGTGGATTGTCTCCTAGAGGCCAAAACCACCTCCTCCACTTCCCTAGGTAGAAGTAAGGGGGCTAGAACTACCCTTTCAGCAGCCAGGCCATCAAATGGAGGGACTGGAGGTTGGGGTGCAGGAGAGATCCCTGATCCTGAGACAGAAGATCGGGTTGCACCCCCAAAGGGAGTGGAGTGTCCACCGCCAATTGCAGAAGGAGTGGAAACCACAGCTGCCGGCCATCTGGGGGCTACCAGGATCAGCGAGGCCCTATCCCAAAGAACCTTGAATAGGGTTCGGGCCACTAGAGGCGTTGGAGGAAACGCATACAGCAGGCCCATAGACCAAGAGATTAGGAAGGCATCTGCTGCTATTCGCAGAGGATGCAGTTGTCTGGAACAGAACCTGGGCAGTTGACGGTTCATGGACTGGCAAAAAGATCTATGGTTGGAAGACCCCATTTTAGGAAGATCTGCTGGGCCACCAGGGGATTCAAGTGTCATTCGTGAGGCTGTAGAATCCTGCTCAACCTGTCTGCCAGGTAATTTTCTTGGCCAGGTAGATCAACCGCCTTGAGAAACATTTTGTGTTGGACTACAAAGGCGTACAGGGCCTGTGCATCCTGACAAAGAAGCCTGGAGCCCGTGCCTCCTTGTTTGTTCACATAGAACATTGCTACTTGGTTGTCCGTCTGAATCAAGACAGACTGGCGAGAGAGGACATGAGAGAAAGTTTGTAGAGCTAACCGAATAGCTCGCAACTCCAACAGATTGATCTGTTGTGTTGCCTCCCAAGGGGACCAGAGACACTGAGTACATGCCCCTTGGCAATGTGCACCCCAACCTTGAAGAGAAGCATCTGTGGTCAGAACCTGTGTGTGTGGTGTGCCTGGAAAGGCACCCCTTTGGTCAGGTTCGGGAGATGCAGCCACCACTGCAGGGAGACCGCCACTCTTACTCTGTCTCTTAAGTTTCCTGTGGCCTGTATCCACTGAGCTCTGAGGCACCATTGAGCAGGCCGCATATGCAGACGAGCATTTGGAGTTACATGTACTGTGGATGCCATGTGGCCCAAAAGCCTCAGGAAATGTCTGGCAGAGACCAGAGATCCACTGCGAAACTGCTGTGCCAGAGCCATCAGTCTGTGAACCCTGTTCTCGGGCAAATAAGCCATCGCTTGTAAGGTATCCAACCTTGCCCCTATGAACTCCACGTCCTGTGAGGGGAGCAAAGTGGACTTTACGAAGTTTATGACAAAGCCCAGGTGTTGGAGAAGAGAGACAGTGCGAAGAGTGGCCTGTCTGGCCTCCTGTGGAGACTGACCCCTGATGAGCCAGTCGTCCAGGTATGGAAAGACAAAGATGCCCTGGTTTCTGAGATAGGCCGCCACCACCGCCAGGCATTTGGTGAAAACCCTGGGCGCAGAGGTTAGGCCAAATGGAAGTACCCTGTACTGAAAATGATTTCCTCCCACTACAAATCTGAGATATTGTCTGTGGTCTGGATGAATGAGGATGTGAGTATAAGCATCCTTTAGGTCTAAGGAGAATAGCCAATCTCCCTGCCGGAGGTAGGGCAGCAGTATTCCAAGGGTAAGCATCTTGAACTTTTCCCTCTCCAGGAACCTGTTGAGATTTCGCAAGTCTAGGCCTCCTGTCCTTTGCGGTACCAGAAAGTACCTGGAATAGAAGCCTCGTCCTATCAGGTGGTGAGGCACCGGTTCCACCGCCTGCTCCTGTAGAAGACTTGCTAACTCCTGAAGGAGAAGGTTCCTGTGTAGAGGGAGTCTTGGAGGCTCCCCTGGGAAATAGGAGGGAGGTAACTGGTTGAAGTGGAGCAAATAGCCCTATTGGACTATGCTCAATACCCAGGTATCTCTTGTTATAGCTGACCATCTGTGGGCGTACAGTGTCAGGCGGCCTCCTGTCCTGAGTGGAGCCAGCTGTGTGGGAGAGGCTATGCAGTGAGAGTCAAAACCCCGCTCCCTGCTGTGCAGGAGCCAGAGCTGGCGGCTCGGAGGATTTCTGCCTATGGCCCGCCCATGTCCCTGCCCCTTGGCCTGCTGACCCTGTTGGGGAGCTGTGGAGGCCTGGAAGTGAGGGTAGGATTTGTAGGCAGAGGCCTTCCTCGGTTAAAAGGGCTTTTTCCCCGAGCCCTTCTTCTTCTGAAAAGCGGCAGAAGTCTTCCTTGACAGCCTTGTCCTGGTGAGGGTCTCAGTCTCGATTTCTGCAGCCTTTTCAGCCATGGGTTTGCCAAAGAGGTTCTCACCCTGGCAAGGGACATCGACCAACTTGTCCTGGACCCATGGCTCGAGGTCGGATGACTATAGCCAGGCCTGATGGCATGCACCGATGCCGGCCACAGCTACTTGGGCCGAAGCCTCGAAGCCATCATAGGCTGCACGAGATATAAACTTCGAGCACTCTCGAATCCCCGATGACAAAGCCTTGAACCTCTGCAAAGGTTCCTCGGAGAGGCCAGCAGAGAACCCGGCAATCTCCTTTGCCAGGTCTCGAAGGTACATGCCCATGTACAGCTGATAAGTCTGGACATGGCAAACAAGCATAGAGCCCTGGAAGCACTTTCTACCGATGGCATCCAGGTTCCGGGCCTCCCTGCCGGGGGCGGCATCGAGGAGTGCATCTTCTGACTCTTCAGACGATGTATGGCCGATTCCACAACCATGGAGTGGTGCAGTAGCTGTGCCTTCTGGAACCCAGGGCTCTTACGGACTCAATAAATGGAATCGGCCCATTTGCTGAGAACCGGCGCCGAGGCAGGTGCCTCCCACATGCGGAAGAGGAGCCATTCCAGCATCGGAGGAACCGGAACAGTAAAGGCCTCCTTCGGGGGAGAGTCATACTGGAGGGCCTCGAGCTCCTCGGCTCGAGGCTCCTCCTCGGGATCCGCGGGGAAGGCCAAGGCCTTGGCCATATCCCTCACAAAGTCCAAGAACCGGGTATCCTCCGGGGGGGGGGGGACCTTCTCCGAGGCTCGGACTCCAGTGAGTCCGATGGGATGCACCGCGTCCGGAAAGTGTCCGGGGACTCCTCGTCCTCTGTCTCCCACCCCGACCCTTCCAAGGAGGAATCAAGCAGCTCCGGTCGGGCGGGCACCAATGCCATCCGCCCCGACGCCGAGGGTACCGGTGTCGACGACCTCGGCCCCATACGGGAGGCCGAGGGAGACCTTGGCCGAGGATCGACTCGAGACTTCATTGACTCGAGGATCGGTTCGGCCTCCGGGGTCGATTTGGACGTCGAGGTCCCGGTGGTCGGGGCAGATGCACCGGTGAGACCGGCGATCAGCACCCGCTGCTGTTCCATGAAGGCAGCCAAACTGCTCTCCAAGGCCGTCAACCTGAGTCCGAGCTCAGGAGACGCAGCAGCTCCCGACTCGGGCCCCGACGGCGTCAGGCCCGATGTCGGCTCCCCCGGAGGAGAGTCCACAAGGACAACAGTACTCACGTGACTCGGGGACTCCGGCTTCACACGAGGCAATTTGGCAGGCCTCTCCGGCTCCGACGACCCGGGGCGGCGGTCAGGGCTATGCGACCTGGCCCTCGAGGGACCAAGAGCGTCCACCGACGCCGCCCTCGCGGGTTTCTTCTTCCTTTTGTGCTCCCGTGAGGGAGACCCCCACCGAGGCCTCTGACGAAGTCCGGGCTCGGCCGGACGCGGATTCAGAGATGATCCTTTCTCATTGATGTTGACGGCTCCTCAGCGCCAGAGGACATCTTGCCACACGGGCCACAGATCATCGGGTCATGATCGGGCCCGAGGCACCGGAGGCAGCAGTCGTGTGTGTCGGTGAGAGACATCAGTTTCTTACACCGATCATACTTTTTGAACCCGCTGGCAGCCATCAGGGGAAAAAGGGCCCCTGCAAGGTCAAAAGACTGGGCTGAAAAAGAAAAAAAGTGCGAACGCTATTCTCAAAGGAAAAAAACGAAAAACAGGTCCGGGCTCGATACCGATGTACCGTGCCCAGACGGGAAGGGGAACTGGCGTCGAAACGGCAAAAAACCACAAATCTTCGAGGAAAAAAATTGACTTTTAACCGACACACGTCTGTCGGGCTTCGCGGAAAAAAGAAGACTGAGCAAGATGGCACCCTTGGGCGGGAAGGGGACCGCGCATGCACGCTGCATTCCCAAAGGCTTTCTTTGAAAGCTGGGGAAATGCTCCGCACGAGGGCTCCGTCGGCGCCAACGTCACCCATATGTGAGGACTGACTTCCTGGTTGGTCCTTGAGAAACGCATAAAAGGTTAGAGCTCTTCAAAATGCAAAAGAAATGGCTGAAAGGAGATATGATAGAGGTCTATAAATTAATGAATGCAGTGGAATGGGTAAACATAGATCGATTGTTTATGCCATCAAAGAGTAGACAGACTAAGGGACATGCAATGAAGCTACAATGTAACCCATTTAAGAGTAGTAAGAACAAATATTTTTTCTCTCATGCGCAATCAAACTCTGGAATTTGTTACCAGAAGATGTAGCAAAAGTTGTTACTGGGTTTAAAAAAGGTTTGGACCAATTCCTGGAGGAAAGGTCCATAAACTATTTATTAAAGAGGACCTGGGAAATCCACTGCTTGCCCCGGGCAAGCATTGTGGAACTTGTGTGCCTTTTTGGAAACCTGCTAGGTACTTGTGACCTGGATTGGCCACTGTTGGAAACACGGATACTAGGCTTGATGGACCTTGGTCTGACCCAATGTGGCATATCTTATGGTTTATGGTTCATCTTATGTTCACAACTGGTTCTGTATGTAATTCAAGCCACGCAGTGAAAGAAGCTTGATGATCTTGCAAGACTTAAAACAGGGAGATTAGCAAGCTTCCTTCAACACATGATTCAAACTACATGCAGAGCCGATCGCAGTGGAAGAGTGAAGAACAACAGTAAGACATTGTATAATGGTTGAGGGGAGAGGGTGAGAGAGAGAGACAAACAGACATCAGGTGATGGCAAGAGAGAAAGACACTGGGTGATAGCTGGGGGCCTATGAGAGAGGGGCCCTGGGTGATGGTTTGTGGGGGGGCTATGGGGTAGAAACTGGGTGATGGTAGAGGAGCTGTGAGAGATTTCTTTTTTTTTGCTTCATGCATTACCAGACCATGGTGATATATGAATCAAAAAAGGAAGTTGTCTCAGGTGCAGCTATAAAGGGTCACCAATATACTGCTGACAACGTACTCTTTGGGAGTGGTGGGAGGGGGAAGAGGAGAAGAGTCATGGTCTTCTCGTGGCACTGTGTAATGGGCTTGATTTAATAAACTTTTTCCCATGGAAAATGAGAAAACAGTAAATCAGGCCCTTAAAAAACAGAACTGTGATACACCTTCGGGGGGGGGGGGTGGGAGGGAGGGGCACTCTGACCAGGGTCTTGGCAGCCGGCTCCTAAACATTTAAGATGGCTCCTAGATTCCAAGAAAATTTGTGAAGGCCCACCTAGAGGGACTATGAGGACACAGAATAACTTGCATGGCAGAAGCAGGAGGAAATACTGAGACAAAAAAATCTCAACTAAGGAAGATCAGAGAGCAGGCAAGAAAGAGTCTTCCCTATGAGACACATCCTTTGGTTCCACAGAAAAAACAAAGTCTGAGATAAATCCATGTAGCGGTGGTGGCAGCAAGTGGAAGTGGTGTGCATGCATGTAGGACCAGGTCCAAAAACTTCTAGAAGAAGCTGGGAACCAGTTCCTATGCAGGATTCTTGTCAATGATGTTATCTGCTTGGTCATGCAGAAATAAGTTAATAGAGAATAAGTTTTCAGTGACTTGTTTTATGAGCTAGGTTTGATGGAATGTTTGTACTGTATATTAATGCTTCGTCTTAGAAGTATTTATTGTTTGTTACCGTCTATATTTATTTTAAGACTATTTTTTGTTTGTAGTACCCTGCTCATTATCTGTTTACTGTAAATATTGAGGGTTTTCCCACATGATTATACATTTCCATCCTTTATGACTAATGGGTGTGTCATTTCCAACATTCTATGGATGTTTGTTTGTATTATTATTATGTTTATGTTTATTTGAATTTGATATACCGCTCAGGCTGAAGCATTAGAGCGGTTTACAATAATATATCATTTGTGGAAATATGAAAGGAACGCCATTTGTAAGATAGGAAAGAGTAGAGGACAGAAACAGTCAAAAGGATAGGCAAAGAAAAGAAAGGGAACAGCAGGTTACCATAATATAAGCGTATGACAATCCAGACCACATATTCAATGCTCATTTCAGGACAAACTATTATAACTTAACTAGAATATTCTGCAAAAGGTGAGAGAAAAACCTGAGAAAATAAATAAATCCTGGGTGGTTCACCAATAATGACAAAGCAGTATCATTACACCAATCCAAATGGCACAGTTTTACAGAGTAACTTTTAGTAAGATGGAAAAACTAAGAAAATCTCAGTTCAGGCACAACATTAAATAAGCTGACATTGATGCTTTCCGATGCATTCTCCCCTTTAGTGAGCTTCAGTATTCATCTGGAACGCGCTAAGCATTGTAATTGACTAGACATTAGAATACAACTCCATGGTGCAGCAGGGCAGATCTTTCGGGAAAGACTGAAATAAATCACTTGGTACTGACACCCAGCACTGCTTGTTCAGCAGAGCTGCACTGTCGAGGTTGCACACTGCAGCTACTTCTTTCATCCTCGTGCAGATGCAACAGTCTGCTTCCTCTTTTTACTATATGAAAACAAAACTTCTACATCGCTGTTTATCCTTTTTTTTAATTAATGGACTCATTTTGGGGAAAAAATGTAGTTGGGAGTGTAACAATGTAGCAGCCATAATTTTAAGCTCACTTTTAGATCAAATAAAGTTTGAGTAAAAATAAAACAGCATTATTCTCTCTCACTCAGGGGGCTGAGCCAGGGCTCCTCCGGCTCCCTCCTGTCTTCTCTTCTCAGACAGGATCATTTCCAGAGTCTTCATGAAACTACATGCAGAAAATGCAAAAGGCTGCAGGGTGTTCACTGGTGCACTTTCTGCCCTGCTCTGCAATGCCATTTCTCACCTTCTACTTCAGGCTAATAGGGCTCTTAGGCTGAGATGGGCACATTTCTGACTCTTGCCAGACTAAAATCTGCTTACACTCCCAACCCTGTTGCATTAACAATAAACTGTGAACACTTTAGAATGGAAGTTTAACTACAGTTATAAAGAGCTTATTTTTTTAAATTCAACATTTATTTCTTTTTCAAAAGAGAATATAGTAATATAGTAAATAACAACAGATGAAGACCAGTATGGTCCATCCAGTCTGCCCCATAGGGAGGTAAGAGCTGTACTTGTCACTCCATAAAGTTACCACTTTCTATGCCTTTGTTTAGAGTCATACCTGCCGCTCTCCTTCATGTTACTTCTCTCAGTTATTTTTATTTAAACTTTATTGAAGCATACAAAAGACCACCATAACCAAAAGAGACATTGTTCAAATCTGACGCCCAGACTCTTATCATTGAACTTAATATTACACATACGTCTATGTATCCTGTCTGCATGTTACATGAGAAACATGTCTCCAGTAAAAACAAATTGCAAACTGAATACCAAAAGAAACAACAAATGCTCCACTTTTTATCTTATTCCCCTACAATCCACACACAAATCCCCCCTTCCTAACCCCTCCCCTACAAAGGCACATTCTTCCATCAATCATTTCCAAGAAGCAATCACTAACTTTCACCTGTCCCACATTTGAAAACAAGGCAATGCAATTCCAACTACTTCATACTTCAGTCATCCCTCGCCCCCTTCCTCCTCCCCCTCCCCACTTAGGGGGGTGTCAATCCTCCTTACCATATCATCACACGACCCTACTCCACCACCCTACATATGGCCTCCAGATCTTCTCACATTTACCCAGTTGCTACCACCTAGGAGCTGTAAGTCTGCTCAAAGAGTAAAACCAATGCAACCTTGCCAGGAAGCTAGGTAAGATGAATTCTTCTAGCTTCCACGATGCCCTCGCAATCTCACACCTAGCAGCCATAAGGGAGCAAATTATCCTGCTTCTCACCCCTGGTTTCCAGTCCTCTGGGGTGCTTAGTAACAGATATAAAAGAGGATCACCCATCTGGATATTCATCTCCATTATTATTAAACTTCAGGACCTTCTTCCAGAAACTTTGTATATGAGGGAATCCCTATCAAACATGTAGCATATCCCCTAATTCCCTCCAATTTCACCAACATTAATTTGATAAATGTTTGTAAAATTTCTGCATTTTATTTGGGGTCAAGTACCAAAAGAACCTTATATCTGTTCTCAATGATATTGGCTGACACCAAAATATTAGAAATGTTAGCAGTTAAAGTTTTGAAAAAAAAAAAAAAAAAGTATTTTAAACACCAACTCAACACAGCAAAAAACAAACAGTACAGCAGTCCCCGAGCGGGGTGGATTTCTGATCCCCACAACAGGGGAATGAAAGGAGTCCAGAGAGGTGGTGTTAATTTTACACTGTAAAGAAACCAAACTTCCTCCCCATACCCCCCCCCCTCCCTCCCCCCCCACCCTCCTCCCCTCCCCTCCCCGAGACATGGCCAAACCCATACCGGGAGCTCCCCCCAGGGAGCACACTAGTATGCTAGCAGTTACTTTTAACCAATCCTCCATTTCCAAAGACCTCCCCGTCTTAGACTCCATCATCCAGCCACCATTCCACACTTTCACCATCTTTTCCACAGAAAACATTATCTTGCATTTTCCCTCAGTCTAACCTTTCAGAGCCTTATATATCGTGTCCTAAAATTTTCTTTACCTAGAAACAGATTTGCATCCTCTCCATTAATGTATTTCAGGCATTTGAATGTTTCTATCACATTTTTCCTAGGATATACATGTTCAAATTTCTAATTTTCTTGCAGCTTTTTGGCAGCCTTTTCCTAAGAACATAAGAAATGCTATACTCGGTCAGACCAAGGTCCAACACTGACCAATGACTGATCATAAGTACCTGTCAGGTTCCCAAAAAGGTACACAGATGCCACATTGCTAATCCCGGGGTA
Source organism: Ichthyophis bannanicus (assembly GCA_033557465.1). Lineage (NCBI taxonomy): Eukaryota > Metazoa > Chordata > Amphibia > Gymnophiona > Ichthyophiidae > Ichthyophis > Ichthyophis bannanicus. Next base: position 1,282,150,728 of record CM066033.1, on the reverse strand, counting down.
AGAAGTGGATTTCCCTGGTCCTCTTTAATAATGGTTTATGGACTTTTTCTCCAGGACCTTTTTTAAACTCATCTGCACGAACAGATTTTACTATAGTCTCTGGTAACAAATTCCAGAGTTTGATTACTCATTGAGTGAAGAAAAAATTTTCTCTTCTAAGCCCATTTGAAGTGTCCCCAGTCTTTCTACTTTTTGAAAGAGTAAACAACCAATCTACGCTTACCTATTCCACTCCATTCATTAACTTATAGACCTCTATCTAATCTTTCCTCAGCTGTCTCCTTTCCACACTGAAGAATCCTAATCTTTTAAGCCTCTCCTTATGGGGTTATCCTTCCAAAAGAACATAAAAAATGCCATACTGAGTCTGACCAAGATCCATCAAGCCCAGTATCCTGTTTCCAACAGTGGCCAACCCAGGTCACAAGTACTTGGCAGGTTCCCAAAATAATGGTTTATGGACCTTTCCTCCAGGACTTATCCAAACCTTTTTTAAACCTAGCTACACTAACAGCTTTTACTACATCCTCCAGTAACGAATTCCAGCATTTAAAAACGCATTGAGTGAAAAAATATTTTGTAGCTTCATTGCGTGTACAGTAGTCCTATTTTTTGATGGCGTAAACAACTGTTCCATTCCATTCATTAATTTATAGACCTCTATCATATCATATTAGCCTTTAACATGCAAATGTTTATGACGTTGTCTCTCATGCCAGGTTCACGATGAATAGTGCCTAGTTGATATATTACTACAGTTATCAACCTGTATATAGTTAGCCTGTGTTCCATGTTCAACTCCCTGTTCAATGTAAAACGCAGTGTGGTTTCTCCTGCTGCGCGAGTTTTGTTACCTGTGAACCGCGCTGATGGTAAATAGTGCGGTATAGAAAAACTATAAATAAATAAATAAATAAATAAATAAATAAATCTCCCCTCAGCCGTCTCTCTCCCAAATTGAATAGCCCTAACCTTTTAAATCTTTCCTCATAGGTGTATCCTTCCATCCACTTTACCATTTTGGTGTCTCCTCTCTATACCTTTTCTAATTGCCCTATATCCTTTTTAAGATAAGGCGACCAGAAATGCACACAGTATTTAAGGTGTGGTTGCACCATGGAACAATACAGAGGCATTATAATATTCTTTGTTTTCTTCTCCCTTCCTTTCCTTATGATTCCTAGCATTCTATTTGCTTTCTTGGCTGCCGCTACACACTGGGTGGAGGGTTTCAACGTATTATCCATGATGACGCCTAAATGTTTTTCCTGGGTGGTGGTTCCTAATGTGGAACCTTGCATTGTGTAACTGTAGTTTGGGTTGTTCTTTCCTAGGTGTATAACTTTACACTTGTCCACATTAAATTTCATCTGTCGTTATTTTTCACAATCCTCTTGCATTTTAACAACTTTGAATAACTTTATTTTTTATTTATTTTTATTTTATTTATTTATTTTTTATACCGCACTCTTTAGAATCAGTGCGGTTTACATGTATACCAACAGGTACTTTTTTTTTATTCCCTTGTCCCCGAAGGGCTCACAATCTAAGTGTACCTGAGGCAATGGAGGGTTAAGTGGCTTGCCCAAGGCCACAAGGAGTGGCTATGGGACTAGAGACCCCGGTCCCTCCAGCCTGAGGTTGCTTGTCCCCATCTGGGAATTGAACCCCCGGCCTTCTGGCCTGAGGTAACCTGTCCCAACAACTGAGCCACTCCTCCCACCTTTTATCTGCAAATTTGATCACATCACTCATTATTCCCTTTTCCAAGCCATTTATGAATAAGTTAAAAAAGCAGTGGGCTCAGCACAGATCCCTGGGGTTACTAATTCATCTTTCTGCATTGAGGAAATAACATAGTTACTCACCTGTAACAGGTGTTCTCTGGGGACAGCAGGAATCAGTCCTCATATATGGGTGATATCGGCACCGACGGAGCCTGCGTGGAAACATCTCCCAGCTTTCAAAGAAAGCCTTTGGGAGATGCACCACGCATCTGTGGTCCACTTCCCTCCAAAGGGTGTCATCTTGTCTCAATCTAATGACATAGCTAAGATGACAAAAATATAATATGGTAAAGAAGCAACCCCAAGGGGAAGAGGGAGGGTTGTGAGGATGGATTCCTGCTGTCCCCGGAGAACAACTGTTACAGATGAATAACTATGCTTTCTCCGGGAACAAGCAGGAAGTCAGTCCTCACATATGGGATTCCCCAGCTATAGGCTACCACAAATCTGTAACCAAATGAAAAATGCCACGATGACCTACAAAGAGTGAGCCGTAATCAGCAGCAGTTGAGTCCCTACTGAGAAACTCTCGCGTCTGGTGGAAAACCAGCACTCCGGTAGCCTGAACACCGAAGGGTCGGAGGGCAGGAGTTGCCTATACCCCATAGAGATTACAGAGTATATCCTGACTGAAGGCACTGTCCTGTCGGGACTCCCTCTCCAGGCAGTAGTGAGCTGCGAAGGTGTGGATCGAAGATCAGATGGCGGCCCGGCTGATTTCCATCATGGGGACGGAGAACAGATTTGCCACAGAGATAGCCATGGCCCTGACACAATGCGCAGTGACCCTCTGGTCCAGTAGATTCCTGCTTGCTCTTTGTCAAGAGTAATGCAGTCTGCCATCAAAGTGAACAGAATTCACTTAGTCACTGGGAGCCCCAGACGACTGGGGTCATAGGATATGAAAAGCTGGAGGTGCTTTGCAGTGGCCCTGGATCCATTGCAGATAAAAAGACAGGACTCTCTTATAATCCAGATTGTGGAGAACGGTCTCTGCCTTTCCGGCATGAAGCCTTGGAAAAAAGGTGGGAAGTATCACCTCCTGGTTGAGGTGGAATGAGGACACCACCTTCGGCAGAAACTTGGGGTGCGTGCGGAGTACCACTCTGTGCCTGTAGAACTTCGTGTAGGGGGGCTCTGCCATCAGAGACTGGAGCTCACTGACTCTGCGAGCTGATTCGAGTGCTACCAGGAAGGCGACCTTCCAAGATAGGTACCGGGGGTGGCAGGTAGCCAGAGGCTCGAACAGAGGCTTAGTGTGCTGCAAGAGCACCACACTGAGATCCCACTGCAACATTGGGGGGCGGACAGGTGGTTTGGATAGTATGAAGCCCCTCAGAAACTGGGACACAAGGGGATGGGCTGAGGGGCTTTCCTTCAATGGAATGGTGATGCACTGCGATGGCGCTCAGGTGTACTTGGATCAAATTGGACTTCAGTCCCACCTGCAATAGGTGAAGTAGGTACTGAAATACCACTTCTACTGAGCAGGAAAATGGCTTCACCCATCTTTCCGCACACCACACCAAGAATCGGCGCCACCTGAAGGGTATGTTCTTCTAGTGGAGGGCTTACGAGAGACCAGAGGAATCTCTTCCACGTCCCGTGGGAGGTTGAAGGGAGCTAACACTACTCTTTCAGCAGCCCAGCCATGAGTGAGAGGGACCCCAGATTGGGGTGCAGGAGAGAGTCCTGCTCCTGTGAGAGTAGTCCTGGAGCTCAGCCCAGGGGAATCGGCAATGCTGCCAATAAGGAGAGAAGCAGTGGGAACCAGGGCTATCTGTTGCGCTGGACCTTGAATAATGCCTTGGCTACCAGCAGAGTCAGTGGGAAAGCGTACATGAGGCCTTCTGTCCACGGGATGAGGAACGCACCCTCTGCCACCCAAGATGGGTATGGCTGGCACGAGCAGAATTGGGGCAACTGCGTGTTGTCCGGGGTGGCGAACAGGTCCATTAAGGGGATGCCCCAGAGATAGAACAGCCATGAGGCTACCACTGGACCCAGGCACCACTTGCGCGACTGGAGGACCCTGCTCAATTTGTCCGCCAGAGCATTGTCCTGGCCTGGGAGGTTCACCACCCTTAGGAGCATCCCTCTGCCTGCAGCATAGAAGCAGAGAACTTCCCTGTTTGTTCTCGTAGAACACTGAGACCTGATTGTCAGTATGGGTCAGCACCAAGTAGTGTTGGAGTTGGTGGCAGAAGGCTTGGAGGGCTAGTTATATTGCCTGGAGTTCTAGCAGATTGATTTGCAACCAGAATTCTTCCTGGGACCAGCAGCCTTGCATCTGGAGGCTTCTGCAATGTGTTCTCCAGCCCATTAGTGAGGCATCCGTTGTGAGGACCTTCTGGGGGTTGGGGGTGCCTGGAAGGGCATCCCAGCCTGAAGGTGACGTGGATTCTGCCACCATCTGAGGGAGTCTGCCAGCTAATGGGTCACCTTCACTCTGTCCCTGAGCCTGCCTGTGGCTTGAGTCCACTGAGAACAGAAGCAACAGTGAGCTGCCCTCATATGCAGGGGGGCGTATGGGCTGACTTGGACTGTGGAGGCCATGTGTCCCAACAAGCAGCGTAGGAGCTAGGCAGGTAGTGTCCAGCATTGATGTACCTCTGCAGCTAACTCCCAGAGGAATTCTGACCTCCCCTAGGGGAGGAAGGCTTTTGCATGGAGAGTATCTAGTTGCGCCCCTATGAACTCTAGGCGCTGGGCTGGAGTGAGGTGGGATTTGGGGTCGTTTATGACAAATCCCAAGTGCTACAGGGCATTGATGGTGCATCCGGTGGTGCATTGTGCCTCTGCGGCCGGGCCTCTGTTATGAGCCAGTCATCTAGATAGGGGAAGACGAAGGTTCCTTGGAACCGGAGGTGGGTTGCGACCACCACAAGGCATTTTGTGAAGACCCTTGGCGACGAGGCCAGACCGAAGGGTAGCACTCTGTATTGGTAATGCTGTCCCTCCCACCATGAATAGGAGGGTATTTTCTGTGGCTGGGATGAATTAGGATGTGGGTGTAGGCATCCTTTGGGTCTAAGGAGCATAGCCAATCTCACTGCTGGAGGAATGGCAGTAGTGTCCCAAGGGAAAGCATCTTGAACGTCTCCCTGGCTAGAATCCTGTTGAGCTCTCGCAGGTCCAGGAAGGGCCCGAGGTCCCCCGTCATCCTGGGGATGAGGAAGTATCTGGAATAGAAGCCTGTACCCAAGAGACGTTTCAGCACTGGCGTGGCTGTTTTGTCATTGATTGTGACTGCTTTGTGAGAAGCAGGGTCTTGTGAAGGTGGCCTCCCCTGGAAAGTACGTGGGTGGTGCCTGATGTAGGTGGAGGAGGTAGCCCTCCTTGACCACCTGTAGCAGCCAGGTGGCGGTGGTGATGGCCATCCACCTGTGGGCAAACATGGCTAGGCGTCTCCCTGTGGGCAGCAGAGGACTACCTGGGGTTAGGGAGGTTGCGCCCAGGCAGTCAAAAGCTTCCCTAAGGCTGTGCCAGGGCAGGTGCCTAGGATTTCAGGGTTTTTTGTTTTCTGGGACCATGCCTTGTCCTTTTTGTTGCTAGCCCTGTAGAGGGGCCGAGAAGGCCTGGAAGTTCAGAGTACCACTGAAACTGTCTTTCTTCCTCAGGAAGAAGGGCTTTTCCCTGAAGCTTTCTTCCAGGAACACACCGAGGTCTTTTTTGAGAGCCTGCTTCTCGTCGCATACTCGGTCTCTATTTCTGCTGCCTTATTCGCCATGAGTTTCCCGAATAGGTTTTCATCTATGCAGGGGACATCTATCAGTTTTTCATGCAACCACAGTTCCAGGTCAGATGACTGTAACTATGGCTGGCATCAAGCCCCGATGCCTGCGTCAGCCACCTGGCCAATGACTCAAAGCCATCATATTTATTTATTTATTTACATTCTCTTATATACCGCGCTATTCTGCATCAGTGTGGTTTACATTGAACAAACTGAAATTACATTGAACAGGGCATTATAACTTGGAGATAACTATTTACAGGGAACATGGGCTATGGAGGGTTAAGTGTCATAGGCTGCCCGGGACAAAAACTTTGAGCCTTCCTTTACTACCAAGGTTAGGGTCTTGAACCTCTGTAGAGGTTCCTGTTTGAGACCTGCTGAGAATCCACCAAGCTCCTTCGACAGTTCGTTCAGGTTCATGCCAATGTGGAGCTAGTAAGACTGTATCTGGCACGTTAGCATCGAGCCCTGAAAGGCCTTCCGGCCAAGGCCGTCAAGGGTTCAGGCCTCCCTGCTGGGTGGCACCGACGAATGGGTTTTCTGGCTTTTCAGCTGGCGCATTGCCAACTCCATGACCATGGAGTTGTGGGGAAGCTGGGTCTTTTGGAACCTAGGGCTTCAATGTACCCGGTACATGGCGTTGAGGTGCCTGTTAACAATTGGTATCAGCGCCGGCATTTCCCATGTTCAGTAGAGGTGGCGGTCAAGGATCGAGGGCACCAGGACCATAAGGGTTTCCTTCGGGGGTGCCTCATATTGGAGTATGTCCAATACCTCAGTGCGAGGGACCTCCTCGGCCTTGGTCTCAATGGCGAGGGCCTTGTCCATGTCCTGCACAAAATCAAGGAACGCAACATCCTCTGGCGGGGAGTGGCATTGGGTCGTCAGGGGAGACAGGTCCGAGAGCACATCGCGGTGCCGCCTCGTGTCTGGGGACTCTTTATCCTCGGTCTCCCATTCGGACTCGAAGTCCGAGTATGAGTCCAACGCCGCACGATGACCTTGGCCGAGGGCCGCTCTCAGCAGTCAGTGACCTCTGGGGGATCGTTGGTCCGAGCAGCGGGTGCTCACTGGGGAGGATTGGTGTCCCGAGGAACAGGAGCAGGACCTCATTTAGGGCTGGAGGACATAAACACCCGCTGCATGGTCACTAGGGCAGATATACTGCTCTCTAGGGCTGCTATTCTGGTCTCCATACCAGTTGGCTTCGCAGCCTTCGATGAAGGCACCGAGGGTTTTGGGCCCGGTGTTGGTACTGTCAAAGGGAGTCCTCAATGATGATGGCCTTGGAGGCCTAAGGCCAGTTGGCGGATGCCGACAACTCCTTATGGGGCAGCTTGGCGGGCCACTCCTGCCCCCCGACTCCTCAGACTCAAGCCTGGGACTGTGGATCCTAGGGTGGGATTTCCCCTTCTTCCTGGATCCGTCCTCAGAGGCAGTCTTTGAGGATTTCTTCTTCTTGTGCTTCACCTCTGGGAATTTCCGCTCAGAGGAACTTTGGCCACAGGACACCGAGGAGGCTCTAGCTTCACGGGGCACTGTGGTATCAGCGGGGGCTCTGGAGTGTGGTGGTGTCACTGGAGACTCCAGTGCGGAGTCGGACTTCTGAAAGAAACTTATCCGCTGTTGACGGTGGCTTTTCAAGGCATTTGAGGTCATGGTTCTGCAGAGCTCGCAAGATATTGGAGGCAGCAGTCATGTGGGTCAGTGAATGACATCATTTTGCCACACCAGTCACACTTTTTGAAGCCACTGGAGGCCACTGGAAAAAAGGGGTCCCTACCTCCCGGTAGAGATCCGAAGCCTTCGGCTGGAAAAGGCTGTGAACGCCAGTCAAGGAGCACTTCGATGAAAAATTGAAAAACTAAGAGACGAACCTGAGGAGCAATGCCGAGGCGAGCTGGCTCGGGGGCAGGAAAGAACCAGTACACAACTGGAGAAACACAACAATAAAAATCAAACTTTTACCGGGTAAAGCTGGACAACATCCTATGGGCTCCAAGGAAAAATGGAAACTGAGGCAAGATGGCACATCGGGCAGGAAGTGGACAACGCATGCATGGTGCATCTCCCAAAGGCTTTCTTCCGATACATCACCTTTAAGTACCATTTCAGGCATGGGACGCTTCCTGGACCATCTCAATGCTATATTTATCCTTCTAGAGGTACGGCCTCCAGAATGGACCACAATACTCCTACAAGTTCTATCCCTGCTTACACACCCCAGAAACCCTCTCTCTGGTCTTGCTTTTTTTCTCCCTTGAAATCATCATATGTAACCACCTGAATGTCTCTTTCCAGCTCATGGGCATCAGTCTCTCACCCCTTATGATGTACTGCTTCCTTGAATTTCATAGCCCTGCATTTATTTATTTTATTTCTTTTTTTTATTTAGCTGCATTTATATCCCGCTTTTCACCGGGTCAAAGCGGTTGGGGGATACATTTAACACGAGGGGATATGAGACACATACACTAATACTTACAGGGAACATGGGCAATGGAGAGTTAAGTGGCTTGTCCAAGACCACAAGGAGCACCTGTGGGACTAGAAACCCCAGTCCTTCCGGCCCAAGGTTACTGTCCTCTAGTGGGATTTGAACCACTGACCTTCCGGCCTGTGGTACCTTGCCCCAACCATTAGGCCACTCCTCCCTGCATCATAATCATAAGATTGGAAGGATGGTATAATGTGAAGAATGACTCTAGCAAGCAGCCTTCTGCTACAGCAGCTACCAAGATTCTCTTCAGAATAAGATAGACAGTGTTTGCCAAACTTGTTCCTCAAGATTAAGACCTGGCTTTCAGGATAGGCACAAGAAAAAAATCTGTTTTATTTTCAAATTTTCCACTGCCCCCTTTTTTCAACCTTTTTTTATTGAACATATTCATGTTAATAAAAAATTTTAACCACTGTTAGAAATTTATGCATATTAATTTGTAGGTTAACGCGCGTTAAATTGATTTTGTGAATCCTAAATATTTTAAGGCATACCTAATAATGTATAAATTTGTTCATCTGGAAACCAGGTGTAGTTGAGAATATTACTACTACTACTATTGATCATTTGTATAGCGCCACAAGGCGTACGCAGTGCTGCACAGACACATGTAAAAGACGGTCCCTACTCATCGGAGCTTACAATCTAGTCAAGATAGATAACACAACAGCTGAAGACAAGGATATATCTAGAGGAATGGTAAGGGAACACACAGAAGACTAAGCAGATCAGGATCCAAAAGGGGCCTCAAAGATGTTTCAGTCTGGATTTGAAAAGGACCAGAAATGAAGCCTAACGTACAGATTCAGGTAGTTTGTTCGAGGGATAAGGAGCAGCAAGAATATGTTCTAGGAAACTTGAACTAGACATATCTTGACTCCTTACAACATTCAGTAGATACAGAGTGGTCCGAATAGTTGTGTTATCCTAGATGTCTGAGTTCTGAAATAGGGTTCTGGGGACATCCAAATAGCCACCCCTGCAGCACTGCATACGCTATGTAGTGCTATACAAATGATTAGTAGTAGTAGTAGCATCCATAAATGAACTGCAAAAAAGAATGGGCCCTGAGTACACGTACAAATTAACACACATATATTCAAGCCGCATGCTTACAAAAGTTCTAGTATGCATACAAAGCATGCTTAAAACATGAAAAATGCCCAAAAACTGAGAAACATTTGTGTTAAATGAGCAACGTCTTTGTGCTCATGCACATCCCTAAGCCTTTTCCACATCTGGCATGTCCAGCTTGACAGTATTGCAGCTGCATGCTCTAAATTCAGACACTAGAGCTCCGAGTTCCATTAATGAAAATTGCTCAGGTGGGGAAGCTCTGTCAGAATGTGCATGCTGCACACTATTCAGGATGCCAATAATTCCAGTGCCAAACACTATAGATAAGGCTAGCTGGACAGGCCCAGGCACTGGAATTACTGGCATCCTGACAGGCACCTGGAATAGCTTTTGATTTCTACTGATTCAAGTCCGGATCCGGAGCAGGTAAATGTCCACCAGAAAGTACAGGGATGAGAAAAGCATCAAAAAACCATAAACGCTCGTACGTTTAGAGGGGAATTTCAGATCTATCCAAATGCAATCTGGGACATCTAAGCCAGAACGTCAAAAAAAAAAAAAAAATGAAGGCATGTCTAGGTACAGATATAATTTCACAAACTGAACGTGCCCGATAGGGATGTCTTGCAAGGGCTGTATTTCAGAACGCAGACATCTAGGACAGCATAATGGTTAGAGTAGTGGGTTAGAAACAGGGTAGCCAGGGTTCAAATCATGCTAGTACTACAGATGAAATTGTGCTGAGAACTGGGGATGATAAAGCACAGTTACTTACCTGTAACAGGTGATCTCTGGGAACAGCAGGAATAAGTCTTCACATATGGGTACGTCGGTACCGACGGAGCCTGCGCGGGAACACTCCCCGGCGTCCAATCAGAAAGCTTTTGGGAGCATCCCTCAGCGCCTGCGTGCTGCCTTCCCACCTTTCCAACTGTCTCTCCTCAGTTGAGTTTTATAGCTGAGACAAAGAGAGAGAAAGAGGAAAGGAAGATAGATAGAGAGATACAACTCCTAGGGGAGGTGGGTGGGTTGTGAAGACTTATTCCTGCTGTTCCCAGAGATCACCTGTTACAGGTAAGTAACTGTGCTATCTCCAGGAACAAGCAGGAATGAGTCTTCACATATGGGGACTCCCAAGCTAAAATTCCTGGAGCCCTAGCATGGTGGGGATTGGAACATGCTACACCTCATATGGCCAGGCATCCTGAGGATGGAGGGTAGGAGTTGAAACAGAGGAGCTGTAGAAAAACAGCTAACCTAAAAAAGGACTACAGGTAAGGAGTCCTTGTATGTATGATAATCATCATGAAAATATTGAAATGAACAATCACAATATGTACCTCACCTACTGGATTGCAGGAAGTAGAGAGGCTGATGGAGTCTACTGGGGATCCAGTAGAGGAATCTTCAAGGTGCAGGGCCGGATTTAGCTATACGCCATGTACGCCATGGCGTAGGGACCACAGCTGCAAAGGGCCCACAAAAATTGAACTAGTTAGGCTTTTTTTTTTTAATAAAATAAAAAAAAACCTGCTGGCTGCCGCCGCGGGGCCCCCTCTGCTGCCGCGGCAGCATGGACTGACCCGCGGGGGCCCCCTCTGTAAGCTCGGTCCCTCCCTCCGTGCCTCCGTGCAGGCTGTTAGAGACGCGAAGGCAGACTGTCTCCTTCTGCCTTCCCGTCTCTGTTAAGCCCGCAGGGGCTGATGGGAAATTTCCCATCAGCCCCTGCGGGCTTAACAGAGACGCGAAGGAGACAGTCTGCCTTCGCGTCTCTCACAGCCTGCACGGAGGGAGACACGGAGGCACGGAGGGAGGGACCGAGCTTACAGAGGGGGCCCCCGCGGGTCAGTCCATGCTGCCGCGGCAGCAGAGGGGGCCCCGCGGCGGCAGCCAGCAGGTTTTTTTTTTTTAATTAAATTTTACTTTAGGCCGGGGGAGGGGGAGGGGGTAGGACTGGTAATAGGGGGGGCTGGGACTGGGGCTGGAAATGGGTTGGGACTGGGACTGGAAATGGGCTGGGACTGGAAATGGGTTGGGGGGATTAAGGCTGGAGGTGGGCTGATGAGGTTAGGACTGGTAATGGGCTGTTGGCGGGGGGGGTTTAGAACTGGTCATGGGCTTTGGGGGGGTTAAGACTGGTAATGGGCTGTGGGCTGATGGGGGCTGTCTGGTAATGGGCTATGGGGGGGGGCTAGGACTGGAAATGGGCTGGGGGGGTTAAGACTGGAGGTGGGCTGATGGGGTTAGGACTGGTAATGGGCTGTTGGGGGGGGGGGTTAGAACTGGTAATGGGGTTTGGGGGGTTTAGACTGGTAATGGGCGGGGGGCTGCTGGGGGCTGTCTGGTAATGGGCTATGGGGGGGCTAGGACTGGAAATGGGCTGGGGGGTTAAGACGGGAGGCGGGCTGATGGGGTTAGGACTGATAATGGGCTGTTGGGGGGGTTTAGAACTGGTAATGGGCTTTGGGGGGGTTAAGACTGGTAATGGGCTGTGGGCTGATGGGGGCTGTCTGGTAATGGGCTATGGGGGGGGTTAGGACTGGAAATGGGCTGGGGGGGTTAAGACTGGAGGTGGGCTGATGGGGTTAGGACTGGTAATGGGCTGTGGGCTGATGGGCTGATGGGGGGGGTTAGGACTGGCAATGGGCTATGGGGGGCTGACTGGAAATGGGTTGATGGGGTTAGGACTGGAAGTGGGCTGATGGGGGGTTAGGACTGGTAATGGGTTATAGGGGGGGCTTAAACTGAAAATGGGGTGATGGGGGGTTAGGACTGGTATTGGGTTGGGGGGTTGCTAGGACTGGAAATGGGCTGATGGGTGGCTAGGACTGGAAATGGGCTGATGCAGGGACTAGAAGGGAATGGATGCTGGGTGAGGCTGGAACTAGAAGGGAGCTGATGTTGGGGGAGGATTAGAATGGGATGGGGCTGGAAGAGTAAAATGGAGAAGGGAAAAATATTTTGTGTGGGAGGGATAAAAAAATCTACAATTGGCCGGGTATTGGGAGAGTAAGTGGGGATTGAGGATGGAGGGGTAAAATTTGAGTGGATGAAATAGGAATGAGGAAAGAGCAACAGGAGAAAGATTAGTATGTTAAAGCAGATGTAGAGAGAGAATGGAAAAAACTAGAAGAGAGAAGAAAGGACAAATGGACAGCAGACGATGGAGAGTTAGCAGAAGACATGAAGAAACCAGAAGAAAGTGGCTGGAGCAATTGCAGCTGAAAAAAATGCACAAAAGGTAGAAAAATATCTCTTTATTTTGAATTTATTAATTGGAATATGTCAGCTCTGGTAAATGTGCATCATTAACGTCTGCGCTTTGTTTAGTACAAGAGCAAATTAATGTATAGTTTTATTTCTACAGTGTTGTACATTCCAAGTTTGGCTTTTGGGATTCCCAGTTTAATTATTGTCTTCCTGTTTCTAAAATGTGATTACTTGTTTGGTGATGGTCTATGTTCTGCATGTGTAACTGAGCTGAGGTGTTCTGTTTATATAATTCCTATTTGACATTGCCACTTGTTCTCTTTCCCCAGTAGGTCATGTATTGTTGTTCTCTGAAATGTATTGGTTTAATATTTGCAGTGTTGCCTTTTGATTGGTAGAGTATGGTGCTTTGTGAGTCCTGGTAGTGCTGTTAGGATACGGCGGGTTTGCTATGGGTTCTAAATGGGCAGTGTTTGTAGTAGTTCCTAATGTGTCTGGCAGTTGGCACTGGATTATAGTAATGTAGAAATCTTTTAGTCTTTCTTTATCCATACACTCATTAAGAGGCACGTTTACTAAAAGTTAGTATATGGTAACATTATGCAAATATTTATGCAAATGAGGCCCCTTATGCAAATGAGGCCCACACCCCCCTTGGGCCGCCCCTGCTGGGGGCCCACAATTTTTGTTGGCATAGGGCCTCACTCAAGGTAAATCCGGCCCTGTCAAGGTGACCTCACTGAAGTGAAGGTGAAGGTCCAAATCTGGAAGTGACAGGTGACCCAGGTGTCAACTGGGGTAGTACAAAGACGGAAGGTCTTTAGGAAAGCTTTATGGAAAAAGCTGGGAACTCTTTTGGCTACAGAGTTACTCACAGTTAGGAGCAAAAGAGGAAGACTGACCGATTTGGACAAACTAGCCCAGTCCTGCAGGGAAGAAGGGTTATGGGAAAAAAGCCCGTATTCCCAAGGACAGATGTCTGAAGGGTTGAACCTCAGATCTACTGAAGATCCACCCTGTCTTTCCTAACTGGTGAGAGAAAGGAAAGATATTGGAGCATGGAACTTCAGGGATACCTAAACCTAGGGTTAAGGTAGGAGCTGTCAGTAGCACAGCAGTGGTTGTGTGCATAATACCCCAGACATACTGTAGGACAGTATGAACATATGCAAGCCCACTGTCTGGAACCTATAGGAAGGTAAAACCTTTATAAGCATAGACAGAGAGATAAGTATGTAAATACATATCTACCTATAAGGAAGCATCTCGACAGATACACACATATATATATATATATATATATATACACACACATATATATATGGGTATATATATACGTCTATAGTGAGATCTGGAGGGGCATAACATATGCACACGCCGCTTACAGACATATGTATCTTGCCACAAGGTGTCGTGACACAAAGATTGCGCGCCACTATGTAGCGCTATAAAGAACAATAAGACCTGAGTGAAGGGTAATAAAAGGCTTTATTCCCCGTTGTAATGCATGGGTTCAAATTAGAGATACGTTGCTTAACAAAATAGTCCTTTGTTTCAAAAGGTGCCAAGGCTCTCTGGCTTGAGAACTGTTACTTCACAGTTTATAGCAGGTTTTTCTTAAAGGTAATATTCTTCACAATAAACAACCAAAAGTATATTTACATTCATTCTTCGTTACAGCAGGCACACTTGGGAGCGTAGGCCGTGCACCAATCGCACTCCATGTCCTCCGGCAAAGATGAGGGAATAGTATGGGGGAAATCTACCTCCATCATATCCTCTTCCTCATATTGGGTCAAAGGGGTTTCACTATCCCTGTCTATGTTAGCCTGACAATCTTCAGCATGGGAGTTTTGCTTTAGGTAAGCAGGAACTCTTATGGCTGGTGGTAAATTAGAATACCAATCTTTATTCAGGTTGTTTTTAGAGAGAAGCTTTCTTTGCGGGCGGCTTCCAGCAGTGCAGTGCTTAGGGTTAAACCTTACTGTTTCAAACCTTGGCTCATGGAGTAAAAACCTCTGTTTATACAACTGTTTTTCCTTCTGACTGGGTAAAACTGAGCAGTGCTTTTCTGGAGATAAACTCCTTACAGAACCTTCCCCTCTGGTTCTTAGCTTCCTTCTCCTTGTATCATAAACAGGCAGAGTAAAAGAACTAGGCGTGGCACCGCCTCTTACCTTGGAGCACCTTCTACCAAACTCTCCTTGCCCAATAGGCTTAGTTTGGATTCTATGGCTTCCCACCTCGTGTGGTCTGTTTCTATTCCAACTTCCAGCTTGGCCTCTTTCACAGCAAACAGGTTTGTACCTCTGATAGCTTCTAGGCTTTACTGTTGGTTCAGCTTCTAGTTCAGCTCCGGTTCCAGTTCCTTCCTTTCTCAGCTCCTGCTGTTGTTCCCACTGCTTATTTGTCCATGGCTTTCTTTGCAACTGCTGCCATCTCCATTGCTGTGCCTTTCGGTTCTGCTCCTGCTTTTGCCTCTCCTTCTCCTCCTGCCTTTGCCTCTCCTTCTCCTCCTGCCTTCCAAGAGCGTTCTGCTCTGGTTTATAAAGAGAACCTTTGTTACTGACTTCCTGGTTCTCTGTCAGCTGCAGGTCATTACTGTGATTAGATTCACTAGGATCAGTATGTCTGCTCCCGCTCCCTCTATGTGTGCCAGGAGGTAACTGCACCTCTAAATCAGGATTTCTTTTCATAAAATCAGCTTTATTAGTGCCCGCATCATGACAATCTATAGAGAAGTATATAGAGATATATACATACATGAATATATATGTCTGAAGATAAATGACTGCAATTAAGCAGATAGAGATATGCCCATAAGAACATTCACATGGGAGATGTGAAGAGGAAAGATTCATCTAGTAACAAGAAGGTGGAACCTACTTGAGAAGATATAGAGAATCTGTTCCTCCCTGGTTAAGATGGAGCAGGGATACTATCCAGTGAAATAACCAGGATGGTTGCGTGGAAAAAAAAAACAGAGGATAATATCAGTCTGTAAACAGCAAGTCGTGAGTCCGGTAGAACTCTAACATGAGGAATGGACAGAAAAACGCAGAGGATGAGATACCAGGTTGACCCACTTGAGGGACAAGGGGGGGGGGGGGTATCATGCGTTGCTTAATTAAATATGTGCTGTCCATGAAGGATTAGGAAACCATGAGGACAAGCTGCAAGGAAAAAGAGTATATTTCTTGTAGAAACTGGGTAACTCTTTAGACTGTCACATAGAGAAGGCTTATGTCCTTTATTAAAAGGAAAGAGAAGGGTGTAAAGAACCCCTACAGTCATGAGGAATGACTGAGGAAGCCTTTTTCAACCATATAGCACAGTTACTTACCTGTAACAGGTGATCTCTGGGAACAGCAGGAATTAGTCCTCACATATGGGTACGTCGGAACCGACGGAGCCTGCGCGGGAAAGCTCCCCAGCTTCCTAGAATGGAAGCTTTTGGGACCTCCCACTGCACATGCGCGCTGCCTTCACGCCTTCCTGAACAGCTCTCCTCAGTTTCGAGTTTATAGCTGAGACAATAGAGAGAGGACAGGAAGACAGATAGATAGAAGATACAACTCCTAGGGGAGGTGGGTGGGTTGTGAGGACTAATTCCTGCTGTTCCCAGAGATCACCTGTTACAGGTAAGTAACTGTGCTATCTCCAGGAACAAGCAGGAATAAGTCCTCACATATGGGGACTCCCTAGCTGAGATGCCTGGGAGATCCCCCTCCAAGGGTTCGCCATCTTCGTATGGATCTCAGGCATCCATCCTGGGAAGGTGGGCAGGAGTTGTCTAAGAATGGAACAGGTGTTTGAGGACAGCCTGGCCAAACAAGGCATCCCGGCGGGAGTCCTTGTCCAAACAGTAATGGGCTGTAAAGGTATGAACCGAGGCCCAGGTAGCGGCTCGACAGATCTGATCAATGGAAACAGAGTGCAGATGAGCCATAGAAGTTGCCATGGCTCTCACATTGTGAGCTGTGACATGGCCTTCCAGAGAAATGTTTTTACTCTGGTAAGCAAAGGAAATACACTGAGCAATCCAATTGGAAAGTGTACGCTTGGAGACTGGAAGTCCCAAATGTGAAGGATCAAAAGCCACGAAAAGTTGGAAAGACTTTCGATGTGGCTGAGTCCTATTAAGGTAAAAGGCTAGAGCTCTTTTACAATCCAGAGTATGAAGGTTCCTCTCTGCACTGGAGGCATGAGGAGCCGGAAAAAAACCCGGTAGATAAACCTCTTGATTAAGATGAAAAGGCGAGACCACTTTGGGCATAAAGTGGGGATTCGTCCTAAGGACCACCTTGTCATGATGAAATCTTGTATAAGGTGGATTAGCCACTAGAGCCTGCAGTTCGCTGATGCGGCGAGCGGAAGTGACTGCAATTAGGAATAGTACCTTCCAGGAAAGAAATTTCAAGGAGGTAGAAAATAACGGCTCAAAAGGTGGCTTCATAAGCTGACCAAGCACTAGATTCAAATCCCATGCGACCGGGGGGGGTCTGATGGGAGGTTTAGTGAGAGTCAGGCCTCTCATGAATCTTGCAACAAGAGGATGAGAGGAGATAGGTTGTCCATTTATAGGTTTCAGGGATGCTGAAATAGCACTTAAATGGACTCTTACAGAATTCGTCTTAAGGCCTGCATTGGAAAGATGCAGGAGATAGTCTAAGAGGGAATTCAAAGGAAGTGCCAGAGGGTCAAGGCCCTGCTGAGCACACCAAATGGAAAAACGTTTCCATTTGAAAGCATAAGACCGCCTCGTGGAAGGTTTCCTAGAGGCATGAAGGATATCTTTCACAGGTTGAGAAAGATTAAAGTCTTGAAGACTTAAGCCTTCAGTAACCAAGCTCGGAGATGTAGGGATTTGGGGTTTGGGTGCCACAAAGTCCCCTCCTCCTGAGACAGAAGGTCTGGTGCAGCTCCTAAGTCCAGGGAGGATCCCTGGGAGAGCTGTAGAAGCAGAGGGAACCACACTTGGCGTGGCCAGCGTGGAGCTATGAGGATCATAGAGCCGTGATCTCTCTGGAGTTTGAACAGAGTCTTGGGAATCAGCGGAATGGGTGGAAAGGCATATAGGAACGCCTGACCCCAATGGAGGAGAAAGGCGTCCGTGGCCTGAGCTTCCTGACACGGAGTCCTGGAACAGAACCGGGGAAGTTTGGCATTCCACGGACTTGCAAAGAGGTCTATGTCCGGGGTCCCCCATTCCTGAAAGATTCTGCTTATCTGGTCCACGTGTAGGGACCACTCGTGTGGCAGCAGAACTCGACTGAGCCTGTCTGCTCGAGAGTTTTGAACTCCTGGAAGATACACTGCTAGCAGATGAATTTGGTGCTCTCTGGCGAAGGCCCATAATCTGAGAGCTTCGTTACAAAGCGACAGAGAGCCCGTCCCTCCTTGTTTGTTTATGTAAAACATGGCCACCTGATTGTCTGTCTGAACCAGGACAGTCAGGCTGGCAAGGAGGGTATAGAAGACCTTGAGGGCAAGGTAAATTGCTCGCAGTTCCAGGAGGTTGATATGAAGGGTGGCCTCCTGTGGAGACCAAGTGCCCTGAGTGGAGAGAGTTAGCAGATGGGCTCCCCACCCCAATTGGGAGGCATCTGTTGTGAGGGTTGCTTGGGGTAGCAAGGGCTGAAAGGGAGCCCCCAACAACAGATTCTTGGTGGATATCCACCAATGGAGGGACCAAGACAGACGGTTTGAGGTTTGTATTTGGTCTGAGAGTGCTCCCGACGCCTGAGTCCACTGGGTGGCCAGGGTCCATTGAGCTGCTCTCATATGAAGACGAGCATAGGGCACCACATGTACTGTGGAGGCCATATGGCCCAGGAGGCGTAGCATTTCCCTGGCTGTCAAGTGAGTACTGGACTGGGCTTGGGAGGCCAAGCTCAGCAGACGCTGACCCCGAACCAGTGGAAGGTAGGCTCTTGCAGTGGTGGTGTCCAACTGGGCCCCTATGAATTCTAGAGACTGAGTAGGGCTGAGTTGAGACTTGGGAAGGTTTACCACCAGTCCCAGATACTGCAGAAGGCTCCTTGTGCGGTCTAGGGAAATCTGGGCCTGCGACTGAGTTGGAGCTCGAATGAGCCAGTCGTCCAGATATGGGAATACGAAAATCCCCATGCTTCTGAGAAATGCGGCTACGACTGCCATGCATTTGGTAAAGACTCTTGGGGCAGAGGCGAGACCGAAGGGAAGTACTCTGTATTGGTAATGACTTCCCCTGAACAGAAAGCGAAGATATTTTCTGTGGGATGGATGGATGAGTAGATGTGTATACGCATCCTGCAGGTCTAGAGAACAAAGCCAGTCCTGACTCTGAAGGTATGGAAGGAGAATGCCCAAAGAGAGCATTTTGAATTTCTCCTTGTACAGAAATTTGTTCAATTCTCTCAGATCTAGGATTGGTCTGAATCCCCCTGTCTTCTTTGGAATGAGAAAATAGGGGGAGTAGAAACCTGACCCTTGTTGATGAAGAGGAACCTCTTCTATGGCCCCTTGGGCAAGCAGAGAAGAGATCTCCCGACCCAACAGGGCTAGGAGAGGAGATGGAGAATTGAAGGGTCTCACCATGTGATGAGGAGGAAGGTTGGAGAAATGAAGTTTGTAACCCTCTCGGATGATAGAGAGGGTCCATTGCTCTGTTGTGATTTGTTCCCATCTGGGAGCAAAGTGAGCTAACCTTCCAGGTATGGTGAGAGGTTCTGGTTGGTCCAGAACCAGGAATGGCAAGTTCTCTAGGGGCAAGTCAAAACCCCTGAGGGGGTGGAGCCTGTTGAGCTGTAGTAGCTGCTGCAGGCTTTGCTCTTGCTTGTTTCGTTTGCTGACGTTTAGCCGCAAAACGAGGTTGAGAAGATTGCTGGCCAGTATTGGAAGCATATCTGGCCTTCTTATAATAAGGCCTCTTGAAAGACTTCTTCTTAGTGGGAGTAGAAGTGGACTTAGAAAGTCTCTCTAAGGTGGCATTTTCAGCGTCCATTTGAGTGGCTTTAACTTGCCACTCTGCACCGAATAAGTTCTCACCTGTACAGGGCAGATTCCGTAAGCCATCTAGAACCCAGGGTTCCAGATCAGAAGCCTGGAGCCAAGCCAGACGTCTGGCTGCAATAGCAATGCCAGAAGCTCTGCTGGCTCCCTCGAAGGAATCAAAGGCAGCTCTGTTGGAGAACTTAGAAACATCTGAAAGTTGTTTCACTACAGAAAGGAAGTCCTCCTGTTTATCCTCAGGGATAAAGGGGGCAAAATGCCGCACTTTCTTGGCAAGTTCCCCTAGGAACATGCCCATATAGAGGCTGTAGGAATTAATCCTGGCTATAAGCATACTAGCCTGGAAGATTTTCCTACCAAAAGAGTCCAGTGTCTTACATTCCCTTCCTGGAGGTGTAGAAGAGTGCCTTTTAGTACTCTTGATCTTTTTCATTGCAGACTTTACCACAATGGAGTGGTGAGGCAATTGAGCTTTCTGAAAACCAGGAGAAGGAGGGACCCGATACATGGTGTCCAACCTACGGGAATAAGGAGACAGAGTTAAAGGGTTCTCCCAGAAATCCATCAATTGTTCCTGAAGGATTTCATGGATAGGCAGGGTAACTGCTTCTTTAGGAGACTTAGAGTATCCTAAAATATCCAATCTTTTTGACCTTGGTTCCCTTTCAGAGGAGGTAGTGATAGAAAGGCCTTTAGCCATTTCTAAAATAAAGTCCTGAAAGGACAAATCCTCTGGAGGAGACATTCTCCTTTTTGGAGAAGAAGGTTCCTCAGGAAGGTCAAGGGAGAGCTCTGCAGACTCATCAGAGGAGCCAAAATCCTCAGAGGAATCGGTGTATTCTCTAGTTTCCTCCAACGCACGATACGCATACCGATCGGTATCGACATCGGGCGTACCGGGTATGGAAGCGGTATGGAGCGAAAGCCCATACGGTACCGATTTGCGTTTAGAAGAGGAAGGCCTGGGTTCCGGCATGGCAGACGATACCGGAACCGGGCCCGGAACCGCTGGAAGCGGTACCGATGGCGTTGCAGCTGTAATGAAAGCCATGACGGCCTGCTGCATGGATTGGACAGTATTGCCCATAGACGCCACGGCTGCCTGGATGTCGGTACCGGTATGGGCCGGTACCCCAGAGCAGTCCAACAGGTGATCTGTCGAGGCCGTGCCATCGATGTCAACCTGTAGCCCCTGAATTGGCGTTTTGGAAGGCAGAGCTTCCCGCCGGGGCTGTTTGGCTGGGGCAGGGTCCTCAAAACTAAGAGCCTCTCGATGCTTTGAAGGAGATTTGCCCTTTGAGGACTTGCCCACAGAAGGTTTGGTTACCTGAGATCCATCCGGAGATGATGACCTGGATGATTGTGATGTTGGATTCTCTGAAGCAAACAGCACATGGAATTTGTTGGCCCGGTTCTGCAGCCCACGCTTAGACATTTGGGAGCAGGAAGGGCAGTCCGGAATGGAGTGGTCAGGCCCCAAACATTTAAGACACCATTCATGGGTGTCTGTGACTGATATTACAGCAGTACACTTGGTACACTTCTTAAATCCAGGGGCTGGCTTCTCCATGTGGAGAATTCAAGTAGGCCTGAAGGCCTAACTGAAGTGACCAAGTGCTGAAAAATAATAAAAGAAAAAGAAAATAATTTTTCAAGAAAGAAAAAGGAAGACCGGCGATACCGGTATCGGTATGGGAAGGCAGGTACGCGGTCTAAAGAAACAAAACAAAAAACTACAATTTCTTCAGCGGTGACAGGATACACGACCTGCTGGCTCCGCGGAAAAAGAGAAACTGAGGAGAGCTGTTCAGGAAGGCGGGAAGGCAGCGCGCATTTGCAGTGGGAGGTCCCAAAAGCTTCCATTCTAGGAAGCTGGGGAGCTTTCCCGCGCAGGCTCCGTCGGTTCCGACGTACCCATATGTGAGGACTTATTCCTGCTTGTTCCTGGAGATAGGATAGTAATTAGAGAAAAAATCCCCATGCTCTCTAGCAAGGGCCCATAGTGGAAAGCTTCTCAGTAGGATTGCAGAGAGCACTATGCAGGAGAATTGGGAAAGAAAAGTGGCTGTTGGAGAAAACCAGCTGCCACTTCAGTATGCTGCCAACTCCAGAGATTTGGAGATGACAGAAAAGAAGCGAAAAGGATTATCCAAGATAGATGAGCACTATCTTGGAGCACTACTAAGGCCAGAGAAAAGTAGTGGAAGACAAGACTGGAACTCGTAGAAAAGTACCAGTAGTCCAAACACTGGAACTCCTGCATGGGCAGCTGCTGAATAGAACAGCAGAGAGAATCCTTCTGTTTGTAACAGAGAGAACAGACAGAACAAGAGGAAAAAATCCTGATCATGTCTGATGAGCTGCCCAATGAAAGCAGGGAGGTTACTCCAGAGAAAACTCTACACTAGAAAGGACAGGAAGACTAGAAAGGCTAAGAAAGCCTTCCAGTGGTATGGTAGCACTCTTACATCCCCTGAAAAAGAGGGTAAAGAAAAATAGGAGCTGAAGGGAGACTTGCCATATGGTAAGTCTGCAGAAGGAAAAAATTCATGGTGGTACAGGAGAAAACTATCATAAGATAGTTGGCAAATCTCTCTTCATGGTAGAAAGAGGAGGAAAACCCTGTGACCCATAGACATGAATCTCCTGACAGCTCAGCCTACCTAAGAGCAAGTGTATGTCCTGGAAAACAGGAATCCGTGTGTAGAGTTTTAAATGAAAAAACAGTGAAAAAACTTCTGCTGAGAAGAAGTGAACTGTAGGTTATAAAAAGATTAATTAGAACCCTATTGAGGGTTAATTTTCCTGGCTTGAGTTTGGATTCTTCAGATCAGAGCGAGGTTTCCCTTGTTTGGGAACATCTGTATGATGGGCAGGAGAAGAATAAAACCTTCTTCTTTTAGGGAAAGAAGGTCTGGTAGGACATTTCCTACCTACTGGGGAAGGAGAAGGCTTATAGGATAGCCCTCAGAAACAGGGAAGTCAGTGGAGCAATGAGCAACCTGACGTAAAGACTCCCTATTGAAGAGATTTTCTCCAGTACAAGGAGTATTACCCAGTCTTTGTTGTGCCCATCTGTTCAAGTCTGAAGCTTGGAGCCAGGCTCTACGTCGTGCTCCTATGGCTATAGCAGAGGTTCTGCTAACAGACTCAAAAGAGTCTAGGGAAGCACGAGAAAGAAACCAAGAGATATTTTGGCTATGACTAAGAAGTAAGGAATAGTCTGCAGCCTTGGGCTCTGATAGAAAAGGAGTCAAAAGAGATAGTTTCTTTGTGACCTCCTGAAGGGATAGACTCATATAAAAAATATAAGAGAGAATCCTTGTTGCCAGCATAGATGTTTGGAAGGTTTGACGTCCAAAGGCATCCAGTGTTCTAGATTCACGACCTGGCGGATAAGAAGAATGCTTCTTCTTGCTTTTTACAATGGAATGATGGGGAAGTTGAGTCTTTTGAAACCCTGGAGAGGGGGGCACCTGATACAGAAGATCAGTTGCTGTAGAAGGTGAGGAAACCCTTAAAGGCGTTTCCCATATTCTCAGAAGAAGATCCTGCAAAGAATGATGTAAAGGAAGCATTATATTTTCCTTTTCCCCAGAAGAGCCTTGTGTAGGATCATAGCCAGGGATAGGAATAGCAAGGAATGTTGCCATGTCAAGGAGAAATTTCTGAAAAGAAGGATCTCCAATGGGAACCATCCCTGGATAGGCTAAAGTGGAAGAAATAGCCTGGGCACCGGAGGATGTACTGGTCCGGTGCAGAAAAGAAGCCCTAATGGATGGATACTGGTACTGGCGGTTATGATTTGAGACAGTCAGTACTGCATCGTCCATGCCAGGTATCGACTCCAAACTAGGTATAGAAAGGAGCGATCCTGGTGAAAAAGGCATGGAAGTAGCTGGTCCCGATGTTACTGCAGGAACCGGCATCGATACCGATACTGGTAGCTGTGCTGGAATCGGAGGCAATACCGACATCGAAGCAGTCATCGGAAGCTGCTCAAGCGGTACCGAGGCAACCAAAAACCCTTGGTGAGTATCCTCGGTACCACGCATCCGGACTCGGTAAGCGTCAGTTCCAAGACGCGTCCGTACCCAGTCTTCCAGACTAGATATCGATTCCAGACTCGGCATCGAAGGAAGCGAGTCTATCGATGCATGCCTAGAGGGTACTGACGTCGGTGGTCGTATCGGCAATGCTGCCGATACTGGAAAGTCAATCTTGGACGTATCGATCGGTCCCGAAGGTACCGAGAACTCCAGATGACGATCCCTGGTGAAGAGTGGATCACTCAACACCAGTGCCGATGCCGGGGTATCGGTACCGCTCGAAGCGGATACCACCACCGAGCATGGCTCAGGTATGTTCTGTGAGGGGTGAGCCCCAGGAACAACCTGAAACCCCTGAAAGGCTTTGGAGACCGAAGACTCCTGCCGGGGTTTTGAAGCCAATAGGGTCTTGAGGGCAAGGCCGGAGCCGTCATCATGCTTGGCATGAGACCTACCACTCAAGGATTGGCTAGTCTTAACAGACTGTTTGTGGGTTACCTGATCCTGTAGAGAAGAAATGGTCGGTGCCCTGACACTGGAAGGGAACACGGTATCGAGGGAAACTCGAAATGGAAAATCTCTTCTCATAAAATTGTAGCCTAATGGCTCCGGAGGAAAAGGGTCAGGACCCAAACAGGTTAGACACCAGTTATTGGAGTCTAAAAAGAAAACTGTATTCCCACAATTAAGGCACTTCTTAGGAGAAGGCTCCATGATGGAGAGGCCTTACAGGCCCAAAAATTTAAGACAGAAACTGAGGGAAAAAAGCTCCCTGAGTTTGAGAAAAAGAAAAGAAAAGAAAAAACCCACCGGCGGTACCGGTGGAGGCGGGGAAACAGCCGCGACCACAAGAAAACAAGAATTAAAGACTTAAAGAAAAAATTATCTTCCGGGCTGACAGGAGGACGTCCTGCCTGCTCCGCGGAAAAACGAAAACTGAGGAGAGACAGTTGGAAAGGCGGGAAGGCAGCACGCAGGCGCTGAGGGATGCTCCCAAAAGCTTTCTGATTGGACACTGGGGAGCGTTCCCGCGCAGGCTCCGTCGGTACCGACGTACCCATATGTGAAGACTCATTCCTGCTTGTTCCTGGAGATAGTGCTTTCTCCTCTACACCCTCTGCATGTTTTTCAGCTAAAATGAGCACTTTTCAGATGTTTGTTCATCGCTATGTGTGTCTTGGAGCAGGTCTAAAGTTAGACATAATACCGGACATACATGACGTTTCTGTGATCAGGCAGAGAGGTCCTGGTCCCTGCGGATGCCTTAACCATGCTTCCAAGTTCCTGGAAATATCCCAGCCTAGCCTCTTCCACGCCCCTGTTGAGATTCGGACATCCTCGCAGCTGGCTTCCAAAATGGCTCTGGAGACCGTCTCTATGCTTTGGACGTCTCAATGCCCATTTTCAGACATCCAAAGCACAAATAGGGCTTCTAAAATGACCCACTTAGCTATCTACAGTTAATGTCATTCAAATGTTATTTTCCCCCAGCATTTGAACCTAATACAATGGGACCTTGGCATCTCAGACTTTCACACAATGTACACGTCTGCCAATGTAAGTAAGTGCAGAGACAAACTTATCAGTTTAGTTTATTTGCTCAATTAACCATGTCTCTAATTCAGACCAAAGAGTCATCTTAGTTGCAGGAAATACAAAGAATATGCCAGAATATACAAGGTCTGCAATACCACTCTTTGGAACACATAACTTTTTACATACAACACAATCAAGCCTCTATTTAGAGCTGTAAAACCCACCGAAGGAGGCAGCAATTCCAGTTCCTCCCACATTCATGAGATAAGATCCCCCTGCTCTAAAGAGAAGCAACTAACAAATTATGCAAAAAGCTAAACAACAATTCATTATGTGTGAATGCAATGGAATAATACCCAAAGGAGGACATCTCTATGGGCAACATAAGCAGAGACTTGCAAACTTTATCTTTCAGCTTTGATAGTCTCAATCTTATTTATAGACTTATTAGCCATTTCCCCAGCTGCTCACAGTACTATACATAGCTGAATCAATGACCTCTGAAAACATAGTACGTACCCTTAAACGAAGGCACTGAGGGGGTTAAACTGCACAGAGTGGTGGGTGCAACCCCAAACAAAAGCGTGAGGGGGTAACTTGCTCCACTCAGCTTACTTGGCAGACTAGATGGACCATGCCAGTCCTTATTTATTATCATTTATTTATTATAATTTCTTATATACCGCACTATTCGACATCAGCGCGGTTTACATTAAAACAAAAAGACCGGGACAACAGGCTGTTCGGTATTACAGAGAACAGGTGAAAAAACTTGGACGACATGGGTGAACTATTTACATAAAGTATCTACAAGTAAGCGTAATGACAAAGCTCTAGAAGCAGCATGTATTTACATTCTTTGGTGGGGTTATTTAGGCTTCATTTCTGACTGGGTAGTACTTGAGGAACAGGTGATATTTGAGTGCCTTCCTGAACTGGGCTAAGTCAACGATAGCACGAATGTCAGATGGTAGAGCATTCCAGCATCTTGGGGCGCAAAATATGAAAGCCCTGTTTGCCGTTGTCAGGTTGCATTTTGTTAAAGCCTTTGGAGTTATTAAGGCCTTATCTTTGTTAAGGCCTTATCTGCTGTGATTTACTATATTGCTATAAAACTACTACTACTAATGACTGGTATAGCACTACAAGGCATATGCAGCTCTGTACAGACACATGTAAAAGACAGTCCCTGCTTATCAGAGTTTACAATCTAGTTAAGACAGGACAGCACAAAAGCTGGGGACTAAGACATATCTAGAGGAATGGTAAGCAAACACATAGTTGGAGAGCAGGAGACCATTGGCCACCAATTTGTACATAGTTTACCTGTTAGCCCTGTATAAATACCCTGTTTCTTGTAAGTCCAGTGTAGACCTTTACTACACTGCACAAATGTGTTATCTGTAAACCGCACTGATGACAAATAGCGCGGTATAGAAGAAACTTTAAATAAATAAATAAAAAATAAAATGTGGATCAGGATACAAAAGCAGCCTCAAAGAGGTGATTTTTTTTAGCCTGGATTTAGAAAGAGCCCGAGAGGAAGCCTGACAAACTGACATAGTTTGTTTCAGGCATAAGGAGCAGTTTGTACTATTGTTATATAAGATTCAAACAATCAATGGTTGGTCCAAAAGTCTGCATGTCCCCGTTTACATAGACCTTAAATATATTTCAGAAAAAAAAATTTGTCAGACAATGACCACAAGGTGGGGGTTGGCCACTGCTGAGGATCGCGTCCTTTTAATCATTTGCAGTAAGAATACAGGCATATCTTCTTAAACATGCACTTACCTGAAAAGCCATAGCACATCGGAGCCAGTGTATCCAGGTGAATCAACATGACACAGTCCTGCGTTTCAGGTTTACCAATTCTCAAACCCTGCTTCAGGTCACCAGTCACCATACTAGCATTCCCTCAGAAATATATTTAAGGTCTATGTAAACGGGGACAAGCGGACTTTTGGACCAACCATTGATTGATTGATTGAAGCAAGTGTGAGCGGGTAGTGTCTTTTAAGCACTTGGCTATTTTCTGATCTAGGACTGTTATATAAAATAACAATAACAATAGCAAAAACACAATTCTGACCAACTCTCTGACCAACTGAAGAGGGCTTTAAACTAGATTCGGTGGGGATGGGTGAAGAAAGCCCCCAGGTAAGTGAAAGCCCCCAGGTAGGTGATACATTAAATACCTTTATGGAAATGGGTAACAGGGGTAACATATGGAAAGCAGTGTGTATAAATGCCCGTAGCATGGGAAATAAGATCCCTGATGTTGAAGCTTTGGTGGGAGTGGCTGACTTGGATTTAGTGGCAGTTACAGAAACATGGTTCACAGAAAACCATGATTGGGATGTAACTATACCTGGCTATACTTTATTCAGAAAGGACAGGTTAGGAAGAAGGGGAGGAGGAGTGGCACTATATGTAAAAACTACTATTAAAGCTTTGGAATTACAGAGCTTAAAAGGGAGAGAGGAGGCATTGTGGGTTAAACTAGAAAGAGGGAAAGAGAAATCTATTTGCATTGGTGTGATATACAGACCTCCCTCACAAGAGGAAGAGGTGGACAGAGAGTTAATTGAAGACATACGCAGCATTGCTAGGAAAGGGGAAGTGCTACTGATAGGAGATTTCAATATGCCAGATGTTGAATGGCACATTCCTGCTGCAGTATCATCTAGAAGTAAGGAGATCCTGGATTCTCTACAGGGAGAACTATTCAGGCAATTGGTAACAGACCCCACACGTGAAGGGGCCATACTGGACTTGGTGCTTACCAATGGTGACAGTTTTTCTGATGTTGTAGTGGGAGATCATTTTGCATCCAGTGATCACCAGATGGTGTGGTTCAGTATTACGACTAGGGCTGTTAGAATCCATTCCAAGGTGAGGATCTTAGACTTTAGGAAGACTAACTTTGCGAAGATGGGCCAATACCTCAGGGAGTCGTTAGTGGGATGGGAACAGCTGGGGGATATAGAAAAACAGTGGGCAAAACTGAAAGGGGGTATTTTAAGGGCAACCAACCTTTTTGTTAAAATGGTAAATAAAGGCAAAAGGAAAAGGAGACCACTATGGTTTTCGAAGGAAGTAGCTGAAAAAGTGAAGAAAAAAAGGGAGGCCTTCATGAAATACAAGAGATCAGAGAGAGAGGAAGACAGGCATCTGTATTTGGAAAAACTTAGAGAAGCTAGCAAAGTAGTCAAGAAGGCAAAGATTCAAAAGATTCTCCTCACCCACGCACCGAACAATAGATCCAGGAGACTAGTAGCAGAAAACACACTAGTTACTCCTAGTATCTCCACAAAATGGACACAACAAACCACTAACAGAGCTTTTGTGTCTTATGCTCCCAAATGCTGGAACAAACTACCTCCCAGCATCAGATCAATCAGGGATATCACCCTATTCAGAAAGTCCATCAAGCACTACTTATTCACTTTGCACTTCAAGCTACCATACACACCCTAGAATTGTCTTCCACCTCTCTCATCTAACTCCTACACATAACAACAACCCAGAACAAAGGTTTAAAATGTGAAAATACTGCATCTCGTCAAACACTATACCTTGATGTAACAATGTCTGGCTTGCCTAATCAAATACTGCATCCCGTCAAACACTATACCTTGATGTAACATATTAAAATGTGAAAATACTGCATCTCGTCAAATACTATACCTTGATGTAACATATTTAATTGCATATAGTTATCCCCTGTTCACACCCAGTTTACCTTCCCTGTTATCTGTAAACCTAGATCAGTTATATATTGATAGGTATTTTGTTGTTTAATGTAAACCGCACTGATGATGAATAGTGCGGTATATAAAAACTGTTAAATAAATAAAATAAAAAGAGGAGGAAATAGCCAATGCAATAAAATGGGGGGATAAGACATTTTTCAGATATATTAGTGAGAAGAGGAAGGGCAAAAGTGGTATTGTCAGACTCAAGGGTGCAGGGGGGGAATATGTAGAAGCTGATAAGGATAAAGTGGAATTGCTTAACAAATATTTTTGTTCTGTGTTCACAGATGAAGAACCAGGAGCAGGACCTCAGAAAACACCCACAAATAGGAACAGAAGCGAGGAACATCTTGAACAATTTTCAGAAGACTGTGTTTGTGAGAAACTAGCTCAACTTAAAGTAGACAGAGCGATGGGACCGGATGGGATACATCCTAGAATACTGAGGGAACTTGGGGACGTTCTAGCAACTCCACTGACTGACCTTTTCAATGTCTCGTTGGAGTCGGGAGTGGTGCCAAAGGACTGGAGAGAGGCTCATGTGGTGCCTTTACACAAAAGGGGAAGTAAGGATGTGGTTGAAAACTACAGGCCGGTTAGTTTAACTTCGGTGGTGAGTAAATTATTGGAAACGCTGCTGAAAGAGAAAATAGTGAGGTTTCTGGAGTCCAGCGGATTACAGGATCCGAGGCAGCATGGATTCACCAGAGGCAGGTCTTGTCAGACAAATCTGATTGATTTATTTGACTGGGTGACCAGGGAGTTGGACCGAGGGAAAGCTCTAGATGTGGTGTATTTAGATTTCAGTAAAGCCTTTGACACTGTTAAGAAGCCCACTAATCATTTTAGTAGCCACCCTCTGCACCGACTCCATCCTGCTCACATCCTTTTGAAGGTGCGGTCTCCAGAATTGCACACTATACTCCAAATGATTTTGCCATCGCCTTTTCTACCTGTTTAGCTACTTTAAGATCATCAGACACAATCACGCCTAGGTCCTGCTCTTCTTTAGTGGACAAAAATACTTCACCCCTTATACTATATCGCTCCTTTGGATTGCTGCAGCTCAAATGCATGACCTTGCATTTTTTAACATTAAATCTCAGCTGCCAAATTCTAGACCATTCTTCAAGCTTAGCTAGATCCCTCCTCATGTTATCTACACCTTCCTGGGTGTCTACTCTGTTGCAGATTTTGGTATCATCCACAAAGAGGCAAACCTTACCCAATAGCCCTTCCGCTATATCACTAACAAAGATGTTAAAAAGAATCGAACCAAGGACAGATCCCTGGGGCATACCACTAGTAACCTCCTTCTCCTCAGACTGAGCTCCATTTACCTGTACCCTCTGTCGCCTCCCACTCAACCAATTTCCAACCCAAGCAGTAACTTTAGGGTCCATCCCTAGGGTGCTCAGTTTGTTTATAAGTTGCCTGTGAGGAATGGTGTCAAAGGCTTTACTGAAATCTAAATACACCACATCTAGGGCTCTCCATCAGTCCAACTCCCTGGTAACCCAGTCAAAGAAATCAATCAGATTTGTATGACAAGACCTGCCTTAGTGAGAGGAGGAAGAGCAAAAGTGGTATTGTCAGACTCAAGGATGAAGGGGAGGAAAGCGTAGTTACTCACCTATAACAGGTGACCTCCAGGAACAGCAGGAATCACTATTCACACATGGGTGACATTAGCACCAATAGAGCCCATGTGGGAACATTCCCAGCTTCCAATTGGAAAGCCTTTGGGAGCACTCCACTGAGCCTGCACATCTGCCTTCCTGCCTTTCCAACTCCTCTTCTCAACTGAGTTTGTAGCTGAGAAAAGAAAAAATAAACCAACCCTAAAACTCCCAGGAGAGGAGGGCAGGTTGTGAAGACTGATTCCTGCTGTTTCCAGAGATCACCTGTTAAAGGTGAGTAACACCACCATCTCCAGGAATAAGCCGAAATGTAATCTTCATATATGGGACTCACTAGCTCCCAAGTACCAGAATGGCATTGGGGGGAGAGCAGTTTGATCTCTGAAGCTAAAGTTTAGAGCCAAAGAGTGTGGACACGATGTGGCCTGTTGGACTCAATTCCAGGAAGCTATACCACCTCTAATGATAGTCTGATCATTTTAAAATCCGGACAGAGGGAACGAGTTGAGTGTAAGTCCCAAAGAGGTGCTGAAGTACAGCTTGGCCAAAGTCAGCCAATAACGTGCAGCAAAAGTATGAATGGAGGACCAGGTAGCTGCCCGACAAATCTCCTGAATGGATACTGAGATTGGCTATGGAAGCTGCCATAGCCCGCACATTATGAGCAGTAATGCGATTCTTGTGGAAGCGTCCTGCTTGTGAATACACAAATGAAATGCAATCCACTATCCATCTGGATAGGATCCATTTTGTCACCAGTAGCTCAAGGTAACTGGGATCACAGGAAATTAATAACTGAGAAGACTTTCTGCGAACCTTATTCTATCCAAGTAATAAGCTAGCATTTATTTGCAGTCTAAGGTATGTAGCACTGCTACAGCCCGAGATGTGTGTGGTCTTGGAAAGAAAATCGGTAGGATTACCAACTGGTTTAGATGAAAGGAGGAGACTACCTATGGAAGGAAATGCAGATGAGTACAGAGAACCACCTTGTCATGGTGGAACAGGGTATATGGCGGATCCGCTACCAGAGCCTGCAGTTCGCTGATGCAGCAAGCTGATGTGATGGCGATAAGTAAGATTACCTTCCAAGACAGAAAATTCAGTGAAGTGGTACCTAAAGGTTCAATAGGAGGCTTTCGAAGTTGAGCGAGAACCACGTTGAGGTCCTAGGCCACCAGAGATGGCTTAATGGGTCTTTTGGACAGTAGGAGACCCTGCATGAAGCATGCTACTAAGGGGTGTGAGGAGATAGACTGTCCACTGAGTAGTTTGTGAGAGGCCACAATGGCACTAAGATGAATTCTCACTGAGTTTGCCTTAAGACCTGCCAAGGACAAGTGGAGGAAATACTGTAGAAAGGACTCCACCAGGCAAGCAAATGGGTCACTTGAAGGCAGACGATCGCCTCCTGGAACCTTGCATGATACAAGAAGGATTATCTTTGACCTCCTGTGGCAGGTCAAGGTTAGTGAGCACCAGCACTTCAGCAGCCATACTGTGAGGTGAAGAGAGTGAAGACTGAGAGGAGGTGCAGTCCCCCTTGGTCCTAGGAGAAGAGTTCGGGCGCACATCCGATTCTGAGGGGTTGCATCTGCACAAGGCAAAGAAGCAGAGAAAACCATGGTTGACGGGGCCAAAAACAGGCTATGAGGATCATGGAGCCCTTGTCTGCCTGAAGTATCAAGGGGAAGGGAGGAAATGCACAGAGCAGACCCCATCCCCAATGGGAAGGCGTCTGGGGCCTCTCGTTCAGGGATGGCAGCCTAGAGCAGAAGAGTGCATGCTGTTGTCAGCATACATTTCATGCAGCTTTGTACTCTGGCGATTTCAGTCTCCAAAGGTAATAGGACAGTTTACAAGATGAGATTAACCCTGACCCCCTGTTGATATCAGTCTCCAGGGCCTGTCTGCAGCCCCTCCTTGCTAAATCAAGAATGGCAGACCTCAAAGGGAGTGGCTAAAAACAATAGCAGACCTCAAGGGGAAGTGCTGGAGAGGATTCAATTCACTATAAAGGACAGAAACACTTCCTCTTGCTCTCTCTTCTTCATCGGACAGGTTTGGACACTCACTCCTTCTTCCTATTCATCAGACCATGAGGCTCTGATAATCACACCTACTTTTCTCCCCTCCCCCCACCTCTCTTTCTCTCTCTCTCTCTTCCACTATTCATCAGAAATGAAGGACAGGAGGCTCTGATAATCAATTCTCTCCACCCCTCCCCCCCTCTCTCTCTCTCTCTTGCCATGAGGCTCTGACCCACATGTTCTGGCCTCTCTCTCTCTCACACTTCACACATGCACATGCACACACAGATTCATTGATGCACACTGAAACAGCTCTGTAACAATCACTATATACCTCTGTTCAATACCTATGTTATAATGCCCTGTTCAATGTAATTTCAGTTTGTTCAATGTAAACCGTACTGATGCAGAATAGCGCGGTATATAAGAGAATGTAAAATAAAATAAATAATATGTAATAAGCCTATTTCTACATAAAAAACCTTTCTCCAAGCCACACCTGTTTGGTTGTTTTGTGGCAGGTGCAGGCCTGTGATCCACGGTGTCTGACATAGGCAGGCCAGCATGGCTAGCTTGACCTGTAAATGAGGCCTGTGGAGAGGCATATAGGATTGCACATCCCCCATTATGCTGCTATTGTAAGAAAGAACTCAGTAGAAGTATTGAATTAGCTTAGGTAAGCAGAACTGCAGAACTGAGAAATGGAAAAATACAGAAAAGTCATGTTTAAAAGTTACTGATAAGAAAAAGTACATCTGCAGAGAAATAATGAGGAGTGCTGACAGATGAGTTACAGAACCTTGCTCTTCTGCACGCACAAATTGGTCCCATAACCTTGAGAGTGTGAAAGTAACAAGTTGATGAACTGACCATTGTAATTGGGACTAGAAGGGGGGCAGGCAGGTGTCATGCCCACAGAAGGGACATAATTGGAGAAACTTATCAGTACCGGGACCAATAGAAGAGGTACGGGAGGTTACCGGGACCAATGAAATGTTTTTCTATACCTAGAATGGAACAAGAGTCTATAAAAGTTGTTGTAATGCTTGAAAACTTTGCTCAGCCATTTTGAAATTGACTTGCTTGAGACTTGTGCACAAATAAATGATTTGGACCTTCTGAACAGACTCCTGGTATCATTGGTTTGTCTGCGCTTTGCTGCTACAGTTTTATTACAAACCCTACTGCCTCTGTGAAGTGAAATGAACCCAGGACCTACAGGAAGAGTAACTTGACCACACTTTATGGGGGCTCGCCTTCTCGGATTTTACAGCAGATCACCAGTTGGGTAAGTAATAATTTTGTATAATACATTAAGTAGATTTCAGACAGAATCAAAAGTCCTTGTGACCATTTATAATTGACAGACTGGATGACACTTAGACACTATTTAGTGAACAGTTCCAGTGATAAATTTGTTTTGTGGGTTAGACAAGGTGAGATTTTTATTGTCAAAAGGCTCTGTAAGCATCTAGAATTTTAAAGACATCACACAGAGTGGCCTGCAATTGTCTTATTATGATGTATAGGCTTGCTATAGTATTTCAGCTGCTAAGAAAAGACAGAGAGATAGTCCAGATTTAGTTTGGAAGTGGTACACAGGTAAACAGTCCCTCATTGAATACAATATACATCTGTCCTGATAAAGCTATTACCTCCTGTCCCTTTTAACTTTTATTTCTCTGTCTCCTGTCAGTAACTATCTTAGTGAGAGCAGGCTTAAAGCTGGCTGCAATTGATACAACAATTCTGTTAATCTCCTAACACCCTTCTTACTATAACTTCACCCTAAACTTTCACCCTGTTAAAAAGGTGATAAGCACTTTTTATTCAGGTATAATTTTAAGGCGTGGTCTGTATGCCAGTACTCTTTACTGAACACCCATAAAATTTATACCATTCCAACTATAATTCTAAGTCTCACTTCTTCATAAAAGTGAGCATTCCTCCTTCTAAGGTTACACATTTGAGATAGTCCAACTACAGCCTTTCTGCAGTATCAAATATGGAAGTCTTTGATTTTAAAGAACTTAAAGAAATTGTAAGTTCATACTGTAAGAGGAAAGGGGGTCCCTTTGAAGGTGAATTCCCTGAGTCATCATGGTATAATATTCAAAGACAAATGTTAAACCATGATCAAGAATTCAAAAAGAAAACAAATAAAAGAAAATGCCTTTTTATCCAAGGCATGTGCAGGGGACTCATTAGCATGAAACAGGACAACTCTGAACTGACTTCTCAGTGTACCCAATTGAACAAAGACCTTGAGGAGGCACAAATTTGCATCTCTATGCAAAGAACTCAAGTGATACAAGCCACAAATTCTTTTATAACTGTTAGTGAGCAATTAGAAGCACTTAAAGTTGAATTGAGGCACGTTAAGGATCAATTGGCCTCTGGAAGACAAAAGCCAACACCCACTCCTCCCTCAGCCCCTTATGCCTATGACACACCCTATGAGCAATGCATACAAGCTACTGACAAACAAAATAATACTAAAGTATGCATAGTTGGACTTAGGAATGGGAAGAATACAGATAAATCACAGGAAGATAGTTTATCTCAGCCAGAACCCAGCAATAATCAGGATCTCTGTCAGGAGGATAATTCAGATGACTTAGACATGGCACCCAGTACTGAACTCAAAGCACCAGTTAAAGTAATGTTGCAGGAAAATTTAAAAGACAGAGATATAGAAAAAATAGTTGAGAAAATTGGCCCTATGCCTCTCAATGTAAATCATTGGTGTAAATGGGCGATTGATATTCTGATTCACTGGGGTCTAGGGAAATACAGAAGAAAACAATCAGACTTTAATAGACTTATGCATTTGGCTCTGGGGCCACACTATTATAGAGTTGGCTCTCTCACTCACCCATACCAGTTGGTTAAAAGGGGTACTGAGAAACTATTTCACTGTTCCCCAATGCAAGTATTTAAAATTATTTCACCTCTACCAAATGATACACTGGAAGAGTTTGCATATAGAGCCTGGATTTTAAAAGCAGTTCTTAATGAGCAGGAGTCCTAGCCCAATGCAGAAGATTATGGGGAGAACAAGCATAAGGCATTTTTATTAGAATTGCTATCCCCTGAGATTACAAAACACCTTCTGTTATTTTCTGAAGACCCTGAAGCAACCCCTTTTGATACTTTAATGCTCAGAATTGGGTCTGTTTGGAAGACCCAGCCCTCGCAGGTCATTACAGTATCAGAAGCACGGAAGTGGCAAGCCGAGGGATTCTCTCAGTACACAAGAAACACAGACAGAGGACACACACCTTGGAGAGCACATGGCAGAGGTACTTTTAGAAACTCCTCAGGTTACATTCCTTTTCAGGAGCTCAAAGCACAGAGAGATGGGCTAGAAAAGGAGAAAACTAAATGGGAACAAGACA
Organism: Ichthyophis bannanicus; assembly: GCA_033557465.1. Classification (NCBI taxonomy): domain Eukaryota; kingdom Metazoa; phylum Chordata; class Amphibia; order Gymnophiona; family Ichthyophiidae; genus Ichthyophis; species Ichthyophis bannanicus. Next base: position 1,282,115,011 of record CM066033.1, on the reverse strand, counting down.
AACATATACTGCAGATAGAAATAGATAAATTAAAACAGGACATACAAGCAGCTCAGGACAAACATAAGGCTAGTGCATAGGGGTGTCCTGACCTTCTGGGTTCAGATATCAAAATGTCTCAAGCCTTCATAGCCCAGCCTGCCTCCTTTATCTCAGCAGAGGATTCAATTCCAGAGCCTCTGGATGATGAAATGGATACAGGCCCAGGACACAGTTTAAGGCTTGTAACACCCTTGATACTGGACTCTTGTGCACGCCCCAATGTTATCAGTAGAATAGGGGGTCAGGATAAATTAGCTTTGATTGACACAGGGGCAGGAATTAGTTTTATTAACAGAGCTTCTCCCACTGCAGATCTGAAAAATATGGACATTTATGAAATTCAAGGAATTAATGACACAGCTTCCAAATGTGTGGCTATCCCAGTTAAATGGGGTATCCCTGTGCACAGTGAACAAAATAAGGAAATGTTGGAAACCACTGCCTCCACTATAGTGAACACACCAAAAGAAATAATTGGAATTGATGGTCTCAACCAGTTAAATTTGGTGGTGGATATGGCTAATCTTAAATTGTGGCAGTATTCAGGAACTTCAAGTGCTTCTAAAACTTTACTGCATGAAGTCATTCCCATGCAGTTAGCAACTCAGTGCACCAAGGCAGCTCAGAAGTATGATCTGTGTGTAATTCCCTCAGAGGTGGCTGATATTCCAGTCTGGGCTCAAGACAAGTTAGATTGTGGGAAAATGCTCACAGTAATACTGTTGGAAGGTGAGGATCCTCCACCACAGAAGCAATACCCAGTACCTCATCAGGCTATAGAACTAGTGACTAAAATTGTGAAGATACTGGAGGAGAGGGGTCTGATTAGACCTATTTCTTCCACATGTAATTCACCAGCCTGGCCGATAGTTAAACTGGGGGGTTCCTTCAGGCTCACTATGGACTTCCGTGCCCTGAATCAAGTTTCAAAATCTGTAGTGCCCGTGGTAGCCTCATACCCTGAAATGATCTCTAAACTGAACCCCAAATGTAAATTTTTCTCTGCTTTAGACATATCCAATGGGTTTGGGAGTCTGCCCCTGGCCCTTGAATGCCAGTACAAAACAGCCTTTCAGTGACTGAATAAACAATATGCATGGACTGTGCTTCCACAGGGATATAAGGTTTCCCCATCAATATTTCATGAATACATGAAGGAAGCCCTGTCACTAGTGTCTTGCAGAGATGAGACCTAGACCAAACCTCCCCTTTGGAACTGCACAGTGGGAGGGACCGTACTTAGTTACTGATACCTTAGGCCCAAGCCTATACCAGATCCTAATGCCTGACAACCAGCAGTACTGGAAACACATCACCCAGTTAAAACCATATGGGTAATATGTGTTTTATCAGTCTTTGTTTTCAGATACCACCAGAAGACAGCACGGACAGCTGCTTTCTGAAGACAGCACGGACAGCTGCTTTCTGAACAAAAGTCGCTTGAGGACGGTAACTATTTACTTCTGCTGTATAGTTGACATGTGTTTAATAGTTATGTGAATAAGTAGTAAAAATTATTTTTTTTTGTTTTGTTGTTACATAGTATAAGTGGGGAGCATTAGTTTACTCCCTAGTAGAGTGAAACAAGTTAGCTTTTATTATGTCTCGGTTTCCTGTTGTTCTTGTATCTGCTCTCTTCTACTAAAGTCTCATTACAGGAACTATCATCCGAATATGCACGATTGTCTGGGCTAACTCCACAGGTGGAGTGTATCGCTACCAAGAAATACCCCCACCTTTCCCGGAAGGAAAGGATCTGGTCATCCTGAGTTTCTGTTCCGTACAGGACAAGCCAGTGTTCTATTCATTAAACATCACACAAGTACAGTGGGAGCCACCAGTTTCCACTTCTCTAGAAAGGACACAAGAATTGAGGGCACGCCCAGAACGTTACTTTCTAGGTCCTCCTGCTTTGATTTTGTACAATATTTCCTGTCAGGACAGAGGTACCTGGAAAATAACTTATACATGGGTTGTGAGTGATCAACAGCACATCACTGAGACTTCATTCCTTTTGGATGTATCTTGTTTACCTACCACCCCTCATCCCAACCCTCCCACCACTTCTGCTCCGCCTGTACTCTACCTTTCTGATATCCACCCATTTCAGGAAGGACATCCCTTTCAGATTAAATATGATGCACCACACGATGTTTTATATGATGTGGAATACCATTTTCTTACTTGGCATCTATTTCCCAAATTGTTTCTAGTTACTCACAAATATCCAAATTGCTCTCAGTTTGTTGCCAACCACATACAAATGCTCAATACTTGGTTTGATATGCAGTCAGTAACACCCCGAGCCAAGTGCCCTTAATATAATTGATATAGAGGTGCTCCGTAATAAAATGGGATCCACTGCTCAGCATGCTGCTGATGGTTTTACCTCACAACATATTATTAATGAAGCTTCCTCTAAACTATCCAATGTAGTTGTAGATACCTTTGCTCTTATATCTCCCATTATAGAACAGAAAATTGTTACCTTAGCACATGCAGAATATAGATTGGGAAAGAATATTTCCTGGGCTCTTGCCTGTGATCAAGTACAGATCGAGCTTATTACTATACTAAAGGAAATTCTGATCACTGCTAAGTTAGGACACTGGCCACCATCTCTCGTTCATATGGCTAGTACCAAAATACCGGAATTTGCTATAGCTCACCTTGATAGGTGGACAGTTAGTGTTCCCATTTGTTCACCACAAGGCTGCTCTATCTGTACTTTGATCCCATGGTCAGGACAACACACAGTTATTTATCCTATTGTTAATATTGGGGTGCAGTTTGATAATATGCTTATGTATCCTGTGGACCATCTCACATGGGTGCAGCCACTGGACGACACCTGGACTTCATTCAAGCCGATGGACCCCAGTTTGTGTGAGCAGACTACATTTCAGTTCAAGTGTCAACCTCACCAGTTTAAAGAGGCTGACACCTCCTGCTGGAACAATTCCTCCTCTTGCTCCCTGACTGTTAAGCTCTCATATTCCCTGACTACCTCACACAGTTTGTAATACCTTGGAGCTGGACACTTTTGTTTTCATCTGTTCTTTCCCCAGAATGTTTCTTTTTCGATTGCTCCCAGAATGCATGACATTCGCCTTCCCAAGAACACTTTGTTGTACAGTTCAAACTATTTACCAAACAATACCTGGTGCAGTTATACACCACTGGTCTCCCTCACCATTAATGGGACAACTTATTCCACACCGCTGGTTACCAATGACTCTATGGACATTCCAGACTTTATCTCATATGCTGTGCATCCCTTACCACTTGGCATGGGAGAAGAAACACTACATAAACTGCTCAACTTTACAGAACTCCATGCCTATATTGATCACCTTAAAACAACATCCACTGAAGTGAATCACACCATCGCTTATGAGAATGGACACATTCAACAAATTGTTGGACACTTGCTACAAGATGCTCATGTGTCTGTGTGGGAATTGTTATTTGGTTACTCACCTACTGCTGATCGTCTTTAATGTTTTTATTCACCCTATTATTATTTTAACTGCTGTACAAATATTTCTATGCATTATCATAATTTTCCTGTGTTGTAAAATGAAACAAATGTACATATCCTTGCAGCACATGTCATACAGAACCACAACATTTTAAGGTAGTTACACTGAATTTCTCTAGCATCTACCCCTACATCCAGGCTCATTTGGCCTGCTAATTTGGCTAATTTGGCATTTCCTATTACACTGAATACCAGAGTCAGCTGCAGTCTAGTATTGCTTCCTATCCTCACTCATAGCATCCTGGTACCTTTTGGCTTTAGCCTCCTCAAAAATTCCTGCGGCCCTTATGCACTGTTCACTTTCTCTAAGACGGGCACGGAGGTAGCATATTGGGTTCCCCCCCAGTAGTGGCTGCTCTACCTAAGACACGAGGTTTGGACTCATAAGGAGACTTGTTTATCTCTAGAACACTAGAGACAGTACTGTGCAGGACAGGGGACCTGCTAGACATAGCAAGGTATTTAATACAGGAGGTATTAGACAAGCTGCCTACCAATGTTCCCTCTAATTTTCTGTATGCTGTGTGTGCATAAAATATCAGCTGTGTGCAGCTTTTGAAGGAAGGTTAAATTTTTGTGCGCCACATAACGACACTCTGAGTTATATACTTTAAAATTTGACTACACGTCAGAATACAGTATGTACACCACATTGATTCTAATCAAATTAAATGAAAATAGACGATTACTAAATGAAGCATGAAATGTCTAGTAATTACAATCATAACTTTTAATTTTTAAGATGTCTGTGTTGTTTTCTATCAGAATCAGAGCCATAATTTTTGTGCGCTCTGTTGTAAAGTATGTGCGCTCGCTCGCCGAGGTGTGTGCGCGCGCACACGCGCACAGCTTAGAGGGAACAGTGCTGCCTACTATCATGTAATGGCAGCTGGGACAGGTACCACAGGTTTGCTTCCACCATTTCCAGGCACAAATAATAAAGAAAAATAAAAAAGGTGTGGGAGATGTCAGCATACATTTCATGCAGCTTTGTACTCTGGTGATTTCAGTCTCCAAAGGTAATAGGACAGTTTACAAGATGAGATTAACCCTGACCCCCTGTTGATATCAGTCTCCAGGGCCTGTCTGCAGCCCCTCCTTGCTAAATCAAGAATGGCAGACCTCAAAGGGAATGGCTAAAAACAATAGCAGACCTCAAGGGGAAGTGCTGGAGAGGATTCAATTCACTATAAAGGACAGAAACACTTCCTCTTGTTCTCTCTTCTTCATCGGACAGGTTTGGACACTCACTCCTTCTTCCTATTCATCAGATGATGAGGCTCTGATAATCATACCTACTTTTCTCCCCTCCCCCACTTCTCTCTTTCTCTCTCTCTCTCTTCCACTATTCATCGGAAATGAAGGACAGGAGGCTCTGATAATCAATTCTCTCCACCCCTCCCCCCCCCCTCTCTCTCTCTCTCTCTCTCTCTCTCTCTCTTGCCATGAGGCTCTGACCCACATGTTCTGGCCTCTCTCTCTCTCACACTTCACACATGCACATGCACACACAGATTCATTGATGCACACTGAAACAGCTCTGTAACAATCACTATATACCTCTGTTCAATACCTATGTAATAAGCCTATTTCTACATAAAAAACCTTTCTCCAAGCCACACCTGTTTGGTTGTTTTATTACAAACCCTACTGCCTCTGTGAAGTGAAATGAACCCAAGACCTACAGGAAGAGTAACTTGACCACATCTTACAGCTGTGTGTTCTGTTGAGTGGTGAAAAGATCTATGAGTGGGGTTCCCCATGTTCGACAGATCCAAGCAACCCTCTCCCGATATAGGGTCCACTCGTGTGGACGAAGAATACGGCTTAGCCTGTCCGCCAGGACATTGAGCTTGCCTGGGAGGTACACTACTCTGAGGTGAATGTGTTGTGCGATAGCAAAGAACCACAGTTGAAGCACTTCCTCACATAGGGGATAGGATCCTGTCCCTCCCTGTTTGTTCAGGTAGAACATGGCAACTTGGTTGTCCGTCCCGACTAAGACATGTTGCCCTGACGGTTGGGGTTGAAAAACCCGAAGGGCATTTGCTAGTGCCCGTAGTTTTAGAAGGTTGTTCTGCAGAGCAGATTCCTGCTATGTCCACAGACCCTGTGTGGTTAGGTCATTCAGATAAGCTCAACAACCCAGCTTGGATGCATCTGTTGTCAGAGTGCATCGAGGTGAGGGCATCTGAAAAGGTGACCCGCCGAGTAGGTTGTGTGTGGACCACCACCACTGAAGAGATTTGGTCAGCTGAGGGGTGATGTGGATCTTGTCTCTGAGACGTTCCGTTGCTTGCGTCCATTAAGAAGACAGAGTCCATAGGGTTTGTTGTATGTGTAATCAAGCATAGGGGATGAAATGGACTGTCAAGCTCATGTGTCCCAACAGACGTAGCATCTCCTGGGCTGCTACACAGCTTTGCTGTTGCATTCCCTTTGCCAGCTCGATGAGGCAGGCACAGCGATCTGGCGGTAGAAAAGCTCGGGCCTGTTGAATGTCTGAGAACGCTCCGATGAACTCCAGACACTGAGCTGGAGTGATGTGAGACTTTAGGAAGTTTAAGACAAATCCCAGATGTTGTAGCACTGTGATGGTGCGATGAAGGGAGAGTTTAACCTCCTGAGGGGAATCTGCCCTGATTAGCTAGTCATCTAAGTAAGGGAAGATGAAGATCCCCAAAGTGCAGAGATAGGCAGTGACTACTGCCATGCATTTTGTGAATACTCACAGTGCAGAGGCTAGGCCGAAGGGCAGCACCTGGTGTTGGCAGTGATTTCCCTGAAACATGAAGCACAGATACTGCCTGTGCAGAGGGATCAGTACATGCGTGTATGCCTCCTTTAGGTCTACAGAACATAACCAATTGTGCCTCTGGAATAGGAGAAGAGTTTCCACAGAAATCATTTTGAATTTTTCTCGGACCAAAAACTTCTTTAGATCCCTGCGATCCAAGATGGGCCTGAATCCTCCTGTTTTCTTTGGGATGAGAAAATATGGAGAGTAGAAGCCCATCCTTCCTTGAGGAGGAGGAACTCTTTCTATGGCACCCTAGGATGACAGGTTGGCTACCCCTTCTTTTAAGAGTGTTTTGAAGAGGATTGGTGGAATAGTCCCCTGTGAAGTTGGTGGGGGGTAAGGTTTTGAAGTGAAGCAGATATCCCCTTTGGACGATGGTGAGAGTCCACTATTCTGAAGTTATGAGGTACCACCTTGGGGCATAGGAACAGAGTCTACCTGCTATGTGAAGGGGCTGGGGACCTTTCAGAGGCAGTGTGGTAATGCTCTCTAGAAAGGAGTCAAAAGCCAAGTGCAGGGTGTGCCTGAGCCGGCGGCTGAGGCTTAGGAGCCTTGGGTTTTTTAGGTTGGTGAGAGCCCTGCTAACGCTGTTGAGGATGCTGAGGCTGGTAGGCAGCTGAAGGTGGGTAGGAAGGATAATATCTTTTCTTCTTAGAATAGAAGAGTTTCTTGGGAAGAGCCTTCCATTTGAAGGGGTCAGCCATTTTCCTGGAAAGGCATTTGAGGGTGAGATCATCCCCAGCTTTTTCTCTCCAATTTTTTCCAAAAAGGTTTTCTCCCATACATGGGATATTGGCCAGCTTGTCCTGGACCCACTGATCGAGATCTCATTCCTGTAACCAAGCCATCCTGTGAGTTCCAATGTAGACTGCTGAAGCTATGCTTGTTGACTCAAAAGCATCAAAAGAGGCCCTGGTAATAAATTTTGAAGTACTTTGGCCTTGCTTGATGAGTGCCTGGAATGCACTCCATCTATCCTTAGGAAGCATAGGGGTGAATGTTTCCAGATCGCTGGTAAGATCCTTTAGGAACATGCCCGTGTATATCATGTAGGAGTTTATCCTGGAAGCCAACATGTATGCCTGAAAGCATCGATGCCCAAAGGCGTTGAGTGTCCTCAAGTCTCTGCCCGGAGGCAAAGATGAATGGTTCTTTGAGTTCTTTATTCAGCGCATCGCCAATTCCACTACCATTAAGTGGTGGAGGAGCTGAGGCTTCTGAAGAATAGGCACTCCGGAGCTCAGTACATGGTATCGAGCCTCTTGCTGACAGGTGGAACCGTGAGAGGAGTTTCCAACATGCAGTGCATAAAATCCTGTAAGATGCAGTGCACCGGTAAAGTAGCTGCTTCTTTGGGTGTGGGAGGGTATTGGAGTGTCTTCAGTTCCTTTGCCCTTGGTTCTTTCTCTGAGGTTATCTTCAACATAGTATATGACAGCAGATAAAGACCAGTATGGTCCATCTACTCTGCCCAGTAAAGTGGCTAGAGTTGTTGTACCTATAACTCTGTACAGGTCACCCTCCCCCCACCCCCCATTAAAAAATATTTAAGTTTGCTTTGATTTCATCCTCTTGCTATAAAGGGATCCACTGTGTCAATCCCATGCCATTTTGAATGCCATCATTTTGGACAGGACAGAGAGAGACAGAAAAGAGCAAGAAAAATAAGTTAAGAAAGGTACTTGTGGAGATACCGGTTTTAAGGGTCTGGGAGTTCAAAGGCCTGCTGAAACAGATGAGTCTTAAGTAAGCATTTGAATTTTTGAAAGGATAACTCTGTGCGAATGGCAAACGGGAGTGAGTTCCAGAGGGCAGGGGCCAGGAAATAGAAAGCGGAGTGGCGTGTTGTTTCCAGGTGCGCAGAGGATGGGGCAGGAAGGTAGAGGCGGTAGCCGTGTGCTGAACGGAGAAGACGGGGAGAAGGTTGAAGACGGACAGAATCAGCTAGATACTGAGGGGAACCCGTGTGCAATGCTCTGTGGGCGACTGTGAGGATTTTGTATTGAAAACGTAAATTGATTGGGAGCCAGTGCAAACGAAGAAGGAGGGGGGTAATATGATCGCGGGGGGAGGAGTAAGTGAGCAAACGTGCGGCTGTATTTTGGACAAGTTGAAGACGTCGAAGCTGATATTGTGGGAGACCGGCGAGAATGACGTTACAGTAATCTAACCTGGAAAGTACTAAGGAAATGACTAGTGAGGTGAGAGAGGAAGAAGGGAGATAAGGGCGAACAGCGCGAATTTGGCGTAGGAAAAAAAAAGAACGACGGATAAGTAAGGAGATGTGATGGTGGAAAGAGAGAGAGGCATCTAAGGTGATGCCAAGATAGCGAAGGGAAGAGACTAGAGGTATAGGAGTTGAGAGAAAAAGAGGAGAGCAAGTAGGTGGGGGCGTGCTAAATGAGAACCAAAGTGCAGCTGATTTAGAGAGGTTCACATGGAGAAAGTTAGAGTTTATCCACATGGCGACTCGGGTAAGACAGAGGTTTAGGGAAGACAGGTCTGGTGAGAGAGAACTGGTGTGGTGAACAAGAAGGATGTCATCGGCATAAAAATATCCAAAAATCCCTGACTATTGGACAATGAGTGCTAATGGGGCAAGAAAAATATTGAAAAGAAGGGGAGCAAGGACAGAACCCTGAGGAACACTGCAGGGAAGGGGTGAAGGAGAGGAAGTGGAAGAGCTAGTCTTTACAGAGACGGTGCGTGAGGAAAGAAAAGAACGAAACCAAGCAAGAACAGACCCACGGATCTCAAGGTCAGTAAGCCGAGTCAGAAGAGTACGGTGATCCACAATATCAAAGGCAGCAGAAAGTTCCAAGGTCACCACAAGAGAAAGATCACCCCGATTGTGGGCCTGATGGATTTCACTCAAGAGGGAAGTAATGATAGTCTCTGTGCTATAACCTGTGCGGAACCCGGATTGACGCGGGTGAAGAGAGAGAGTAGAGTCCAGGTGAGCAGAAAGCTGAGAGAACACAAGTTTTTCCAGAATTTTAGAAAGAAAAGGCAGGTTCGAAACAGGACGCCAGTTAGCAGGTACTGAGGGGTCAAGGGAAGGATTCTTTAGCAATGGCCGAATAAGGGCGTGCTTCCAGGCTGAGGGGAAGATGCCGGAGGAAAGGCTATTATTAAAAATGTGAAGAATGTATGGGAGAAACATGAGAGAAGGGTCAGACAGCCAAGAGGAAGGTACAGGATCAAAAGGACCGGTAGTTTTGTGAGAGGAGGCAATAGCCTTGGAAAGCTCCGTTGATGTGACGAGTCGAAACGTAGTCCAAGTGTGGGAGAAAACCTTGTCAGGAGGAGGGGGGAGGGAAATTCAGATACAGAAGAATGAGGTGGAGGAGGAGGTGACAGTGGTGAAGGGCAAGATTGGAAAGTAGCGCGAAGAGAAGAAATTTTTCCGGAGAAGAAGGAAGCAAGGGAGTCAGAATCGGGTGCATTGGAGGGAGACATAGAGATGATGGGGGAGGTTGAAGGAGTTGAAATAGAATGGAGGACTTTGAATAGCTGTTGTGAGGAATTAGAGGCTGCAGAAATACGGTCAGAGTAATATGAGCATTTTGCCTTGGTGATCGATTCACGATATAGAGATTGAGCAGCGTGGAAGGAGGCGAGAGAACAGGGGGAAGGGTGTTTGCGCCATGCGCGCTCTGCACGGCGAAGATGTGTCCGCTGGAGGTAAAGGCCAGAGTGAAACCAGGGATGATGGGACTGAGAGCGGGGCAAAGGTAAGGCACGAAGGGGAGCAAGTTGATCAAGTGTAGTAGAGAGGGTGGAGGTCCAGAGATCTATTTGTTCATCTACTGAGAGCAGAGAAAAGGAAGAGGGAAAAAGGGAATCAGCGGGAGGAAAATTTTGGCGAGTCAGAGGAGTGAGGTGGCGCTTGAGTTTAGGAGGGGGGAAGGGGGCGAGAAGAGGAGGTGGGAAGAGGTGGAGGAACAATGGAGAAGAAGAGACAAAAATGGTCTGACCAGGGTAAGCACAGAGTACCTAGGAAATGTGTAGTTCTATGTTTATTGTAAACCGCACTGATGTTGAATAGCGCGGTATAGAAAAGACTGGAAATAAATAAATAAATAAATAAGGCAAGCAATGAAATATCAACAGGGGAGATGGGGGAGGCTGCTGGGGTAATGATTAGATCCAAGGTATGCCCAGCAGAGTGCGTGGGACATGAGACATGCTGGATGAACGAAAGATCGTCCAAGAGGGATAGAAGAGCGCGATCCTTTAGACGAGAGGGGGATTCGAAGTAGACGTTAAAGTCACCAAGAATGACAAGCTGCAAGGATAGGAAAGAAGCCTCGGAGAGTGAACTGAGAAAAATTTCCCAGAGATTCGGGCACATAGATGGGGGAGCGTAGACAAGAAGAAAAGGAGTGGAGGGGGGGGGCCGTAATGAGCAAGAAGAGCCTCAGGGTAAAACGGAAGGGAAGTGGCAATACTGAAGGGGAGAGTAGACTGATAAATGACCGCTACGCCTCCGCCGCTGCGGTTGCAGCGGGGTTGATGGAAGGCCGAATAGCCAGGCAGAAGACAACGATGGAAAATAGCGTCTTCACCCTCCCGGAGCCATGTCTCAGTGAGGAAGAGGGCATTCAAGGAATTCTGGGTGAGGAGATCGTGTATTAAATGGGTTTTATTCCGAAGGGAGCGGCAGTTTAAGAGAGCAAGTGAAAGGGAAAGGAGAGGAACAGCTGGAGGTAAGGTGGAAGAAGGTCTACAGCTCAATCGCAGAGACCGACAGTCTATGAGACACTCTGCATGCCGATGTGACGCCCCAAAAGGGGAGCTATGAAATGCAATAGGGCGGTGGCCCCAGTGCACTGGAATGGAGGTCATGGAACCCACAAGAATGTGGAGACCGCCAACAAGAAGGAGAAGGAAAAAGAACTTCCAATGAGTAAAAACAGAGGAAGGAGGGGGGGGGGAAGTGACTAATACCTGAGATAAATAAGAAGGCAAGTACCTCGGGGCCAAAGTGCTGGGTAACTTCGGAGCAGGAAGGTGAGAAGAAGACAAATTGTCACCCCCGTCGTCGCCCCAAGGAGCTCGCCCAAGGAGCACGTCCTGCTTTGGAGGTTATTCTGAGCCAAAAATAGTGGGGATGGATGACCTGACAGGACATCCATCCCCGCTATCCATGGCTTCTCCTGCCCCCGAATAACTTCCCCGCTGGTTGTGCGGGGAAGTTAGATGGGGGCCTGGAGGCGAAGAGTGGGCAGGCAGTGGGCGGTCGTCGGCCCTGGACGTACAGGACCGATTCTAATGTCGGTCCTGTACATCCAGGGCCAGCAAAATGTCTGGACTTTTTTTTTTAAGCTGCTGGGGCATGGATAGGGCAGGGGGGAGGGCAAGGGTTTATTCCCCGCAGCCGACCCTAGCCTTAGGAGGCCGGATCGGAGGTCAGACTGCGGGGAATAAACCCTTTAAATGGGTGGTTGGCATCGCAGCTTTTAAATGGAGCCGTGGTGCCATGAATTGCAGTCCCGGCCTGCATGTACATGCTTGTTCACGATTCTGATCCCACGGGGCTAGAGTGCCCCACGGGATCAGAATCGCGATCCCCTCTGTGCGTCCGGTTCACACTGGACGCACAGAGGGGATCTATGTCCAGGACAGAATCGGGCCCTTTCTGTAAATTAATGGATGATCTTGCCCCTTTAGTTTCTAAAAGAAAATCTAATTTGACAAGGAAAGCTCCCTGGTATACACAGGAACTTAGGGGTATGTTTACAAAGCAGTGGTAGCGGTTTTCATGCAATGGGGCCACAGCTCCGATATCGCATGGAGACAGCTACCACTGCTTTGTAAACCTACCCCTTAAGAGTTATAAAAAGAGAGTGTAGGAAATTAGAACTTATAATGGAGAAAATCTCAGGATGACCACAATAAAATTTTGTGGAAATATAGATACCAGTAAAGTACTGACAATGTAATGTTTCATAATAACGCCAGTTTTGAAGGCGTTATTATGAAACATTAATTTCTCAAGCATCATCCCAGTCACAATTACTCAAATTATCAAGTTCCTTACTTAGAGATAAAGTGAAACTGGCCAATTTATCTTCAACTGCACAACAATTGGCTACCTATTTTCAAAGTAAAATAAATAAAACACAACGTAATTTATCTATTTTAGAGTCAGATGTTAAGAATCTGTTAATGTTAATTCCAAGTAATGAATATGAGGTTTCATTTCCTGCAGACTGTTTATGGTCATTATTTAGGCAACCTTCTTTTAAGGAATTTAACAGGCTTTCTACAAAACATATCAAGAAATTCACTACTGCAGACTTATGTCCAACTTTTATTTTTTGTTCTCTGCCTTTTACTTTTAAAACCTGGCTTTATGAGATCATTTTTAGTTTACTATCTAAAGGATGTTATCCCCAGGAAATAGGTGAAATTAGTTTGAACCCCATTCCAAAAGATGCAAATAACTAAGTATCACATTTTCGCCCCATATACCCATAATAGCAAAGATAATGGAAACAATAGTGGCTAGTCAACTTAAGAGAATATTTAGATAAATTGAATTGTTTGTACAATTCCCAATGTGGTTTTCGTAAAGCCCAAAACACAGCACTGTGATTGGGAATTTTGGTTTCCGATAATAATATTTTAGCAAGGGGGCAAGCAGCGGTTCAGTTTGATCTAAGTGGTGCATTTGAAGTAGCCGATCATGAAATGCTTTTGGCCATCCTAGATCATTTTAGATTATCGAGGACAGCTTTAAATTGGTTTTTGGGTTTCTTGCAAAATTAAATCTGAGTGTTCAAAGACATGGAAACAAAGCTGTGAGATTCCACAGGGACCACCTCTTTCTCCTGTGTTGTTCAATATTTTAATAATTTCTTTGGGTTGGATGTTGGATAAAGCGTAGTTACTCACCTGTAACAGGTGATCTCCGGGAACAGCAGGAATTGACTCTTCACATATGGGTGACGTCGATACCGATGAAGCCCACGCAGCAACACTCCCCAGCGTCCAATAGGAGAGCTTTTGGGAGCATCCCACTGCGCCTACATAGCTGCCTTCCCACCTTTCCAGCTCTCACTCCTCAGTTGAGATTTTAGCTGAGATGAAAGGAGAGAAGGAGAAGAAGAGGAAAAGTACAACTCCTAGGGGAGGAGGGTGGGTTGTGAAGACTCAATTCCTGCTGTTCCCGGAGATTACCTATTACAGGTGAATAACTATGCTATCTCCAGGAACAAGCAGAAATATAGTTTTCACATATGGGACTCCCTAGCTTGGAGATGCCAGAGAGATGACCTCAGAGTGAGCTGTGGAACACAGGCCTAAGAAGTAGGTCATATATCCTCCAAGGATTTCTGGTATCGAAACCCGGGACGGGGGGCAGGAGTTGATCTAAGTCTGAAAGAGATGCTGGAGAACAGCTTGGCCAAACGAGGCATCCTGGTGGGAGTCCTTGTCCAGGCTATAGTGAGCAGCAAGTATTGTGGTGGCGAAAGCACATTTGAGCCCCAAGAATTAGGTGAAATAAAGAGTAGTTACTCACCTGTAACAGGTGTTCTCCAGGAGCAGCAGGAATCAGTCCTCACATATGGGTGACGTCGGCGCCGACGGAGCCCCCGTGCGGAGCATTTCCCCAGCTTTCAAAGAAAGCCTTTGGGAATTGCAGCGCACATGCGCAATCCCCTTCCCGCCCAAGGGTGCCAATCTTGCTCAGTCTGATGACATAGCTAAAAGACAGCAAAAATAGCAAAAAATAAATCATATGACTGCAACTCCAAGGAGAGGAGGGAGGGTTGTGAGGATTGATTCCTGCTGCTCCTGGAGAACACCTGTTACAGGTGAGTAACTACTCTTTCTCCAGGACCAAGCAGGAAGTCAGTCCTCACATATGGGACTCCCCAGCTTAAGGCTACCGGAGACCCCAAGCCGAAAAAATGAGCTCCCTCTAGAGCGTCAGAACCTAAGGAAGGAATCTTCTCTGAGAATGCCCCCGACCGGTAGCCCAACATCAGGGCTGGAGTGAAGGAGTTGCCTAAACCCCAAAGAGATTATGGAGTACTGCCTGTCCGAAAGCACTGTCCCTGTGGGACTCCCTATCAAGACAGTAATGGGCCGCAAAAGTCTGGCTTCAAGACCAAGTAGCGGCCCGGCAGATGTCTGCCAACGGAACAGAGCGGAGATGTGCCACTGACGCAGCCTTCACCCTGACACGATGAGCCGTGACTCGACCCTCCAACGAGAGGCCGGCTGCCCCATAAGCCCAGGCGATACAGTCAGCGACCCATATGGACAACGTACGCTTGGAGACAGGTAACCCCAACTTATTGGGGTCAAAAGAAACGAAGAGCTGAACAGCCCTCCGGTGCTCCCGCGTACGGTCAAGGTAGAAGGATAACGCCCTCCTACAGTCCAGGGTATGCAAGACCATCTCAGCCCGGCTGGCATGCGGCCTGGGAAAGAAAGTCGGAAGAACCACCTCCTGATTGAGGTGGAAAGAGGAGACAACCTTAGGGAGAAACTTAGGGTGAGTCCGTAAGACTACCCTATTCCTGTAGAACCTAGTGTAAGGGGGATCAGACACTAGCGCCTGAAGTTCACTTACTCGCCTAGCAGAGGTAAGAGCTACCAGAAACAAAGTTTTCCAGGAGAGAAAACGGAGAGGGCAGGTAGCCATAGGTTCAAATGGCGGACAAGTAATCCGCTGTAAGACAACATTTAAATCCCACTCAGGGGCCGGTGGACGTAGAGGAGGCTTAAGCAAGAGGAGGCCTCTGAGGAAACGAGCCACCAAAGGGTGGTGGGAAAGAGGCCTCCCGTCCACCGGCGAGTGGTGCGCTGAGAGAACACTGAGGTGAACTCTGACAGAATTGGACTTAAGGCCTAGATTGGAGAGGTAAAGCAAATATTGCAAAACTACCGCTACCAAGCACAAGAAGGGATTCTCACTGTGCTGAGCACACCATGCGGAGAATCTATGCCACTTAAGAGCGTAGTATTTCCGGGTGGATTGCCTTCTAGAGGCTAAGACTACGTCTTCCACCTCTGTAGGCAGTAGTAGGGGAGCCAGAACTACCCTTTCAGCAGCCAGGCCATCAGATGAAGGGACTGGAGGTTGGGGTGGAAGAGAGATCCCTGTTCTTGAGACAGGAGATCGTGTTGAATCCCCAGAGGAATAGGAGTGTCCACCGCCAGTTGCAACAGAAGTGGGAACCACGGTTGCCTCAGCCAGAATCATGGAGGCCCCGTCCTTGAGTACTTTGAACAGTGTTCTGGACACTAGTGGCGTGGGAGGAAACGCATACAGTAGGCCTTTGGACCACGGGAGCAGAAACGCATCCGCTGCTACTCTGAGAGGATGCGGTTGTCTGGAACAGAATCTCGGGAGCTGCCGGTTCAGAGGACTGGCGAAAAGATACATGGTGGGGAGGCCCCACCTCAGAAAGATCTGCTGAACCACCAATGGATTCAATCTCCATTCGTGGGGTTGCAGAATCCTGCTCAGTCTGTCCGCCAGGTAATTTTCTTAACCTGGGAGGTAGACTGCCTTGAGAAGGATTCCGTGATTGACGGCCCAGGAGCACAGCCGTTGGGCTTCCTGACATAGAAGGAAGGAGCTGGTGCCTCCTTGCTTGTTCACGTAAAACATGGCAACTTGATTGTCCGTCTGGACCAGTACAGACTGGTGAGACGTGAGATGGGAGAAGGCCCTCAGAGCTAAGCGTATCGCCCGCAGCTCCAGGAAATTTATCTGCTGTGCAGCCTCCCAAGGGGTCCAGAGACCCTGAGTGCATGCCCCTTGGCAATGCGCTCCCCAACCTTGAAGAGAAGCATCGGTTGTCAGCACTTGAGAGTGCGGAGGGGTTTGAAAAAACACTCCGAGCACCAGATTCGGAAGATGAAGCCACCATTGCAGAGAGGAGGCAAGCAGTGTGGATATTCTTACTGAGTCTGCAAGACTCCCTGTGGCCTGATGCCACTGAGTTTGAAGACTCCACTGAGCAGGCCGCATATGCAGGCGGGCATTGGGGGTTACATGAACCGTGGAAGCCATATGGCCGAGAAGTCTCAGGAATTGCCTTGCGGAGACCAGGGAATTGCTGTGAAACTGCCTGGCTAGATCCATTAATCTGTGGGCTCTGTCCACGGGCAAAAAAGCCTTCGCCTGAAGAGTGTCCAGCCTTGCTCCTATGAACTCCATGTTTTGGGACGGGACTAAAGTGGACTTTGCGAAGTTTATGACAAACCCCAAGTGCTGAAGCAGAGCCACAGTGCGAAGGGTGGCTTGACTGGCCTCCTGGGAAGACTGGCCCCTTATGAGCCAGTCGTCCAGGTATGGAAACACAAAAAGACCTTGAAGACTTAGGTAGGCCGCCACCACCGCCAGGCACTTGGTGAACACCCTGGGGGCGGAGGTTAGGCCAAAAGGTAGTACTCTGTACTGATAGTGGTTTCCTCCCACAACAAATCTGAGATATTGCCTGTGGTCTGGATGAATAAGGATGTGAGTATAAGCATCCTTTAGATCTAAGGAGCATAGCCAATCTCCCTGCTGGAGGTAGGGCAGCAGGATTCCAAGGGTAAGCATCTTGAACTTTTCCCTCTCCAGGAACTTGTTGAGGTTGCGCAAGTCTAGGATGGGTCTGAGGCCTCCTGTTCTTTTTGGTACCAGAAAGTACCGGGAATAAAAGCCATGACCTCTCAGGTGGAGGGGCACCGGTTCCACAGCCTGTTCCTTTAGCAGACTTGCTAACTCCTGTAGGAGCAGGTCCCTGTGCAGAGGGGGTCTTGGAGGCTCCCCTGGAAAAAAGGAGGGAGGTACCTGGTGAAAATGAAGAAGATAGCCCTTTTGGACTATATGGAGCACCCAGGTATCTGATGTGACGGCTGACCACCTGTGGGCAAAGAGGGCCAGCCGGCCTCCTGTGCTGATGTGAGCCAGCTGAGGAGGAGAGGCTATGCCTTCTGAGTCAAAAACCCCCACCCTGCTGTGCAGGAGCCGGTGTTGGTGGCTTGGGGGCCTTCTGCCTACGGGGCCCATGACCCTGCCCCTTGGCCTGCTGACCCTGTTGGGGAGCTGCAGAGGCCTGATAATGAGGGTATTGTTTATAGGCAGATGTCTTCCTCGGGTAAAAGGTCTTTTTTCCTGTACCCTTCTTCTTCTGAGAAGGGGCAGAGGTTTTTCTGGAAAGCCTAGTCCTGGTCAGAGTCTCGGTCTCGGGTTCAGCAGCCTTTTCAGCCATGGGTTTGCCAAAAAGGTTTTCACCTCGGCAGGAGACATCGGCCAACTTGTCCTGTACCCATGGCTCAAGGTCGGATGACTGTAGCCAAGCCTGTCGGCGGGCACCGATGCCGGCCCCGGCTACTCAGGCCGAAGCCTCGAAGTCATCGTAGGCTGCTCGAGAGATAAACTTCGAGCACTCTCGAATACCAGTAGAAAAGGCCTGGAACCTCTGCAAAGGTTCCTCGGAGACACCAGCAGAGAACCCGGCAAGCTCCTTTGCCAGGTCTTGGAGGTACATGCCCATGTACAGAACCATCAGTGAACTCTCCCAATTTAGGAAGGCACTGAAACGGCACCTCTTTCTTCATCACTACGATGATGCAGTCTTCTCCCCACACTCACCCACTCTCACATCTCAATGCAGCACCTCAAACTCATGCACGTCACATTCCCAGACTGATCACTCGCAATCACACCTTCCCCTCCAACCACCATGAGAAACTTATGCAGTGCCGCATAACTCATTATATTGTTGCATAAAGTAGACTGTATTTATTCATCGTGTCTCCTTGCTAAGGGACTGGTTATTTATACCCTATTTTACCTGTTATACCTGCTTAATGCATACCCAAGTTTAATTTTCCTGTTTAATGTATACCCAAGTTATTATACCTGTTTCACTGTAAGCACAAATCACGAAATTGAGATGTGCAACTCTTATGTTCATTGTAAACCGCACTGATGTCGAATAGCGCGGTATAAAAGAGACTTCAAATAAATAGATAAATAAATAAATAAAATGTAGAGCTGGTAGGTCTGGACACGGCAAGCAAGCATAGAGCCCTGGAAGCACTTCTTACCGAGGGCATCCAGGTTCCGGGCTTCCCGGCCGGGAGGCACCGAGGAGTGCATCTTCTGACTTTTCAGTCGATGCATGGCCGATTCCACAACCATGGAGTGGTGCGGTAATTGTGCCTTTTGGAACCCAGGGCTCTTGCAGACTCGATAGATGGAATCGACCCGCTTGCTTAACACCGGCATCGAGGCCGGGATCTCCCACATGCGGAAGAGCAGCCGCTCCAGCATCGGAGGAACCAGAACAGTAAAGGCCTCCTTTGGGGGAGAGTCATACTGGAGGGCCTCGAGCTCCTCGGCTCGAGGCTCCTCCTCGGGATCCGCGGGGAATGCCAAGGCCTTGGCCATATCCCGCACGAAGTCCGAGAACCGGGTATCCTCCAGTGGGGATCGTCTCCGAGGTTCGGATTCCGGTGAGTCCGATGGGACACACCGAGTCCGAAAGGTGTCGGGTGACTCTTCGTCCTCCGTTTCCCAGCCCGACTCCTCAGAGGATGAATCGAGCGGCTCCGGTCAGGCGGGCACCGATGCCCTCCGCCCCGACGCCGAGTGTACCGGCGTCGACGACCTCGGTCCCGAATGGGAGGCCGAGGGAGACCGTGGCCGAGGATCGACTCGAGCGCACATGGACTCGAGGATCGGCTGAGCCTCCGGGGTCGACTTGGACGTCGATGTCCCGGTGGTCGGGGCACATGCACCGGTGAGACCGGCGATCAGTGCCCGCTGCTGTTCCATGAAGGCAGCCAAGCTGCTCTCCAAGGCCGTCATCCTGAGTCCGAGCTCAGGAGACTCAGCAGCCCCCGACTCGGGCCCCGACAGCGTTGGGCCCGACGTCGGCTCCCCTGGAGGAGAGTCCACGAGGACAGTACTCACGTGCCCAGGAGACTCCACCTCGATACGAGGTTGTTTGGCAGGCCTCTCCAACTCCGAAGACCCGGGACGGCGGTCGGGGCTATGCGACCTGGCCCTCGAGGAACCCCTGTGCTGCTCCCGCGAAGGAGACCTCCGCTCAGAGGAACCCCGATGCTGCTCGGGGCCGGAGTCCCGAGACGTCAAGGCCTCTGACGAGGTCCGGGCCCGTCCAGACGCGGAGTCAGAGAAAATTCTGTCCTTTTGGTGCTGCCGACTCCTCAATGCCTTCGGGGACATTTTGCCACACGGACCACAGATCATCGGGTCATGATCGGGTCCGAGGCAACGGAGGCAGCAGTCATGTGTGTCGGTAAGAGACATAAGTTTCTTACACCGATCACACTTTTTAAACCTGCTGGCAGCCATCGGGGAAAAAAGGGCCCCTGTGAGGTCGAAAGACAGGGCTGCCAGTGAAAAAGAAAAATGGCGCGAACGCTAGTCACGAAGGACAAAAACCGAAAAAAGAGAGAGTGGGCTCGATACCGGCGTATCGGGCCCAGGCGGAAAAAGGATCCGGCGTCGAACCGAAGAAGGAAGACAAAAAACAGGGTAATCAACATTTTCCTCGGCGAAAAACGAACTACGTCTATCGGGCTCCGCGGAAAAAAGAAGACTGAGCAAGATGGTACCCTTGGGCGGAAAGGGGACCGCGCATGCGCGCTGCAATTCCCAAAGGCTTTCTTTGAAAGCTGGGGAAATGCTCCGCACGGGGGCTCTGTCGGCGCCGACGTCATCCATATGTGAGGACTGACTTCCTGCTTGGTCCTGGAGAAAAACATTTACCTTTCAGCAGAGATAGCCCTGAGAACAGTGAGGGTCAAACTACAGCAAAAGGAAAAAAACTACATTCAGTTGCTGAGTGCAGGCCACGCCCAAGCTCCAAGGCAACCAAGGAAAGTAATGGGAAACACCTGGGGGGAGATGTGGAAGGGATAGTGCAGCCACTCTCTTTAAAACCCCAGGGAACAGAGAAAAGAGAGCAGTCTGGGAAACGGCAGGCCAGGAAACAGGAGCCGAGGAAAGCCCAGCACTCGAGGAGAGCAGAAAGAAAGGAGCACCAGACCTCCAGGGAAACAGAGGGGAGTGAGTCCAGTGAGGAGGAGGAAGACAGAACCTTCAGGAAGCTTGAAGGGAGGAAATCTTCCAGGGACAGCCTCAGAGAGAATTCCCAAAGGTCTCAGCGTACAGGAAGCCACAGTCCAGGTGGATGCCAGTGCTATAGAAGTGCAGCTGGGTCTGGAGACGGGAAAGCTTTATCAGGGAAAGCTGTTGACCAGGAGCAAGGTACAAAGGCTGTGATACAGAAATCTGCCAGGAAGTTACCGGCTCTGAAAAGGTCTGTGCATAAAACGTTTACTGAGAGTAATTTAAAACTGTTAGAGTCTCTGAATCGTTTACTACCAGATAAGGATCAGTACAGCTCTGCTAGGATCCCTGAGGGTAGAAGCAGCTCACGCTGGAGGGCATTCTTCTTCTTCTTCTTATTATTATTATTTATTATTTAACAAACTTTTATATACCGCAACCTTCCAGTGATCAGGTGCGGTTTACATATAACAGTTAAGGAGACAGAAAGACATTTCTGTTTTTACATTGAACATTGCATGAATTATGTACATTAACAGTTACACTATTAAACTTTTAAACTTTGGGGAACTATATACAGTTAACTATGTACAGTTAGTAAATGAGGTCAACAGTAAAGGTAGCTATGTAAAAACATCATATTCAGTGTCACAGTCATAATCTCTTAGAGTTGTTAAAAGAGTTTAACCCTTCACCTGCTCAAGCTGAGGAAAGCCAGGAGACAAGAGAACAGGAATATGAAGCCATGCAAACAGACCCTTATTCTTCTGACCAAGAATCCATAGAATCTTGTATGGGTTGCTCTTTTTCTGAGAAGGCAGTGTAAGGGCAGTTCTGAGTTTTAAAGAAAGGGAAAACCAGGATTGGATTGGCTGGACAACAAGTACTTTAATTGCTGCAAAGGTTTGTGAAAGTAAGCTGTGTTTAAAGTGAACCAGTAACATTTAAAGCTGTGATTTGAATGTTAACCTTTTGGTCAAGAAGCAGTTCTTAAGTTTAAAGGCTGGACACTTTTGAATGAAGCAAACACCAGGCTCAAAAGTGAGCAAGAATCTTTTATGCTTTATTGTAAAACACTGAGACTGAAAAGAAACACATGTCTATGGTTATTAACTGCCAGAAACAGTGTTATCTTGAAGTTCCTCTGAAAGCTTTGTTATGAAACTTCTTTTGTGTTGGAGAAGCATCCTATCTTTTGTTTAACATGCGCTGAGCTACCAAATGCTCTGTTTGGGGAAAGTAAAATAAATTCCTGTGATTTTTGCCTTACAAACCCTCAGACTCAATTATTATACACAACTACATTTCCCAGAAGCCAAGGCTCTGGATCCTCTTGATAACCAGGGACAACAAAAGGCACGCCGCTACTTCCAGGCAACCGCCTAGGCGGTAGTGGGCACCACAAGTGGCGTAGTTTTAAGGATTACTACCTTCATATACGCACGTGCAGGATTTGTGCATACCCACACGGAGAAGGGGAACTTCTACAGAAGCAGTGGCAAAGTACAGAACCCTGCTGAGAACGGAGAAAACCCGGAGTGGCAGCAGAAGGTTGGAGCTTGATCGGAGAGACTAACCGGTGACCTGCTTTGCTGATAAATCCGAGGCTACACTGGTACCAGGTAACCCGTAAATAGAAAGGGTTATACGAGGATACTGGTACTGGGGATATAGCGTGCTTAATAAGTGCTGGGGCAGCAGTGCTTGTATTTGTGGGCCGCACTTTTTTTTTCTGTTCTTTTTGTTACAGCTCAGACCCAAGATGGAGCACGGTGACCTGCTCAAATGGATGGCTGAGCAATTCCAGAAGCAACAGGAACTATCGGCCAGATCTCAACAGCATACTGCAGCCATGTTGCAAGCGCCGCAGAGGCCGCTCCTGGAGATGATGGGGGCGTGGCTGAAGGCGCAGGAAAAAGCAATGGAGTCCACAAGGACAATACCAGGTTCCTTGGGAGCATTGCAAGGGCTGGGACTACCTTGTAATGGGACATTTACATTTGGACAATTAACCAAAGATGACGATATAGATGATTATATAGAATCCTTTGAGAGGGTAGCACCCCTAACGGGATGGCCAAAAGAACAGTGGGCGACGCGCCTAGCCGCTTCTCTTACTGGGGAAGCGCTAGCAGCATATAGAGCCATGCCCGCTGCCTTAGCCTCCAATTATGAGGAGCTAATAAAGGACCGTCTAGGGCTAATGCCTATGGTCTATTGCTGCCTCTTGAGAAATTGCAGATTGAAACTGGGTGAAACACCACGGGCACTTTGCCAACGTATTAAAGGGTTGGTAATGAAGTGGCTAACGCCCGAGGTTAGAACACTAGATTCCATCTTAGACTGTACTGCATTGGAACAGTTTATGGAGGCAGTTCCCAAAGACCTCCAAACCTTTCTGATTCTACAGGAATGCCGTAACACCAATGAGGCTACCTCTCTGGCAGAGCGCTTTTTCGAAGTGGAATTGGTGGGCCAGGTGAGGGGTGGTGTTGCTAAACCGGCAAAGGTTGTAATATCAGAAAGGAAGGGAAGGCCAATGTTGGGAGAAACAACCAAGTCTGTACCCATGGAAAAATCTTGTTATGTGAGAAGAAAATGTTTTTCATGTGGGGAAGAGGGCCATCTTAAAAGAGAATGTAAAGCAAGGACAGCCCTAGTCATAGCCCGTTCTAAAGAGAGTGGGGAGGAATTCCTGTTGGTGGTAGACGTAGAGGGTATTGCCACGGAGACCTTGCTTGACTCTGGAGCCGATCAGTCTATGATCTCCAGAAGACTCTGGAAAAAGATAGAATCCCGGCATAGCCAGGCCCTACAGCCAGCTGAAGGCAGCGTAAAAATACGATGTATCCATGGGGCAGCATCGCTTTACCCAGTATATAATGTCATGGTAAAGGGTCTAGGGACAAAAAGGAGAATCCCGGTAGCGGTCGTACCTAGGCTACCGCACGCCTTAGTACTGGGGAGGGACTGGCCCCAATTCAGGCGTGGGTTGAAGGAAGAGTTGCAACAAAGGGCAGGCATGACATCCACCCTAGCGCAGCAAAATGAGTCTCCACCTGGGATAGTAGGGGGTTCACCTCTTCCGAGCAAAGGGAAAGTTTCCCCTAGAGATAAAGCGAAAGAGAGGCAAGTAACACCCCCAAGTAAAGCAAAAGCTAAGGTAAGGTCAATACCTAGTCCTTTGTTTGGGAACCTGCAGAAACAGGGATACAGGAGAGTATCCCCGAATGAGGAAGTTAATAATAAGCCCAAGTTTGTTCTTAGATATTGCCGCACGACCCCTAATGCCAAACCCTCTAAACGCGCTTTGCAACAAGCTGCCGGCTTTGACTTGTGCAGTGCCGTAGAAACAATCATTCCACGGCAAGGGAGAGCCTTAGTCGAGACGGGTCTCCAGGTAGAGATACCACCAGGCTGCTATGGCCGCATTGCTCCGCGCTCAGGGTTGGCATTGAAAAATTTTATAGATGTGGGTGCAGGGGTCATTGATCCTGATTTTCGGGGAGCAATCAAGGTGCTATTGTTTAATTTTGCGCAGGAAGATTTTAGAGTAAGCGTAGGGGATAGAATAGCCCAGCTCATTTGCGAAAGGGTAGGCTTTCCGCCCCTGGAAGAAGTACATGAGTTGTCCACCACCATTCGTGGGTCTGGAGGTTTTGGCTCTACGGGGCAAGCGGAAATGAAGGGTTTGACCGCAAGTTGTGAAGAAAAGGAAGATGAGGATCTAGGCCCGCAACTGGCGGATTGTAAGACACAGCCAGTACCCAGGATGGGAGAGGGGCTCTCGTGGTCGCAACAGCAGGGATTGCTGAATTTGTTAAAGGGTTTTCCTGACGTCTTAATACCCAGACCCGGGGAAACGAACCTAGTGGCCCACGAGGTAGTCACCCTACCAGGAGAAATAGTAAGACAAAGACCCTATAGATTACCTGAGGCAAAACAACAGGAGGTGGTGACCCAGGAGCAGGAAATGCTCCAGATGGGAATTATAGAGGAGTCTAAAAGCCCCTGGAACAGCCCTATAGTACTGCTCCCGAAACCAGACAGAACTATGCGGTTCTGTATCGATTTTCGGAAGGTCAATGCCATATCCTGCTTTGACGCGTATCCGATGCCCAGAATAGAGGAACTGTTAGATCGTCTAGGGCAAGCGAAATATCTGACCAAAGGGTATTGGCAGATTCCGCTCACCACAGAATCTCGCCCCAAGACCGCATTTAGCACCCCTATAGGTCTGTTTCAGTTCTGGAGAATGCCCTTTGGCTTGCACGGGGCAGCCGCGACATGCCAAAGATTGATCAACCTAGTCTTACGCCCTCACCAGAAATACACAACTGCCTACATGGATGATATTGTAATATACAGCGCCAATTGGGACCAACACTTGGCCAGCATTGAGGCAGTTCTGAAGGCGTTGCGATGGGCGGGCATAACCTTGAATCCTGCTAAATGTATGTTTGGAGGGGAGGAGGTTAAGTATCTAGGGCACATGGTGGGATGCGGTACTGTTAGGCCATTAGTAGATAAAGTGGAGAGCGTGAAATCTTTTCCCAAGCCTACAACTAAGAAACAGCTGCGTAGCTTTCTTGGCCTCATAGGCTATTACTGACGCTTCATTCCACATTTCGCGACAGAAAGTGTCGCGCTCACAGAAATGTTAAAAAAGAACGCACCGAAAGGGTTAAAGTGGTCCAGGGAGGCAGAACGAGCCTTCATACTCCTGAAGGATAAACTTTGCTGTGCGCCTGTATTACACGGCGTGGATTTCGATCGCCCATTTATTATACAGACAGATGCTTCAGAGACAGGTTTGTGGGCCGTAATGTCTCAAAAACATGAGGGCATTGAACACCCCATCATGTTCTTAAGTAGGAAATTAACGCCACCCGAGCAGAAATATTCTACAGTAGAGCGCGAGTGTCTAGCTATAAAGTGGGCGGTGGAGGCACTGAAGTTTTATTTGACAGGTCGGAGATTTCTAATGGTTACCAACCACGCACCTTTAAGGTGGTTAAACCAGATGAAAGACCACAATTCTCGCCTCACACGCTGGTATATGGCCTTACAAGCTTTTGATTATCGTATAGAGCATCGCGCAGGGAAATTACACTCTAATGCGGACGCCCTATCAAGGATTACGGGCTGTGCGAGGGTTCGTACGCCAGCCCGTAATATCTCAAGGGGGGGATGTGTGGTGGCGAAAGCACATTTGAGCCACAAGAATTAGGTGAAATAAAAACATTTACCTTTCAGCAGAGAGATAGCCCTGAGAGCAGTGAGGGTCAAACTACAGCAAACTACAGCAAAAGGAAAAAAACTACATTCAGTTGCTGAGTGCAGGCCACGCCCAAGCTCCAAGGCAACCAAGGAAAGTAATGGGAAACACCTAGGGGGAGGTGTGGAAGGGATAGTGCAGCCACTCTCTTTAAAACCCCAGGGAACAGAGGAAAGAGAGCAGTCTGGGAAACGGCAGGCCAGGAAACAGAAGCCAAGGAAAGCCCAGCACTCGAGGAGAGCAGAAAGAAAGGAGCACCAGACCTCCAGGGAAACAGAGGGGAGTGAGTCCAGTGAGGAGGAGGAAGACAGAACCTTCAGGAAGCTTGAAGGGAGGAAATCTTCCAGGGACAGCCTCAGAGGGAATTCCCAAAGGTCTCAGCATACGGGAAGCCACAGTCCAGGTGGATGCCAGTGCTATAGAAGTGCAGCTGGGTCTGGAGACGGGAAAGCTTTACCAGGGAAAGCTGTTGACCAGGAGCAAGGTACAAAGGCTGTGTTACAGAAATCTGCCAGGAAGTTACCGGCTCTGAAAAGGTCTGTGCATAAAACCTTTACTGAGAGTAATTTAAAACTGTTAGAGTCTCTGAATTGTCTACTACCAGATAAGGATCAGTACAGCTCTGCAAGGATCCCTGAGGGTAGAAGCAGCTCATGCTGGAGGGCACTCTTAGAGTTGTTAAAAGAGTTTAACCCTTCACCTGCTCAAGCTGAGGAAAGCCAGGAGACAAGAGAACAGGAATATGAAGCCATGCAAACAGATCCTTATTCTTCTGACCAAGAATCCATAGAATCTTGTATGGATTGCTCTTTTTCTGAGAAGGCAGTGTTCTGAGTTTTAAAGAAAGGGAAAACCAGGATTGGATTGGCTGGACAACAAGTACTTTAATTGCTGCAAAGGTTTGTGAAAGTCAGCTGTGTTTAAAGTGAACCAGTAACATTTAAAGCTGTGATTTGAATGTTAACCATTTGGTCAAGAAGCAGTTCTTAAGTTTAAAGGCTGGACACTTTTGAATGAAGCAAACAACAGGCTCAAAAGTGAGCAAGAATCTTTTATGCTTTATTGTAAAGCACTGAGACTGAAAAGAAACACATACCTATGGTTATTAACTGCCAGAAACAGTGCTATCTTGAAGCTCCTGTGAAAGCTTTGTTATGAAACTTCTTTTGTGTTGGAGAAGCATCCTATCTTTTGTTTAACATGCGCTGAGCTACCAAATGCTCTGTTTGGGGGAAGTAAAATAAATTCCTGTGCTTTTGCCTTACAAACCCTCGGACTCAATTAATATACACAACTACATTTCCAAGAAGCCAAGGTTCTGGATCCTCTTGATAACCAGGGACAACAAAAGGCACACAGCTACTTCCAGGCAACCGCCTAGGCGGTAGTGGGCGCTACAGTATGGATAGAGGACCAGGTTGCTGCTTTGCATATCTCACCAATAGCTATAGAGCGCAGCTTTGCCATGGAGGTAGCCATTGCTCAAACATTATGTGCAGTGACATGACCCTCCAGAGAGAGTCCTGCACAGTCATAAGCAAAAGAGATAGAATCTGCTATCCATCTGGAGAGAGTTTGCTTGGATACTGGTAGACCTAGATGACTGGAGTCAAAAGCGATGAAAAGTTGGGAAGCTTTTCTGTGCTCCCCAATTCTCTGGAGATAAAAGGCCAAAGACGTTTGCAATCCAGAGTATGAAGGGTTACTTCCAGCCTAGAAGAATGAGGTCTAGGGGAAAAAAACAGGGAGGTACACCGACTGGTTTAAGTGAAAAAGCAAGACCACCTTTGGCATAAAGTGAGGATGAATCCTAAGGACTACCTTATCATGGTGGAATTGTGTATATGGAGGGTCAGCCACCAAAGCCTGAAGCTCACTGATGCACCTTGCTGAAGTGAGGGCAACAAGGAAGGTGACCTTCCAAGTAAGAGACTTCAGAGAAGTAGTGGCTAGGGGTTCAAAGGGCGGCTTCATAAGCTGTCCTAAAACAACATTAATGTCCCATGCCACTGCGGGTGGCTTAATGGGAGGCTTAATTAATAGACAACCTCTCATGCAGCTTGCTACAAGCGGCTGAGAGATGGGTTGATCATCTAAGGGAATGTGAGAAGCCACAATGGCACTTAGGTGGACTCTTACCGAATTGGTTTTTAGTCCAGAAGAAGAGAGGTGGAAAAGATATTCAAGTAATGCTTCCACCAGAGCTGAAAAGGGGTTAAGATCCCTTTTTGAACACCAGAGAGAGAATCTACGCCACTTGAAGGCATAGGAGCGCCTTGTGGAAGGTTTCCTAGAAGCCAAAAGGATATCTTTTGCCTCTTGAGAGAGGATGATGTCCTGGAATACTATGCCTTCAGCAGCAATGCTGTAGTAAGATGTAGGGACTGCAGATTGGGATGCAGCAATGTCCCCTCCTCCTGTGAGATGAGATCTGGAGCAGATCCCAAATCTACTGGTTGAACTTGAGAGAGACATAAAAGCAGAGGATACCACGGTTGTTGTGGCCAATGTGGGGCTATAAGAATCATGTAGTCCTAGTTTCTCTGGAGTTTGAAAATAGTTTTGAGGATAAGGGGAATGGGAGGGAAGGCATATAGGAAGCCTTGACCCCAGTGAAGGTAAAAGGCATCTACCACTTGGTTGTTCTGAGTAGACGTTCTGGAGCAGAAGCGGGGACATTTGGCATTCTGAGGACTTGAAAACAGGTCTATATTTGGGTTACCTAGATCTGAAAAATGTGAGCAACCTTGTCCGCATGGAGAGACCACTTGTGGTGTAGCAGTACTCAACTGAGTTTGTCCGTCAAGAGATTCTGTTTGCCTGGGAGATACACTGCAAGTAGGTGAATCTGATGCTGTATGGCAAAGGACCACAGGAGGAGGGTTTTGCTGCAAAGTGTCCAAGAGCCTGTTCCTCCCTGCTTGTTCAAGTAGAACATGACTACCTGATTGTCCATTTGGACTAAAACTGTGCGGAAGTGAAGGTGCTCCTGGAACACCTTGAGAACATTGTGGATGGCTCTGATTTCCAGCAGATTTATGTGGAGTTGTGACTCCTGATGAGACCAAAGACCCTGAGTGGAGAAGCTGTCCAGATGAGCTTCCCAGCCCAATTTGGACGTATCCGTCGTCAGAGTACATTGATGTGGAGACTTCTGAAAAGGTGACCCCACAAGAAGGTGTTCTGGGGATTGCTACCACTGGAGAGACAAGATAAGATACTGTGACCCCGCTTCTTTAGTGCCCTCCAGCAAGAGCGGGTAGGGTTTAAGCGGGTTGTTTTCTTCCTGAACAGCTATTCTACAAGTTCCTAAAGCAAAGCCTCTTGGGATATGTAGTTTCGGTCACTGTCCAAGGAAGAGTAGTGTGACTTCAAAAAGTGGTTAAAGCAACAAGGATTTATTTCCCCTCCCGGGGTGGATTTTCAACAAGGAAATAAAGGTAACAAAACCAGACACCTCTGGCAAAAGGACAAAGTAAAGTTTCCAACATAAATAGCTTCCTTCCGCACAAAACACTTGCTTCTCAGCAATCAGAATGAAACAGCTCGGTTTTCCCAGCTCTGTACTTTTTATCTCAATACCTCTGTACTTCTCTGCAAGGCACACATTCAGCGCAGGGATAATACTTCATCAGATATTGTAAACGTACAGTCCATCATATCTTCAGAGACCCTTTCAAAACCTGGCTCTATTTCCATTAAGTCCTCCTGAGAGGTAGGAAATGTTTGTATCGTGGTTTCTTGGGCTCTGCCCTTCCTCCCTGCTTTAAGCTTTGTATTATATTCTTGAATCATGTACTGCTTAAAACAGTCCTTTTCATTACAGTCATTATAATCAATGCCCCAACCTTCTGGGTAAGTAGAATCACCTTGATTATAAAAATCCCAGCCTTTGGGCTTACCTCTGTGCTTGGCTGCAAAAGATTTTCTCTGGCCTTTGGACCCGGTAGTGGAATCTCCACTTACTTTATGCAATGAGTGTTGAAACTGCCTTCCTGGCTTTCTCTCCTCTTGGTAATCCCCAGGATATTGCAGACAGCCTGGCTTGCTTCCGCCGTATCCTTTTCTTGAATAAAGCTTTGTAAACGGTTCTCCTTTTACCTTTGAACTCAGCTCTGGCCCTGGGCTTGGAACCTGGACTCTTCCCTGGTCCTCCTCCTGGGTTGTTAGCTGGCCTCTCACCGGAACCCTCGGCTGGCCTTGTAAGTAACCTCCCAGCTGAGCCTGTGCTGGAACTTTCTCTGGAACTCCTAATTGAGAACCCACTCCAGCTTCTAATGGAGACTCTCTTCCGGCTTCTACTGGACACTCCCTTCCAGCTTCTAATGAACACCCTCTTTTTCCCCTGAGGCCTCTTTTTGTATCTGCCCTTTAGGGTAGTGCCTGACTCCTCCCCCTAGCAGGTGCTCTGAATTAGTTCTTGAGTCCTGAGCTAACCGGTAGCAAGGGCGTGTTTCTTTCTCCTGTGCTTGGTTTCCCTGGTAACTATCAGCCATGTGCTTTTGTTTATACTCCAGCACTGCCCCTGATTTCTCCTCTTTGGCTCTTTCTACAGGGCTGGAGGAATTCACCATGTCACAATATGCACTTTATTTTATTTATTTATTTACATTCTCTTATATACCGCGCTATTCTGCATCAGTGCGGTTTACATTGAACAAACTGAAATTACATTGAACAGGGCATTATAAATTGGAGATAACAATTTTGGGGAACATGGGCTATGGAGGGTTAAGTGGCTTGCCCAAAACCACAAGGAGCACCTGTGGGACTAGAAACCCCAGTCCTTGCGGCCCAAGGTTGCTGTCCTCTAGTGGGATTTGAACCCCCGACCTTCCGGCCTGAAGTACCTTGCCCCAACCACTAGGCAACTAGTTTTATTTATTTTATTTATTTTATTTAACATTTCTTATATACCGCCTTTCATGATATCAAGGTGGTTTATATTGAACAAACTGAAATTACATTGAACAGGGCATTATAACTTGGAGATAACTATTTTACAGAGAACATGGGCAATGGAGGGTTAAGTGGCTTGCCCAAGACTACAAGGAGCACCTGTGGGACTAGAAACCCCAGTCCTTCCGGCCTAAGGTTGTTGTCCTCTAGTAGAGGACAGCAACATGTAGAGCGTATTATCCTATCTCCTAAACGACCGGGTGCTTGGGACCGCTGGGAAGCCAGGGTCCACTGAGCTGCACGCATATGCAGATGAGCATATGAAACCACATGTACAGTGGATGCCATATGGCCCAGGAGTTGCAGCATTTCTTAAGCAGTGAGAAAGGACTTGAGGCATGCTTGGGATGTAAGCTGAATGAGTCGAGCATAGCAGACTTGGGGCAGAAAAGCCCTTGACTGTTGAGTGTCTAGGAGAGCCCCTATAAACACTAGAGTTTGAGAGGGAACGAGATGGGACTTTGGAAGATTTATTACAAATCCCAAGGGTGGCAGCACCTGCATGGTGTGCATGAGAGAAAGATTGACCTCTAGAGATGTGCTTGCTCGAATGAGCCAATCGTCTAAGTAGAGGAAGGCAAATATCCCTAGAGTCCTTAGGAATGCAGCTACAACTGCCATGCACTTTGTAAAGACTCTTGGGGCAGAGGCAAAGCCAAAAGGTAGGACTCTGTACTGATAATGTCTCCCCTGGAACAGGAAACGCAGGAACCTTCTGTGTACTGCGTGGATAAGAATGTGAGCATATGTGTCCTTTAGATCTAGAGAACAGAGCCAGTCCTGACTCTGGAGATAGGGGAAAAGAATACCTAGGGAGATCATCTTGAATTTCTCCCGAAGTAGATACTTTTTAGCTTTCTGAGGTCCAAAATGGGCCTGTATCCCAGTCTTCTTTGGAATGAGGAAGTAAGGAGAATAGAAGCCCAGACCTTGCTGGGAGAGTGGCACCTCCTCTATTGCACCCTGTGAGAGAAAGGAGTTGACCTCCTGCAATAACAGAGTGGTGAGAGGGGGTTGAGAACTGAACTATCTTGGAGGAGACTGGGGGGGTAGACTTCAGAAGTGAAGTTTGTGCCCCTCCCTTACTATGGAGACAGTCCAGTGTTCTGATGTTACAAGATGCCACCTGTTGACATAGTGACATAGTCTGCCAGAAATGCAGATGGGATCTGGAATCTCGGGGTCGGTACCAGCGTTGACAGGAAGGCAGACATGACCACAAAAAATAAGAAAAAAACAAATTTTCTGCTGTGACAGGAATTGCTTTTTGTCGGCTCCGTGGAAAATGATAAACTGAGGAGGGAGAGCTGGAAAGGCGGGAAGGCAGCCTGGGGAGCGTTCCCACGTGGGCTCCGATGTCACCCATATGTGAAGACTACATTCCTGCTTGTTGCTGGAGAAAGAAAATCTTATTCATGCTGCAATTATGGCAGGCCAATTTCCAGTTCTTTGGTAGATGCAATAAGTAAATCGACTCTTACAAGAAAATCAGTGCTTCGAGTGTTAGGAGTACCGTTAGATGAAGACTTGAATTTTGAAGCACATGTCAATTCTATTATTTCAAAATTGTTTTTTTAAGATGAGACAACTTAGATGGCTTCATCCTTTTTTTGCTCCAAAATATTTTCATATCTTGATACAAAGTACTGTGTTGGCCTTTTTAGACTATAGTAATTTAATACTGGTAAACTGTTCTAAATATCAGATAAAAAGACTACAATTATGTCAAAATATGGCAGCTAGATTGATTTTTGGTGGTTCAAAATATCAGACATTGCTTAACAAATTACATTTGCTCAAAATATCTGAATGGGTTCTTTTCAAATTTTACACGTTGTTGCACAGATTATTTTATGACTTAGTTCCAGTTCGCTTTTCAGATCTTATTCTTCCTCTGTTAATAATTAAGTCTAAGCACCTGCAGGAGGCACGAGTCCTTCTTTTTACATCTAATAAGGGGATTTACAGTAAGAAGTGATTCACTTATACTTTACCGTCTAAAGCAGCTGATTTGTAGTGTAAGTTACCGGTGAAGTTAAAAAAGATTTCAACGTTTATGTATTTTAGAAAAAACTTGAAAACATGGTTAAACCCTTCTTAATTTTTATTATATCTTTTTTTTCTATTCTTAATTTATACATTTTTTAATATTATATTTTGTGTTAAATTGCACTGATCTGATTATATTTGGAATGTAGCAATAAAGAAGCATATTTTAGACAGATTTTTTTTTTTAGATTTAGAATCCATTCACACTGACTCATCCTTTCACTCTCTCCCATGTCTATACTTAAAGAAAAGCTTTTCAGTCTACATATCTGATCTTTCCTGACACATCTGCCATTTTGCTACTGTGATTTCATCTAGTTTGGTCATCTCCTAAGCAAACTTAGGCTCCATTCCAGACAGTGATTCTATGGTCCCTCAAGAATAATTATGGTAGTTAATTGTATTTGATGAGATCACTCTGAGCAAGGAAATTAGATTGTTTCAGAGCAAAGACAGGAACTACTGTATTATAAAGCCATCAGGTGGCCTAAGTTGACAATCCAGGTCCTTTTTCCAAGGGACAGGTGTTCACTTAATCTAAAATTAACCGACACCAATGCCAGAAAGCTCAGACAGACTAGAGACTGAGCAGACATACAGACTGGATTACCCTCTCACTCTCAGCAGGCAACTAAGCTATAGAAGCAGAACAATATGGGAAAGTCTGCACCACAATTGCCTTTGCTTTATCTGTCTGTAAATAAGGAAAAGCTATTTACCTGTAGCATGTGTTCTGCAAAAACAGCAGGACACCAGTTCTCACACAAGTGATGCCATTCAACAGAGCTCTGGTTGGAGTGGTGTAAACCAGTGATTCTCAAACCTGTCCTGGGGACCATCAGCCAAGTCGGGTTTTCAGGATATTCACAATGAAGATACGTGAGAGAGATTTGCCTTCTATCTCCTTTATGTATTTATTATGGGTATCCTGAAATCCCAACTGACTGGTGGTCCCCCAGGAGAGGTTTGAGAACCACTGGTGTAAACAATGTTTAAGAGCAATGGAGAATGCATGCTCGGAATTCCTGCACAGAGCACCTCTGTAAGACCCAACATTTATACTAGGAGAATCATCTCCTAAAGGAGGCAGGTGGCTTTTATGAAGACTGTCCTTCAACACCTACCACCAGTATGAAACTTCACTTTCATCAAGGACAGGCAAGATAGCAATCCTCAAACATGGAAAAGAAACCAAAAGAATTTCAAAACAAGAGAAAATAATGCTTTAAAGGGTTAGATCAGCAAACAAGGAAAAATTGGCTAAATAACAAATATATGAAGAAATATAAAGAGTTACTCAGAAACCACAAGTAGGATTAAAATCTGACACAGGAATGGTTAAAGAGAGGTGAACCTAAGCCTAAAGATGACAGATTAATTGCAGTACAGGATAGTGGACTACAAACAACGTGGTTCACAGCCAGCATAGAGGCAAAAAAACCAGTAAAATCAGACAAATGGTAACATAGTAAATGACAGCAGGTAAGGCCCAGCATGTCCATCTAGTCTGCCCAGTAGAGCTGCATCTGCCTCTACATGCAGGTTACTCTCCCTCTGTGCCAGGCTGGTTACCGCTCTCTATGTATTTACCTCTGCAGGTTGCAGCAGGTTAATTCCTTCCTCTTGCTATATAGTGATCCTCTGTCTCTGGCCCATGCCTTTTTGAATTCAGTCACTGCTTTTGCTCCCACCACCTCTCTTTGGGAAGGCATTCCAGGCATCCACCACCCTTACTGTGAAAAAGTATTTCCTAATGTTGATTTTGTAGTACTGAACTGGAAATAATCATAAGTCTTGTTGCTAGGTGTGTCATGCTGATCCAGTCAGAGGATTTGTAAACTGAAAGGCACAATAAAGTAACAAGTCTCATCCACTTGGCCCGAATAATTATGTCAACTGCAAACATGATCATCTCGCTCGTTATTCCCATTTCCAGGTCATTTATAAATATGTTAAAAAGCAGCGGGACCTAGCACAGATCCCTGGGATACTCCACTATTCACCTTGAGAAAATTGGCTATTTAGCCCTACTCCCTGTTTTCTATCTTTTAACCAGTTCCTAATTCACAATAGTACACTGCCTCCTATCTCATGACTTTCTAATTTCACCAAGAGTCTCTCATGAGGGACCTTGTCAAAGGCTTTCTGAAAATCCAGATACACTATGGCCAACTAACTAGAAAACAATCTCTGTTCATACCCATACTAAAGAAGGCCATCCAGAAGATCCAAGATGGCTGCTGACAGACACACAGTGCTGTGTGCCTTTCCTTTGAATGCGTAAGAGCAAAGCTATTCAGGCTCTCAGCCCTCCAAGGCCCGGAAGCATCCTCTCCCTTACCTTCATCTGGTCCTTTGGATTCTTTCCTCATTTGTCCACAGCAGCAGCCAGGTTTACCAGTGTTACAGAGCCCCATTGGTGTCTCAATGGAGCAGGGCTGCTCCTTGAGTAGCTCGGGGCCAGAAATAACGTCACCGGTGCAGTGGCATCCCCCGAACGCCGCCTTGCTGGAGCAGGGAAGCCCTGAGAGTTTGGCGGCGGCACCAGTAGTTTCCTGAAGTGGTGGACAAACACCCGCTGGAGGGTCAGTTACAGAGCGGAGGAGGGCAGAATGTGAAGTGTTTTTTCCCGGTCATCTCTGCAGCCTATTGTGGGATACTCAACTGATACTTTGGCCCAGTTGGGTGGACCTCTGATGACTTCAAATTTCGGAAGCCGGATCGGGTCTGTTTGGAACTCCTGAAACCTTTTCTCTTGTTCGCTCTGAAGTTTTTACTTTGGAATCCATCTGGACAGCCATAGTTACACTTGGGGAAATGCTATTTCCCCAGATAAAGGCTCTGGCTGCTCAAATGCAGGAGAATACACAACGTTTACAGCAACATATAGAAGCAATTTCATCGTTACAGTTTTCTATGGTGGACTTACAAGCCAAGATGGAATAAGTGGAAGATGCAGCAGATTCCTTCCAAAAAGATGTTTGCGCTATTCAGGCAACGATTGAAATGCTAGAAAATTTCTCCAGATATCAGAATCTGAGACTTACTAACTTTCCCCAGTCTACTGTTATAAATGCAATGTTTTGGCATTGTTGGAATCATCCAGGTCTGAAACCTATAATTCATCCACTCTATTGGATACCTTTGCCCTATCTTCGGATAGGGATTGGTTTCTAAAAGTCTTTACATTCCAGATTTTTTCTTGGGCAACACAATGGTGGAGGAAGGAATTCCTCCTTTTCCAACCGGGTGTTCAGCAATTGGGCAGGCAATTTTTCCTTAAATTCACATGTAAATGTATGGTTAAGTTTCAATCAATTTCCTGAATTTTTTGATCCGAAACAATTGCTGGCATTTATGAATGCTTGTAGAGCAGCTTTCGTAGAGGTTCCCCCCACTGCATGAATGCATAATGCAATCCTGGTAATTCACCTATTATTTCCTTTATATTTTGGGCTTATCTGTTTGTTTTCCAGTATCTTCCCCTCCTTTATTGTGGACTGGTGTACGGGACAGAATTTAGCCGGTTGCAGTCTAATATGTGCTAATAATCTTTTATTCCACTATTTTAGCTGGATATAGATTTAAGTGTTTTGTCACCTTTTTTTTCCTGACAAGTATTTTTGTTATGCTTGTTTTTTTGTTTAAAAAGAGAAATATAAAATTAAAAAAAGGAAGGTGATCTGACTGACTATGGAAATTATAACATAACTGCTCTGATCCCACACGCCAGCAAGATTCTACTCAAGATCATTTAGTGTAGAGCACAACCATACCTGTAACGAGAACTGCCTGAAATGCAAGCAGGAAAGAGCAAGGAATAAGAGACATCATCGTGGATGTGAGATGGATCACTGAAAAAACAAAAGAATACCAAAAGGATATCTATATGTGTTTTATTGACTACAACAAGGCCTTTGCATTGAATAAATCTGGGCCACATTAAGAAGCATGGGTATACCAGAACACTTGATAGTTCTCATGTACAATCTTCACATTAATCAGAAGCAACAGTTTGAACAGAACAAGGAGAAACATAATAGTTTAAAATCAGCTAAAGGTGTAAGACAAGACTGCATATTTTTCCCGTACCTCTTGAGAGACTCCTGAGGAAACTAAGAAGTCATGAAATAGGAGACAATGTTCTATTGTGGCTAAGGAACTAGTTAAAAGAGAGGAAAAAAGAGAGCAGGGTTAAATAGGCAATCTTCTCAATGCAGGGTGAATAGTAGAGTAACCCAGAGAGCTGTATTGGGACCACATATTTATAAATGAACTGGAAAGAAGAACAATGAGCAAGGTCATTAAATTAACAGATGACACACTGGTCAACATTTAAATCGTTACTGACTTTAAAAGGCCCTAATCTGTAGTATCTTAGTAAGCTGAACACGAACATAACATTAAAAAATTATTGGCTCTCATTTTGAAGATATTGCATGTAGTTCATTTTTGACGTTTGTGATAAGGAAGCTTATCATAGTTCAGGAAGGAGCTGTAATAGAGGTGAATTGACTCTGAACAAGCAACCTGTCTTTGCTGGTAGAAATAATAAAACAGAATGTTTCCATAAAAGACTACCAGTCCCAGAATGCACCAGGTTTCAAACACCCTATAGAAGAGCTGAAGTGGGGAAACGTGTGTTCAATCAGGAGAACTATGAGGTAATCCCCAAGCACTCATCTCCAAGGGCAGGGCTTGATTCAGCACAGCTGAGCTGTGCTAGGGTGGAGTATCCCTCTAAACAAGTTAAAAGTAAAGCCTATTCTACAAAGAATCAGAAAGAGACGGAGCAGGAACAGAAGCAGACAGAGTTGGAGTTGATGAGGAACTCAGAGCTCAAGGACAGAGAGAGCAAGAAGCAGCGTGGAAGAAAGAAGAGGAAAGCATCTTGGAGGTCTAAAGGAGTTCATAGCAGTACGTGTGCTGGGAGTCATTCCAGAGGCAAGCATACTCCATTGGACTGGGGAAAGCCAGAGGAGTGGGGTTACAGAGCCAGGAATCTCCGGACAGCACCTGTGAGGGAGACGGCTGCATTTGGAAGGGGCCCTAAGACCAGTGCAAGAAGGTATGTGAAGAGAGACCCAGTGTCCAGGGATCTTGATTGGAAGGCTGGACATAAAAACTGGACTACATACTGGCCAGGAGTTCTGGAGAGGAACCCTAACAGCAATGGAAGCTCAGGTATGAACACTGATCTGTGCCCTAGCTCTTCACTTGGAAGACAGCAGGGAAACCAGTATTGTCCTGAGAGTGCTCCATTAAGAAATTCCCCTGAGCCAGTCCATGATATTGATTCTATGATAGTTGAAGAGGAAGGAGATATTATAAATGAACAGTGTGACTACATGGATTGCTCTCTGTCTAGGCTGCTGTGGTAATATACTTTCACAAATGCAACAACCATCAAAAAGAAATATATCTTGTTCTTTTATCTACCCAGAAAAGTTTACAAGAAAGCCTTTGGGTAGGATTTGAGACACGTATAGAAAGTAAACCAGCCAAGAGGTTTGCAGCTGGTTAATTGTTAGCAATTAAGCCTTGCATAATTGCACGTGGGCTCTAAAAGGACACTTCTGGGTGTGT
This sequence comes from Ichthyophis bannanicus, assembly GCA_033557465.1. Classification (NCBI taxonomy): domain Eukaryota; kingdom Metazoa; phylum Chordata; class Amphibia; order Gymnophiona; family Ichthyophiidae; genus Ichthyophis; species Ichthyophis bannanicus. The sequence continues at coordinate 1,282,076,697 of CM066033.1, read as the reverse complement.
GTGAAAATACAAGAAGTTATCCTTGAAAAAGAACAGTTTTTTATTCCTTTTTTTGGGTTTTGTTTTGTTTTTTGGAGCACTGCTAAAAGGTATTAGCAGGAGCCATTGAAAGACCTTTCTGTTCCCATCAAGGTCTTTATTGTTTGATTTGATTGCTTAAGAAGTTAAGTTGTTGTTCCTGATTTGTTTTCCTAAGTATAATACTGAAAGCAAGTATCCTTTTTGTGCTACCAAGTAAATCTGTGTGGGAGAAATAACCCCATAAATAAAATATATTTTCTTTGCTTAACACTCGAGCAAGCACAACTCATTTATTTGTGAACGGTTGATTCTGGTATGAATGGACTACATTTCCCACAATCCTTTGCAAGTCATACTAATATTTGCCTTTGCCAAGACTGTGGACATTCTCACCCAGCGCCCCCGTTTACACGTTTCACCATGAACATTTATCCAGTAGGACATCAACAACATCCCAAATAAGCCTTGAATGATGTAATATTGCATCACATTGCATAATACCAGCATGCACACATCATCCAGAGTTGACTGCATCATTTTCTGATGCAATGCAATACTACTGCCAGACGGCTGCTGAAGCCATCTGACGTCAGCAGTGTACTATAAGAAGTCGGAAAGGAAAGTAAGCTGGTATTCTGTTCCGATATTGAAAGCCTCATGAATGCCTTAAAAATCATTCATGACCCACAAGACTGGAGACTATTTATAGACTCTTCGAAACTGAGTCTGAAGGCTGTGCTTTTGAACAATGGAAACTGTCTTCCATCTATTCCAGTAGCGCATGCCATCCACATGAAAGAGACATACGATAACTTAAAGCATCTACTGACTTCCATTAACTATAACAAGTACAGATGGCACCTCTGTGATGACTTGAAGGTAGTTGCCCTTTTAAAGGGACTGCAGCAGGGATATATAAAATACATGTGTTTCTTATGTGAGTGTGATAGCCGAGCAAGGGATTGGCACTACTTGCGGAAGGAATGGAATCACAGACAAAATGTAACAGTTGGAGAGAGGAGTATGCAGCACCCAGCATAGAAGCGGCGCCACCGCACTTTTGATTTCAAGTGCGGTGGCGCCGCTTCTATGCAGTTTAACAGTGCGTTTTTCTGAGCAATACCATGAGTAGCATTGTGGCATTATAGGAACACACTGAGTTCAGGTGTCAATTTACTATACAGGCGTTCCTATGTTTTTAAAGGAGGAGTAATTTACAGTATTAGAAACATACAACATACAGCCATCACTTGCCCCTGAGGAAGGTTTTTACGAAACACGGCCAGTGTCGGGCCGGTGGCTGGAGTGGAATAAAGAAATAAAAAGTTTTTTACTTCACGTCTTTTCGTTGCATTCCACATTTCTTACTGAGAGTTCACTTGAATACTGGTAGACTTTGCTGATACTAGGCCCTGAGTGACTATTAAATTTAAACTACAAGCTCTCTGCTGGGTATGAAATGTAACCAGAAAGTTCTCTTCTGTGTTTTAAATTTAAACTTAAACTGCTGCTACTAGGCCTTGACTGATTTAACAAAAAATAGTGGGTTCACAGATTAATTCGCTTTAATACAAAGAATTTTTCAGAAAATTCCCAGAAGTATAAACTCACAATTGCAGATCTCTATTCAGAAGTAACAGTCCCCTTTTCTAGTCCTTCAAGACTCAATGAAGAGGGCTTTGTTGCAAAGTGTCCAAGAGCCTGTTCCGCCTTGCTTGTTCAAGTAGAACATGGCTACCTGATTGTCCATCTGGACTAGAACTATGCGGAAGCAAAGGTGGTCATGGAATACTTTGAGAGCATTGTGGATCACTCTGAGTTCCAGCAGATTTATGTGGAGTTCTGACTCCTGATGAGACCAAAGACCCTGAGTGGAAAGGTTGTCCAGATGAGCTCTCCAGCCCAGTATGGACGCATCCATCATCAGGGTACATTGATGTGGAGGCTTCTGAAAAAGGTGACCCCACGTGAAGGTGTCCTGGGGATTGCCACCACTGGAGAGACAAGATGAAATATGTAGAGAATATTATACTATCTCCTAAACGACCGGATGCTTAAGACCGCTGGGAAGCCAGGGTCCATTGAGCTGCATGCATATGCAGATGAGCGTATGGAACCACATGTACAGTAGGTGCCATATGGCCCAGGATTTGCCACATTTCTCGAACAGTGAGAAAGGTCTTGAGGCATGCTTGGGATGCAAGCTGAATGAGTCAAGCACAGCCCTTGACTGTTGAGTGTCTAGGAGAGCCCCTCTAAACTCTAGAGTTTGAGAGAGAATGAGATGGGACTTTGGAAGATTTACTACAAATCAAGTGTTGCAGCACCTGCATGATGCACATGACAAAAAGATTGGCCTCTAGAGATGTGCTTGCTCGAATGAGCCAGTCGTCTAAGTAGGGGAAGATAAATATCCCTAGAGTCCTTAGGCATGCAGCTACCACTTTATTTATTTTATTTTATTTATTTAAAGTCTTTTCTATACCGCGCTTTTCAAATTCAGCTCGGTTTACAGGAAACAACAACTTTGTCCAGTCACAGAGGCCCACACTGGACTTACAGAGAATAGGGTTGGTAAACTTGGGTTGAACTGGGTAAACTATATACAGGTTCTAGACTAGGTATTTACATTCTTGGTTACTATAAACAATCTTAGTTACTATGTGCATGGTCCTCTTCAGGTTCTGGTAGAGCTAACTTGTTGTGCCAGTGTCATGTATAGTGGGTGGCGTGGGGTTGTTGTTTAGTTGACTGGGGACGAGTGGTCGTTGTGTGGTGCCATAGTGTTGCATGAAGAGGTGATGTTTCAGGGCCTTTCTGAAAGCTGTGATGTCTGTAATGGACTGGATGTTAAGTGGGAGTGCATTCCAGTACGGGGGGGCGTAGTACTCGAAAGCTCTCTTTTTTGTTGACTGCGAGCATTTTGTGATCTTGCTGGGAATACTCAGGGTGTTTACTATGACTGATCTTCTTGCTCTATTTGTGGGAGTGGGGGTGATGAGGTCAGTGATGGAGGCGGAGGTGATTCTATTGATGGCTTTGAATGTCATCAGCAGGGTCTTAAATGTGATTCTACACTGGACTGGCAGCCAGTGAAGGTGCTTCAGGATTGGTGTTATGTGGTCTCTCCTGGATGCCCCGTGTAGAATTCTGGCTGCGGCATTCATGGCTAGTTGTAGTGGGATCAGCGAGTATTTTGGTAGTCCCTGTAAGATGATATTGGCATAATCGAAATGGGGAATGATTAGTGCCTGGTAGACTGTCCTGAAGTCATCTGGGTCTAGCAGGGGTTGTAGGTGGCGGATTGTGCGAATCTTGAGATATACTGCCTTGACGGTGTTATTTATATGGGCTTTCATGTTCAGTTGTTGATCGAGTGTTATCCCTAGGTAGCGGATGGTTGGCTTGCTATGAAGTTCAGCGTCTCTTATTTTTAGTACCGCCGGTGGTGTGAAGGATGGATCTCTGATAATGAATAGTGCTTCAGTTTTCTTAAAATTTATCCTAAGGTTTTGGGTGTATAGCCAGTCTGCTATAGCGCTGAAACAGGTGGTTAGTGTTGAGAAATCCGGGTGGTCGGTGGTGAATGGCGTATAGAGTAATATATATTGGAGTGGAGGAGTGGCCTAGTGGTTGGGGCAAGGTACTTCAGGCTGGAAGGTCGGGGGTTCAAATCCCACTAGAGGACAGCAACCTTGGGCCGGAAGGACTGGGGTTTCTAGTCCCACAGGTGCTCCTTGAGGTCTTGGGCAAGCCACTTAACCCTCCATAGCCCATGTTCCCTGTAAAATAGTTATCTCCAAGTTATAATGCCCTGTTCAATGTAATTTCAGTTTGTTCAATGTAAACCGCACTGATGCAGAATAGCGCGGTATATAAGAGAATGTAAATAAATAAATAAATAATATGTCGTCAGCATATGCAAGGCATGAGATGCCGAAGACTTGGGCAAGTGTGCAGATGGGCTGCATGTATATGTTAAAGAACAGTGCAGAGAGGGAGGATCCCTGTGGAACACCTTGTTTTTGCTGGAACGGTTTGGAAGTTGTAGATCCTGTCCTCACATGCTGCCATCTGTCTGAAAGGTAGGATTCGCACCATCTCAAGGCTGTGTCTTGGATGCCTTTCTCTGCCAGCCGTTCCATGAGTAGTATGTAGTCCACGGAATTGAACGCTGCAGCGATGTAAGGAAGATTAGGGCATAGCCTCCTCTGGTTTTGTTCAGGCCGGTGGTTAGAGTATTGAAGAGGATGGTTAGTAGTGTCTTGACCCCATGTGCTTCTCTGAATCCATGTTGGCATGGGTCTAGGGGTGCGTTGTTCTCAATGTGATTCTGGATTTGTTGTTGAGCGATCTTTTCAATTATCTTGGTCATTAGAGGGATACTTGAGATCGGTCTGTATGAATCAACTTTCTGGGTGTCCAGCTTGCAGTTTTTTATTAGCGGTCTAATGGATGTTTGTTTCAGGATATGTGGGAATGCTCCCGTACTGAAGGAGAGATTAATGATTTTGCTTAGGAATGGGCTGAATTCCTTGCACCGTGACTTTATCCAGAACACTGGGCAGGGGTCGTTTGGCACTGTGGTGGTGTTGAGGACGGTGCGAAGGCAGTTAATGGTGTATGGTGCTGTGGCTTGTTCACAGGGGTGGGTGGTGGTGCTCTCACAATCTGAATTGTTTTTGACTGTAGGTAATCCGCGTATTCTTGTGGCTCTGGCATGTTTTGTTGGGCGGGGGAGGTTTCCTTTGTGAGGGTCCTTACAATGCTAAATAGGTCCTTAGGCTTATTTAGAGAGCGTTGCAGTAATGTTGCATGGTAGCATCTCCTTGTTGCGTTTACTTTGTTGCGGTGTTTCTCCAGGTTTGTGTTGTAGTTGTCCAGGTTTTCAGTGGATCATGAGCATCGCCATTTTCTTTCGAGTTTTCTTAAATGGCGAAGTGAAGTCAGTAGCTTGGGGGAGTACCATGGAGTGGGCTTCCTTTTTCTTGGTGTTTCCTCTCTGGTGGGTTGGTTTGCAATGGTGTTGAGACTGCTATTCCATACAGAGAGCATGTCTTCAAGATTGGCTTCTGTGAGGTCGAACATCGGTAGGGTTTTGGAGAGTATCTCTTCCTTGTTGAAGTGTCTGAATTTTGTTTTTGGATAGGTGTTGGTTGCTGGTTTGATTCTTGTCTGCTCCTGTTGGTTGGGTAATTGGAACAGTATTAGCTTACGGTCCGACCATCGGACTGCCGTGAGTGAGGTGGCAAGTGTATGGTCTTGACTTACAGCCGTTTGCGGAGCGAATATGAGGTCCAGCTTGCTTCCCTTTGTGTGGGTGGGCTCTTTGATCACTTGCACGTAGCCCTACTGTCTGAGGGCATCCTGGAGGGAGGAGGCGTGCTCTTCAGGCAGTGACGGGAGGTTGAGATCGCCCATAAGCCAGTTAAGCATGCGTGGGTTCTTGGTGTTGCAGGCAAGATCTATTATCGTTGATAAGTCATCTGGGGACGCTGATGGAGGTCGGTAGATTAAGTTGATGGAATTGTGTCTGTTTGATATGGTTATGTAGTCCAGATGTGTGGTGTTATTAGCAGTGGTCTGTTGGAATTGTAGCTCGGTTTTCGTGAGTGCTAGAGTTCCTCCCCCCCTGCGGTTGTCCCTGTTGCAGGCGTGAGCTGAGAAGTTGGGTGGGGTAAGTTGGTTCAGGATGGCAATGTCGGCTTCTGTGAGCCACGTTTCTGTAATTAATAGAATGTCTACGTTATAACGGGATATGAGGTCAGATATGATTGGCCATTTCTTCTGGACTGAGCGAGCGTTTATGAGGGCGCAGTTCAGATGGTAGGGTTGATGTTGTTTTCTTGGTGGTGATCTTTTGGAGTGCTGGAGTGATATGTATAGTAGGTGTGGGCTTTGGTTGTGTCTGGGTTCTGCTTCCGGGTGCCGGAGAGTGTCTGCCCATCTTCTCCTGGTACTCCGTAAGGTTGGTATGGGGTTGCCGGCCGCTGTGAAGGCAACGGCGCTATGGAGTAGGCTATATAGGAGGTATATGTTGATTGCTGTGATAAGGGAGGGCGTCATCTTGAAAGCTTGTTGTGATGGCACTTAACTGTTGTGTAATGTATGTTTGGAATTCAGGTACTATGGTAGATTTCAGATTCTGTGGTAGTATGACGGTAGATTCTGAGTCTGAGGCATTACAGAGGTAGATTCTGATTCAGAGATTGAACAATGGTATATTCTGATCCTAAGACAATATTATGGTAGATTCTGATTCTAAGGCAATATAAAGGTAGATCCTGGATCTAAGACAGTACAATGGTAGATTCTGATTTTAGCGACAGTACAATGATGGATTCTGGTTCTAATGTAGTACAATGGTAGATTCTGATTCTGAAAGTAGTACAATGGTGTATTCTTATTCTAAGGCAGTACAGTGGGCGATTCTAAATCTAGACAGTATGGCTGTGGATCCTGGTCCTATGGCGTTACAGAGGTATTGCACAGAACCATGTTGGTTTTCTTGCTTTGATCTTGCGGAACATTAGATGTGATAAGTATGGAAGTCCAGGGCTCTGCATGGGCTTGGTGCAGCTCTTACTTTATGTGTGGCTACAGCTTTGCTTATACGGAGTCATTAGGATGAACTTGGAAATGGTAAAAGAAATTTCATACCTTGTTTGAGGCTGATGGATTTGGTATACGTGCTTGATCGGAGAGGGAGGGTGCCGGCTTTTGTTGGGATTCTACGTCTGTGGGCAAGTCTCGTTGGTGTCTTGTGTCCGGCAATGTTGCTGGCATGGGTGAGGATAGACTAGGGGCCTTCTCAGGGCTGCCACCTAAGGGCCACGCCAAAGGGCCCTCTGGCGAGGCCCTCAGACGCGGGCCCACCAGGCGCGGGCGCGCCCGATGGCGCTTCCTTAAATGCAGGCGGCGTCTGCCCCAATTGGGCAGCACGCCAAGATGGAGGCTGTTCCCGCCGCTTCTGCCGCTGCTGGCCCTCGATCCCCGGAGGGGAGAGGTGCTGGTGGTGGCTGGAGGGCTTCTCAATCGTGCACCCGATGGCACTTCCTTAAATGCAGGCGGCGTCTGCCCCGATTGGGCAGCACGCCATGATGGAGGCTGTTCCCGCCGCTTCTGCCGCTGCTGGCCCTCGATCCCCGGAGGGGAGAGGTGCTGGTGGTGGCTGGAGGGCTTCTCAATTGTGCACCCGATGGCGCTTCCTTAAATGCAGGCGGCGTCTGCCCCGATTGGGCAGCACGCCATGATGGAGGCTGTTCCCGCCGCTTCTGCCGCTGCTGGCCCTCGATCCCCAGAGGGGAGAGGTGCTGGTGGTGGCTGGAGGGCTTCTCAATCGTGCGCCTGATGGCGCTTCCTTAAATGCAGGTGGCATCTGCCCCGATTGGGCAGCACACCAAGATGGAGGCTGTTCCTGCCGCTTCTGCCGCTGCTGGCCCTCGATCCCCGGAGGGGAGAGGTGCTGGTGGTGGCTGGAGGGCTTCTCAATCGTGCGCCCGATGGCGCTTCCTTAAATGCAGGCAGCGTCTGCCCCGTTTGGGCAGCACACCAAGATGGAGGCTGTTCCCACCGCTTCTGCCACTGCTGGCCCTCGATCCCCGGAGGGGAGAGGTGCTGGTGGTGGCTGGAGGGCTGTGAGGAGCCCAGCCCTCCGGTCGTCCTTCTGCAGCCCCAGAGGAGGACCACTATCATGCACTTTGTAAAGACTCTTGGGGCAGAGGCGAGGCCAAAAGATAGAACTCGGTACTGATAATGTCTCCCCTGGAACAGGAAATGCAGAAACCTTCTGTGTTATGCATGGGTAAGAATGTGAGTATATGCGTCCTTTAGATCTAGAGAATAGAGCCAATCCTAACTCTGGAGATAGGGGAGAAGAGTACCTAGGGAGATCATCTTGAATTTCTCCCGAAGTAGATACTTGTTCAGTTTTCTGAGGTCCAGGATGGGTCTGCATCCCCCTGTCTTCTTTGGAATGAGGACATAAGGAGAATAGGAGCCCAGACCTTGCTGGTAAAGTGGCACCTCCTCTATTGCACCCTGTGAGAGAAGGGAGGTGACCTCCTGCAATAACAGAGTGGTGAGAGGGGGTTGAGAACTGAACCCTCTTGGACAAGACTGGTGGGGAAGACTTCAGAAGTAAAGTTACTAACTATGGAGAGAGTCCAGTGTGCTGAGGTTACAAGATGCCACCTGTGGGCAAAGTGACATAGTCTGCCGGGAATGCGGATGGGATCTGGAATCTCCAGAGGCAGGATGGCTATGTTCTCTAGAAAGGAGTCAAAGACCCTGAGGAGGTTGGGTCTGCTGGGTTGGCTGAGGTCTGGGAGTCTGAGCCTTGCCTTTTTGGGAAGCATGGATGGGACAGTGCACCACAAAAGTGTAAGGGTAGTAATTCTTTTTCTTATTGAAAAAAGGTTTCTTCTATGTATTTTTCTTAGCTGGGCTGGCAGTAGATCTAGAAAGTCTATTAAGAGTGGTGCTCTCAGATTCTAGCTGAGAAGCCTTATCCTGGCAGTCTTTGCCAAAAAGGTTTTCATCTGTGCAAGGTATATTACCCAGCTTTTCTTGAACCCACTGTTCAAGATCAGAGACTTGGAGCCAAGCAATCCTGCGTGCACCAATGCATATAGCTGAAGTTCTGCATTCAAAACAGTCAAAGGTTGCCCTGTTAACAAATTTGGAAACATTTTGGGCATGTTTCCCCAGGGTGATATAGTCAGCTCTCTTGTCATCATGGAGAAGAGGAACCATCAACTCCAAATCCCTAGCCACCTCCCTAAGGAACATACCCATGTAGAGTATGTAGGAACTGATTCTAGTCGATAACATGGAGGCCTGAAAATATTGACGACCAAAAGCATCAAGGGTTATCGATTTCCTGCCTGGAAGGTTCGAGGAATGTGTCTTAGCACTGTTAATTCGATGCATTGCCGATTCCACCACCATGGAATGGTGTGGTAATTGTGTCTTCTAGAAGCCGGGGCACTCGGTACATCGTATCGAGCCTTCGAGTATGTGGAGAGATGGTTAAGGGTGTCTCACACATTTAAAGCATACTGTAAGGTCATGAAGTATTCGATGAACAGGGAGAGTAGCAGCTTCCTTTGGGGCTGCAGGGTGTTGAAGAATTTCAAGCTCCTCAGCCCTAGGTTCCTTCTCCGAAGTCACCGTTATAGACAGGCACCGAGCAACATCGCAGATAAAGTCTTGAAAAGACATGTCCTCTGGAGGGGACATGCGACGTTGTGGGGACGGAGATGGATCCTCCGGGAGAGTTCTCATTTCCCGGGTACTGGCTGATTCGTCATCCGACGAATCCGAGTCCGAAGACTGGAAGTATCGACGGGCAGGGTGCTCGCGCTCTGCACGTACTCGATACCGCTCAAAGCCGGTATCTGAAAGTTGCGGTGCCGAAATCTCGGTACCGGAGACAGATTCAAGGGTCAGCATGGATGGTAGCATGGTAAGCAGCAAAAACGTCAATGCAGGCACTTTCAATACCATCGTTGGTACCAACGGCTGAGGAATCGACTGTAGAGGCTTTACCGGTACAGAAGCCGCCAGTAAGGCCGCTATGCTCCGCTCAATAGCCAGGATAAATTGATCCATGGAGTTTGCCAATGGTTGGGTATCAGTACCGGAGTTGCGGGCCACCATCCCAGAGCATGGCACCAAGAGCTCTCTGGAGGTAGAGGCATCGAGAACATCCTGGGACCCTACTAAGGCTTTGGAGGCAAGGATCTCCCGCTGGGGTTGTTTGGCCGGTGTGTGTCCCTCCAGGGCAATGCCTACGGCATCTCGATGCTTAGGAGATCTACCCTTGGATGAAGACCTGGATTTCGATACCTGAGATTCCTGGGAGGAAGATGAAGCTCTCAATGACGTGGATGCTAACGACATTGCATCGGTGGCAAAGAGAGTGCAGAGTTTCACAGCTCTGTTCAGCAGGCCTCTCTTTGTCATCTTCCTACAGAGAGTACATTCTGACGGTTGATGATCCAGTCCTAAACATTTTAGACACCAGTCATGGGTATCCGTGGCTGAAATTGTACTGCCACATTTGGAACACTTCTTACAATCACTGGCTGGTTTATCCATTTTGGGAAAGAAAGGTCTGAGCCTAAGATGGCATCGATGCACCCTGAGGGAAGAAGTTTCTCTACTCAGAAAAGTTTGGGGTTTTTTTAAAAGAAAGAAAGGAATAAAGTAAACACTGACAGGGTTGGTACCAGCATCGACGGGAAGGCAGACGCGACCACAAAAAATAAGAAAAAAAACGAATTTTCTGCGGTGACAGGAATTGCTTCTTGTTGACTCTGTGGAAAATGAAGAACAGAGGAGGGCGAGCTGGAAAGGTGGGAAGGCAGCTACACAGGTGCAGTGGGATGCTTCCCAAAGCTTTCCTATTGGATGCTGGGGAGCGTTCCCGCACGGGGTCCATCGGTACCGACGTCACCTCATATGTGAAGACTACATTCCTGCTTGTTCCTGGAGATGCAGTGGATTTACCGGGTCCTATTTAATAATGATTTAAGGACCTTTCTTCCAGGAACTTGTCCAAACCTTTTTTAAGCCCAACTACATCAACATCTTTTACTACATCCTCCGGTTACAAATTCAAGAGTTTGATTACTCATTGAGTGAAAAAATATTTTCTGTTATACTATAGCTTCATTGCGTGACCTCTAGTCTTTCTACTTTTTGATGGCATAAACAATCGATCTGCGTTTACCCGTTCCACTCCATTCAGTAATTTATAGACCTCTATCAAATCCTCCCCTCAGCCGTCTCTTTTCCAAGTTGAAGAGCCCTAACCTTTTAAGCCTTTCCTCAAGGGAGGCGTGGCTCAGTGGCTCAGCCCGGAGGGTTCAATTCCCACATAGGGACAAGTAACCTCAAGCCAGAGTTACTGGGGTCTCTAATCCAATGTCCACTCCTTGTGGCCTTGGGCAAGCCACTTAACTCTCCATTGCCTCAGGTATGCTTAGACTATGAGCTCTTCGGTGACGAGGGAATAAAAAGTGCCTGATAGAATACATCTGTAAACCGCTCTGATATACACAGTAAAGGGCAGTATATCAAGTGCCTAAAAACCAAACCAAACCATACCATAGGGGTTTCCTTCCATCCACTTTACCATTTTTGTTGCTCTTCTCTGTATCTTTTCTATTTCTGCTATATCCTTTTTAAGATATGGCGACCAGAATTGCACACAGTATTCAAGGTGCGGTCACACCATGGAATGATGTAGAGGCATTATAATGTCTGCGGTTTTATTCTCCATTCCTTTCCTTATGATTCCTAGCATTCTATTTACTTTCTTGGCCACCGCTGCACACTGGGCAGAGGGTTTCAATGAATTAACCACTATGACGCCTAAATCTTTTTCCTGGGTCATGGTTTGTAAGGTGGTACCTTGCATCATGTAACCAAAGTTTGGGCTGTTCTTTCTTAAGTGCATAACTTTGCTGTTAACTTTTCACGGCTATTAATTCACACGTGGATTGTGAGAAACTGCAAGGGGGCCTTGTGTGACTGAGAGATTAGGAATCTAAATGGCAGATGAAATTAATGTGGATAAATGAAAAGTGATGCACATAGTGAACAATAATACAAATTATAGCTATACGATACAAGGTTCCACATTAGGAGGTCACCACTCAGTAAAAGGCGTAGTCATGGACAATACATTGAAATCTTCTGCCTAATGTGCAGCATCAGCCAAAAAAGGAAAGAGAATGTTATGAATTATTTACAAAGTAATGCAGAATAAAACAAAAAAAATATCATAATGGAGTGGAAGAGTAACCTAATGGTTAGAGCACTGGCTTGGGAACCAAGAAACCAGGGTTTGATTCCCACTAGCACTCCTTGTAGCCTTGGGCAGGTCTCTTAACCCTCAATTGCCTCAGAAAATCCAAGTTATCAATGTCCCTGTTTAATGTACATTACCAAATTTAAGTTACCATGTAAACCGCTTTGACGGAAATGATAAAGCGGTATTAAAAATAAATAAATTTTAAAAACACCCTGTTAAATAAAGAAATAATTCCTCTGTATCGCTCCATAGTGCAACCATACATGAATATTCTGGTCGCCTTATCTCAAAATCAGAAAAACTGCAGAGAAAGACGACCAAAATGATAAAGGGGATGGAATAATAGCCCTATAAGGAAAGGCCCAAGAAGTTAAGGCTTGGAGAAGAGACGACTGAGGTGCGATATGATAGGGATCTAGAAAATCCTGAGAGGAGAGGAACAGGCAAATGCAAACAGGTCTACTTTAACAACAATTTATGGCCTTTTCCACCAGGAATTTGTCCAAACCTTTGCAACTTCATGGTGTGTCCCCCAGACTTTGTATTTTTTGAAAGAGTAGCAATTGATTTATCCCTGGGGATAAATGGAATCTGTCTATTTTTTGGGATATGCCAGATACTTGTGACCACTGTTGGAAACAAGATACAGGGTTTGATGGACCTCTGGTCTGACCCAGTATGGCATACCAAAACTCGTAGCCACACTTTCATCACTTCCTGTTAAGGCTACTGCAACCTGCTCCTCTCAGATTTCCCACTTAACCACCTCTCTCCACTTCAATCTATTCAAACCTCAGCTGCATAACTTATCTTCAAATAGTTGTTATACTCACATAGCCCCTCTTCTCAAGAAACTTCATTGGTTTTCTATCCATTCCCGCATATAGTTCAAGCTTCTCTTAGTTACCTATAAATGCATTCCACTTTACAGTTTCTCTCATTTCATCTCTCTCTCTATCCCTTCTCAGAGATTCTGCTTGTCAGGTAAGCCTCACTTACTTATGCCCTTCTCCTCCACCGCCAACTCCAGATTTCATTCTTTCCACCTTGTTATGTCATATGCCCGGAACAGACTTCCTGAATGGGTCCATCATACTCTCTCTCTGCCCTTAATCAAATTTATCCTAAAAGCTCCCTCCCCTGATGCACTGGAAAGAGACACTGGGACAGCTGATATTGACATTGCTGGCCTTCAAGACGCTGCTTCCAAACATTACTAAGCTTTCCAAGAATGGTTGAAATTCTGTCTGCGCCAATATTGATGCATCTAATGCAGCATTGCTTGCTAAATGGCAGTAAGAGTGGCAATATCCTCCTGGGTCACTTGAGGTGTACCACTGTGATTTGGGTCTCTGAAGACTGCTGTATGCCTTCAGATGTAGAACAGATATGCTAGAGGAGTGGCATGGCTACCATCAATAGTTCACAGCATCAAAAACCAGTAAGGATAGACAGCATGACATTGCCTTCACAATGAATTGCATCAGTGTCCTTCAATGCTGGTGTCGATGCTGCAGAGTCCTTTGCATGCACTGGCCCTCTATCAATGCTTAATCTAAAGCTGGAAGAGATGCTTCTTCAATGTTGATACATCGTTTGTGTCTGATGCAGCTTCAGGACCCTTGGAGATCAACGTCAGTGGAACTGATCAGAATGGATAGGTTCTTGACAGCCTTGAAGGCCTCTAGCTTTCATCTCTGCCTAGAAAAAGCATCTACTTGGATGATATGGGTTCAAAAGCTATTTAAATAAAATAAATAAATAAATCTACTGAACGGTGAAACACATTTGGGGATATTGTTTATATTTATTTATTATTTCAACAGTTTTTTAGTCTCCTAAGCCAAAAAGAAATTTGCCCAAACTAAAATACATTTAATGACACACATCAGATGAGACATTTAAACACAGACCTGTGGGAGTTTGTGTACAATATGGTGCCGCCGCACCAGGTGCAGTTCTTGAAGCCGCTGGCCTTCTTCATCCTTTGTACCATCAGCTGAAAAATAGCCGCAGCAAAATCAAATTACTCAATGTTGGAAAAGGAGACATCAGATATTACTTGCTGCACAAATGCCAGTGCAGGCTGCAGCAACGCAAAAAAATCATGATGACTTAAGACCAACAGGAAAAAATGTAGCTAGGATTTTCTAAAGGGGAAAATGAGCCAGAAAAAGGTGGCAACACAGCAAAGACACACTAAACTTTTACCCGACTGAGGACTGAATAAAAACATGATCTCTGGCCTTTCTGGAAAAAGAACAAAGGTGTCTCTTATAATAATGCTGATATGGAAATTCACGTACATGCTCAGTACAGCAGTCTCAAAAGCTCTCATGTTTTTTACACCGCTCCAACCTGGTGCCATCAGATGCCACCCATTTATAAAGATAGCTATCCTCAAAAAAAGGCCTTCAATTTCAAGTGCTAGCATCTGTCAAGGGTACTAAATTAAATTCACTAAAAAAGAAATAGACGGTCTGAAAATTAAAATTTATTACAAAAATAAACTTGGGTCAACTAAACATGACTTGCCCCCTTCCCAATCTCCCCCTGCTCCACTGGCAGTGTTTCAGCCTGTTTCGTCACAGTTCAGCACTCTGGTCAGCTCCTGTGTTGGACAGACAGTTCAAACCCAAAATTAATAGCGCTTTTCAAATTTTTGAAACATGCTAAAAAATTGCACCATCGGCCAGAAGCAGCTTGTTCCTGGACTCAGTGGCATAACAATGGAATCTTGACAATCTTCTGAGATACTGCTATATTCCTCAGCTTTGCAGTTTATTTAATTCTCCAGACATCCACTTCAAGATTTAAGCCTTTTCATCAAAGCATTTACTGTCATCACTGCTCTTGCTTCCTGTCTCAGCCATTCAGTGATGCTTCCTTCAGTGACATCACTTACGATAGATGCATCATGGGAGCTTGAAATGCCTCCACCCATTTCATTATTCTTTACGTATTAAAATTCTGAGCCAATACGTAAATAAAAACAAGAGGAAAAATATGGTTCTCCAAAGAAGTTGCTGCACAAATAAAGGCAAAAATCACAGCTTTCACAAAACTCATAAGATCGAAAAAAAGGGAATACAGAAAAGAATGCAGGATAAAGCCAAAAGAGAGAGAAATAAGGATGACAAAGGCCAAGGCAGAAGAAAAGATGGCTAAAGATATGAAGCAAGGAGACAAAACCTTTTTCAGGTATATTCAGGAGAAAATGATGGCCAGAGATGGAATTGCAAGACTTGAAAGTGCTGAGGACAGATACATGGGAAGTGATATGGAAAAAGCAAAAATGCTAAATACTTTTGTTCTTTATTCACAAAAGAAAATTCTGGAGAAAGCCCACATATAATTGACAAATATACAAATGGGAATGGAGTAGATGCCACACCATTCAAGGAAAAAGATGTTTTTGAATATTTTGCAAAACTGAAAGTGGACAAGGCCATAGGATTGGATGGGATAGACGCCAAAATGCTGAGAGAGCTCAGAGGGATTCTGGCAGGGCCTTTAAAGTACGTGTTTAATAGATCTTTAGAGACAGGAGAGGTTCTTATCTCTCCCTACACCCCTTCTTGGGAACTCTGCTCTTCTGGCAGATTGCTTCTTTTCCACTGCCACCTGTAGCAGGTGCTCTCTGTGGATAGCTGACGTCCTCAGATGCAGCCCACACGGGAACGCTCCCCAGCTTCTATTAGACCCTTTTGGGAGGCTCCACCATGCCTATGCACCTCCTTCACACCTGCTGCCATGGCGCCATGATGCCTCAGCATGATAACATAGCTGTAATAGAAGACAACTCCTCGGGGAGGTGGGAGGATTGTGAGGATGTATTCCTGCTGCCCACAGAGAATACCTGCTACAGGTCAGCAACTACCTTTTTCTCCATGAACAAGCAGGAATAAGTCCCCACATATGGGACTCACAAACTACAGGTTACCGAAAACTGAGGCAGCCACCGAGAAGCCCAACAGGGTCAACTCAATTGCAAAATGACGAGAGGTCAAAAGAACTCAACCACCAGCTATACATAAAATGAGTGATTTCTCACTTCCTCCTTTTCTTTTCTTTTTTTTGGTAGCCTAGACAAAAAGAATGGGCCTAGGGCGAATGGAGTTGAATTCTAATCCCCAATCTGAACCTGGAGAAGAGATTGAACAAAGTCACTGTCAAACAACGGGAAACCCTGTCTAGACAATAGTGAGATGGCTATGTGTGCACAGAGATCACAGCGCAACCATGAGTAACTCCTCCTTGAGACCAGAGCAAGCTGGTCATCAGCACAGTTATGCCCAGACCCTGTGAGCATTGACATGACCATGAAGGCTCAGGTCTACTGGGGCATAAGCAAAAGGGATGCGGTAACCAGTCAAAATGACCAAGCACACCTAGAATGGCAAGAGCGTGCCTGGGAGCGGCAGTCCCTAGATCACTGGGGTCCAAGGACAAAGCTGGAAGCACTCTCTATGGCTTTTGCCCACTCAAAGAAAAGTTAGAAGCTTGCCTGCAGCCACACTCGCACCACACAGCTTCCCCCTAGTGGGCATGGGGTTTTGGAAAAATGTTGGTAGAACAGTTGACTGATTAAGATGGAAACTGAAACCATCCCCAGAGGAATTCCAGAGGAGTATGGAGGAGTAGACTAGCATTATGAAACTTGGTGGATAACCTTTGGAATCTGAAGCTCACTCCCTTGCATGGCAAGAGACCACCACCAAACAATACCTTCAGGACACAAATTGCAGAGAGTAGGAATAGAGAGAACTCAAGGAAGCTCCCAGGAGCTGCCGAGGAAACACATCAAGGTCTAAAGACACTGCCGGAGGGCTGCAAGAAGACTTCCAGAGAAGCAACTTCTGCATGGAGGGAACTCAAAAGGCCATGCCAAGATGGCCATCAGTTCCACACCACAGTGGTAAATTCCATCTGCAGTGAGGCGGATCTCGCCAAAGATGGACCGAAGTCCCCACATAGAGAGGTTGCAGAAGATATTCCAGCAGTCATTTTTTATTTATTTTATTTATTTCAACTTCTTATATACCGCACTCTTCGACATCAGCGCGGTTTACAGATAACATGAAGAAACCAGAACAACAGGCTGTTTGGTGTTACATATAACAGGAGTATCAACTTGGATAACATGGGAGAACTATTTACATGGAGTATATAATCTATTAACTAGATAACATGCTCGAACTATTTACATAAAATTAGCAGGAAGGAGAGAGGCTGTGGATTTGTGGGTTGTATTAGGGTGGGGCTATTATGTTACGCTTCATGTGGGGTAGAATTTGATGAAAAGGTGCAGTTTAAGGGCCTTTCTGAACTGGGTTAGGTTGGTTATGGCGCGGAGATCAGGTGGGAGAGAATTCCAGCATTTTGGTGCGCTAAACATGAAAGCTCTGTTTGACGTTGATAGGCTGCACGTTGTTATAGCCTTTGGGGTTGTTAGTGAGTTTAATGCTGCCTGTCTCCTATTTCTGTTTGATGGGACGGTTCGGATGAGTTTAGAAAGTGATGTGGACGATAAACCATTTATGGCCTTAAAAGTGAGAGTGAGGGTTTTGAATGTAAGTCTTCCGTGTATAGGGAGCCAATGGAGCTGTTTGAGGATAGGTGTGATGTGTTCATTTTTGGGCGCTCCTAGGAGAACCCTGGCAGCGGTGTTCATGGCAAGCTGTAAGGAGCTTACGGTGGATTGTGGGAGTTCTTGTAGAATGGAGTTGGCGAAGTCGAAATGCGGTAGTATCAGAGCTTGGTAGATGGTTCTGAAGTCTTCGTGGTCTAGTAGGGGGACGTAGGTGTCTAAGCGTGCGTATTTTGAAGTACACAGATTTTACGATATTGTTTATGTGTGATTTCATATCGAGCCTATGGTCTAGTGTGACTCCAAGGTATTTTATTGTTTCCTTGGTGCCTAGGTCAGCTCCCTTGACACTTATGTGTGGTGGTGGAGTGAAGTTGGGGTCTCTTGTGATAAAGAGCACCTCAGTTTTCTTATGCTGAATGCGGAGGTTCTGTGACAGGAGCCATTGTGAGACTGCGTCGAAGCAGTTTGTTATAGGCAATAAATCCATTTGCATTGTGGAAAATGGCATGTAGAGTAGGATATCGTCAGCGTATATCATACATTTCACATTGAAAGACCTGATGATATCGCAGATAGGCTGCATATAGATGTTGAACATGAGGGATGAAAGTGAGGACCCTCACTTTCATTGCATGGAACAGACAAAAGGGTTTAGGGCCTGGTCTTCCACCAGATAGCAAACTCTTTCATAGCAGGAAGAAAGCACAGTTACTTACCTGTAACAGGTGATCTCTGGGAACAGCAGGAATAAGTCTTCACATATGGGTACGTCGGTACCGACGGAGCCTGCGCGGGAACGCTCCCCAGCTTCCCAAAAAGGAAAGCTTTTGGGAGCATCCCACAGTGCCTGCGCGCTGCTTTCCCGCCTTTCCTAACCGCCTCTCCTCAGTTCGAGTTTTAAAGCTGAGACAAAGAGAGAGAGGAAAGGAAAGATAGATAGAGAGATACAACTCCTAGGGGAGGTGGGTGGGTTGTGAAGGCTTATTCCTGCTGTTCCCAGAGATCACCTGTTACAGGTAAGTAACTGTGCTATCTCCAGGAACAAGCAGGAATGAGTCTTCACATATGTGGACTCCCCAGCTAGAGATGCCCGGGAGATCCCCAAGGTTGTGAGACCCTGAGAAGGGCTCTACCTCCTCCCATGGATCTCAGGCATCCAACCAGGGATGGAGGGTAGAAGTTGATTAAGCATGGAACAGGTGTTTGAGAACAGCCTGACATAAGAAATGCCATACATAAGAACATAAGAAATGCCATACTGGGTCAGACCGAGGTCCATCAAGCCCAGTATCCTGTTTCCAACAGTGGCCAATCTAGGTCATACGTACCTAGCAGTTTCCCCAAAAGACACAGGTTCTGCAGTGCTTGTACTAGGCCAAGCATTGATATCCTGGGTCCCTTTTTAATAGTGGTTTATGGACCTTTCCTCCAGGAACTTGTCCAAACCTTTTTTAAACCCAGCTATACTAACAGCCCTTACTACATCCTCCGGTAACAGATTCCAGAGTTTGATTACACGTTGAGAGAAGAAATATTTTCTCCTATTTGTCTTAAATAGTTTACCCTGTAGCTTCATTACATGCCCCCTAGTCCTTCTATATTCTGATAGCGTAAACAATTTATCCACGTTTATCCGTTCCACTCCATTCATTAATTTATACACCTCTATCATATCTCCCCTCAGCCGCCTCTTTTCTAGGTTAAAGAGCCCTAACCTTTTTAGCCTCTCTTCATAGGAGTAGCCTTCCATCCCCTTCACCAATTTGGTGGCTCTTCTCTGTACTTTTTCTAATAACGCTATGTCCTTTTTAAGATACGGTGACCAGAATTGCACACAATATTCAAGGTGCGGTCGTACCATGGAGCGATACAGAGGCATTATAATATCCTTTGTTTTATTCTCCATCCCTTTCCTTAGGATACCTAGCATTCTATTTGCTTTCTTGGCCGCCGCTGCACACTGGGCGGAGGGTTTTAACATGTTATCCACGATGACTCCTAAATCTTTTTCCTGGGTGGTGGTTTCTAATGTGGAGCCTTGCATCTTGTAACTATAGTGTGGGTTGTTCTTTCCTAGGTGCATAACTTTGCACTTGTCCACATTAAATTTCATCTGCCATTTGGATGCCCAGTCTTCCAATTTATCCAGATCCTCCTGCAGTTTTCCACAATCCTCTTGGGTTTTAACAACTTTAAACAGTTTTGCGTCATCTGCAAATTTGATTACCTCACTAGTTATTCCCTTTTCCAGGTCATTTATGAATATGTCAAAAAGTAGCGGACCCAGTACAGATCCCTGGGGTACTCCACTATTCACCTTTTTCCATTGGGAATATTGGCCATTTAGCCCTACCCTCTGCTTTCTATCTTTTAACCAGTTCCCGATCCACAATAGTACACTGCCTCCTATCCCATGACTTTTTAGCTTCGCCAAAAGTCTCTGATGGGGGACCTTGTCAAAAGCTTTCTGAAAGTCCAGATACACTATATCAACCGACTCACCTTTGTCTACCTGTTTATGCACACCTTCAAAAAAACAGATCAGATTAGTAAGACAAGATCTGCCTTGTCTAAAGCCATGTTGGCTGTCTCCCATTAGGCCATGACTATCTACATGCTGTGTAATTTTGTTCTTTATGATGGCTTCTACCATTTTCCCTGGTACTGACGTCAGGCTCACCGGTCTGTAATTTCCCGGGTCACCCCTGGAACCCTTTTTAAAAATTGGTGTTACGTTGGCGACCCTCCAATCTTCAGGTATTACAGATGATTTTAATGAAAGTTCACAGATTACCAATAACAGGTCTGCAATCTCATATTTCAGTTCTTTCAACACTCTGGGATGTATACCATCCGGTCCAGGTGATTTGCTACTATTCAGTTTATCAAATAGTTGTAATATATCTTCCCGGTGTAGCGATATTTCTCTCAATTCCTCTGCAGTATCACCTTTAAATACCACTTCAGTCTTGGGTAACACCCCTACATCTTCCTCAGTAAAGACCGAAGCAAAGAATTCATTCAGTCTCTCTGCTATAGCCTTGTCTCCTCTTACTGCCCCTTTTACCCCTCTATCATCTAATGGTCCAATTGACTCTCTCACAGGCCTTTTGCTACGAATGTACTTGAAAAAGTCTTTATTTCGTGTTTTTGCTTCCGTAGCAAGTTTCTTCTCAAATTCCCGCTTTGCCTGCCTTATCAATGCTTTGCATTTAACTTGCCAGTGCTTGTGCTGTTTCCAGTTTTCATCATTTGGCTCTTTTTTCCATTTTCTGAAGGTTGCTCTTTTGGCAGCAACAGCCTCTCTGACCTCACCTTTAAACCATGCTGGCAGTTTTTTGGACTTTCTTCCACTTTTCTTAATGCGTGGAATACAGCTGGTCTGGGCTTCGAGGATAGTATTTTTAAATAACACCCAAGCTTGCTGTAAGTCTTTAACCTTTGGAACCGCTCCTTTTAGTTTTTTCCGAACTATATTCCTCATTCTATCATAGTCTCCCTTTTGAAAGTTAAAAGGTAGTACTGTGGATTCCTTTACTATCTGTCCTCCACTGATTAAATCAAACATGATCATACTATGATCACTATTGCCAAGTGGTCCCAACACCCTTATTTCTTGCACCAGATCTGGCGTTCCACTAAGGACTAGGTCCAGTATGGCTTCCCCTCTGGTCGGTTCATGAACCAGCTGCTCCAAGAAGCAGTCATTTATTTCATCTAGAAACTTTATCTCTTTAGCTTGTCCTGACCAAACAAGGCATCCCGGCGGGAGTCCTTGTCCAAACAGTAATGGGCTGTGAAGGTATGAACCGAGGCCCAAGTGGCTGCTCGACAGATCTGGTTGATAGACACAGAATTTAGATGAGCCATAGAGGTGGCCATGGCCCTCACATTATGAGCTGTGACATGGCCCTCCAGAGAAAGGTTCTTACTCTGGTAGGCGAAAGAAATACACTGAGCAATCCAATTGGACAGTGTCCTCTTAGAGACTGGAAGTCCCAAATGAGAGGGATCAAAAGCAACAAAGAGTTGAGAAGACTTTCTATGTTGCTGTGTCCTTTGTAAGTAAAAAGCAAGAGCTCTCTTACAATCCAGGGTATGAAGATTCCTCTCTGCACTCGATGCATGAGGACCTGGAAAAAAGACAGGTAAATACACCTCTTCATTAAGATGAAAAGGTGAGACCACTTTAGGCATAAAGTGTGGATTGGTCCTAAGGACTACCTTATCATGATGGAACCTTGTATAAGGTGGATTAGCCACTAAGGCCTGCAGTTCACTGATGCGGCGAGCTGAGGTGACTGCAATAAGAAAAATAACCTTCCAGGAAAGAAATTTCAAGGAGGTAGTGGCTAAGGGTTCAAAGGGTGGCTTCATGAGCTGACCAAGAACCAGATTCAAGTCCCATGCCACTGGAGGTGGTCTAATGGGAGGTTTAGTTAAAAGAAGGCCTCTCATGAATCTTGCAATAAGCGGATGAGAGGAGACAGGTTGTCCATTGAGAGGCTTGAGGGATGCTGCAATAGCACTCATATGGACCCTTACTGAATTCGTCTTGAGGCCTGCATGGGAAAGATGCAGGAGATAGTCTAGTAAAGAATTCAAAGGTATTGCAGAGGGTTAATACCCTTCTCAGCACACCAAATAGTAAACCTTTTCCATTTAAAAGCATAGGAACGTCTAGTAGAAGGCTTTCTGGAAGCATGAAGGATATCCCTTACTTGCTGAGAAAGATGACAATCTTGAAGGTCTAAGCCTTCAGCAACCAAGCCCTGAGATGGAGAGATTGGGGGTTTGGGTGCCACAACGTTCCCCCCTCCTGAGACAGGAGATCTGGAGCAGACCCCAAGTCCAGGGAGGGAGCTTGAGAGAGATGCAGAAGTAGAGGGTACCACACTTGGTGTGGCCAACATGGAGCTATGAGAATCATAGTCCCTTGATCTCTCTGAAGCTTGAACAGGGTCTTGGGAATTAGGGGAATGGGTGGAAAGGCGTACAGGAAGTCTTGACCCCAATGAAGGAGGAAGGCATCCCTGGCCTGAACTCCCTGACACGGAATTCTGGAACAGAATCAGGGAAGTTTGGCATTCCACGGACTTGCAAAGAGGTCTATGTCCGGGGTTTCCCAAATTCAAAAGATTCTGACTATCTGGTCCATATGAAGGGACCATTCGTGTGGAAGCAGAACTCGACTGAGTCTGTCTGCCCAAGAGTTTTGAACTCCTGGAAGGTATACTGCCAGAAGATGAATTTGATGCTCTCTGGCGAAGGCCCACAATCTCAGAGCTTCGTTGCAAAGCGACAGAGAGCCAGGTCCTCCCTGCTTGTTCACACAGAACATGGCTACTTGGTTGTCCGTGTGAATGAGGACTGTCTTGTAGCTGAGCAGGGTATGGAAGACTCTGAGAGCCAAGAAGATTGCTCTGAGCTCTAAGAAGTTGATATGTAGGGAGGTCTCCTGTGGAGACCAAATGCCCTGGGTGGAGAGGTCTTGGAGATGAGCTCCCCAACCCTTTGGAGAGGCATCTGTAGTAAGGATTGCTTGGGATAACAATTGTTGGAAGGGGGACCCCAGCAACAGATTTTGAGTGGACTTCCACCACTGGAGAGAGCAAAAGAGGCGCCTGGAGGTTGCTATTTTGTCTGACAGACTTCCAGATGCCTGGGTCCACTGGGTGGACAAAGTCCATTGAGCTGCCCTCATGTGAAGGCGAGCATAAGGGACCACATGCACCGTGGATGCCATGTGGCCTAGCAGTTGTAACATCTCTCGAGCAGTTAGCCTCTCAGATTCAGTTAAAAACCCACCTAACTGCACTAAGTGTAGGCAACGGGCCTGGGGAAGATAGGCCCTTGCAGTTGTGGTATCCAGCAAGGCCCGTATGAACTCTAGAGACTGAGTAGGGGTGAGTTGGGACTTGGTCACTCCAGGCCAGGAAATCCCGAACCCTCATCTGCGGTGTGCTGCTCCGGCTGGCTGGAATCCAGGGGAATAAAACTCACAGACCACACAGAAGGACAGTATGTAAGTTTATTCCAAAGGGTGGAGGGATTGTCCGTATTTTATACATCATCAGAAACATATTCATACGTCATCCACCCATCTTCTGGGGGCCCACTATAGTTTATCAGTAACTAATGCAAAAACAAGTCATCCTTGAGTAGAACAATCAGTTTAGCTTACACAGCACATTCCTTTTTCCATACCCACCAGAATGTACAAAGGGCACACACATAGGATTCTGATTTCTATAGGATTCTAATTTCTCTTGTGCAGGCCTCTTGTATATGCACTTAAACTAAGCATTATTATTACAAAGGGCACATATCTAGGATTCTGATTTCCCTAACAATCCCCCCTTTGGGCCTGCATAGGCCCACTATAAGAACAGCCTAACAATCTACTACAAAATAACTAAACAGACATTATTAATGGAACATCTGTATGTGGCAGCTCAAGTACATCAGCCACCGTAAAAGCAGGAGTATAGAAATACAATAAAGTGGTAGAGCTTTGTAGGGCCTTTCAACAACAGCCAAGAACAAATGAATATACAACAAAAAAGAACAAGAATTATAAAACCGCTCAATAGGGCAATAAGCAGCCCTTTGAGACCACCCCAAAGAAAGATACATCAGAGAGTAATCATGAGAATCTTCCCTGTAGTTGAAGAACAGTATAGAGCAGTATTAGACAGGCTAAAAGCAGAAACAATAAAACAATCCGTAGCATTAAAACTAGAGACAGTTTACAATGAGCAAGGGACCTAGTCATATCCCAAAGAGGGGCGAGTAACACCAATGTTATACAAAAAGGTAGAAAAAGAAACATGGGGCTGGGTGCAGTTTAAATTGTCAAGTACAGTAAACCTCTACATTTCACACAGATTAGAAGGTACAGTAATGAGACATGTTGAGAGAAAAGCTTCAATTTGTAGCGAGCTGCGCACACAAAAAGTAAGGCAGTCTGGGCAAGTAATATTGCCGTATTAACAGTTCCCGAAACGGGCTGAAGGAGGCACCACATGAGTGGTAGGAGGAGTCAACACAGTCTTGTGCGTGATGGTCAGGAGGCTGGAACCGAAGATGTCAGTGGAGATGATACACGCTTGACTCTTGACGCATGGATCCACGAAGGGGAGGAGTCACACAGGATGGCTGTCCATGTGATGGCGATCACTGTAGTTTGGAGGTCCGAAGAGCGGGTCTAAGGTACCGTGCTTGTGAGGTGCTCTGACCTGTCACCAACCTTGAAGGGATATGTTGGTTCGGTACCTCTAGGCCGAAAGCTGCCTTTCTTCAGGAGTCTTGTCCTCTCCTCTCCAGTTGCTAGGGCCTTGGCTGCCCCGGCGTCAGCTACTTCTCATCCTGTCCTGAAGCCTGATCTGTATATGGAGAATGTTTCCAGCGAGGGCAATAGCTTCAGGATCTTTTAGCCGCCACCTTCACTGCAATCGGTGTTATCAGAAGAACTTGGAACGGTCCCATACTGGAAAAGGGGCTTGCACCATGTGCTGGTGGTATGTCTTTACCAAAATCCAGTCTCCGGATTGAAAGAAAAGAGCTGAGTCATCCAGTAGAAAGGACTGGACCTGCTGAGCATACCTGTGGAGGGAAGAGAGTTGCCTCTGCTGCTAGGAAATACAAGAGATCAAATGTGAGGCTCAGGAGTATAAAAGGTAAGCAGTCTTCCATATAACAGTTCAGAGGGAGAAAAAGTTCAGTCTACTCCCTTGGGGCAATTTGTTTGGTTGTTTGTTTATTGAACAGAGTCAAAGGCAAGACAGTTTAGTGTCTTTACAAAGTTTTTTTTAAAGATTTCGGAGGTTCCCCCCTTCGTGGGTTGCTGTTTGCACACAACAGCCAATCCTAAGCAACTCAATTTAGCTAATACATTTTGACAAGATGCCCACACTTCCTCAAATTTTTTCACAATTTTAGAATTATACCAATTTGTAAAAATTTGTGTAAGTAACTTTCCTCCTTTAGCTTCATGTGTCGGGCCAGGACACACAGAGGCAAAAAGGGATAAAAACATCTGAAAAGCACCACGTGGCCAGTGTGGGTCTCCCCAAAGCTCATTAGGATGAAAAGTGCACTCAGCCTATCTCCAAGTATCTATTTCCAATTATTGGGTATATCTCTGGGCTAGATAACTT
Source organism: Ichthyophis bannanicus (assembly GCA_033557465.1). NCBI lineage: Eukaryota > Metazoa > Chordata > Amphibia > Gymnophiona > Ichthyophiidae > Ichthyophis > Ichthyophis bannanicus. Next base: position 1,282,051,103 of record CM066033.1, on the reverse strand, counting down.
TCAAAATTGGAGTTAATGGGGATGGCATAATCAAATATTGTAAAGTATTCATTGTCAGTTTTCTTTCTAGGTGGATACATCGGATACATCATTTCACACTTCAATTTACCCTCACCATTTTATAATGTTAATCTGAGTTCTCTTTTCCAACATGAATATTCCATCACACTCCTCTCAACACCACTTTTTTTTTCAACTTACATCATTCCATCAAACTACATGCTAGGTCCTTCTGTCTTTTTTATACCATACTAGTGTATCCTTATTTGGCAAGGCTGCTAAGAACATCAAACAATTGTTAGAAACTTAGTACTTTTGTAAACAAAAGGTATATATAAAATATAAATGTAGATCCTTTTCAATAAGCATAACAATATGAGTAAATAGTGCTCATTCTAATTAGCAACTGCCTAAACAAAATATAGATAAAGTCCTTACAATATAGACTAGTGCTTCACGGCATTTTATAACATCAATTCCAATAGGAAGGAGTATGGCTTCTAACAGAACAGCCACATAATCTCTCAGGTGTGACTAAAGTCTATCTTATACCCGGTTCCCAGTGAGAGTGCTGTGGAAACTTAAAAATATTTGAGGACTGATCTTATAATCGCAGTGCCCACAAGGATCTGTGGAGGTTACTCACTAATCATGGTGTTTAAGAGATCCTTTTGAGATGAGAGGCCTAAGAAGGTTCAAGGCATTTGTGGTTGGGCCTCAGGGCGATGTTTCCTCGGGTTCTTCTTGGCCTATTCCCCCCTGCCTAGTCATGTCTCTTCAGAGGCATAAATATGCAAGGTTCATGTTCTTCAGGCCTTGTGGGTCCTCGAGAAGTCTTAAAGCAGTCAGAATTCTGGTGGCCCAGATCATCACACTCGGAGCAGCACGTTTATTGCCTTTTCCAAGGCTGTAGCCTCACCTTCTCTCTCTCTCGGTTATCTTTTTTATTTGGGTTTTTTGTTTTTTTTACCTCTCCTAGATCGTTGCTAACAATTAAAATTTTGTTTGTCCAATCAACTCAAGTTAATGTTATTGTTTTATTTGTCTACTAACTTTACAAATATTCTCATGTTTCCTGGGAACTAAGTTTCATCTTTCCACTAAATAAGATCTATATGCTTGGGAACAGAGCAATTTCAGATCAGCCTCTTTCCAAAATTCTATAATTTCTATGTGTACTGAACCTCTACATAATGTACTGCTAGAACAAGTATTTTGGTAACATAAAGTGCAAGTGTGTAAACTAAAGAAAACTTGTATGTCATAGTGCTACAATATACTGTATTACTAAAACTGAAATGTTAAAAACCTTTTCTCTCTGGACCCCAACACATCAAATCAGAAAGATAGCCAGCACCCATGGTGCTACTGTCCTGTTCGTCAGTCATCAGCACCAAGCTTAACAATGCAAAGTAATTAACTTAAAATCTTACAGTTCAAGAAACAGACATTCAAATAACATGAAACTGCAAAAAGGTGAATTCAAAATCATGCTTTGTCACATTTAAATTAAAATCTTATACATAATACTTGAGACTGGTATCAAACTGATCTAAAACAATGAAATTATGTTAAAGCAATCTACTTAGAGTAACAGTTCAACCTTGATGTTATCTCAAGCACAACAAAGTAAACAGCAAGTCTGTCTTGAGTCCAAATTCCTTCAGGCAAATGCAGATAGCTGAACAAGAGTCCTAAATACTAAAAGTTTAAAAAGAAAAAGTTGCCTGAGAATTGTCACTAATTGTGATTGCTATTAAATTCCTATAGTTACAACTCTATGTGTTTCTATAATATATTAACAATAATTATGACCTCTGAGGTGCTTGCCACAAAATATAAAAATCATTGTTTTTTTTTTTTTAAACTCTTTAACCATTTGTGCCTTCTGTAGCCCACGGGACTTTAACCATTTGTGCCTTCTGTAGCCCACGGGAGGGGCTACCCCCTTTTTCCCTCTCTCTTCTTTGTTCTCTTTGTTAAGTTTCTGGTTTCGTTTCTTATGTTGTAGGGGGAAGAGATAGCCCCAACCTAATTTTTTTTCCAGGACACCCTAAATCCTTTCATTCCCAAGAAATGCAGCAGATTATGAATGACTTCTATCACAACTGGTTTCTCCTGCTCTGAACACAGAAGATCATCTACATAGTGCCTAGGGAGCAGGCTCAAACATATACCTCAAATCTACAATACTAAACCATTTGCGTTCATGCAAAATTTAGCTCAATATTTTTAACCAAAAGCATAAATATACAAATCAAGGGGTTTCTTTTGAAATAAGGTTTTCAAAGGAAAGTATCCGTTGCTAGGTCTGGACAATCTTATTCAGATTCCTTAAATCCTGCACCAACCAGCAATAAAAGAAAAACAATATTTACTGTAAACAAAACATATTTTTTTTTCAGCTTGTTGGGAAGGACACAAAGGAGTTACTTATTTGGGAAACTTCTGTTTCAGTTCTTATTTAAACAAGAGACAAATCAAAGCTTACAAATGCTTTCTTAAGAAACTTCGCCCTGCATAATGAACTAGACCCTCTCCCTTGATTTCTCCCCTTCAGACTTACCAGTCACATAAAGGGTTAACACCTAACAAATCCAAGCAACCAAAACAGCAGGAGGAGAGATACATTCCTTTGTGCAAAGGAAACAACAGTATTTCATCATTAGCATCTTACAGTTCTTATCATTCTCCCCCTTTTCCTTACCAAGGTCTGTGCACAAAATTCACTTGGTTGCTGAAGTGCCTGCTTTTAATTCACTGTCTGTCCGATTCACAATATCTCTAGTCACCCAGGACCATTACCAGCTAGTAAGAGACCTCTCCGCAGAGAAGGAGGTGAGACTGTTGAAATCAACAGGACGCGTCTTCGCACCTCCACTCAGCAGGAGTCACTCCACTGTGGGAAAATCCCAGCGAGCCCCAGCTGTTATTTACACCTTTACCTGTGGCCAATTCACCTTTAGCCAAGCTGGCCAATGAGACTCTGAGAGGGATATTGTGAAGCAGATTAAGCGCTCTTTTAGTATTTCATTATTCAGTACATTGCTATAGCAATGGATGTCTAAATACAGACACACCCTTTTACATATTTCAGTGACAGTTATACCGTTGTTGAGTACAAAAGTAAAATTTTTTTCTATTTAGCTTGTCTTCTTACAATATGGCAATAAATAGACACTCTGCAAACAAATAATAATTTACGTTTTAGTATGCTGTTTGACTTTAAGTTTCTGTTCTGTCTGCCTGTCCGTAACCTTTGAACACAAAGAACAGGAAGGGAGGGGGAGGGAAAAGCAAAGCAGTGGAAGAATAAACAAACACCACTTGTCACTTACATTCCAGGGTCATCAGTTCTAGAGAGGAGGGGGGGGGTGTCGTATAGGCACAGAGATCAACTGTCCTATAACTTACACTGACAATTTATGTAGGATGGCTGTTTTTTAGCTGCAGTTTTAAAACTTATCACAACATATAGCAGAACATACATTCACGCGGATTCTGGAGTGGTCCCCTCACCTTGGGACCCCCCCATCCTCTAATTAATTCACAACAAACGCACGGCTGGCCAGACACACAAGCACACAGCCTTCAGAGCAGCCGCAGATGAGAAAGAAAAGAAATCTAGCTTTCCCACCGATTCCCACCCAGGGAACAGGAAAGTCTTAATTACCATTTAATTACCATTTAACCATGCTACCAAAGCAATAGGGACACTCCCAACCAAAGGGAGAATACCAGTTCTAATTTAGACCGTGCTACCAAAGCACAGGGATCCCTGGGCCACGGGAGTATCCCACTTCTGACACCAAATGTAATGGGTCTGCTCCTTGTTGGTCACTCCAGGCCAGGAAATCCCGAACCCTCATCTGCGGTGTGCTGCTCCGGCTGGCTGGAATCCAGGGGAATAAAACTCACAGACCACACAGAAGGACAGTATGTAAGTTTATTCCAAAGGGTGGAGGGATTGTCCGTATTTTATACATCATCAGAAACATATTCATACGTCATCCACCCATCTTCTGGGGGCCCACTATAGTTTATCAGTAACTAATGCAAAAACAAGTCATCCTTGAGTAGAACAATCAGTTTAGCTTACACAGCACATTCCTTTTTCCATACCCACCAGAATGTACAAAGGGCACACACATAGGATTCTGATTTCTATAGGATTCTAATTTCTCTTGTGCAGGCCTCTTGTATATGCACTTAAACTAAGCATTATTATTACAAAGGGCACATATATAGGATTCTGATTTCCCTAACATTGTGCAGGCTAGGGAAGTCTGGGCCTCTGACTGGGATGGAGCTCGAATGAGCCAGTCGTCCAGATATGGGAATACGAATATTCCCAGAGTGCGTAGAAATGCAGCTATTACTGCCATGCATTTTGTGAACACTCTTGGAGCAGAGGCCAGACCAAAGGGAAGCACCCTGTATTGATAGTGCTTTCCCTGATAAAGGAACCGAAGGAACCTTCTGTGTGCTGGATGGATGAGTATATGGGTATACGCATCCTTGAGATCTAGAGAACAAAGCCAATCCTGACTCTGAAGGAATGGAAGGAGAGTACCCAGAGAAATCATCTTGAATTTCTCCTTGCATAGGAATTTGTTCAATTCTCTGAGATCTAATATGGGTCTGTAACCCCCTGTTTTCTTTGGAATTAGAAAGTAGGGGGAGTAGAACCCTGAGCCCTGTTGAAGAAGAGGTACTTCTTCTATTTCCCCTTGGGCAAGAAGGGTGGAAATCTCTTGACCCAGAAGGTCGAGGAGTGATGTTGGAGAATTGAACTGTCTCACCATGGTGTGAGGAGGAAGGTTTAAGAAATGAAGTTTGTACCCTTCCCTTATGATGGAAAGGGTCCACTGCTCTGCTGTGATTTGCTCCCATCTGGGAGCAAAGTGAGCTAACCTTCCTGGAATGGTGAGAGGCTCTGGTTCTTTTAGAGCCAGAAAGGCTAAGTTCTCTAGGTGCAAGTCAAAGGCCCTGAGGAGGCTGAGGCTGTTGGGCTACAGTAGGCCTTGCAGCCTTAGACTTGGCCTGTTTAGGTTGTTAACGCTTTGCAGCAAAACGACCTGCAGAAGATGTCTGCTGACTATAAGCAGGATAATATCTTCCCTTCTTGGGAAAATATGTCTTTTTGAACAACCTCTTCTGGACAGGATTAGAGGTAGACTTTGAAAGCCTATCCAAAGCAGAATTGTCTGCATCCATCTGAGTGGCCTTTGCTTGCCAATCTTTGCCAAACAGGTTTTCACCTGTACAAGGAAGATTTCCTAATCCATCTTGGACCCAGGGTTCCAAATCAGAAGCTTGTAACCAAGCAATTCTGCGTGCACCTATGGCAATGGCCAAGGCTCTGCTGGCCCCCTCAAAAGAGTCAAAGGCTGCACGGTTAGAAAATTTGGAAACATCCTGGGCATGCTTAAGTCAGGTAAGAAAGTCTTCCCTTTTATCTTCTGGAAGAAAAGGGAGGAAAGTTTGCAGATGATCTGTAACTTCCTTCAGAAACATCCCCATATAGAGACTATAGGAGTTGATTCTGGCAACCAGCATACTGGCTTGAAAAAGTTTCCTGCCAAAAGCATCTAAGGTTCTACATTCTCTTCCTGGAGGAGCAGATGAGTGCCTCTTTGCACTCTAACTTTTTCAAAGCAGACTCCACCACAATAGAATGGTGAGGAAGCGGAGTTTTATGAAATCCAGGACAAGGAGGGACACGATACATGGTATCCAACCTACGAGAATGAGAAGAGATGGTGAGAGGAGTCTCCCATATGCCTATCATGTGGTCATAAAGGATCTCATGAACTGGCAAAGTGGCTGCTTCTTTAGGAGCCTTAGGATATTGCAAAATATCCAATTTTTTGGTTCTAGGCTCTGTCTCAGGGGCTACTGAGATAGAAAGCCCCTTGGCCACTTCCCTTATGAAGTCTTGAAAAGACAAGCCTTCTGGAGGGGACATTCTTCTTTTTGGAGAAGAAGGCTCCTGAGGAAGAAGTACCGATGCTTCGACAGAGGCCTCCGATGCATCAGAGTCTTCGGAGGAATCGAAGTATCGCCTGTCTGGATGCTCTTGTAAAGTCCGATACGCATACCGGGTGGTATCGACATCGGGAGTCATCGGTACCGGATCGGTACCGATAGGCATCATCGGACAGGGTACCGCTGCAGTCGACACTGAAGCCAATGTCGATGCAACCGGTACCGGCACCGGAACCGATATCGGAGCCGGTACCGACAACGAAGGTTGTTGCGGTACCAGCGGCGTCGCAGCTTGTATGAATGCCGTAATGGCACACTGCATGGTCAGAACATTCTGATCCATCGACGCCTAAAAGTCCCGAAAGCATTAACAGATTGCACCACATCCACAGCCAATAGGGCGTTTAGTATCAGTGCGCCAAGATGCTGGAACGCACTACCTCCAGATATCCGGGCTATTAAGAGCCTTACACAGTTTAGGAAAGCCCTCAAATACCACCTTTTCAATAAGTACCTCATAGAACCCAACCTCACCCACTGAGACTGAGATGTAAGCCGCTAAGCTAATATATGGTTTCCCAACAACATGTCAAGAAAGATTCTCTAACCTTAGTGGTGCAGTTGTTTCAATGGAATTCATGATTATACGACTCGATGTAGCAATATTTGTAAAAAGTTTACCACTGTTATCCAAGTTTATGTAGTAAGTTTGTAAATAGTTACCCCTGTTATCCAAGTTATTTGCCCTGTTATCTGTAAACTCATACGTGTTAACTGTACTGAGCATTTCTGTTCCGTGTAAACCGCGCTGATGCCGAATAGTGCGGTATATAAGAGACTTTAAATAAATAAATAAATGAATGTCTGGAGGTCGGTACCGGCGGATTCCACCGGTACCCCAGAACATTGCAACAGGTGATCGGTCGAGGCCGTGCCATCGATGTCAACCTGTGACCCCAGAGGAGGAGCTTTGGAAGCCGGAGCTTCCCGCCGGGGTACTTTTGCCGGTGCAGGATCCTCGAGGGCAAGCCCGGAGGCATCTCGATGCTTAGAGGGAGATCTACCCTTCGAGGACCGGCTAGACTTATGTTTGGTTACCTGAGATCCATAGGAGGAAGAAGAAGCCCTGGAAGACGTCGATGCCACCGAAGCTGCATCAGAGGGAAACTGTGTACTGAGCTTGGCTGCTCGGTTCTGTAAACCTCTTTTAGACATCATGGAGCAGGACGGACAATCCGTGATGGAGTGGTCAGGACCCAAACACTTAAGACACCAGTCATGGGTATCGGTAACAGAGATGGTACCGCTGCACTTAGTGCATTTTTTAAACCCGGAGGCGGGCTTTTCCATGAGGAATTTTTTGTTAGGCCTAAGGCCCAACGAAGAAAAAATACACTGAAGTGGAACGGAAAGTATTCTTTTTTTTTTTTTTGAAGAAAGAAAAGACCGGCGGTACCGGTCCGACGTCGAAGAAGGCAGACGTGCGACCAAAGAAATAAAATAAAATAAAGAACTTCTTCAGCGGTGACAGGAACACGACCTGCTGACTCCGCGGAAAAGAAGAACTGAGGAGAGGCGGTTAGGAAAGGCGAGAAGGCAGCGCGCAAGCGCTGTGGGATGCTCCCAAAAGCTTTCCTTTTTGGGAAGCTGGGGAGCGTTCCCGCGCAGGCTCCGTCGGTACAGACGTACCCATATGTGAAGACTCATTCCTGCTTGTTCCTGGAGATAACGTTTTTGTACAAGTCCTTCCGGGGGGGGGGGGGAGGGGGCGAAAAGGATTCCGGTCCACTGGCTGGCAGGCTGTGCACAGATATCGACAGTCTCTCAACCTCCACGCCGTGCAGATCAAGAAGCAGATGTCGAGGTGCAACATCACCCCACCTTCCTGTAAATATGAACCAGCGTATGGCCCAGCTGAATTGGTCCACGAGTGGAAAAAGGAACCAAGGCTGTCTGGGTAGAAGAGGGCAATGAGAACCATTGTGCTTCCATTTGTTTCAAGCTTCAGGAGGGTCTCTGCAATGGCAAGGATTGGATGAAAAGGTACAGATGACCCTCCCCCCTGGAAAGCGTGAGGAAAGCATCCAAGGCCAGTCTGCTGCATGATCCCACCCCGGAACAGAACTGATCCGTTTAGCATACTGTGGAGTGGCAAACAGAATTATAGAGGAAGTGCTGCACACCTTACAGATGCGAGGCGTAAGCACTCCGTCCCATGTCCACTCATGTGGATGGAGGATGTGACTCATTCTGTCTACCCAAACAATCTGTTCACCTGGGTGACCAACATAAGAGGTTTGAATCTGCTCAAACCCTCCCATTAAGATAAAACATTGGGATTGACTGACTGTCCGAAATCAGGACAACTTGGAAGGCAGCCAGTCTGGGCACTCCCATTACTACTTATCATTTGTATAGTGCTACAAGGCATACGCAGCACTGTACAGACACATGTAAAAGATGGTCCCTACTCATCAGAGCTTACAATCTAGTTAAGGCAGACAACACAACAGCTGAGGAAAAGGACACATCTAGGGGAGTGGCAAGGAAACACATAGGAAACCAAGCGAAAAGCGGCCTCAAAGAGGTGAGTTTTCAGCCTGGATTTGAAAATGGCTAGAGATGAAGCCTGACGCACAGACTCAGGTAGTTTGATCCAGGCATAAGGAGCAGCAAGGTGGAAGGATCAAAGTCTGGAATTGGCAGTAGTGTGCTCACAGCTCATATCTCCAAGAAGTTGACTTGCGGAGACCTTCTTGGATTGAGCCAGTGTCCTTAGTGAGAAACACAGTAACACAGTATATGACAGCAGACAAAGACCAGCATGGTCCATCTAGTCTGCCTAGCAAGGTGGCAAGAGTAGATGCGGCTGCTGCTCCATGCAGGTCACACCATCCCATGCCTTTATTTAGGGGTGTACCTACTTCTCCGTGCAGGTCACACCATCCCATGCCTTTATTTAGGGGTGTACCTACTGCTCTGTGCAGGTCATCTCAACTTGTTAAGATATCAGACAGTTAAGTTTATTTTTATTTTATCTTGTTTCTATAAATTCTGTCACTGTATTTGCCCCCACCACTTCCATCGAGAGGGCATTTCAAGCATTCACTACCTTTTCAGTGAAAAAGTATTTCTTGATGTTGCCTTTCAGTTTACCCCCTTGCAGCTTCATGTTATGCCCTCTAGTATTACAGCTTCCCCGTCTTTGAAAAAGGTTTGTTTGTTCACTAATACTCCTTAAATATTTAAAGGTCTGTATCATATCTCCCCTGTCCCTCCTCTCCTCTAGAGTATACATACTTCGACCTTCGAATCTCTTTTCATATGGCTTCTGGCACAGGCTCCAAATAATCTTAGTCACCTTCTTCTGAACTGTTTCTAGTCTTTTTATATCCTTTGTGAGATATGGTCTCCAAAACTGAACAGAATATTCCAAGTGAGGCCTCACCAGCGACTTGTACAGTGGCATTAGTACCTCCTCCTTTCTGCTGGTAATGCCTCTCTATATGCAACCCAGCATCCTTCTGGCTTTGGCCACCGTCTTGTCACACTGTTTCGCCACTTTGAGATCCTCAGAAATGATTACTCCGAGGTCCTTCTCCTGGTCCGTGCACACTAACCTATTCCCTTTATCCCATACAATTCCCTAGGATTTCTGCATCCCAAGTGCATGACACTGCACTTCTTCATTAGACCATTCTTACAGCTTTTGCAGATCTTTCCTCATGTTATCCACTTCCTCAAGGGAGTTCACACTGTTGCAAATTTACATGTCATCTGCAAAAAGACAGACTTTTCCATTCAGTCCTTCAGCAATATCACTCACAAATACAGTGAACAGTACTGGCCCCAGAACCGTTCCCTGTAGCACACCACTCATCAACTTCCTTTCATCCGAGTGAGTTCCATTTACCATCACCTTCTGTTGTCTGTCAGTCAAGCAATTTCTGATCCTGTTGACCACCTTGATGGCTCCTGCCCCCATCTAATGCTGCCCCCATCTGATCCAGTTCACTCTGAGATGGATCCTGCCCCCAGTCTGGAGGCATTTAATGTCAAACCTTTTGAAGAAGAATAGAATGGAAGGGGAGGCCCCTGAGCACATTGTGGTGGATGTTCCACTATTGCCGTGATCAGACGAGGGCACTGGAGAGAGCAAGGCAAAGTCATACGTGTTTTCACATTAGTGCTAGCTCCTGGGTTTTCCTGGCAATATGACCAGAAGTAGTTTGCCAGGCCTTTCTTCTGAGACAAAGGACGGGGTAAGTGAACTGCCCAGACCACAAGGAATGTCCAAGGGAAATGCCACTTGCTCTCTCAGTTACCAAGCCAGTACTCCATTTGGCTACCCCTCCACTGATAGCCCTGAGTCAACTTATCCTATTGATTCCATGGAGTCTGCTGAGCCAGCCTCTAACGGAGGCGTGTGAGGTGCACGGTGGAGGCCATGTGGCCTAGTACAGAGAACATTCGGCCAGCTGTTACCTGCTGACTCAATCAAATCGTCAGCACCATTGCCACAGTCTGCAAAGTCGGCTGTGCAGAAGAAGGCTCATGCCTGTCATGTCGAGCAAAGCTCCCCTGAATTCCTGAGTCCTTTCAGAATTGGTATTCTTGAATAGGCAATCATTCATATAGGGGAAGACAAACAATCTCAGCGTCTGGAGGCATACAGGTACTCCGGGGAGGAAATTAGCCAGGTGCTGATTAGGCCGAAAGGTAACATCGTGCTGAAAGTGTTTCCCCATCAGGATGAACTAAGACAGCTCAAGTGAGCAGGATGTACAGTTCTGGTCAACATTATTGGTATCTTTGCAGATCAACCCCTTAATGTCCAATATCTCCTAAAAAATGTGGCTAGTGAAATGACTTTGGACTATACAGTATATGCACACATATTAGACACAAAGAATCAAATACAGCAAGACCAATTAAAAAAGAAAATAGTAACAAACGGTATGAAAACTAGGACATTCCCAGGACATGATTATTGGCACTCTTATAAACAATTCAAATAAGTTTCAACATAAAAAACATTCCCACTGCAGTAAAATTAGATGCGCTTGTGATCAATTGTCAGTACTCACATGACTCAAATCAATCAATGAATGATGCTCAAATGTATAAAATGGCCATATTCACTCCCATTTTTATAATGGTGAAGACTAGAGAGCTGCTTGAGACCATCAGAAAAGCCATTATGATGCAAGGGGGCGGAGTTAAGATGGCAGCGTGATAGGAGTGTGGCGTCTTGTTTCCTTCTCTGTTTCCTCATGCCTCCTAAGCGGCGCGGGAACCCCTGCACTAAGTCGGTGAAGGGTGCTTCACCTGCGGCTTGCCAGCAACAGATAGACGCGCTCCTCCTGAAAGCTCTGGCGCTCGAGAAGGCTGTTGAGGGCTCATTGCAGAGAACGCCGAATGGGGAGGCGGCCACTGCTGAGAGTTGTACAACTATCCCACAGCCGTGTTCGGCAGCTCAACTGGAGTCGGAGCCTGAAGTCTCAGGCTCTGCGAATATCGCTCTGCTTGTCCCTGGAGAGGAAGGTGGAGTTTTGGGCCTGCCTGCATCTTGTTTAACGCCGCTTCTTCCCTCATCTGTTAATTTGGTTAATGCTGAGGAAGGTCCTCAAGCTGTCAGTGAGCAGGTTTCTTGTCCTCCCGTGGAAGCGGTGGTTGGTTCTTGCTTGAGCACGTCCCTAAAAGATCCTCCACAGCAACGTTCGGGTGAAATATCCTTGGATTCCATTTGGAATATGTTACTGAAGTTGGATGGAACTGTTTCTAAGTGTGCTGCTGATGTCTCTACGCTTGTTCAGGTAGTGGCTCACAACTCAACGCAATATGCAAGCTTTGAAAAGGATACGTCTGAGAAGTTTATGGCGATTACTAAGGACGTTAGTGACTCTAAAGCTGTGATTGATCAAATAGTCAAAGATAAATTATCCATCAAAAACTTGAACAGTTTGAGAACAAGTTTAGAGCCTTGAATTTGAGAATCTTAAATTTTCCTTTGTTGTTGAATATGTCTCCCATCGATACCTTTAAGAAGTATATGTCTGAGGTGCTTACCATTTCTGATGATGCATTTCCTCCTATAACTAGAGCTTATTTTCTCCCAGTAAAGAAAGTTGAGCCAGATGGTCCTTCTCTAACTGTTCCTGCTAATCTTACTGATTTCCTTGAGGGCTCTTCTTTCCAAGTACAGAATCGTTCTACTTTATTGGTATCGTTTGTTTTTGAATCTGATCTTTCTAGAGTATTGTCATTATTTTTTTTTTAAAACTTACTGTTCCTTTTTTTGGTGAATGTATATGGATTTTTCCAGATGTGAGTCACGCCACGCAGGAGCGTAGATGTCAGTTTTTGGAAATGCGGTCGGAAACTATAGCATTGGGGGCTAGCTTTCGCTTACGGTACCCTTGTAAATGTTTTATTTCTTTCCTAGGGGTTAAATATATATTTTTTGTACCTGAGCAGCTACGGTCCTTTCTTGACCTTAAGAAATTTTCAGTTGGGACTAATTTGGGAGGAGAAGCAGTATGATATAAGATAGAACACGTAATGTAAAAGCGCGTTGGGGCACTGCTTAGAGCCTTTTCTTCTTTCTTTTACCTGTATTCCCCTTTAAATGTATAACTCCGTCCCCGATATTTGTTGGGGTCTTAATTTTGTAGTTGTATTGTTGTTTTTCCTGTGATATTGCAAATGATATGTTCATTGTGCTTGTAACTTTACAACTCTGTAGTTTCTTTTACAAGATATGATGCTTGTTAAAATTTGTTAAAACCTATAAATAAATAATAATAGAAAAGCTATTATCACCAAACATCAAAGGGGTACAAGGCTTTCTCCAAACACCTTGGGATTCCTGTGTCTACAATTTGCAATGTTATTAAGAGGTTTTCTGCTCATGGAACTGTTAAGAACCTCCCAGGAAGTGGTGAGCAGAGGAAAATAAATCCAAGAAGTCTCCAAAGGTTAGTGTGACCTATTGGAAAAATACCATGTACAACATCCAAAGAGCTCAGGGCTGACCTGGAATAATCTGAAGTGGTCGTTTCAACCCACACCATATGCCACGCACTAAAACAAATAAGGGCTTCATCGGTGAAGGCCAAGGAGGACCCAACTGCTCAAATACAGACATAAAAAGGCAAGCCTGATCTTTGCCAAAACCCATGTTGAGAAACCACTGTCTTTCTGGGACAATGTTCTATGGATAGATGAAACTAAACTTGTGAAGAAATTAAACTTATAGGAAACAAACATCCTCGTCTGATCACTGGTACCGGCAGCAGCAGCAAGGAGTGAGAAGTTAAGCTCCCTCTGCTCCCTACTACCAATCCAGTCGCAGCTACCTAGCAATTTGAAAAGGAGCACACTCCGGCTTCACTCCTCACCCGATCACTGGAACCGGCAGCAACAGCAGCAAAAAGCGAGGAAGTAAGCTCCTCCCACTCCCTACCACCACCACATAAGAACATAAGAAATGTCATACTGGGTCAGACCAAGATCCATCAAGTCTAATATCCTGTTTCCAACAGTGGCCAATCTAGATAACAAGTACCTAGCAGTTTCCCTAAAAGACACAGGTTCCACAATGCTTGTATTGCTAGAAAGACAGTGGCGCCACACAACCGGATCCCTGAGGCACTCTGTGCTTACACTACGCACCTACAAAGACACCGAGAAAAAAACATGGAAAAAAGAAAACAATACCACTCAGAACTATTGAAGCGATCATTAAACAGACCTCATGATCTATTCAATATTGTAAAAGCCATAACAGGCGATCCAACACAAGATCACCCACCCATGCCTCAGCCGCAAGAATACTCTAATCACCTCCAGTCGAAGATGATCCAAACCAGCACAAGCACCAACATCATACCTACCTCTACTCTGCATGTAACCTCTCTGACAAATCCCCTGCTGAATTTCACTGCGATCTCTGAGGAGGAGATCATCGACACCATAGCTTACATCAACCTCACCACTGCCCCTAATGATCCCTGCCCCGCAGGCTGGATCAAAGAACTACGTCACGACCTCAGCCCAACTATCTGCAGAATCCTGAATCAGTCCTTATCTACAGAATCCTTCCCCCAAAGCTTAAAATACACGTCTATTCGACCCCTACTGAAAAATAACAAACTCGACACATCTAAAGTTGAATCCTATAGGCCAATTTCAAGCATTCCTTTGCTTGCTAAAATCATTGAGAAAGTGGTCCTGCGACAAATTCAACATCACGTGGACACCGAAGCGCCCTTAGACACCTCCCAACATGGTTTTAGAGCAGCCCACGGCATTGACACCATCCTCACAACCCTCTTCAACAATCTAATCACAGGCCTTGACAATATCCACCAAGGATTTGTCCTTATATTCTTGGACATAGCGGCCGCCTTTGACTCAGTGAACCATGAAACACTACTACTCCGACTTAAAGAAAAAGGGATACAAGGCTCAGCACTAGCCTGGTGTAAATCTTATCTCTGCAACAGATGGCAACAAGTCAGAACAGGATCCACGACATCAGAGCCTTTCCCTCTGAAACAAGGTGTACCTCAAGGCTCATCCCTATCTGCTCTGTTATTCAACATCTATATGCAGCCTATCTGTGCTTTAATCTGCTCCTTCAATGTCCAATGTCTTGCCTATGCCGACGATATCCTCATCTACACACCTTTTAGGATTGACCAACCTGACTTCTCTCCAATATTGAGATGTTTTGAAGCAGTATCAGATTGGCTTCTAACTCAAAATCTCCGGATCAACAATAGCAAAACAGACGTCCTATTCGTCACAAGGAATCGGAGTTTCACGCCTCCTCCCTCACTTCAGATCAATAATATTGAATTGAAGACAAAATCCACAATCCGATACCTAGGCATTACCCTCGATCAACGCCTTGATATGTCAGCCCATGTTGCAAACACCACAAAAGCAATTTATCACAAGATCCGAACGCTAAGACACCTTCGCCCATTACTTGATTTCTCTATCAATCAATATTCCAAGCTCTAATCATCCCGCATCTCGACTTTGCGAATGTCATCCTACATGGACTCCCACAGTCAACCTTAAACCCACTCAGACTTGCCATGAATTCAGCTGCAAGGGTTCTAGTCGGAGCATCAAGGTCGGACCATATAACGCCTATCTTGATAAACCCACACTGGCTGCCACTACCTGCCAGAATCACCTACAAAATTCTGATACTAACCTTCAAAGCCCTCAAGAACCAGCCCCCCATGCCCATCAACGCACTTCTCCACCATACCACAGTCAACAGAGTCAGGAGAACTACGCAGATGAACACAATTGAAGTCCCCAAGTTTCTAACAAAATGTACAAAGTCAACAGCCAACAGAGCATTTTCCATTTTTGCACCGATTGCCTGGAATGCCCTCCCAGCAGAACTCCGAACCACCCCAAACCTGGTGTTGTTCCGAAAAGCCCTAAAACACCATCTGTTCATACAGCACAACCCGGTCTCCAAGTTTGAAAAGCACGCACCCACCTCCTTGACCCCCCACCTAACCTCCCCCCCATTGAACATCCCCCCACTGATAATGGTTAATCAGCACTTTGGGGTTTCTAGTGTTAAATACGATTTCACTCATGGGTAACGTCCCTACATCTTCCTCAGTAAAGACCGAAGCACAGAATTCATTCAGTCTCTCCGCTATCGCCTTGTCCCCTCTTAGTGCCCCTTTTACCCCTCTATCATCTAATGTTCCAACTGACTCTCTCACAGGTATTTTTTGCTATGAATGTACTTGAAAAAGTCTTTATTAAGCATTTTTTATTCCACAGCAAGCTTATTCAAGAGCCTAAAAATTCTACAAATGGCCCAAAATGTGACGGCGAGAATAATTTCTAAAACCAAACTGACTGATCACATTACTCCGATACTCTATTCTCTGCACTGGCTACCTATACTAAGTAGGATTCAATACAAAATCCTACTGATCACATTCAAATTAATTAATCAGATTGCACCATCTTACCTATCTACATTGATTCATAATCCTTCAGAGAACAGAATAAGACGGAGAAATAACCTCAATACTATCTCAGTGCCTAACTCAATCAGAAAAACAAAACGCATTACAAGCAACACAGCATTCTCATTCGTAGCTCCTTCATTGTGGAATAATCTCCCTGCCCAATTAAGAGAGATAAAAGACCTAAAACTTTTCCGAAAAGATTTAAAAACATACCTTTTTTCACAATACTACACTAACATAGATAACACAGGTACACTAAAAAAAAATTTTTTTTAACTGCCTCTAATGTTTCGATTGATTTTTACGTTTTTTGGTGCGCTGAATCCAAATCTGGTAACCAATTTGCTCCATCACGTACAGATTTTTTGCTACATTGGGTTAGCAGTTTGAGGTGAACGTTTCAGATTGAGTGCGATCGAGATAAAAGTTTCTTGGATGAATTCTTTATACTAATTGTTTAGTAGTTATTCAAATAAGAATAAAGAAAATTGTAACAAGGCAGCACATAAGAATAGAGTAATGTCAACAAAACACACTGTGATGGTAGCAAAATTGTCTGCACTTAAAACAGCCACATACATGTGCACAAACATTGAGCATATAAGAGCGAGGTTAGACACAAAGCAAAGCAAAGAAATGTGCAAAAAATGTTGTACAGGTATGTATGTAAGAATAGAAAACGCAAACCGCACCATTGCAATACATGAAGACAAACACCCGATGGTGTGAAAATAAAATTCTAATAAATGAGATCCGACACTGTGGTAATAACTAGCAAATTTTTATTTCAAAGTTTAGTAAAACCACGATATTTGTCAACACAGTTTAGATTTTAAAGTCATTCTTGGGTCAATCAATCTCCTGGTGGGCCCGTTTCTTCTTCCCCCGAATGCTTCTCTTGGTGCGCTGCTTGGCGTATTTTTCATCTGGGGTTTCCCGCAGCAGCAACCAGCAGAAATCAGCCATCATAGTGGTGTTCCATCTTCCTTGGTACCTTCTCTCTGCGTCCTTGATGTCCTGGTGAAACCTTTCACCTTGCTCTTCACTGTACGCCCCCAAGTTTTCGGGAAAGTAGTTCACATGGGAGTGCAAGAAATGGACTTTCAGGCTCATGTTACAGCCTTGTTCTTTGAAGGCATTGAACATCCTGGCAACAATATCCTTATAGTTCTCATCCCGCCTGTTCCCCAAGAATTTGAGAACAACATCCTTGAAGGAATCCCAGGCTTCTTTTTCCTTCTCAGACATCGTTTCAGCGAATGCTCCATCTGAAATGAGTTTCCTTATATCAGGGCCAACAAACACTCCTTCCTTTAGCTTTGCTTCAGAAAGTCGGGGGAACCTTGAGCAAAGGTACCGAAAGCACTCACCATCTTTTGGAAGGGACTTGATGAATTGCTTAATGAGACCCAACTTAATGTGGAGAGGTGGTAATAGAATTTTATCACGAGGTACCAAGCTCTCATGAAGAACATTTTTCTCACCGGGTCTCAAATACTCCCGAATTGGCACGTCGACGTCCCGGCGGTCAGGGCAGAGGCGCCAGCGAGGCTAGCAATCAGTGCCCGCTGCTGGTCCATGAAGGCAGACAGTCTGCTCTCCAAGGCCGTCAACCTGAGTCCGACCTCAGGTGACCCAGCAGCCC
Source organism: Ichthyophis bannanicus (assembly GCA_033557465.1). Classification (NCBI taxonomy): domain Eukaryota; kingdom Metazoa; phylum Chordata; class Amphibia; order Gymnophiona; family Ichthyophiidae; genus Ichthyophis; species Ichthyophis bannanicus. The sequence continues at coordinate 1,282,033,454 of CM066033.1, read as the reverse complement.
CCGACTCGGGCCCCAACAGCGTCGGGCCCGACGTCGGACCCCTCGGAGGCGAGTCCACGAGGACTACAGGACTTACCCGAGCAGGCGATTCCGATTCCAGACGAGGTCGCTTCGTGAGACGATCCTGCTCCAAAGACCCGGGACGGCTATCGGGGCTATGCGACCTGGCCCTCGCGGAACCAGGAGCATCCACCGACGCCGTCCTCGCAGGTTTTGTCTTCCGATGATGATCCCCCGAGGGAGAACCTCTGTCGGAGGAACTCCGGCGATGCTCAGAGCTGGAGCCTCTGGACGCCGAGGCCTCCGACGAGGTCCGGGTACGGGTGGGATCTGTGAAGATTCTTTCCCGCTGATGCCGCCGACTCCGTAAGGCTTTGGAGGACATTTTGCTGCAGGCCCCACAGATCAGTTCCTCGTGATCTGGGCCGAGGCAGCGGAGGCAATGATCATGTGTGTCAGTGAGAGACATGTTTCTGTCACACTGAACACACCTTTTGAAGCCACTGGCAGCCATCGGGGGAAAAAGGTCCCCTGCAAGGTCAAAGGACCGGGCTGCCAGTGAAAAACCGAAAACGAAACTGACAAGAAAAATCAAAAAAACCGAAAAATAAGAGAAGGACTCACAACGGCGTCGCGAGTTCGGGCAGGAAAGAGACCGGCGTCGAACCGAAGAAAAAATGGAAAATAAATGAAGAAAATCAACTTTTCTGCGGGGACTGGAAGACCACGTCTGTAGGGCTCCGCGGAAAAAAGAAGACTGGCTAAGATGGCACCCTTGGGCGGGAAGGGGACCGCGCATGCGCGCTGCAATTCCCAAAGGCTTTCTTTGAAAGCTGGGGAAAATTGCTTCGCGAGGGCTCCGTCGGCGCCGACGTCACCCATATGTGAGGACTGACTTCCTGCTTGGTCCTGGAGAACTAGAGATTAACAATCCCTTCCGTCGGCGAAGTAACAAAGTGCAGATGGCTTAGCGTAGAGCCTAGCATGAGTTCCATGCACAATTTTCTGTGCTATTGTGGCTGCCTTATGCAGAAAGAAGCTTAATGTACAAGGAAACTATGCTCAAGGATTTGTGTAGACATCTGTGCACTGCCAATTTAAATCTGGTGGTAACAAAGGTATTAGCCAATAAACCCAAATACAAAGAAGTGTGCAGAAGGCCAGAAAACCAAGCACATGGCTGAAGCTTTTAATGTGTGATGTGAGGATGTGTACAAATGTTAGCTTTTTAGTGGTGTTAGTGAGGATGTCATGCCTGTTTCTTCTTTTATGTTCAAGCATGAAGGACCTGCAACTTTTTTCCTAGACTACTACTACTACTATTAATCATTTATATAGCACTACAAGACTACGCAGCACTGTACAGACACGTGTAATAAGACTGTCCCTGCTCATCAGAGCTTATCAATAAAAAAAAAAGGAAATGGCAGTGGGATAAGGTGCTGAGGTGATTATTTCACAGAAAGCACAGTTACTTACCTGTAACAGGTGATCTCTGGGAACAGCAGGAATAAGTCTTCACATATGGGTACGTCGGTACCGACGGAGTCTGCGTGGGAACGCTTCCCAGCATCCAATCAAAGAGCTTTTGGAAGCATCCCACCACGCCTGCGTGCTGCCTTCCCAACTTTCCCAACTGCCTCTCCTCAGTTAAGTTTTAAAGCTGAGACAAAGAGAGAGAGAGGAAAGGATAGATAGATAGAGATACAACTCCTGAGGAGGTGGGTGGGTTGTGAATGGTTATTCCTGCTGTTCCCAGAGATCACCTGTTACAGGTAAGTAACTGTGCTATCTCCAGGAACAAGCAGGAATGAGTCTTCACATATGGGGACTCCCAAGCTGAGATGCCTGGAGTCCCAGCATGTCATAGGTTGGAACATGCTATCCCCCACAAAACCAGGCATCCTGAGGATGGAGGGTAGGAGTTGAAGAGAGAAAGGTGCTGTGGAACAGTTAACCTAGCATAGGATTGCAGACAAGGAGTCCATGTGTGGATGATAATTGTCATCAATGATATTGCAAAGAAAAAATATTGCAATATGGACCTCCCCTAACAGGACTTCAGAGAAGTATGGAGGTTCATGGAATCTACTGGGGAACCCAGTAGAGGAACCTCGAGAAGGACCTCACTGTAAGTGGAGGTAGTAAACCTGTAGGAAACCTGTAGGTAGTAAACCTGGAGGTCAAAATCCTGAAAGGTAATAGGTAACCCAAGTAGGAAAAACAGGGGTAGTACAAAAACGGTGGGCCTTCAGCGGAAGGCTTTATGATAAAAGCCGAACTCTTTTGGCGGCAGAGTGGCTCACTCTTAGGAACAAAAAGAGAAAGGCTAACCGATTTGGACAAACAGGCCCAGTCCTTGTGGGGAGAAAGGGTATGGGAACCCCTTGTATCCCAAAAGAAAGGAAAAACGCCGGAGGCGTTAGAGCCTGTGATTAGCTGAAGATCCGCAATGTCTCTCCTAACTGAAGTCAGTTGGGAGAGATATTGGAACATGGAGAGCTTCAGAGGTACCTAACCTTAAGGTTATGGTAGGTGTTAACTACCACCAAAGTGGTTGTGAGTGTAGGACCCCAAAACATGCTGGATAGCATAAGTATGGGTAAAGCCCATCTGTCAGAATCATATAGCTATATGAGCCTCGACAGTCAGGTAGATAAAGCAGAATACATATCTACCGATAGCAAAATATCTCGACAGATACATATACATATACATATATATATATATATATAAAAAACATATATATATGGGAATATATCTATAGTGAGATATGAAGGGCATAAAATACACACAAATGATAGACATAGACATCTGTAAGATGTGTGCTATAGGTATGAATATATAGGCCTCTATATGGAAGTCTGCAATGAAGCAGACAGAGATATGCCTACAAAAAGGTATTCACATAGGAAAATGTGGAGAGGAAAGATTCATCTAATAACAAGAAGGTGGAACCTACTTGAGAAGATATATAGAGAATCAATTCCCACTGGTTATGGCTACAAGGATGCTAGGTAGTAGAATAACCAGGATGGTTACGTGAAAAGCAGAGGATGATATCAGTCTGCAGCCAGCAAGTCCCGAGTATTCTAGAACTCTAGCATGGTAAGTGAACAGAAGACGCATAGGAATGAGATACCATGCTGACCTGCTTAAGGGCAAAAAGGTATCATGCGTTCTTACCATGAGGACGAGCTGGAAGGAGAAAACATATTCCCTATTGGAAATACTATGGACCAAAGCAGGGAATTAGCAACTCCTTAAGCTTTCACGTAAGAGGAGGCCTATGTCCTTTATATTAAAAAAGAGAACTTTTCTAGTCATGGGAGACATGACTGAAAAAGCCTTTTTCAACCATCTAGTATAGCTGTTGGAGAAAAAGGCCCCCCCATGCTCTCTAGCAAGGGCCCATAGTGGAGAGCTTCTCTGTAGAATTGCAGAGAGCATGATGCAGGAGAATGAGGAGATAGAACTGGCTGCAGGAGAGCCAGTACCTATGTCAACTATGCTGCCAAACCCAGGGGAATGGAGATGGCAGAAAGAGAAGACGATCCAACAAGCTTGTAGTGAAAAAATTTCCAAGACAGATGACAGCACTGACTTGGAGCCACTACTAAGACCAGACAGAATGTTAGTGGAGGACAAATCTGGTTGCTGGTGGACAAGAACCAGTGGTCCAAACATTAAGGCTCCTGCATTGGCAGCTGCTTGCCAGACAACAGAAGAATGGTACTGTTTAAAAACAGAAAGAACAGACAAAACAAGAGTAGAAAACTCTGGACGTGTCTGATGAACTGCTTCAAAGCAAGATTGAAAAAGAGGAGTCAACTCAGAGAAGAGAACTCCGCACTGGAAAAGTAAGAAAACTAGAGAGGCTGAAGAAAAGCCCTCCAGTGAAGCAATACCGCTCTTACAGAGGAAAAACCTGGTAAGAGGGTAAAGAGAATGGAGCTGAAGAAAACGTACAAAGTAGTAAGTTTATAGAAAGGAAAAAAGATATGCTGGCACAGGAAGCAATCGTTTGATAGTGGATAGACCTCTTTCCCTAGCAGGAAAAAGAGGAGAACCCTGTGATCTAGAAGCATGAACATCCTGACAGCTCACAGAACATAGAAAGAATGGATGTCTTTCGGGAAGAGATCCATGTTTAGGATTTAGAATGACAGCAGTGGATTGCCTGTATTGAGAAGAAGCAACTGCAAATTCTAATCCCAAGATTCACAAACATCTGATGGATTGATCAGAAACCCTGTGGTTGCTGGGTTTGCTGAGCCTGGTGAGAGGTTGAACTCTGCAGACCAGGACGATGCTTCCCCTGTTTGGGAACATCTGTAGGATGGGCAGATGATGCATAAAACCTTCTTGTCCTATGGGAAGAAAGTTTGGCAGGACATTTCCTACCTACTGGGACAGAAGAAGGTGCAGAACAGCCCTTAGGAACAGGTAAGTCAGTGGAGAACTGAGTAACCTGACGTAAAGACTCCTTGTTGAAAAGATTGTCTCCAGTGCAAGGAGTATGTCCCAGTCTGTGCTGTGCCCATTTGTCCAAGTCTGAAGCTTGGAGCCAGGCTCTACGTCGTGCCCCTATAGTTATAGCAGAAGTCCTGCTAACAGACTCAAAAAAGTCTAGGGAAGCACGAGTAAGAAACCAAGAGATATTCTGGAGGTGCTTGAGCAGTGAAGAATAGTCTGCACTCTTGGACTCTGGAAGGGAAGGAGTCAAAAGATGTAATTGCTTTGAGACCTCCTCAAGAGATAGACTCATATAGAAAATATATGAGAGAATTCTTGCAGAAAGCATAGATGTCTGGAAGATTTGACGTCCAAAGGCATCAAGTGTCTTAGACTCACGACCTGGCGGATAAGAAGAGTGCTTTTTCTTGCTCTTTACCCGCCTCATTGCTGATTCCACAACTATGGAATGATGAGGAAGTTGAGTCTTTTGAAACCCTGGAGAGGGGGGCACCTGATATAAGAGATCAGTTGCTCTGGAAGGTGGGGGTACCCTTAAAGGTGTTTCCCACATTCCTAGAAGGAGATCCTGCAAGGAATGATGCAAAGGAAGCATTATGTTCTCCTTTGCTTTGGTAGAAAGAGAGCTCTGTGCAGGATCATGTCCTGGGATAGGAATGGCAAGAGATCTTGCTATATCCAGGAGGAAACTCTGAAAAGAGGGTTCCCCAACAGGAATTTCCCTTGGACAGTTTAGATCTGAAGAGCTAGCCTGAGCACCGACAGAGCTATCCAGATATATAGGAATAGAAGATCCTGCACAGTGCAGTGTGGAATGCTTAAAGGATGGTCGCCGGTACTGGCTGTCAGGAGCAGCGACCATCATTACCACTTTGTCCATGCCAGGTATCGACTCCAAGCTTGGCATAGAAGGGAGCAATCCTGTTGAAAAAAGCATGGTAGGAGTTGGTCCCGATGCTACTGTGGATACCGGTACCGATGCCAATATTGGTACCGATGTCGGAGTCGAGCCCGACAAAGACATCGGAGCAGTCATCAGTGACAGTTCAATCGGTACCGAGGTAACCGAAAACCTCCAGGTACCATCCTCGGTACCGAGCCACCGGTATCGATCGGTGTCGGTACCAAAGTGTATTGGTACCGAGTCTTCCAGACTAGAGAGCGATTCTAAACTCGGCATCGACAAGCGAAGCATGGAAGGCACCGACCATAAGGGTAATGTGGAGTGGAGGAGTAGCCTAGTGGTTGGGGCAAGGTACTTCAGGCCGGAAGGTCGGGGGTTCAAATCCCACTAAAGGACAGCAACCTTGGGCCGGAAGGACTGGGGTTTCTAGTCCCACAGGTGCTCCTTGTGGTCTTGGGCAAGCCACTTAACCCTCCATAGCCCATGTTCCCTGTAAAATAGTTATCTCCAAGTTATAATGCCCTGTTCAATGTAATTTCAGTTTGTTCAATGTAAACCGCACTGATGCAGAATAGCGCGGTATATAAGAGAATGTAAATAAAATAAATAAATAAAATAAATAATGAGGACATCGGTACCGACTTCGGTACCGTGTCTGATACCGGTGAATGAAGGTCAGCTAGTAGCAACTCAATCGGCCTCGGGTGAACCGAGAGTTGCGGATCCGAATCATCGGAACCGAGCCTTCGGTACCACCGAGAGCCGGTATCAAGGCGAGTCGGTACCCAGTCCTCCAGACTGGAGATCGATTCCAGACTCGGCATCGAAGGAAGCGAGGCTATCGATGCACGTCTGGAGGGTACCGACGTCGGTGGTAGTATCGGTGCTGGTACCGATAATGAAAAGTCAGTCTGGAGTGTATCCACCGGTCCCGAAGGCACCGAGGATGCCAGATGACCATCCCTGGTGAGGAGTGTTTCATCCAACACCAGTGCCGATGTCGGGGTATCGGTACCGCCGCTCGAAGCGGATGCCACCACCGGACACGGCTCAGGTATGTTCTGTGAGGGGTGAACCCCAGGAACAACCTGAAACCCCTGAAAGGCTTTTGAGACCGAAGACTCCCGCCGGGGTTTTGAAGCCAGTAGGCCCTCGAGGGCAAGGCCGGAGCCATCTACATGCTGTGCATGAGACCTACCACTCGAGGGCTGGCTAGTCTTAACAGACTGTTTGTGGGTTACCTGATCCTGTGTAGAAGAAGAAGGGGACGGTGCCCCGAAGCTGGAGGGAAACCGTGTATCGAGGGAACCTCGATATTGAAGACTTCTTCTCACTAAACTGTTGTCAGGACCCAAGCAGGTTAGACACCGACTTCGAGAGTCTAAAAATAAAGTTGTACTGCCACAGTTTGAACATTTCTTGGAGAAAGTGGCTGGCGGTTCCATGAAGGAAAAAGAAGAGGCCTAAAAGGCCTAAGACACCGTGGGACACTATGAAGAAAAAATATTCCCTGAAAAAGGAGATTTTACAAGAAAAGAAAAGAAAACACCGGCGGTATCGGTGGCGTCAGGAAGACAGCCGCGACCACAAGAAAACTAAAGAAATAAAACAAGAATTTTCTGCGGTGACAGGACGTCCTGCCGGCTCCGCGGAAAAATGAAAACTGAGAGGCAGTTGGGAAAGGCGGGAAGGCAGCACGCAGGCGTGGTGGGATGCTTCCAAAAGCTCTTTGATTGGACGCTGGGAAGCGTTCCCGCGCAGACTCCGTCGGTACCGACGTACCCATATGTGAAGACTCATTCCTGCTTGTTCCTGGAGATTGCACGATCTTCCTCTGAATCATCTCTCCCCACTACAGTCTGTTCAAAACTCAGCTGCATGGCTAACCTTTTACCAGTGTGGCTATGCTCAGGTCGCCCCTCTTCTCAAATAACTTCATTGGCTTCCTATCCATCTCTACATCCCGTTTAAACTTCTACTACTGACCTATAAGTGCCTTCAATTGAAAGAAAGCTCTGCAACGAGGGGACATAGGATGAGGGTGAAAGGGGATACACTCAGAATTAATATGTGGGATTATTTCTTTATGAAAAGATTCGTAGATGCATGGAATATTCTCCCAATGGAGGTAGTAAAGATGAGGACAGTATTTGAATTCAAGAAAACATGGGACAAACACAGAAGATCTCTAAAGGAGATCTTATATAGTAGTTGTTATGGAAAGGCAGACTAGATATGGTCTTTTTCTGCCATCATGTTTCTATGTTTTATTTTGCTGCTACCTTTCCTTCTTATCCCTCTCAAAACCTCCTTCTCAGAACTCCGCTCTTCTGGCAGATCCTTTCTATCTGTGCCCTTCTCTTCCACTGCTAATTCCAGACTTCGATTTTTCCATTTTGCTGCTCCTTATGCCTGGAGCAAACTACCCGAGTTAGTACGTCATGCTCCATCTCTGGCCCTATGGAAATCCAGGCTAAAAACTTACCACTTTGAGACTTCTTTTGGATCCTGATCCCCTCATCCTTCTGTTCACCTCCTATGTGTTTCCTTACCATTCCCCTAAATATATCCTAGTCCCCACGTGCTGTGTTGTCTGTCTTGACTAGATTGTAAGCTCTTATGAGCAGGGACTGTCTCTTACATGTGCCTGTACAGCGCTGCATTTGCCATGTAGCACTACACAAATGGTAAAATAGTTGTAGTTGTAGTTGAGGGGGAAGAGCCATGGCTAAATAGAAGACATTTGAATGCAGAAATTTAAATACTTAACAATAATATTTATGCACAGAAAAGCATTCCAGACAAGCACATGCCCATAGTGTATGTGCATGGAATTACAGATACTGATACAATTATTGTGTAGATGTTTCCATGGTGACTGGCTTGCTCTTCTGTGTTTGTGTGCCAATTATTTGTATATGATTTAGGTTATAACATTGCGTGCAAAAAAAGTTTTTTAAAAGGTGCATTAGGAAACTATACAGAACTTCAGTGCACAGTTTAAAACATCAGCCCCATTGATAGACAGCTTCCTACTTTTGAATGGAGCCCATTCAGCTGTGAGAATTTTATTTCATTTCATCTCAATCTCCTATCATGCCCTTTTCAAAGAAAGGACCCAGACCAGCTCACAATTTAATAGAAAATAAATAAAATATGCAATACAATAGAGAGATCATCAATATAAAAAAAGCACTGACTTTCTTTCAAATTTTCATTGAAAGTAATGGCTTTGTAGTAGGAAATTGAAACTTCAAACCCTTGAGCAGGCCTTCTCTATAGCCAGTTAGGTTTTCAGGATACTAGTGGATACATTGCAGATTCAGTGTATGCAGACTGATCTCATGTATACTGATTGCGGTTATACTGAAAACCTAACTGACTGTGGCTTCAGTAGAACAAATTTATGTAGAATAGTTTCCCGCTGCTCCCGGGGGTGGCCATTTGTGCCAGCAACACAGAAGTGATGTTGAAGTCCCTCCCCACTGGGAAACGAGACAGTGGCTTCTGTGATATGGCTGTCAGCTCTTTTGCTGGCATTCCTGAAGAGATAATAGTCTTTAAAGGGAGCCATTTAGTAAATCAGGGTGGTGCTTTTGATAGTTTATTTCAGAAATCCATGCAGATATTACACTGGATTTGTAAAATGTTAATGTTATCCAAACAGCTAAATGGATTTTGATAAAATAAGGAAACAAAACTGACAGAAGAGCTATTCCAAAAATATGAAAGAACAAAGGGAATGTATTTGTTGCATGGCTATGTTCAGGAGATCTTCTTAAATTTTACACAATTTCTACATAGTAACATAATATATGACAGCAGTTGACATGTATGGTCAATTGAGTCTGCCCAGTAAGGTGACTAGAGTGGTTGTCTCCGCCACTACATGCTGATCACACCCTTTATTTGCTGAAGTATAAAAGCTATTTAAATGTTTTTTAAATTCCATTATATTGCTACATTCTTGCTTTATAGGGCAACTCCCCAATTAGCTACACACAAGGACTTAGAACAGCCCTGTTAGAGCACACTGCTTTTTCTCTTAAAAGACAGCTGAGGAACAGGCAGGGACTTTGGTAGGTCTCTCTCTTTTACTTCAATAGTTACCGAAGATCCTCCAACTGAACAATGGCTGAGAAAAATCGTATTGCGTAAGCTGTTGTCCCCATTACAGCTTCTGCCTCTGTCCAGACAGAGATCCCAATCCCAGTTGAAGTTACGGTTCCATGTGCAGGATGCCTGCATGTTGAAGCTCTCCAAAAACAAGTGGAGAAGCTGAGAGGTGGCAAGGCTGAGGAGCATTCAAGATAGTGAGAAGTACATTGATGAGACGCTTCTTGAAACATCCAAGCTCTCCGGCAGAGGTGAAGATGAGAGCCTACCAAATGACGGAAGTTGGACACGAATCACCAGGGCCTGGAAAATCACCAATCCAACTCCTCAGCCCTTGAACTGAAGAACCATATGCAGCCCTGGAAGTGGAAGAGGTGAATGCATCCCAGGAAAGGGAGCAACCACAGCTCAAGCACCCCAATGTTGCAGAATCAGTCACCACAAGGAAGCGAAGGGTAGTGGTGGTTGGTGACTCTCTTCTGAGGTATCCATCTGCAGATCAGACTTGATGTCCAGAGAGGTCTGCTGTCTGCCAAGTGTCAAAATCCAAGATGTTACAGAGAGTTTGCCTAGACTCATCAAGCCTACTGACTAGTACTTGTTGTTGCTCATCCATTTTGGCACAAATGATACTGCCAGGTATCCCACTGAACGTATCAAAAGTGACTTCATGGCTCTGGGACAGAGGGTACAGCAGACAGGTGCACAGGCGGTGTTCCCTTCTACCCTCACTGTTGAGGGTAAAAACTGAGGCATCGGTTTGCATCTTGGTGATCAATGCATGGCTGTATGGATGGTGTCATTGAGTGTGTTTTGGTTTCCTTGACCATGGGATGATTTTCCAAGGGCTGCAGAGCAGAGATGGAATCCTACTACTACTACTACTATTTAGCATTTATAAAGCGCCACGCACGCAGCGCTGCACAGCTAACCTACAAGAGGTAGTCAACATATAAGAGACAGTCCCTGCCCATCAGAGTCATGCTCATCGGAGCTTACAATCTAAGTAGAACAGTACAGAGCATTAGTCAGTTCTGTGCAAGGTACGGTGTGGTACAGTTTGGTCATAAACGTTGACGGGGGTTAGGGAGAGATGAGGATGGGAGTCCATCTGTCCAAAAGGGTCAAAGTGTCTTCCACAGCAGACTGGCTAACCTACTAAAGAGGACTATAAACTAGATCCATTGGAGATGGATGAGGAAAGCCCCCAGGTAAGTGAAACATTAAACACCTCTGTAGATATAGGTAAATAGGGGTAACATCTGGAAAGCGGTGTGCTTAAATGCTCGCAGCATGGGAAATAAGATCTCAGATGTCGAGACTTTAATGGAAGAGGATGACACAGTAACATGGGACCCGATTTTGCACTGGGCGGTGCTATGCGCCATGTCGGCACATCGCCTGCCCCCTTTCCACCCAACCCAAATTTTCAATCCAGGGTCTTACACAGCCCTGGCATTGAAAATCCGGGTCTTGCCGCACAGCCAGGAAGCCACAGGAGCTACCCATGTAGCATGGATTTTCGATAATACACAGTTAGCCCCTGCGCCTTAAAGATAGGCGTGTGAAAAAGAGTAGTTACTCACCTGTAACAGGTGTTCTCCAGGAGCAGAAGGAATCAGTCCTCACATATGGGTGACGTCGGCGCCGACGGAGCCCTTGCGGAGCAATTTTCCCCAGCTTTCAAAGAAAGCCTTTGGGAATTGCAGCGCGCATGCGCGGTCCTCTTCCCGCCCAAAGGTGCCATCTTGCTCAGTCTGATGACATAGCTAAAAGACAGCAAAAAATTAGCAAAAAAGGAAAGCATAGAACTGCAACTCCAAGGGGAGGAGGGAGGGTTGTGAGGACTGATTCCTGCTGCTCCTGGAGAACACCTGTTACAGGTGAGTAACTACTCTTTCTCCAGGACCAAGCAGGAAGTCAGTCCTCACATATGGGACTCCCAAGCTTAAGGCTACCGGAGACCCCAAGCACAAAAAAGGAGCTCCCTCAAGCTCAGTAGCACAGAAGGAAGGAATCTTCTCTGAGTACGCCCCCAACCGGTAGCCCAACATCCGGGACGGAGGGCAGGAGTTGCCTATACCTCAAAGAGATTACGGAGGACTGCCTGTCCGAAAGCACTGTCCCTGCGGGACTCCCTCTCCAGGCAGTAATGGGCTGCAAAAGTCTGCCTTGAAGACCAAGTAGCGGCCCGGCAGATGTCTGCCAATGGAACAGAGCAGAGGTAAGCCACTGACGCAGCCTTCGCCCTAACACGATGAGCCGTGACTCGACTTTCCAACGAGAGGCCGGCTGCCCCATAAGCCCAAGCGATACAGTCAGCAATCCAGATGGACAGAGTACGCTTGGAGACAGGGAGCCCCAACTTATTGGGGTCATAAGACACGAAGAGCTGAACAGCCCTTCGGTGCTCCCGCGTACGGCCCAGGTAGAAGGTTAACGCCCTCCTACAGTCCAGGGTATGCAGGACCATTTCAGCTCGGCTGGAGTATGGCCTGGGAAAGAAGGTCGGAAGTACCACCTCCTGGTTGATGTGAAAAGGGGAAACCACTTTAGGAAGAAACTTAGGGTGAGTCCATAGGACTACCCTATTCTTGTAGAATCGAGTGTAAGGAAGATCAGATACTAGGGCCTGTAGTTCACTAACGCGTCTAGCAGAAGTGAGGGCTACCAAGAATAAGGTTTTCCAAGAAAGAAAACGAAGATGACAGGTAGCCATAGGTTCAAAAGGCGGACAGGTAATCCGCTGCAAAACCACATTCAGATCCCAGTCAGGTGCTGGTGGGCGCAAAGGTGGTTTAAGGAGAAGGAGGCCTCTGAGAAAACGAGCCACAAGAGGGTGGCTGGAAAGAGGTCTGCCATCCACCGGCATGTGATACGCAGAAAGAGCACTGAGGTGGACCCTGACCGAGTTGGACTTAAGTCCAAGATCGGAGAGGCAAAGCAAGTACTGCAAGACCACTGATACCGAACAGGAGAAGGGATCTTGAGACTGCTGAGCACACCAGATGGAGAACCGTCGCCACTTAAAGGCGTAGGACTTCCGGGTGGAGGGTCGCCTGGAGGCCAAGACGATTTCCTCCACATCTGGAGGCAGCAGGAGGGGAGCAAGGACTACCCTCTCAGCAGCCAGGCCATCAGATGAAGGGACCGGAGGTTGGGGTGCAGGAGAGTCCCCTGATCCTGTGACAGGAGGTCGGGCTGAAACCCCAGAGGAAGAGGAGTGTCCACCACCAGCTGCATCAGAAGCGGGAACCAAGGTTGTCTCGGCCACCGGAGAGCCACTAGGATCATCGAGGCTTTGTCTCTGAGAACTTTGAAGAGTGTCCGAGACACCAGCGGCATGGGAGGAAAGGCATACAAGAGGCCTGTGGACCATGGAATCAGAAAAGCATCCGCCGCTACTCTGAGAGGATGCGGTTGTCGAGAGCAGAATCTGGGAAGTTGCCGGTTCAGAGGACTGGCAAATAGATCCATGGTGGGGAGGCCCCACTTGAGAAAGATCCGCTGAACCACCAATGGATCCAATCTCCACTCGTGTGGTTGGAGGATCCTGCTTAGCTTGTCTGCCAGGTAATTTTCCTGACCTGGGAGATAGACAGCTTTGAGGAGGATGCCGTGGTGGACGACCCAAGAGCACAGTCTTTGTGCCTCCTGACAGAGAAGGAAGGAGCCTGTTCCGCCTTGTTTGTTCACGTAGAACATTGCAACTTGATTGTCCGTCTGGACCAGCACAGACTGGTGAGAAGTGAGGTGGGAGAAGGCTCTGAGAGCTAGGCGGATGGCTCTGAGCTCCAGGAAGTTTATCTGCTGAGCAGACTCCCAAGGAGTCCAGAGGCCTTGAGTACATTTTCCTTGGCAATGTGCTCCCCAACCCAGGAGAGAAGCATCGGTCGTCAGGACCTGAGAAGGCGGAGGAGGCTGAAAAGCCATTCCTAGTACTAGGTTTGGCAGATGAAGCCACCATTGCAGAGAAGAGACCAGCGGGTCGGAGATCTGTACGGAGTCCACTAGGCTCCCAGTGGCCTGATGCCATTGTGTGCGAAGGCACCATTGAGCAGGCCGCATGTTTAGGCGGGCATTGGGGGTCACATGGACTGTGGAAGCCATATGGCCGAGCAGTCGCAGAAATTGCCTGGCAGAGACCAGGGAATTGCTGCGAAAGTGGCTGGCAAGATCCATGAGCCTGTTTGCCCTGTCGAGAGGCAGAAAAGCTCGCGCCTGAAGCGTGTTCAATCTTGCGCCGATGAACTCGAGATCCTGAGAGGGGAGCAAAGTGGACTTTGCGAAGTTTATGACAAAGCCCAAGTACTGGAGCAGAGCCACAGTGCGGTGCGTGGCGTGAATGGCCTCTTGGGAAGACTGTGCTCTGATGAGCCTGTCGTCCAGGTATGGAAATACAAAGAGGCCTTGAAGTCTTAGATAAGCCGCCACCACCGCTAGACATTTGGTGAACACCCTTGGTGCGGAGGATAGGCCAAAGGGTAGTACTCTGTACTGGTAATGATTGCCCCCCACAACAAACCTAAGATATTGTCTGTGGCTGGGGTGGATGAGGATGTGAGTGTAGGCATCCTTTAGATCTAAGGAGCATAGCCAGTCTCCCTGCTGGAGGTAGGGCAGCAGGATTCCAAGGGTAAGCATCTTGAACTTTTCCTTTGCGAGGAACTTGTTGAGGTTCCGCAAGTCCAGGATGGGTCTGAGGCCTCCTGTTCTTTTTGGTATCAGAAAGTACCTGGAGTAAAAACCTTGACCTCTCAGGCGGTGGGGCACCGGTTCCACAGCCTGTTCCTGAAGAAGACTTGCTAACTCCCGAAGGAGTAAGTCCCTGTGCAGAGGGAGTCTGAGAGGCTCCCCTGGAAAGTAGGAGGGAGGTACCTGGTGGAAGTGAAGAAGATAGCCCTCTTGGACTATGTGAAGCACCCAGGTATCTGTAGTGATGTGGGACCACCTGTGGGGAAAGTGGATCAGCCAGCCTCCTGTGCTGGGAGAAACCAGCTGAGGGGGAGAGGCTATGCTGATGAAGTCAAAAACCCCCACCCTGCTGAGCAGGGGCCGGTGGTGCAGGCTTGGGGGCTTGCTGCCTACGGGACCCATTACCCCGTCCCTTGGCTTGCTTACCCTGTTGGGTAGCTGCTGAGGCCTGATAATGAGGGTAGTGGTGATAGGCAGCCGCCTTCCTCGGGTAAAAGGGCTTTTTCCCCGAGCCCTTCTTCTTCTGAGAAGGGGCAGAGGTCTTCCTTGAGAGACGAGTCCTGGTGAGAGTCTCGGTCTCGATCTGTGCAGCCTTCTCATCCATGGGCTTGCCAAAGAGGTTTTCACCTCTGCAGGGGACGTCGACCAACTTGTCCTGCACCCATGGCTCGAGGTCTGATGACTGAAGCCAAGCCTGTCGGCGGCCACCGATGCCGGCTGCGGCTACTCGAGCCGATGCTTCAAAGCCATCGTAGGCTGCTCGAGAGATAAACTTTGAGCACTCCCGAATACCAGTTGACAAGGCTTGGAACCTCTGCAAAGGTTCTTCAGAGAGACCAGCAGAGAACCCGGCTATTTCTTTAGCCAGGTCTCGGAGATACATGCCCATGTAGAGCTGGTAGGTCTGGACTCGACAAGCAAGCATAGAGCCCTGGAAACACTTCCTACCGAGGGCATCCAGGCTTCGAGCCTCCCGACCGGGAGGCACCGAGGAGTGCATTTTCTGACTCTTAAGTCTATGCATGGCCGATTCCACCACCATGGAATGGTGCGGTAGTTGTGCCTTTTGGAACCCGGGGCTCTTGCGGACTCGATAAATGGAATCGACCCGCTTGCTTAACGCCGGCGACGACGCCGGGCTTTCCCACATGCGGAAGAGAAGTCGTTCCAGCATCGGAGGAACCGGTACAATAAAGGCCTCCTTTGGGGGAGAGTCATATTGGAGGGCATCGAGTTCTTCGACTCGAGGCTCCTCCTCGGGATCCGCGGGGAAGGCCAAGGCCTTGGCCATATCCCGCACGAAGTCCGAGAACCGGGTATCCTCCGGGGGGGACCGTCTCCGAGGTTCGGACTCGGGGGAGTCCGATGGGACACACCGAGTCCGAAAAGAACCAGGTGACTCTTCGTCCTCGGATTCCCAGGCTGACTCCTCGGAGGAGGAGTCGAGCGGCTCCGGTCGGGCGGACATCGATGCCGTCCGCCCCGACGCCGAGGGAGTCGGCGTCGACGACCTCGGTCCCGAACGGGAGGCCGAAAGAGACCGCGACCGAGGATCGACTCGAGCCCTCATGGACTCGAGGATCGGCTTGGTCTCCGGGGTCGACTTGGACGTCAACGTCCCGGTGGTCAGGGCAGAAGCACCGGCGAGGCCAGCGATCAATGCCCGCTGCTGGTCCATGAAGGCAGCGAAACTGCTCTCCAAGGCCGTCAACCTGAGTCCGAGCTCAGGAGACCCAGCAGCCCCCGACTCGGGCCCCGACAGCGTCGGGCCCGACGTCGGATCCTTCGGAGGCGAGTCCACGAGGACAACAGTACTCACGTGAGCGGGCGAGTCCATCTCGAGACGAGGATGTTTGGAAGGCCTCTCCAACTCCGAGGACCCAGGATGGGAATCGGGGCTACGCGACCTGGCCCTCGAGGAACCAGGAGCGTCCACCGACCCCGCCCTCGCGGGTTTCTTCTTCCGATGATGTTCCCGGGTAGGAGACCCCCGTTCAGAGGAACTTCGACGATGCTCAGGACCAGAGTCCCGAGACGTCAAAGCCTCTGACGAGGTCCGGACCCGGCCGGAGTCAGAGAAGATACGTTCCCGCTGATGCTGCCGACTCCTCAATGCTTTTGAGGACATTTTGCCACACGGACCACAGATCATCGGGTCATGATCGGGTCCGAGGCAGCGGAGGCAGTAGTCGTGTGTGTCGGTAAGAGACATGAGCTTCTTACACCGATCACACTTCTTAAACCCGCTGGCAGCCATCGGGGGAAAAAGGGCCCCTGCGAGGTCAAAAGACAGGGCTGCCAGTGAAAAAGAAAAAAAGGCGCGAAATCTGTCACGAAGGACAAAAAACCGAAAAATAAAGAACGGACTCGCAACCGGCGTCGCGGGTCCGGACGGGAAAAGAACCGGCGTCGAATTGAGAAAAAGACAAATAAAATCAACTTTTCTAGCGGGGAATTACAAACAACGTCTGTAGGGCTCCGCGGAAAAAAGAAGACTGAGCAAGATGGCACCCTTGGGCGGGAAGAGGACCACGCATGCGCGCTGCAATTCCCAAAGGCTTTATTTGAAAGCTGGAGAAAATTGCTCCGCGAGGGCTCCGTCGGCGCCGACATCACCCATATGTGAGGACTGACTTCCTGCTTGGTCCTGGAGAATCCTGCCTATCTTTAATGCACAGAGTGCTAACCGTGTAGCATCAAAAATCAGTGCTACACGGGTAGCGCCATGGCCTGCCTCTGCTCCGGAAAGTCCCGATATTATGCGGACAGCAATTGGGCGCATTAGGGACCTATCTGGGATTTCGAAGGGCACTATCAATGTAGGTGCCCTTCGAAAATCCCGGATACAGCCTTTACACAGGTAACTAGGGAAGTTACCCAAGTAAAGGCCTTTGAAAAGCGGGTCCATAGTATATGATGGCTGATAAAGACCATTATGGTCCATCTAGTCTGCCCAGCAGGTGGCAAGAGTGAGTGCACCTACCGCTCCATGCAGGTCACCATTCCCATTGCCTTTGTTTAGGAGTGTACCCACCATTCCGTGTAGGTTCACTCCTATTTGTTGAGATAAAAGAGACAATTAAGGTTATTTTGATTTTATCCTATTGCTATAAAGGGATCTACTGTGTCTGTCCCATGCCATTTCGAATTCTGTGATTGTATTTGCCCCCACCACTCCCATCAGGAGGGCATTCCAAGCATCCACCACGCTTTCAGTAAAAAAGCATTTCCTGACATTGCAGTTTCATGTTATGCCCTCTAATTTTACAGCTTTCCCGTCTTTGTAAAAGGTTTGTTCATTAATACTCTTTTGATATTTATTGGTCTGTATAATATCTCTCCTGTCCCTCCTCTCCTTTAACGTGTACATATTTAGGTCAAGTCTCTTCTCATACATCTTCTGGTGCAGGCTCCAAATCATTTTGGTTGCCTTCCTCTAAACCATGCACCTAGGAAAGAACAACCCACACTATAGTTACACGATGCAAGGCTCCACATTAGATACCACCACCCAGGAAAAAGATTTAGGAGTCATCGTGGATAACATGTTAAAACCCTCCGCCCAGTGTGCAGCGGCGCCCAAGAAAGCAAATAGAATGTGTCACAGAGCAGACTCATTAGTGACCCCTATGGAGACAGAGGATAGTGCAATTCAGGGAAATAATAACGTTTGGGGAAAGCACATGGTAGAAAGTTGCCATGGGCAACGTAAGCAAGTGAGGTCACGAGCTAGGGAGACACACCCAGCCAATAGAGAAGCCAGGAGGTTCTCACCTGACTCTAATCAGCTAGGGAGTGGTGCAGCTAGGAAATACCTAGATAAACTCAGCTCACAAGCAGTTAGGCAGACCCAGAACAAGTTGGAGAACAGGAACAGGACTAAGCTCAAGAGCCAGGATAAGAGCTGGAGAGAAACCCAGAGAAGGAACTGGATGCATGAGGAGGACGAGAGAAGCTGTGAAGAGAGCGTGTCTAATTACCACATTGGAAGCTTGAACGGAGGTCTGAGTGAGTCCGAGGAATGCTTGAATGAAAGGTACAGACAGCTTGACACAGAGAGTGAGAGTGGATGTAACAGCCCAGATTGGAGCAGAGACAGAAGACAAAAGGTACAAGCCAGGAAGTTTTATTCCGGTCCAAAAAGGGGGAGTTCAGAGCTTGGAGATAAGGGACAGTTTGTGGAAGTCCAGAAGACTTCCAAAGCCAGCCTAAGGGGAGCAGAGAAACTCCAGTACCCTTATAATAAACTAAGGAAAGGCTTGTTACCTGTAGAAGTAGAACACTCTGAAAGGTACATGAGACACAGAGTTTCAGAAGGGCTGCCGTCAGAAGTTCCATCTGGTTCCAAGTTCCTAAACAGAGCAGAGCTCAGAGCAGGAGTAATTCCTCCTAATAGATGGGCAGGGGAATTCTATAGCCTGCCAAACAGTGGTCAGCAGAGGGGAGGCTCCTACTACCAAAACAGCAGTAATTGTGGTAAGAACAAACAGTTTTCCTTTAGTGAAAAAGAACTACGTCACAGCCAGGACGGACTGTTTGCCAAGCCCACACAGGGAGAAAGTAAAGAGGTATTAATTCCTATTGAGGAGCCGATGCAATGTGAAGCCTCTGTGATTGAAGAGAATATTGAAGAAATGGATTGTAGCCTTTCTCTGGCAGATAATATAATCTCCCTAAGATAGAGAAGAATAAGCAGCCTAACAAGGTGAAGAGAAAGCCTTATTCTTTGTGGCTACAGGTCTGTGTTTAAAATATATTTCTGTTGTTTAGAAGCTGAAAGAAAGCCATTTTTGTGTTATAGTTTTCTTTCTGTTTTACCCAAGAAGGGTTATGTTTTGTTTTTGTACATATTGAAATATCCTAATTGGGAAAGGGAAATAAAGCCCTGTTTACCTTACATCGGTTGTCCACAACTATTTTTGGTAACTGGCAGCAGCTACAACTACCAGGAGGCCAGTTACACTGAGGCCCAGTGCAATACCTGATCTCACCGGTAGGTGCACCAAGAGGGCCCACGACAAATGCTAGGTATCATAAGGAAAGGGATGGAGAATAAAACAAAGGATGTTATAATGCCTCTGTATCGCTCCATGGTACGACCGCACCTTGAATATTGTGTGCAATTCTGGTCACCATATCTTAAAAAGGACATAGCGTTTGTGATAAGGAAGCTTATCATAGCTCAGGTAGGAGCTATAGAAAAGATGATGTGACTCTGAACAAGCAACCTGTCAGTTCTGGTAGAAGCAAGAAAACAGAGTTTTCACATAAAAGACTACCAGTCCCAGAATGCACCAGGTTTCCAGCAGCCATGAGAGGGGCTGAAGTGAGAGAATGTGTGTGCAATCAAGAGAGCTATGAGGTAATCCCTAAGCACTCATCTCAAAGGGCAGGGCCTGATTCAACACAGCTGCGCTGTGTTAGGGAGCAGCACACATTAGAACAGGATAAGAATAGAGCTTATTCTTCAGATAACAGCTACAGAGGGAGGAAGAGATACAGAGACAGCAACGGCTACAAGCACCAGTATCACCTGGAGAAACAGAAGCCAAGCCAAGCAGATAGAGAGAGAAGGAAACTCTCTGGAAGGAAGAGAAGAAAGGCCATTGGAAGGTCTGGGAGATTCCAAGGCAGTACTCATACTGGGAGGTATTCCAAAAGCCAGCAGAGTCCATTGGACTGGATTCAGCCAGAGGAATGGAGTGGCAGAGATAGGAATCACCAGTGGCTACCTGGAAGAGAGAAGACTGCATGTGGAAGGGACTTTCAGACCAAGGCCAGAAGGTATGTGAGAGAAGATCCAGTGTCCAGGGATCAAGATTGGAAGGCTGGACATCAGAATTGGATTACATATTGGCCAGGCTATACAGAGAGGAATAATGATAGCAGGAGAGGCTCAGCTCTTAAAGCAGGATTTGGGCTCACACAGTAGCAGCCAGCCAGCTAAAGGCTTTCAGCTGGTCCATTGATAGTAATTAGGGCTGCACCTGATTGTGTGGGTGAGCAAGGGAGAATCACTGCTGAGATCGGCGTGGAAAATAAGCAGAAGTTAACCTAACCAGCAAAGTTTATTCTTTACTTTGTGCCTTTGTATTTGGTAATTATTTGCTAAGAAAACATTAGCTAATTGCCTGACAAGCTGAAGGTTGTTTTCTGGTTTACTTTGTGACTTTTTGTTATCCATTTTAAACACTGCAAGCAAGTAACCTCATTTATAGTGCTATCAAGCATACATGTGCTGGGTAAATTAAACCCCATCAATAAAAGAAGTATTTTATTGATCTTACCACTTGGTTTCACAACTCAAATTATTGTCATCAGCTGTGTTTGGGAGTGAATGAACTACAATACCCACAATACCTTGCTAGAATCATATGAATATATGCATCGTCAAGATTGTGTAAGTTCTCACCCTAGGCAGCCGTCTGACACGTTATTAGAAAAAGTACAGAGAAGAGCCACCAAATTGGTGAAGGGGATGGAAGGCTACTCCTATGAAGAGAGGCTAAGAAGGTTAGGGCTCTTTAGCCTGGAGAAGAGACGGCTGAGGGGAGATATGATAGAGGTCTATAAATTAATGAATGGAGTGGAACGGATAAACGTGGATCAATTGTTTACGCTATCAGAGTATAGAAAGACTAGGGGACATGTAATGAAGCTACAGGGTAAACTATTTAAGACAAATAAGAGAAAATATTTTTTCACTCAACGTGTAATCAAACTCTGGAATCTGTTACCGGAGGATGTAGTAAGGGCTGTTAGTATAGCTGGGTTTAAAAAAGGTTTGGACAAGTTCCTGGAGGAAAGGTCCATAAACCACTATTAAAAAGGGACCCAGGATATCAATGCTTGACCCAGTACAAGCATTGTGGAACCTGTGTCTTTTGGGGATATTGCTAGGTACGTATGACCTAGATTGGCCACTGTTGGAAACAGGATACTGGGCTTGATGGACCTCGGTCAGACCCAGTATGGCATGTCTTATGTTCTTATTTCCAGTCTTTTAAATCCTTTGTGAAATATGGTCTCCAAAACTGAACAAAATATTCCAAGTGAGGCCTCACCAGTGACTTGTACAGTGGCATTAGTACCTCCTCCTTTCTGCTGGTAATTCCTCTCTGAATGCAACCCAGCTTTGGCCACCACCTTGTCACACCGTTTCGCCAGCTTAAGATCTCAGAAACAATCACTCAGAGGTCTTTCTCCTGGTCCATGCACACCAACCTCTTGCCCCTATCGCATACAGTTTCCATGGATTTCTACATCCCAAGTGTATGACACTGCATCTCTTCACATTAAATCGTAACTGCCAAGCATTGGACCTTTCTTCCAGCTTTTGTTGATCTTTCCTCATGTTATCCACTCCCTCAGGGGAGTGCACTCTGTTGCAAATTTTTGTGATAGTCTGTCTCAATCTCCCTTGCCTTTTCCCTCTATTCTTTGCCAAAAAGGTTTTTCCTAGTACAAAAGATATTGATCAATTTATCTTGAACCCATTGCTCAAGCTTGGGTCCTATGAGCCCCAGTGCAACTGCTGAAGCTCTGCTTGTTGACTCAAAGGCTTCAAAAAGTGTTTTGGCTTTGTTTGATGAGTATCTGAAAAGCCCCCTTCTTATCGTCAGGAAGGAGGGGGAGAGAAAATTTCCATATCTCTGATAACATCCTTCAGAAAAATGCCTATATATAGCATGTAAGTTTATTCTGGAGGCTAACATGCATGTCTAGAAGCATTTTCGCCCAAAGGCATCGAGTGTCCTAGAATCTCTGCCAGGTGGCATGGATGCATGATTCTTAGAGCTCTTAATTCGGCACATTATCAATTCCACCACCATTGAGTGATGTGGGAGCTGAGGTTTTTGAAAGCCTGGGCACTGTGGTACTTGGTAAATAGTACTGAGCTGCCTACTGACAGGCGGAACTATGAGTGGGGCCTCCCACATGCAGGATACAATGCACCAGTAATGTAGCGGCCTCTGTGGGTGTTGGAGGATATTGGAGTATCTGCAATTCCTCTGCCCACAGTTCTTTCTCCGAGGCTACTGTAATGGCGAGCGCTGCTGCTATATCCTGAATGAATTCCTGAAAGGACATATCCTTTGGAGGGGACCAACGCCACTCTTGAGAGGGTGAAGGATCCGAGGGATGTCTGGAAGATCTCAGGAACCGAATGAGTCACTGTCAGATTTGGAAGAACTAGGATCTGAGTCCAGTAAGAAATCAAAGTATCGACCTCGGTGCTTCATTGACGTCAAAAGTCAATGCCGATACTGATAATCAGAGGTATCAGAACAGAGTGTCTGTTGAACACCGGAGGTATCGATCAGTTCCAATGAGGATAGCGACAGTGCCGTCTCAAGAGCCGGCATCGGCCCTGGTAGGGTTGACTGCAGGCCTGGTATCAAAGTCTGCACTCCGTAAGCTCTCGATGTTATCAGTACCGAGGCTGCTAGGAGTGCTGTCAAATTCATCTCGAGGGCCAGCATGCGCTGATCCAGGGAGATTGCCAATATCTGGGTGATTCACCTATGGGGCTGTGTGCCACCGTCCCAGAACATGGCACCGGTAGCTCTCCAGAGGTCGAAGCCTCTGGAGGATCCTCCACAAACTATGTCCATGGTTAAACACCAACCACTTCAGGACAGTAAGCCAAGCACTAATAACTCCCTACTTATACTACTACAACTATATTTTCCACGGCCTCCCAAAACATACAAAACAATCACTACAACTAGCCCAAAATACAGCAACTAGCCTAATCACTGGAATGCAACAACAAGACCAGATTATGCCCACCCTTAGGGCCCTACATTGTCACCCAAACCAAGCAAGCATCAAGTACAAACCAATAATCAATACATTCAAGGCTACTCACAACCTGTCGTTGGAATACCTACAATCTCTCCTTCAGAAGAATCTGGATACCAGAGCAAGAAGACAACTTGTGATAAGGAAGCTTATCATAGCTCAGGAAGGAGTTATAGAAAAGGTGAAGTGACTCTGAACAAGCAACCTGTCAGTTCTGGTAGAAATAAGAAAACAGAATTTTGCCATAAAAGACTACCAGTCCCAGAATGCACCAGGTTTACAACAGCCATTAGAGAAGCTGAAGTGGGGAAACGTGTGTTCAATCAGGAGGGCAATGAGGTAATCCCTAAGCACTCATCTCAAAGGGCAGGGCCTGATTCAGCACAGCTGCGCTGTGCTAGGGAGGAGCACTCATCAAGGCAGAATAAAGGTAGAGTTTATTCTACAGAGAATTATCCTCAGGATCATCATCTTCATGATCAGCTTGGATATCCTCATCCTCAGTTTCATCTGGAGGATCATCAGAAGCAGAAGCCAAACCGGACGGACAGAGAGGGCAAGAAACCCTTTGGAAGAAAGAAGAGAAAAGCCTTTGGGAGATTTAGAGGAGTCCGGAGCAGTACGTATACAGGGAGGCATTCCAAGGGCCAGCATACACCATTGGACTGGGGAAAGCCAGAGGAATGGTGCTGCAGAGCTAGGAATCTCCAGACGGTACCTGTGAGGGAGACGGCTGCACGTGGAAGGGACCCTAAGACCCGTGCCAGAAGGTTTGTGAAGAGAGATCCAGTGTCCAGGGATCTGGATTGGAAGGCTGGACATAAGAACTGGACTACATACTGGCCAGGCTATTTAGAGAGGAACTCTAACAGCAATGGAAGCTCAGGTATGAACACTGATCTATGCCCTAGCTATAACCTTGAAAGACAGCAGGGAAACAAGTATTCTCCTGAAAGTGCTCCATTGAGAAATTCATCTGTGCCAATCCATGATATTGAACCCACGATTGTTGAAGAAGGGGGAGAGATTGCAGATGAAGGATGTGTTTACATGGATTGCTCTCTGTCTAAACTCCTTTGGTGATTTTCTGTTACAAAGTACAGCAACCATCACAAAGAAATACAAACTTGTTCTTTAATCTACTCAGAAAAGCTCCTGAGTAGGATTTTTAGCCACGCAGTAGAAAGCAAGCCAGCTAAGGGGTTTCAGCTGGGTAACTGCTAGCAATTGAGCCTTACCTAATTGCTTGTGAGCTCTGAGGGAATCACTTCTGAATCTATGTGGGAAGATATAAGAAGTTAACCTGAAAAGAACAGTTTTTCCCTTCTTTGTGGATTTTGTTTGTTGTTTGATATACTGCAAAGAAAATATTAGCTAATGCCTACAGAAAAGACCAGTTTGTTGCCAACCAGGTCTTTATTATTTTGCTTTGATTGCCTGACAAGTTCAAATGTTTTCCTGATTTTGTTTTTCCAAGTTTAACACTGAAAGCAAGTAACCTGATTTATGTGCTACCAAGCATATCTGTGTTGGGAGAAATAACCCCATAAATAAATATCTTATTGGCTTTATACTCAAGCACAACTAATTATTGTGAGCAGCTGTGTCTGGTGTGAATGGACTGCATTTCCCACAATCCCTTGCAAATCATATTGATATATGCACTTGCCAAGACTGTGAACATTCTCACCCAGGCAGCCGTCTGACAAACTGCATCAAAAACTACTCAACATACCCACTCACAAAACGAAAAGTTCACAGACCACCTGAAATAGAACTTTCTCTATATACGGACTCGCAAACTGGAATGGGTTTAAAAAAGGTTTGGACAAGTTCCTGGAGGAAAGGTCCATAAACCACTATTAAAAAGGGACCCAGGATAATCAATGCTTGACCCAGTACAAGCATTGTGGAACCTGTGTCTTTTGGGGATATTGCTAGGTACGTATGACCTAGATTGGCCACTGTTGGAAACAGGATACTGGGCTTGATGGACCTCGGTCTGACCCAGTATGGCATATCTTATGTTCTTAATGCCCTTCCAAGCAACCCAAGAGACATCAATGACCTAACAGAATTCTGAAATAGGCTAAAAACATTCCTCTTTCAAGAATCCTTTGGAACTGACACCCAAACATCCCCCCCAAAAAACTCCCAACTCCCTCCTCCATAACAACCTCCCCAAACAACTCCCAACTCAAACCCCAACTCAACCCCATCCCACCTACCCAATCATTTAACCCACTGTACATAAGTTGCCTTTTTAAAGTTATAATGTTTCCAACATACCCTTTCTCCAAACATTCTCTGTATCAAGTTGTTGTTCTCTGTAAACCCCTTTGATAGATTAAAAAGCGGTATATAAAAAAATTTAAATAAATAGAAACATAGAAATATGATGACAGAAAAAGACCGCATGGCCTATCTAGTCTGTCCTTCCATATCAACAACTACAACAGTTCCCTTTTTACCTTTAGAGATCCTCTGTGTTTGTCCCATACTTTTTTGAATTCCGTTACTGTCCTCATCTCTACCACCTCCACTATTCCACGGATCCACTACTCTTTCCATAAAGAAATATTTCCACATATCACTCCTGAATCTATCTCCCTTCACCCTCATCCCATGTCCCCTCGTAGCAGAACTTGCTTTCAATTGAAAGAGGCTCTCTCCCTGAACATTTATGCCACAGAGGTATTTAAAATAAATAAATTCCATGCTGTTTGTCCCAGGGGTAAGTAGTGTATTTCCTCGATCCACGTTAATAATGGTTTATGGACTTTTTCTCCAGGAATTTGTCCGATGATCTGGTAACAAATTCCAGAGTTTGAATACACTGAGTGAATCCTCTGATTTGATTTAAATGTGCTACACTGTAGTTTCATTACGTGTCTCCTAGCCTTTCTACTCTTTGAAGGAATAAACAACCATAAGAACATAAGATATGCCATACTGGGTCAGATCAAGGTCCATCAAGCCCAGTATCCTGTTTCCAACAGTGGCCAAACCGCTCTACATTTACTCTTCCACTACATTCACTATTTTATAGACCTCTATCATATCTCCCCTCAGCTGTCTTTTTTCCAAGCTTAAGAGCCCTAACCTTTTAAGCCTTTCCTCGTAGGGATATCCTTCCATCCCCTTTATCATTTTGATCACTCTTCTCTGTACCTTTTTCTAATTCCGCTATATCCTTTTTAAGATATGGCAAACATAATTGCACACAGTATTTGAGGTGCAGTATCACCATAGAACGATACAGAGGCATTATAATATCCTTGGTTTTATTCTCCATAGTAAAAAAGTGTGGGGCTTTTACCCAGTCCTTTAAATTTAGCACTGGAAAAAGACAGAAAAATCTTCAAATTAATTTTGTTTGCTCAGCATTTAGCATCAAATTTGTTTCTCTTTCACTATTAAATACTGGCTTAGACAAAAGCTGTTGTGCCCCAAAACTGTGTGAGCAGACAGATTAATTGGAAAGGTATCTAAACATACTTAGAAACATGAGCCTGGGATTTAGATGTAGGCTGAAATGATAGAGCAAATTAGTAGCCGGGTCTATCTGGCAGGCTACATGTTCTGTAATAGCTAGAATTCCTGGCAGAAAGCCAAGTGCTCACATAGTTGTCTGGCAAGCTGCAAGTTCTGCAATAACCAGCAATCCAGGCAGAAACACAAGTGTTCATATTAGAAGCCAGATTTTGGGACTTGACATGGGAAGGAAGAGGTGCTGGAAAGTTGACCATAGGTGTCCTAGATAAGAAGAGAGATCCTACAGGTGGGTCATGCCCTATGGCTGATATCAACTACTACAATAATCCCCGTTTTTCCCTTTTGAGATACTCTGCGTTTGTCCCATGCTTTTTTGAATTCAGATACTGTCCTCATCTCTACCACCTCCACTGGGAGACTATGCTATGCATCTAACACTCTTTCCATAAACAAATATTTCCGCATATTACTCCTGAGTCTATCCCCTTTCACCCTCATCCTATGTCCCATCATAGCAGAGCCTGCTTTCAATCGAAAGAGACTCTCGTCCTGTGCATTTATGCCATGGAGGTATTTAAACGACTCTATCATATGTCCTCTATCCCACCTTTCTTCTAACGTATACATATTAAGATCTTTAAGTCTATCCTCATATGCTTTATTTATTTATTTATTTATTTAATGTCTTTTTTATACCTCGCTCTTTAAAATCAGTGCGGTTTACATTTAACAACTCATGCAGCGCAGGCAGGGCCCACAACTGGACTTACAATGAACAGGGGTTTCTAAACAGGATTGATAGGGTAACTATGTACAGGCAAACTAGCTGTCACAGGCGATGTAGTCAGCTCGTAACTATTTACAGATTTATTTATTTAATATATACAGATTGACTGGTCAAAGCATGTGCACAATTCCATCAGCAGATTGTCTCGTGATCTAGTGAGTGGGGTTGCAATCCTGCAGGGTGGCTGCGATGGGGGTGGTGGTTTTGGTTCCTGGGTGCGCCTGGTTGGGAGATGTCGTATGAATCAGTATAGTGCTGGATGAAGAGATGGTGCTTCAGCGCTTTTCTAAACTGGACGAGGACGGTGATGGCTCGAATGGCGGGTGGAAGAGCGTTCCAGCACGTGGGTGCGTATAAGGTGAAGGCTCTCTTTCTTGATGATTGGGAGCATTTTGTGATCGCCTTCGGGAGTATCATAACGAAGACCACTTACTATTTTAGTAGCCACCCTCTGCACCGACTCCAACCTGTCTATATCTTTTTGAAGGTGTGGTTTCCAGAATTGCACACACTACTTCAAATGAGGTCGCACTAAAGACTTATACAGAGGCACTATCATCTACTTTTTTCTGCTGGCCATTCCTTTCCCTATGCACCCAAGCATCCTTCTAGCTTTTACCGCCGCCTTTTCTACATGTCTAGCTACTTTAAGATCATCAGAGACAATCACGTCCAGGTCCCACTCTTCTTGTGTGGATAGAAGTACTTCACCCTTAACACTGTATCGCTCCCTTGGATTGCTGCAGCACAAATACATGACCCTGCATTTTTTAGCATTAAATCTCAGCTGCCAAATTGTCGACCATTCTTCAAGCTTAGCTAGATCCCTCCTCATATTATCTACACCTTCCTGGGTGTCTACTCTATTGCAGATTTTGCTATTATCTAAAAAGAGGCAAACCTTAACCGACTGCCCTTCCGCAATATCACTAACAAAGATGATAAAAAGAATCGGACCAAGGACAGATCCTTGCTGCACACCACTGGTAACATCCTTCTCCTCAGAGTAAGCCTCATTTACTTGTACCCTTTGTCACCTCCCACTCAACCAATTTCTAACCCAATCAGTAACTTTAGGATCCATCTCCTGTGCGTCAAGAAATACTTTTTCACTGAAAGGGTGGTGGATGCTTGGAATACCCTCCCGATTGAAGTGGTAGGGGCAAATACAGTGAAAGAATTCAAAATGGCATGGGACAGACACAGTGTACCCCTATAAAGCAACAGGAAAAAAACCAAAATAAACTTAACTATCTCTTATATCTCAACAAATAGGGATGACATGCACAGAGCTGTGGGTACACCCTTAAACAAAGGCATAAGAAGGGGTGACCTGCACAGAAGCTCCAGCTCCTCCACCCTCTTGTTCCTCCTCTGATTCCAGGGAGAAGGGGCTAGCCTTCCAGAGGCGACTTACACCGCTCGGATGAAGGTCAGGGGGCAGGAAGTCAGACACCGTTGATTCCTCCTCGGTCTCCCATTCCAATTCCCAAAGCATCTAGGCTGTTGAGTGTTGTAAGGGTCTACAGTCCCTTGCAAGTACTGGCATTCCTAACAGGGACTCCATTGCAAGCAAGGTAAGGCTTTTAAATACAATCTCTTTGCCTGAGAGCTCTTAAAGGGGTTTTGGTTTTTATTTTTAAAAGCTAATTCTTTTTCTATATTGCAAAAGGGGAATTTGTTGTGGTGTTGGGCATAGCTCTGTCTGTTAGAGGTCATTGTTTTCTTGTTTTAATTTTCCATTGAGACCCAGCTCTTCAAAGCCATTGATCTCATCAGCTGCTAGATCCCTCCTTACCCACCCCATGTGAGCATTCTTGCTTTATTTATATATTTATTTATTAAGCTAACTAGCTATACTTATATATCGCTTTTCTTTGGGTCAAAGCAGTTTACAATAAACAACAAGAGATACATCAAACAGGTCATTACATATTTGCAGGAGTTATACATTCAACATGGGCTCAACTTATCTACATTCCTGACTGGGTATGTATCAGGCTTTCCTAATTTATTTAGAATACTTTATAGAGCAACTCCCCGGTTAGCTACACACAGGGACATAGAACAGAGCTGATAGAACATACCTAAAAGAGGTTAACTGCTTTTTCTCTTAAAGGACAGCTAAGGAAAAGATTGGTAGCTCTCTCTCTCTCTCTTTTACTTCAACAGATACCAAAGTTCCACCAACTGATCAATGGTTAGGAAAAATCATATTGCCAAAGCTGTTGCCCCTGTTACAGTTTCTAACTCTTTCCCTCTATGCCAAATGAAGAACCGGTTCCATGTGCAGGATGCCTGCAAGCTGAAGCCCTCATAAAATAAGTTAAGGAGCTCAGAGAAGAGGTGGCGAGGCTGAAAAGCATTCAAGACAGTGACAAGTATACTGATCAGATGCTTCCTTCAACATCCAAGTTCTGCGACAGAGATGAAGATGGCAAGTTAAAAGTGAGGAGAGTTTGACACGAATCACCAGAGCCTGCAGAATAAACACTCCAACTCCGCCTGTTCTTGAATTCAAGAACCAGTATGCAGCCCTGATAATGGAGGAGGTGAAAGCATCAGAGGAAAGAGAAGAACCAGAGCTCATGCATCCCAAAGTTGCAGAATCAGTGAGCACAAGGAAGCGAAGGGTAGTGGTGGTTGGTGACTCTCTTCTGAGGGGTCCTGAGACGTCCATCTGCCAACCAGACATGAAGCCCAGAAAAGTGTGCTGTCTGTCAGGTGCCAAAATCTGAGATGTTGCAGAGAGTTTGCCTAAACTCATCAAGCCTACTGACTGTTATCCGATGTTGCTCATCCATGTCGGCACAAATGATACTGCTACTAGGTATCTCTCTGAGCGTATCAAAAATGACTTCATGGCTCTGGGATGTAGGGTAAAGCAGATTGGTGCTCAGGTAGTGTTCTCTTCCAATTCTTGCTGTTGAGGGTAAAGGCAGAGGAGTTCACATCCTGGAGATGAATGCATGGCTGCGTGGATGCTGTTATCGAGAGCGTTTTGGTTACCTGGACCATGGGATGATGTTCCAAGGGCTGCAGAGCACAGATGCATCCATCTGTTCAAAAGGGGTTGAAGTGTCTTCAGCAACAGACTTGCTAACTTATTGAACCAGCTTCATTGGGGATGGGTGAAGAAAGCCCCTAGGTAAGTGAAACATTAAATACCTCTATAGAAATGGGTAAAAGTGGCAACATCTGGTGTGTATAAATGCCCGAAGCATGGGAAATAAGATCCCAGATGTTGAGACTTTAACAGAAGAGACTGTCTTGGATTTAGTGGCAGTTACAGAGACATGGTTTACAGACAGCTATAACTGGCATGTAATTATACCCGGCTATACTTTATTCAGGAAGGACAGGGTAGGAAGAAGGGGAGGAGGAGTGACACTATATGTAAAAAATAGTATTAAAGCTACAGAAATACAGAACTTAAAAAGGAGCGAAGAGGCACTGTGGGTCAAACTAGAAAGAGGGAAAGGGAAATCCATTTGCATTAGAGTGATATGCAGATCCCCCTCACAGGGAGAAGAAGTGGACAGAGATTCAATACAAAACATACGCCATGTGGCCATGAAAGGAGAAGTGCTATTTATAAGTGACTTCAATATGCAAGATGTTGTTTGGCACATCCCTACTGCGGTGTCATCTAGAAGGATTCTCTACAGAGAGAACTATTCAGGCAACTAGTAATAGAACCCATAGTGATGGGGCCATACTGGACTTAGTGCTTACCAATGGGGAAAGTGTTTCTGAATTTTCAGTGGGCGATCATCTCGCATTCAGTTATCACCAGATGGTATGGTTCAGTATTAGGACTAGGGCTGTTAAAATCCATTCAAAAGCAAGGGTCTTAGACTTTAGGAAAACTAACTTTGCCAAAATAGGGCAGTACCTCAAGGAGTCATAGAAACATAGAAATATCAAGACAGACAAAGACCACATGGCCTATCTAGTCTGTCCTTCCATATCAACAACTACAACAGTCCCCTTTTTTCCTTTAGAGATCCTCTGTGTTTGTCCCATGCTTTTTTGAATTCAGTTACTGTCCTCATCTCCACCACCTCCACTGGGAGACTATTCCACAGATCCACCACTCTTTCCGTAAAGAAATATTTCCACATATCACTCCTGAATCTATTCCCCTTCACCCTCATCCCATGTCCTCTCATAGCAGAACTTGCTTTCAATTGAAAGAGGCTCTCTCCCTGAACATTTATGCCACGGAGGTATTTAAACATCTCAATCATATCACCTCTATCCCGCCTTTCCTCTAAGGTGTACATATTAAGATCCTTAAGTCTGTCCTCATATGCTTTATAATGAAGACCACTAACCATTTTAGTAGCCACCTTCTGCACTGACTCCATCCTGTTCACATCCTTTTGAAGGTGTGGTCTCCAGAATTGCACACTATACTCCAAATGAGGTCGCACCAAAGACTTATACAAAGGCACTATCGCCTCCTTTTTTCTGCTAGCCATTCCTCTCCGTCTACTACTACTACTACTATTCATCACTTGTAAAGCGCCACGCACGCAGCGCTGCACAGCTGACCTAACAAGAGGTAGCCAACATACAAGAGACAGTCCCTGCCCATCAGAGTCAAGCTCATCGGAGCTTACAATCTAGTTAGAACAAAACATAAGTTAGAACAGAATAGAGCATTAGTCAGTTCTGCGCAAGGTTTGGAGTGGAGGAGTGGCCTAGTGGTTGGGGCAAGGTACTTCAGGCCAGAAGGTCGGAAGTTCAAATCCCACTAGAGGACAGCAACCTTGGGCCGGAAGGACTGGGGTTTCTAGTCCTACAGGTGCTCCTTGTGGTCTTGGGCAAACCACTTAACCCTCCATAGCCCATGTTCCCTGTAAAATCGTTATCTCGAAGTTATAATGCCCTGTTCAATGTAATTTCAGTTTGTTCAATGTAAACTGCACTGATGCAGAATAGCGCGGTATATAAGAGAATGTAAATAAAAATAAATATATAAAGTACGGTTTGGTCAGTAGTTTGGTCATAAATGATGACGGGGGTTAGGGTTAGATGAGGAAGGAGTCAGGATCTGAATACAACAGTGAAGAGGTGGGTCTTCAATCTGGATTTGAAGAGGGCCAAGGAGGATGCCAAGGAGTAGCCTAGTGGTTAGAGCAACTGCCTCGTACCCAGAAGATCAAGGGTTCGATTCCCACTGGCACTCCTTGTGACTTTGGGCAAGTCACTTTACCCTCCATTGCCTCGGAAGAAAAGGCTGGCAATCTACTTCCGGTGATACATTGCCAAGAAAACCCAGAGGTAGCTGGGTCGCTATGAGTCAACACTGACTTGATGGCACTAAAAAAAAAAAAAAGGAGGATGCCAGGCGCACAGACGCAGGTAGGCTGTTCCAGGAGTAAGGTGCAGCAAGGTGAAAGGAGCGCAGTCAGGAGTTCACAGTGCGTGTGAAAGGCATTGACAGAAGTAATTTGTTAGCAGAGCGCAGATTTTGAGAGGGGATGTAGGGAGAGATAAGAGGTAGTTAGGGGCCATAGAGTGGATGCACTTATAGGTTAGCAGGAGAAGCTTGGTTTGTATGCGGGATTGGACAGGAAGCCAGTGAAGCAAACTGAGAAGAGGAGTAATGTGGGCATGGTGAGGTTGGCAGAAGATTATTCTAGCGGAGTGATTTTGTATAGATTGGAGGGGAAGGAGGTGGCTAGCGGGAAGACCAGCGAGGAGTAGGTTGCAGTAATCAAGGCGAGAGGAGATTAAGGAGTGGATAAGCGTTTTGGTAGTGTGTTCAGAGGGGAAGGGGAGGATTTTGCTGATGTTGTGAGAAAGAAGCGGCAGGTCTTAGCTACAAGCTGGATGTGAGCAGAAAAGGAGAGGGAGGTGTCAAAGATAACCCCCAGATTGCGGGCCGAGGGAACAGGAAGGATAGTAGATCCATCCACATGGATTGAGAGAGGGGGAAGTGGGGGGGAGGAGTTAGGTGGAAAGACAAGGAGTTCAGTCTTGGCCATGTTCAATTTTAATCGGCGATGAGACATCCAGGCAGCGATGTCCAAAAGACAGGCAGAGATCTTGGAATGGGTTGTTGGGGAAATATCAGGTGTAGAGAGGTAGATTTGGGAGTCATCGGCATAGAGATGGTATTGAAAGCCATGGGAGGAGATGAGCGCGCCAAGGCCTTGGGTATAGAGAGAGAAGAGGAGGGGGCCCAAGATAGATCCCTGGGGTACTCCTACATGGAGTGGAGTAGGGGAGGAGGAGGAGCCACCAGAGTATACACTGAATGAGCGATGGGAGAGGTAGGAGGAGAACCAGGATAGTACGGAATCCTTGAAGCCAAGCGAGGAGAGGGTGATGAGGAGAAGGTCGTGGTCGACGGTGTCAAAGGCAGCAGAAAGGTCAAGAAGGATGAGGATAGAGTAGAGGCCCTTGGATTTAGCCAGGAACAGGTCGTTTGTGACTTTAGTGAGTGCCGTTTCAGTGGAATGTAGGGGACGGAAGCCGGATTAAAGTGGGTCCAGGAGGGCCTAGGAGGTGAGGAAGTCAAGGCAGCGACAGTGGACTGCTCGTTCTAATAGTTTGGATATGAAGGGAAGGAGGGAGATGGGTCGATAGTTAGAAGGGCATGTGGGATCAAGTGAGGGTTTCTTGAGGAGGGGTGTGACAACAGCGTGTTTGAAGTCAGCGGAGACAGTTGCAGTGGAGAGTGAAA
Organism: Ichthyophis bannanicus; assembly: GCA_033557465.1. Taxonomy (NCBI): domain Eukaryota; kingdom Metazoa; phylum Chordata; class Amphibia; order Gymnophiona; family Ichthyophiidae; genus Ichthyophis; species Ichthyophis bannanicus. The sequence goes on along the minus strand of CM066033.1, from coordinate 1,281,999,479 downwards.
GGCTGAGGATATGAGTGATGGAGGGGACAATGGTGAGGGAGATGGAACGTAGGAGATGGGTGGGGATAGGGTCTGAAGAACAGGTGGTGGGTTTGGAGGAGGAAAGGAGTCTGGTTTCATCATCAGAGATCGAAGGGAAGGAGGAGAGGGTGGCGGGGGGGAGTATGGATGGGGGAGGAGAAATGGGAAGGAGGGGAGGTAGATGAGGGGGTAGGGAATTGGAGGGTAATTTTGAGGATTTTGTCGTGAAAGTAGTCGGCCAGGGTTTGGGCAGAGAGGGGGGGGGCAGGATTGGGGGCGGGGGGACCTTGAGGAGAGAACTGAGGGTGTTAAAGAGACGGCGAGGATCAGAGGCAAGGGAATTAGTCAGATGAATGTAGTAGTCTTGTTTGGCAAGTGCTAAGGCTGACTGGAAGGAGCCAAGCATGAATTTGAAATGTAGAAGGTTTGCTGGGGAGCAGGATTTGGACCAGGCTCGTTCGGCAGAATGGGCGCAGATGCGTAAGTAACGGATTGTGGGTGAAAGCCAGGGTTGGGGAGTAGATCGTTTAACAGGACGTGGGGTGGAAGGGGCAAGAGTATCAAGGGCTGAGGATAGTGTAGCATTGTATGAGGATAATGCCTCATCGACGGACTCGGATGATAAAATGGAGGAAAGAGATGGAGAAATGATGGTGGAGAGAGCCAGGGGATCAATATTATGCAGATTTCTAAATAGGTCGGAGAAGACAGCACGAGGTCGGATGGCGGGAGCTGTAGAGTAAAAGTTAAAAGGTGATGTCAGATAAGGGAAGGATTGATTTGCGGACGTTTGAGGGAGAGGAATTGGAGAAGAGTATTAGGTCAAGGCAGTGGCCGTGTAGGTGTGTGGGGGCAGTGGAGCAAAGTTGGAGGTCAAACGAGGCGGTAAGAGTGAGGAACTTTGAGGCATGGGGGTCAGAGAGGTTGTCGGCGCGAATGTTGAAGTCGCAGAGAATAAGAGTGGGGGAGGAGGGATCCATAAAGGATCCATAAAGGTCTGCACCCAAAACATCCTTCTAGCTTTTGCCGTCGCCTTTTCTACCTGTTTAGCTACTTTAAGATCATCAGACACAACCACACCTAGGTCCCGCTCTTCTTTAGTGGACAAAAGTACTTCACCCCTATACTATATTGCTTCCTTGGATTGCTGCAGCCCAAATGCATGACCTTGCATTTTTTAACATTAAATCCCAGCTTCCAAATTCTAGATCATTCTTCAAGCTTAGCTAGATCCCTCCTCATGTTATCTACACCTTCCTGGGTGTCTACTCTATTGCAGATTTTGGTATCATCCGCAAAGAGGCAAACCTTTCCCGACAGCCCTTCCGCTATATCACTAACAAAAATGTTAAAAAGAATCGGACCAAGGACAGATCCCTGGGGCACACCACTGGTAACATCCTTCTCCTCAGAGTAAGCTCCATTTACCTGTACTCTTTGTCGCCTCCCACCCAATCAATTTCTAACCCAAGAAGTAACTTTAGAGTCCATCCCCAGGGTGCTCAGTTTGTTTATAAGTCACCTGTGAGGAACAGTGTCAAAGGCTTTACTAAAATCTAAATACACCACATCTTGGGCTCTCCCTCGGTCCAACTCCCTGGTCACCCAGTCAAAGAAATCAATCAGATTTGTCTGACAAGATATGCCTCTGGTGAATCCATGCTGTCTAGGATCCTGTAATCCGCTGGACTCCAGAAACCTCACTATTTTCTCTTTCAGCAGCGTTTCCAATTTACTCACCACCGAAGTTAAACTAACCGGCCTGTAGTTTTCAACCACATCCTTACTTCCGCTTTTGTGTAAAGGCAACACATGAGCCTCTCTCCAGTCCTTTGGCACCACTCCCGACTCTAACGAGGCATTGAAAAGGACAGTCAGTGGAGCTGCTAGAACTTCCCCAAGTTCCCTCAGTATTCTAGGGTTTATCCCATCCGGTCCCATCGCTTTGTCTACTTTAAGTTCAGCTAGTTTCTCACGAACACAGTCTTCTGAAAATTGTTCAAGATATCCCTCGCTTCTGTTCCTGTTTGTGGGTGTTTTCTGAGGTCCTGCTCCTGGTTCTTCATCTGTGAACACAGAACAGAAATATTTGTTAAGCAATTCCACTTTATCCTCATCAGCTTCTACCTATTCCTCCCCTTCACCCTTGAGTCTGGCAATACCACTTTTGACCTTCCTCTTCTCACTAACATATCTGAAAAATGTCTTATCCCCCCATTTTATTGCATTGGCTATTTCCTCCTCTTTGCTTTCCTGACTACTTTGCTAGCTTCTCTAAGTTTTTCCAAATATAGTCGTTAGCGGAATGGGAACAGCTGGGGGATGTAGAAAAATAATGGGCAAAACTGAAAGGGGATATTTTAAGAGCAACTAACCTTTTTGTTAGAAAGGTAAATAAAGGTAAAAGGAAAAGGCCACAACTATGGTTCTCAAAAGAAGTAGCTGAAAAGGTGGAGGCCTTCATAAAACACAAGAGATCACAGAGAGAGGAAGACAGGCATCTATATTTGGAAAAACAGAGAAGCTAACAAGGTAGTCAGGGAAGCAAAGATACAAAAAGAAGAAATAGTTAATGCAATAAAATGGGGGGGATAAGACATTTTCAGATATGTTAGTGAGAGGAGGAAGGACAAAAGTGGCATTGTCAGACTCAAGGGTAAAGGGGAGGAATTTGCAGAAGCTGATGAGGATAAAGAAGAATTGCTCAACAAATATTAGCCTGTTCAGTCTACCGGAGTGCTGGTTTCATCGGACACAGGGGTCCTACTGTGGTTTGTCTACACAGACTGGAAAATTGCTGCTGCTTGCAGCTCCCTGTGAGGGTGCCCCTATTTTTGCTATCGGCTTTTGGTAGCCTGTAGCTAGGGAGTCCCATACTTGAGGACTGACTTCCTGCTTTTTCCCAGAGAAAGCATAATTACTCACCTGTAACAGGTGTTCTCCGGGGACAGCAGGAATCAGTCCTCACAACCCTCCCTCCTCCCCTTGGAGTTGCTCCTTTACCATCTTTTATTTTTGATGTCTTTTAGCTATGTCATCTGACTGAGCAAGATGGCACCCTTAGGCGGGAAGGGGACCACGCATACGTGGTGGCATCTCCCAAAGGCTTTCTTTGAAAGCTGGGGGGATGCTTCTGCAAGGGCTCTATCGGTGCCGACATCACCCATATGCGAGGACTGACTTCCTGCTTGTTCCCGGAGAATGCAGGAAAACATCCTAGGGCTCCACAGAAAAAAAGATGATGCCACAGTAAGCATGACAGCAGGCACGCACACGTGGGTGTGCCTCCCAAAGGCTTCCTTTGGAAGCTGGGGAGCATCCCCATGCGGAACTCCATCCGTGACATCACCCATATGTGAGAACTTATTTCCTGCTTGTTTACAGAGAAATAGTGATATCCTCTCATCCCCCCCATCCCTCCGCAAAAACACTAGGATGGACTTCCCAGGACTCCATCTGAAGACAGGGACACACAAGGGTACTTTACCTTTAATTCCCATGAGAGAGGGTTCCATGCCAACAGGAAACTAAAAGAGTGGAGGACTGGGGGGGTGGTGCGCAAAAGGCCCTTATTTACCGCCCCTGACAAGAATCCCTGAGGGTATATCTGGCTGCCTCACCTCACCCACCAGTGTTGGAGCCCTTGGGTGATGGCACTAGAAACAGGGCTTCTTCAAGCTTTAGGAGGTAAGGATGTACCCAAGCCTCCAAGCAGCCCATAAGAATCTAGAGTGCTCTACCACAAGGGCCATTAAGAACTTAGTATGGGCCCAGGGAGTTAGGCCAATTCTCAGCTGCTGCACCAGACCACATGCCAACCATCTGTGGAGGCAGAGAATACTGTTAAATTCCGATGCTGCACCACCATTTATACAGGCGATGTCGTCACTGAACCTTGCCTTGCTCCGCTTCCATCTGCTGACTGCAGTGCATAATGCACTTGTCTGTCTTGGTCTAACAGGATGATATTTTCTTAATGTTGAGATGCACTTTGATGATTTCATTCGGAAGCGCTCCCCAGAACCATTCTGAGAGCCTGGGTAGGAACCAGGCTGTGACCCCAAATTACTGGAACCTGAGGAGCTGCTACTGCCTGGTCTTGGCATAAGCTTCTCTACTCTCTCCCAAAGTAACTGTGGCTCTATGTTGCTTCTTTGCCCTTCTTGAGTGCTTTGCTGTCCTCTCCCTCAGTGTGGCTGTCCTGGTACCTTCAAAAATCTAAAAAAGTATAAATGAGTTTAAAAACAAAGAGATGGAGAGTATAACCAATGAGAAGTGGCCATCTCAGCTGTCAATTCCCACAGGTTCATCAGAAGCCTGCCTGCGGGTTACATTTGCACAGCTTTAAGTGCAGAAAGTACTCAAGGTCTTTCAGTTAGGTTAGAACAACAAGGTTACCTTTAAACTCCATAAAACAAGCCAACTTGGTCCTTTGATCTTATTCCTGGATCTCCTTCATTGTCCTAATGCATTTCTCCATTTTCATTTCTTTAGCATAGACAACAGATAACCATTTATTATAGCCATATTCCTTGTTTATATGAAATCTGACTCTTCAAGTTCACACCTTTCCTGTATTTATGCTTTACAAATACTGCTGTGATGCCTGCATGGAGGTCTGAATGTAATGGAATGTCCTCCCAGGGAGGCAGAGAAAAATGAAACGGGATTCAAGAATGCTTAGGATAAGCACAGAGGATCCCCGATTGTGACGTGGTGAAGGGAATACTAGAAATGAAACTGGGCATATGAAATGGGCCGTCTTTATCTGCCTTCGTATTTTATAGATTTCTGCTGAGGATGAATAAATGATATTTTCATGATAGGTGTATGTGAAAACAAAGCCGATGCAATATGACGGGGCAGGTCAATGCTTACTATTTAAGTGGAGACACCTACAATGAAATAGCTGCTTAAGATGCACTGTCCTGGAATCTATCGCCACCAATGAGATACAGCAGGCATGAAAGCATATTTCTACATCTTCTCTGAAATCATTTTCACACGTAGTCTGCTGATTCTCAGCACCTTTGTCAACTGCTAGAAATCCAATTATCTGTAGCAGAAAAAGAATGATCAACCCGACATAGCCATCGGCTAGAGCAGTCAGTGCCTAAAGTGGCCTATAGATGTGGGAGGAATGGTTTTATTTATGAGAGCTGCTGACATAATGTCCGATGAATGAGTTTTACAGCTTTTCAATACTCTTAAACCTAGCACATCGAAAGGACTGATGACTCAGGTAGTAAGAATTACTTTGATGCTTCAAATGGTTTAAAACATTCCAAAAGCATAAATCAACACAGGTTATAACGAGAGAGTCAGCTGGTTCCTCCTTTCACTTCTTATCTCTCTGAAGAGTGTTGGGACCTTCAAACAGAAGCCCAGTTCTTCTCAAATGCACAGTTTCCCTAAATGCCTTGCACTAACAGTTCTACGAGCATATCTATGATGCAATATTCACAAAACAACAAGCTGCACATTTATAGTGTGACATGATGGCATGTTTTTCCCTTAAAGAAGAACATGGGCTCATCTACAGAGAATGATTTGGTGTGGAGGCTTGTGGTGAAGTCTGTTTCACAAGAATGGCAGGGAGTGCAGAGGTTGTGGGGATGGAAGGGTTGGTGAATATGGGGTGTTTAAATGGGTGGTGAAGGATGTACGTTATGGTCTATGCAGAGGGTTTAAGTGTCTGTGTGAGGTGGGGTATACATCTATCAGTATTTTGTGTGTGGAGGGTGGAGAGTATGTATGTGCCATAAGAACTTCCATATTAGGTCAGCCCTAAAGGTCCATCATGTCTAGTGTCCTCTTTCAAACAGAGGCCAATCCAAGTCACAAGTACCTGGCATATCCCAGAGGTAGCCAGTTCCATGCTACTTTTCCCCCCAGTGGTTTTCTCACGGTCTACCTTAGTAATGGTTTGTGGACTTTTCCTCTGGGAATTTGTGCAAACATTTCTTAAACCCAGCTACATTATCCACTTTTACCAAATCTTTCGGCAACAAGTTCCAAAGTTTAATTATACATTGAGAACAAATGTTTTTTCTCCTCTTTGTTTTAAATACTGTATACTACTTTGTACCTTCGTGACGTGTCCCCCCAGTCTTGTTCTTTTTGAAAAAGTAAACAATTGATAAGCATTTATCCATTCCACTCCACTCAGGATTTTACAAACCTCTATCAGATCTCCCCTCAGCCGTCTCTTCTCCAAGCTGAAGAGCCCTGACCTCATTAGCCTTTTCTCATAGAAGAGTCGTTCCATCCTCTATCATTTTTGTCACTGTTCTCTGTACCTTTTTTAATGCCGCTATATTTTTCCTTTGTTTTATTTTCTATTCCTCTCATAATGATTCCTAACATTCTGCTTGATTTTTAGCCATCAACACACACTAAACAGAAGACTTCAATGTACTGTCCAAGAAGACACCTAGATCCTTTTCTTGGGTGGTGACTCCTAATGTGGAACCTAGCACTGTGTATCTATAGTATGGGTTATCTTCCCAAAGAACAATACTTAGCACTTATCCACACTGCATTTCATCTGCCATTTTGATGCCTAGTTTCCCAGTCTCACAAGGTCCTCCTCCAATTTCTCACAATCCACATACGATTTAACACCTTTGAATAATTTGGTGTCATCTGCAAATTTAGATCACCTCGCTGGTTGCTCCCAATTCCAGATCATTTATAAATAAGTAAAAAAGCACCAATCCCAGATATAGATCTTTGGTGTACTGCACTATTCACCTTCCTCCATTGGGAAAATTGATCATTTATACCTACTCTCCGTTTTCTTTCTCTCAACTAGTTTCCGATCCACAAAAGGACATTGCCTACTATGCCATGACTTTTTAATTTCCTCAGAAGTCTCTGATGTGGGACTTTGTCAAACATTTTCTGAAGTCTAAATACACCATATCAACTAGCTCACCTCTATCCACATGTATATTCGTGCCTTCAAAGAAATAGTGCGGATTGGTGAGGCAAGGCTTCCCTTAGCTAAATCCATGTTGACTTTGCCCTATTAAACCATGCCTGTCCATGTGTTCAGTAATTTTGTTCTTAATAATGTTTTCCATCATTTTACCTGTCACCGACTTTAGGCTCACAAGTCTATAGTTTCCTGGAGCCCTTTCTAAAAACTGGCATTACACTGGGCATCCTCTGGTACCATAGTTGATTTTAATGATAGGTTAAACATTTTACTAGCGGTTCTGCAATTTCATATGGTATGATTACAGTGGCGACACTTCCCATTCCCCAGCTCCTTCCTTCACACTTTCCCCTCTTCTCCCCTTCTCTCCATTCCCGCCCTTCACCCTTACCTCTCTTGAACTCCATGCCACTTCTTCTAACCTGCTCTGCAACCAACTGGATGAATAGATGGACAGACAGACAGAGATGGACCAACTCTCATCAACAGGCATCATCATTACTACTAGTACTACTTCTTATCATTTATGTAAGATACAGTCCCTGCTCATAAGAGCTTGCAATCTAGTCAGGACAGGGGAATGGTAAAGAAACACATAGCAGATGAACTGGAGACTAGGGGGATCAGGATCCAAAAACAGTCTCAAAGAAGTGAGTTTTTAGCCAGGATTTGAACAAGGCTACAGATGGAGTGGGCCTTCTGACTCAGGTAGTCTGTACCAGGCATAAGAAGCAGCAAGGTAGAAAGATCAGTCTGGAGTTGACCATGGAAAAGAAGGGCACAGAAAGAAGGGATCTGCCAGAAGAGCAGAATTCCCAAGGAGGGGTGTAGGGATAGATAAGAGAGAAAGGCAAAACATGTCTAAAAGATGCATCGGACATGAGATAACGAATGGTACAAAAAGCCTGACAAAAACAGTTTCCTGACTGCAGGAATACTGCAAATCTATGAGATGTCTGAACAACCTACAAACCTTCATGATGACCTGTGCCCTGTACATGCTGGCAGACATCCTATCTAGGAAGAAGGAAACAAAAGAAGTACTACCACTACCAACAACTGATAATAAGATTTTAATAATATATTTAAAAATGTGCAAGTGCTGAACATGATAAAATATTAAATAGAATGAAAATATTGACAAATGATTTCACAATGTGCGATAAATGTCCTTTCAACAAAATGTAATCAATGGCCCTATGTTGCCATGTTTTGGCGACTGCTTGCATCAGGGTCATATAGCAATGTTTTTTGTTTGTTTTTAAAAGCATGTATTAATTAGCAGCTCCCATTCTAAAATGCTCTTAGAAACACCAACAACTCACTTACCGTAATGCAGGGCTCGATAAAGCCCAGGCACCAGGTCACCATGGTGTCCAGAAATGTATACCTGGTGCCTGGGATTTGCTCCCCCCCCCCAAATCAATTATGAGCAGAACCCCTCCCCTCCCCCCATTCTGCTTGCAGGAGATCAGATCCCCATGGGCAGAACAGGAGCAATCTTTACTGCGATCGGGGCTTAGATGCAGCAAAGATCTTGTTGGGGATTGGAGCGTTCAGGAAAAAAAAACAGTAAATCAAGAGAGGGGGAGCAAAAATGTAAAGGATAAGTACCTTTAAAAAGAAAAGAGGAGGATGGAGAAAGTCCAGAAGAGGAAGAGAGAGTGGGGAAGGAAGAGTGCAAGGTGGAGGTTAAAGGGATCAAAGCACAGGGACAAAACTTACAATCTGTATCTGCCATAGAGGGCATCTACCCCAAGAACACACACACAGCACATACATATTATTTATTTATTTATTTATTTATTATTTATTTACATTCTCTTATATACCGCGCTATTCTGCATCAGTGCGGTTTACATTGAACAAACTGAAATTACATTGAACAGGGCATTATAACTTGGAGATAACTATTTTACAGGGAACATGGGCTATGGAGGGTTAAGTGGCTTGCCCAAGACCACAAGGAGCACCTGTGGGACTAGAAACCCCAGTCCTTCCGGCCCAAGGTTTCTGTCCTCTAGTGGGATTTGAACCCCCGACCTTCTGGCCTGAAGTACCTTGCCCCAACCATTAGGCCACTCCTCCACTCCATATACATATACAGCACACACACCCACACACAGCACACCACATACACACACAGCACACACACACACACACACACACAGCACATACATATACACAAACACACACACACAGCACATACACACATACAGCACACACACAGCACACCCACACACAGCACATACATATACACCACATACACACACAGCACACACACACAAAGCACACATCACATACACACACACACACACACACACACACAGCACATACATATACACACACACACAGCACACACACACATACAGCACATACACACACACAGCACATACACACACACAGCACATACATATACAGTACATACACACACAGCACATACACACAAACAGCACATACATATACACTTCATCTTCGTACCACACACACACGGGCAATGCACCTCTGCGCCACGCAGAGGCTCCCCAGCTCTGCAGCACACACACACACATGCACTGCAGCCCTGCACCCCACCGCAACATCCCACACACAGACAGGGACACCCACAGAGACACTGGCTATCTGAAGCTATAACTACTGTTACCTAAAAATGATGCATGGTGTAGGAACTCTGGTGCTGGTGTCACGAGAACATGAGACCAACGCAAGAGAACCAGAACCACACCCCTCCTGATGCAGCTTCACTGGCTCCCCATCCAAGCCAGGATTAGCTTCAAGACCTTAGTGATGACATTCAAAGCTATCAACGGGTTATCCGCCTCTTCAATAAGTGACCTCATACAACCACCCACACCCAACAGGACAAGAAGAACCTCTACAGCCAACATGCTAGCAATACCAAAAGTGATGACAAGATGTGCCTTATCAACTTCAAACAGAGCCTTCAGTCTGAGTGCCCCAAGCCTCTGGAACTCCTTACCACCACACATCAGAGCTATCCCCAACTTGAGCCAGTTTAGGAAGGTCTTAAAACACTTCCTCTTCATTAAATACCTCACAGCCTCCCCCGAACCCCAGCCATCATGTATGAGCAACACACAATAACTCCATCTCTCATATATACAGTTACCTTGTTCAATGTTCCACATATGTAGATAGTTTCCCCTGTTATCCAAGTTACTGCTCCTGTTCATTGTAATGACCTGACTCTTGTTTATTGTCGGATATTGTTTGTTCTATGTAAACCGCGCTGATCGCAAATAGTGCGGTATATAAGAGATGTAAATAAATAAATAAATAAATAAATAAGGAATGAAGAGATCACAAGCAGTGGGGGCTCCTAAGATTTTGGCCTGGCTCCTAAATCACACAAAATTTATCAAGACCTGCCATATTGTATCACCCAAAGAAATAAAATAGCACAATGAAAGTCCAAAGGCACCTGCACGGTCCATATCTAGTCTGCCTAATAAGGTGGCTAGAGTTGAACCTGCACTCAGGCAGATTAGCCCTCTCTAATTAGAAGTTATTTACATTTGCTTTGCTTCCATCCTCTTGCTATGTAGTGATCCTTTGTGACTGTCCCACATAGGAAGAGGTAGTGAAGAGGCATAGAATGAATGATTTGGAGATCAGTAGGAGAAGTTTGAACTGTATGCATGAACTGATAGGTATACCGCCAATGAACAACTTGAGAAGAGGGGTTATGTGTGCACAGAAAGAGAAAGATGACCCCAAAGTTGTGAGCTGAGGAGACAGGGAGGATGACAGTGTTATTCACAGAGATAGAGAAGGGAGGAAGGGGGAGGTAGCTTAGGAAGCTCCATTTTGGTCATGTTCAGTTTCAGATGGTGGTGGGACTTTTGACAACAATATTCTATACCTTATTTCCTGCAGAATATTTAAATTGATAGGCACCTTTGGAGTACCATTGTGCCGTTTTATTTCTTTGGGTGACACAAGAATATAACTAAGTCTTGGTATTTTTATGTGTTTTCGAATGGAAGCTGCTAATTAAATACATAGTATTTAATTTTTTCTTTTTAGAACCATTATATGAGCCCTGATACAGACAGTCGCTAAATCATGGTCACATAAGGTCATGGATTGCATTTTTTGTTGAAAGGACATTCGTCATACATTGTGATTTTATCTAACATTTTATTATGTTGAATACTTACATATTGTTTTAGATATTATAAACATCTTATTATCTGTTTGTGGTGGTAGTACTTCTTTCCTTTCTCAGTTGTACAACCTGCCTCTTTAGACATTTGATATGTGTCAGTGACATGAAGCAAGCTGGATATAAGGGAAATTCTGCAGCCCCATCACCTTCACTAAAGAGGAAGGCCTAGAACAATATTTAGAATGACCTTGTAGAACAATCCTAGAAACACTGAAACATGGCAGCAGAAAAAGACCATATGGCCCATGCAGTCTCCCCTTCCATACAAACTACTATAGTCCCTTTTTTATTGAAGCATGGGAAAAGTGCAGAAATCAGTAAACCCTGCACGTAAAACTACCGTCTAGTCCAAATGCTTATCCCATGAGATAACTGTCATGGGCAGAACAGAAGCATCTACAGTTCTGTATCTATAGATGACCTTTGCATGAATAGTAATCTATTATAGTGCTACTCAAGGTTTGTTGTTCCAGGAAATGTCCACTTGCATGCAATATCTGGCTCCACATGAATCATCAGGGAGATTGACTGATGCAAGAGAGCCCAAACTGAGGCAAGCAAGTGTGGCAGCCAGCACACCCCCACACAAGTGATAAACACACAGGCACTGTGTGGCAAGCCCTTGGGTTAAATGTAGTATAAAATCAGGACCTCACCGAAGCCATGTGGAGGTAGTGGCAGGAGAAGTGGTGTTAGGGTCACAAGAGCTCTCATGCTGGTCATAAAGAGCTGCAAGAACGAAAGGGAGGACAAGCAAAGTTTGGCCCCAAGGAGGAAAGCAACATGAGCAGCTGAAGATGACGAGGGGAAAATACCAAATCACAGCAAGCTGCAGTAGTGGAGGATTACAGAGAAAGAGGGGAGAAACCAACGAATGGGCGAGGGTGTTTATTTATTTATACATACAAACCATTTATAGCCAGCTCTATCTACCAGCCTAGGTGGTACAGATGGGGAACAAAGATTGGTGGGTGAGGGGGAGGAGGAACAAAGATCAGAGAGGAAACAGACTAGTGTGGGGCAATAGAGCAAGAAGCAGTACCAGGCAACAATGATACTCATTACAACACAAACCTTTCTGCAAGTTTCAGCTAGCAAATATACAAAGAGGCAGCTCATTCTCCGTGAGCTCCTCTTCTCTAGCACTGCATTGCCACCCAACAATCATAACATGAGCCAGGTTAACACTTGTTTCGCCACTGTCCAACAGCATAAGGCTTTTCTGAAAACAAGTACCTGACAAAGCTCATTTTTTGGTCCAATGAGTTTTTTTTAAACAGTGTTAGCATGCAAAGCATGTAACACTGCCATGTAGCGTGTGCCGACCTCCTGAAGCATGCATCCCTACTAAATAAGGTGTGCCAGCCTGCAACTTGCTACTTCATTATGAAAAACCTCTTTAATCTTTGATTCAGAAACAAGCACTTGTGAGACTTGTAAGCTCACAGTGAATCAGCATGTCGTCTAAAAAGAATACCATGTTTTGCACACAGAAAAATAAAACTCATCTCACAACCAAATCATGGGTAAGTGATGAGTGGAATAGCTGTCAGGAATGCAAGTACACTCACCGAAGACACGCCAGCACTTGACCTTGGGGAGCGCGCTCTTCCACACCCATAAGTCACCCTCATGTCTAGCAATGGAATTATAACACACACAATTTATTTATTTTATTTTATTTATTTATTAGTCTCTTTTATACCGCGCTATTCAGCATCAGTGCGGTTTACAATGAACAATAAAATACACATTTCCGATGGTACTTTGTGTTTACAGTTGAACAGGTAATGCAACTTGGATAACAGGTAACTATTTACAATTTAAGACATAATTGGGAACTCTTTTGACTTCAGTCAAGGGGGTTCTGAGAGGCTTGTGAGGATGGTGCAGCGTCCACATTGGCTTCTGGGTAAAACTGCGGCATTCATTGCAAGTTGAAGTGGATTTAAGGTGGCTTGAGGGAGACCTTTGCAGGACTGAATTTGCATAATCAAAATGCGGTATGATTAGTGCCTGATAGATGGTTCTGAAATCATCAGGTGCAAGCAGGGATCTTAGATGTCTAAGGGATCGGATTTTATGGTATACCGCTCTTACAATGTTTCCTATATGCGCCTTCATATCCAAGTGCTGGTCTAAGGTCACGCCTAGGTATCTGATAGTGGGCTTGGTCTGGAGATCTGCATCCTTCACTTTTATGAAAGACGGAGCAATGAAGTTTCGATTTCTTGTAATACATAAAACCTCCGTTTTCTTGTGTTGGATCCTAAGGTTTTGGGATTGCAGCCAGTTAGAAACTTCATTTATGCAGTTTGCTATAGGTGTGAGGTTGGGTTTCTCTGTTGCAAAAGGCATGTATAACAGCACGTCATCAGCGTAAATAAGGCAGTTAACACTGAAGGACCGGATCAGGTTGCAGATAGGCTGCATGTATATATTGAACATCAGGGCGGAGAGGGAGGACCCTTGTGGAACACCTTGTTTTTGGTGGAACGGATCAGATGATGTATTGCTGGATCGTACCTGCTGCCATCTATCAGAAAGGTAGGACATACACCACTCAAGTGCTTTATCGGTGATTCCTTTCTCCTTGAGTCGTTCAAGGAGGCACTCATGGCTAACGGAGTCAAACGCTGCTGCAATGTCTAGGAAGACAAGGACGAACCCTTGGCGGATGTTGTCAATGCCTGTTATTATACTACTGAAGAGTGTGGTGAGAAGTGTTTCAACACCATAAGCTTCTCTAAAACCGTGCTGGCATGGGTCCAGTGGTGCATTGGTATCAATATGATCTTGGATTTGTCTTTGAACTTCCTTTTCCATTATTTTTGCCAGAAACGGTATACTTGATATCGGTCTATATGATTCAGGCTTCTGAGGGTTGAGCTTGTTGTTTTTTAGTAAGGGTCTTATAGATGTGCGCTTGAGGATACGTGGGAAAGCTCCTGTAGTGAAAGATTGTTCCATGAGTTTAGATATGAAGGGACTGAAGTCGGTCCGAAGTTCCTTAATCCAGAACGCTGGGCATGGATCAGTTTGGGCGGTAGTCATGTTGATGCCAACAATGGTGTCCTCAATGCGTTGTTTGGATGGTGTTGAGAAGATGGTGAGTGGTGTTTGGTCGTATGGTTTAGGGATAGTGCTAGGTGATGAGTTGTTATTGATCTTGCAGAGTTTGGATTGCAGATAGTCGGCGAATGTTTGAGGGTGGATATCGCTTATTTGCTCTGAGGCAGGTTCCTTTGTCAAGCGCTTGACGAGAGCAAACAGGTCGTGTGGTTTGTTCAGAGATCTTTTTAGTATGTCTGTGTGATAACGTCTCATGGTTTCTGTCACTGAGGTGCGATGTGCTGCAAGATGTGAGTTATATGCATTCCGGTCTTCATCTGAGCGTGAGCGACGCCATCGTCTCTCGAGTTTCCTTAGTGTTGTGCGTGAGGTTTTTAGCTCAGCTGAATACCAGGTTGTAGAGTGACGCTTCCCTTGGAGTTTGTTAGTTGATGGACATACTGCGATTGAACTGAGTGTTTTATTCCAATCGGAGACTAAATTGTCCAGGTTAAGTGCCAATGAGGTAGTTAGTGGGAGTGTTGTTTTTAGGATTAGGTCTTTGTCGAATGGTTGGAACCTTCTTGGAGGGGAGCTGGGATGGCCGCTAACTCTTTTTTCTTCATTTTGGCCACAACTAGGAAGGGGAACTTGGAATAAAATTAGCTTGTGATCCGACCATGGAACTGAGGTGATTGATAGATCAGGGATAGATGGTGCATTGAGGGATGACTCAGTTGTGAATATTAAATCTAGAATGCCTCCTTTGACATGGGTTGAATCTTTGATTAATTGGCTGTATCCTAAATCCTGCATAGCTCCATGAAAAGCTGATGCATGGGAGACCTGCAGTGAGGGTAGATTGAAATCTCCTAGCACCCAACTTGATGAATGTGGGTTCTGGGTTTTGGAGGCCAAGTCAATTATCGTTGATAGGGCGTCTGGGTTGGCTGATGGAGCTCTGTATAGTAGATTAAAAGAGCAGCACTTATTTGCTATAGAGATAGAGTCCAGGAGTGGTGAGCTGGTTGCGTCTTTTAGATTAAACTGAAGGTCAGATTTGATAATGGCAAGAACACCTCCTCCTCTTTTGTCATTTCTGTGACATGTATGGATTGAGAAATTGGAGGGTAGGAGTTGGTTGAGTAGCACGTTGTCATCACAAGAAAGCCATGTCTCAGTGATCAGTAATAGGTCGAGGTTGTGTAGTGAAATCATGTCTGAGATGACCGGACATTTCTTGCGAACCGATCGGGCATTTATCAGTGCGCATCTCAGATGTTGGGGAAGTGGGTTTACTTCCTGTTTCTTTTTCTTGCTATGTTGTAATGAGATGAGTAGAAGATGGTGGTGGGTTCGGCTAGTTTCTCTTGTGCTGTAGAAGGGGGCGTCTTGCCACCGTCTTCTATAATTGTGTATCATTGGTATATGCTTGTGGCTAGAGTGTAGACTAGTAACGTTACCTAGTCCTAAGGCAAGGAGATAAAGGGCAATTGTAAAAGAGCAAGATAAGGCCATTTTGTGTGTATGGAATGGAAGTGGTCAAAGGTGAAGTCTTGGTTGGTAACTATGTCAGAGAATAATTGGAGATGACAGAATACAATATACAATATATCATAAGCAATAGGTGCCCATCTACGGTTAGATTTAAGGCCTATGTTGTGGTGATTACAGCTTTGTTGTTTGAGAGAGTAAATATTTACTTGCGTTTTCGTGATGGATGTCAGCCTGATGAAGAGTGACCTCCGTCAGTGGCCTCCGCCTAAGGGCCACGCCAAAGGGCCACGCCAAAGGGCCACGCCAAAGGGCCCTCAGGCGCGGGCCCACCAGGCGCGGGCCTGCCTGAAGGCAGTTGCTTTTTAAATGGAGCAGGCTCCTCCCCCTCTCAGGATAAGCAGTATAGATGGAAGGCTGCAGGTTGCTTAACACTAATCAGAGCAAGAAGCAGATGGCAGTTAGCTTGTACCTTGATTGAAGGCAGTTGCTTTTTAAATGGAGCAGGCTCCTCCCCCTCTCAGGATAAGCAGTATAGATGGAAGGCTGCAGGCTGCTTAACACTAATCAGAGCAAGAAGCAGATGGCAGTTAGCTTGTACCTTGATTGAAGGCAGTTGCTTTTTAAATGGAGCAGGCTCCTCCCCCTCTCAGGATAAGCAGTATAGATGAAAGGCTGCAGGCTGCTTAACACTAATCAGAGCAAGAAGCAGATGGCAGTTAGCTTGTACCTTGATTGAAGGCAGCTGCTTTTTAAATGGAGCAGGCTCCTCCCCCTCTCAGGATAAGCAGTATAGATGGAAGGCTGCAGGCTGCTTAACACTAATCAGAGCAAGAAGCAGATGGCAGAAACAATGGCAGAAACAGATGGCAGAAACAGACAGTAAACGGTGTAACTACACAGGTCAATGCGTTGCAGCCACTACACAAGTCACCATTCTGATGTAGAATAAAAGTACTGGATCTTTGGAAGCAAATGAACACACTTTATTTCACTGATTATTTAGAGGTATTTAGCTCACACCTTTCCAGTAGCACTAGTTCAAGGCAGGTTATCTCCTTCTCCCAGAAGGCAATGTGCTACTTGGTAGGGTTTAGGAGCCAGGCCAAAATCTTAAGAGCCAGTGCTTGTGACCTCCCTCCCCCGGTTCTCTCGCACCGGTCTCATGTTTTCCTACACTGTGCATCATCTTTAGATAACAACAGCTGTGCCAAGTGTCTATATGGGTGTGCAGTGCAACAGTGTGCCAATGTGGGCATATCCCTTTCAGTAACTAAGCATTGTGCCCTTTTGTCCCCGTGCATTCATACCTTTAACCTTGCACTCTTCCTTCTCCCTCCAGCCCCTCTCCTACTCTGTTCCCCTTCTCTCTAGTCCTCCCATCCCCCTGTCCTCCATTCCACCCATCTTCTTTCCTTTTTTTTTTTTAAGTCACTGGCACTTTAAGATTTTGTATGGTTATGGTTATGGTTAGGCATTTGATATACCGCCCTTTACTTACGCATCAGAGCGGTTTACATGTATATACTAACAGGTACTTTTAGTAGTTTTTGTAGTTTCCTCTCCCAACCCTACCATCTAACTTTTTTTTTTATTATTATTATTATTATTACAGGCCCCGACTGGCTCTCCTCTTCTGCCCACAGGAGATGGGATCCCTGCAGGCAACCTGCTGTCTTCCAGGCAGTGATTGCAGCCCTCATCTCCTGTTCTGCCAATGGGGATCAGATCTCCTGTGAGCAGAAGAGGTGGTGATGATGGCAGCCCAGATGTAACCTGGCTACCCATGGGGATCCCATCTCCTGCAGACAGATAGCTTGCACCTACGCCACGATCATGGCTATCCCCTTCTCTTCTGCCCATGGGAGATGGGATCCCTGTGGGCAGCCAGATCCGGTCCCCGCCACGTGGGATCTTCACGCTGCTGCAGGTGTTCTGACCTCCAGGCGCAAGCTCCAATTTTTTTAGTCACCATGGTGACCTGGAGTTTATTGAGCATGGATTTGAAGCCTGGTCTCTTTAGTCACCAGGTTACTGCTCTAACCACTAGGCTACTCCTCTACTCAAAATCATTAGATTTGGTAAATTAGTACACCATTGCCTTTCAGCATCAGAGTAGCAAACAGCTGTATGTCTCGTACTGGCCTAAGATCATTTATTTGAGCATGCTGTGTTGCAAGGGGCCACGCAACTTCAATACTACTGAGGAGCAGTGATTTTGTGCTACTCATTCTGGGTCACTGACCCAGAACATTTGAATGTCGGCAGCCTATGTCAGCCATAGGAAAGGAGGCAGCATCAGCAATCCAAGGGAGGAGAAAGAGGCGTCAACAGATCTGAAGAGCTAAAAAGCTTATGGCATCATTGACAATAGCTATGTGGGGACAGGAGGCATCCACAGCAACAGTGGCTTGCACCACCATTGTCAGCATTCCTATCCAATGTGTGCCACTGAGTCAATGAGGACTCCTGGCGACCCAGCAGCCCCTGGGTTTTCTTGGCAAGGTGTGACTAGAATTAGATTGTCAGGCCATGACCTTCACCCAGCACCTTCAGACCTATTGGGCTGTTGTGATGTGGGTCCATTCTGAGAGAAACTGCTGAAGCCATCCCCCTACAGGCTGTACCTTGGAAGAGTCCCACAGAGCCTCATTGCAAGGGCTTACCAACTCCTGCAGGAGACACCGAGGAGTGATGAGATCATCAGGGGCTCCAAAAGCGTCTCTGCCTTTCTTCTGAGGCAATAGAGGATAAAGTGCCTTGCCCAGGGCCACAAGGAGGCTGTTGAGAACCAGGCTACTCCTCCACTCCAATGTCAGAGGCAGCCACATCTGCACTGCATACTGATGCATGAGAGGGCCTGGTCAGGACAGTTCTTTATGTTAGTCCAACAAACGGTTCCAGAGGCTACAAAAAGGAAGAGCTCTTTAAAAAATGGAGGCAAGAATATAGCAAGAAGGATACATGTTAGGTTCAAATGTGTTAAAATAAAAGAAACCAGGACAATTTTTTTAAAAAACTGAGAAATCAAGAGAGCTAAAAAAAATAAATCTTACCTCAAAGTCCAACAGTGCAAACCAGTGAAGAAAGGGTGAAAGAGACCAATACTATACCCCACTGCAAGACTAGCGGCACAGAATATTCCTTTCTCATGCAAGTGGCTACCATAAATTGTAAGAGATCTGGCAAAGTCTGCTAAAAGAAAGCTATGCCAGCAAAATATCAGCAGTGAAACAGTTAAGTAGCCTGTTAGGTAAGTGAAAATTTTACAGATCAGCAATTCTATTTCTGGCTCCTGTTGTCAAGCGCCGGCACATCTTGGGATATGCATTAGTGTGGCTCCATTCTGCACAATTCTGGGCTTTCACTTCCGCACAAATGGAGAAAACAAGGCACAGCCCCGAGCACAGCTAATGCTTCAGACTGTATATCATATATTTATACGCACACACTCACTCACGAACACTTTCATTCATTTTTCCCTAGCATCAAGGAATTTGAAGCTGCAGCTTCTGCTCCATTCACATGTCCATCGTCACTAGTCCCTTACAGCAGTTTTTCTTATGCCGTAAAAATCTGTGAGAATCCAGCTACCAAAGGATAGAAATCTACAAAAAGAAATCAGAATATTCCTGTTTCCTTACTGCAATGAAAGATGAGTTAATAACCTTCTGATAAGAGCGATGTGAGGATGGCATATTTTAGCCCAGATCTTGACCTGTGAAATAAAAGCTATGCTTTTGCTATACCTTACAAGATTTTTAAAAGTACAGAACAACCAACAGTGCTCACCCTGTATTTATTTTTTTTTTTTAATTGTTTTTAAGGTACTGCTCCTTTTAAATTTTTTCTGCCTCTCCCCCCGATTTTTTTTGTTTTGTTTTGTTTTTTAAAGTTCTGGTCCCCTTGGCTCTCTGTGCAGGCAGAACAGAAGGGATCTTTACTGCGATCAGGGATTAGATGTGGGATTGGATCCCCATGGGCTGGCTGCTGCATCTAAGCCCCGATGGCGGCAAATACCTCTCCTGTTTTGGGGATCCGATTTCCCATGGGCAGACAGTTCTGTCCATGATTTTGGGGGGGGGGGGAAGAGAGGAGCAAATCCCAGGGACCAGGTATAAATTTCTGGTCACCATGGCAACCTGGCACCTGGGCTTTGTCGTGCCCTCGCCTAGTGAGTTAAAACGTACATTAATACGCCCAGTGTTAACAAGACTATTAGCTCTTAACCCTGGGAGTACCGATGGGGTCAAAAGTGACCCCCATTGCAAGTTTCACAACGCGTATCTCGGAAACTAGTTGTTGAAGAATATTTGATGACTTTTCACATGTCAATATTCTCTTATATTGCGCCATGAGAGGAATAATTTTCATCTGCTAGGTGACGCTAGTGATGAATTGCAGCACAGAGTACCAGTGGGGTCATTTTTGACCCCAGTTGCTTACGTCCAGTTTGGATCGTGATACAATTTGTAGTTTAGTGAATTTTTTGATCTGACAAAGGTATTTATCATTAATTACACAGGTACACTACCAAAAAACTGCCTCCAGTTTTGCAACTGATTCCTATAGATTTTGGGGTGCTGAATCCAGGAAAAATAGCCAAAATGTTCCATCACGTCACGTTTTCTTGCAAAATTAGATTTCTTACCCATATAAGGAATGTTCACATAATTTCTTTTTAGCCAACTGCAGTTTATTTTCTTGGCCCAAAATAGAGGTTGTAATGGTTAACTAACTAGAAACACTCCCTCATGATATTTTAGAGTGTTTTGTATTCATTTTATACATTAACAGGACAATTGGGAGGCGGGGGGCTAAATCCAGAACTCGCGCTGGCGCATGTTCTTTCCTGTTCGCCTCGCCTCGTTCGCTCGCTCAAACACGGTGGTTGCGACATGAACGTTCCTGTCAAATTTCAGTTTCTTGCAAGTTCATTATTACCTTTTGTTTGCTCAGTCGTAATCCAGCTTTATTCCGAAGTGGTTCACTACAGTTGTAGTTTGCAGTGCTGTGTATTTGTGATGGCTCACAGAGCCTGAGGTTGCGTCAACTCTCCGGACAGTTTTTGTTTTATTTGTGGGGAATATACCGTGAAAAAGCAGCAGAGGAACATTTCTGCATTTATTAAAAAAGTATATTTCGCCTATTTCGGTTTGAAGTTAGGCGATCAAGACAAATCGTGGGCTCCTCACAAAGTGTGCAAGACATGTGAGGAAGATCTACGCTTATGGATGAAAGGTAAAAAACAAGCATTTCGTTTCGGAATACCTATAATGTGGCGTGAACAAAGAGACCACAGCAGTGACTGCTATTTTTGCTCTTGCATTGTGAAGGGATACAACTTAAAAAATAAGAACGTAATAAGTTACCCCAACCTTCCCTCAGCAATTAGGCCTATGCCTCATAGCAACGAAGTACCTGTGCCTGAACCACCAAAATCTTTGGATCATATTTGTGTGGACGGTTCTGATCATGATGAGACTCATCAGATGGCTTTTCCCGATGAGTCCAGTACTTCCGAGTTTGAAACTGAACCAGATCCGAAACCTGAACTTTTCTCTCAAGCTGAATTGAATGATTTAGTCCGGGATTTAGGACTCCCAAAAGATGCTGCCCAACTGCTAGGTTCTCGGCTTAAACAGAAAAATCTATTGTCACCAGGAACAACTTTTTATTGGTACCGCAACCGCGAGACACAATTTTTGAAGTATTTCAGCAAAGAGGAAGATTTGGTATTTTGCAACGATATATACGGAGTGATGGAAAAGTTTAAACTCAAGTATGATCCTGCTGAATGGCGGCTGTTCATTGATTCGTCAAAAGACAGCATAAAAGGTGTTCTTCTTCATAATGGCAACACATTTGCTTCAGTTCCTATTGCTCACTCTGTTATTCTCCAAGAAAAATACGAGAATTTGGCCCTGATTCTTCAGAAGATTCGTTATGATGAGCATAAGTGGATGATTTGTGGAGACTTTAAAATTCTATCCATGCTATTAGGGCGGCAATCCGGTTTCACCAAATATCCATGCTTCCTTTGCTTGTGGGATAGCCGGGCCCGCGACCTACACTGGGGGAAAAAAGACTGGCCAATTCGGGAGTATTTGAGACCCGGTGAGAAAAATGTTCTTCATGAGAGCTTGGTACCTCGTGATAAAATTCTATTACCACCTCTCCACATTAAGTTGGGTCTCATTAAGCAATTCATCAAGTCCCTTCCAAAAGATGGTGAGTGCTTTCGGTACCTTTGCTCAAAGTTCCCCCGACTTTCTGAAGCAAAGCTAAAGGAAGGAGTGTTTGTTGGCCCTGATATAAGGAAACTCATTTCAGATGGAGCATTCGCTGAAACGATGTCTGAGAAGGAAAAAGAAGCCTGGGATTCCTTCAAGGATGTTGTTCTCAAATTCTTGGGGAACAGGCGGGATGAGAACTATAAGGATATTGTTGCCAGGATGCTCAATGCCTTCAAAGAACAAGGCTGTAACATGAGCCTGAAAGTCCATTTCTTGCACTCCCATGTGAACTACTTTCCCGAAAACTTGGGGGCGTACAGTGAAGAACAAGGTGAAAGGTTTCACCAGGACATCAAGGACGCAGAGAGAAGGTACCAAGGAAGATGGAACACCACTATGATGGCTGATTTCTGCTGGTTGCTGCTGCGGGAAACCCCAGATGAAAAATACGCCAAGCAGCGCACCAAGAGAAGCATTCGGGGGAAGAAGAAACGGGCCCACCAGGAGATTGATTGATCCAAGAATGACTTTAAAATCTAAACTGTGTTGACAAATATCGTGTTTTTACTAAACTTTGAAATAAAAATTAGCTAGTTATTACCACAGTGTCGGATCTCATTTATTAGAATTTTATTTTCACACCATCGGGTGTTTGTCTTCATGTATTGCAATGGTGCAGTTTGCGTTTTCTATTCTTACATACATACCTGTACAACATTTTTTGCACATTTCTTTGCTTTGCTTTGTGTCTAACCTCGCTCTTATATGCTCAATGTTTGTGCACATGTATGTGGCTATTTTAAGTGCAGACAATTTTGCTACCATCACAGTGTGTTTTGTTGACATTACTCTATTCTTATGTGCTGCCTTGTTACAATTTTCTTTATTCTTATTTGAATAACTACTAAACAATTAGTATAAAGAATTCATCCAAGAAACTTTTATCTCGATCGCACTCAATCTGAAACGTTCACCTCAAACTGCTAACCCAATGTAGCAAAAAATCTGTACGTGATGGAGCAAATTGGTTACCAGATTTGGATTCAGCGCACCAAAAAATGTAAAAATCAATCGAAACATTAGAGGCAGTTTAAAAAAAAAATTTTTTAGTGTACCTGTGTTATGTATCATTTATTTTTTGTACTCTTATTTTACGAAAATTACACATTTTCTGTAATTGATATCATACGTTCTCTCATTATTTCCAATGAAATCTAAAGGCTTTCAGCTCGTTCATCACGATTATTGTACAACTATAGTAAAACTGCTTTGCGTTTTATTCAACTTTATCTTTGTTTATTTATTTTAGGTTATTGTTTATGATGTCAAAACAAAAGTATTCAGCTGCCCAAGTAAGAGAAATATTGCAATGAGATGCTGACAGTGACGGCTCTGAGTCGTATGATGATGCAGCATATTCAGCAAGCGAAGAAGCGTATCAGCCAAGTTCGGGCAATAAATCTGATGATGACAGTCATGATTCAGATGGCGATAGCAGTTGGTCGCCAAGTGAAATGTGAGACTGATGTTGAGCCGGTAACATCGCCTGCAGCAAAGAGTCAAGTTACAGGTCGAGGCTGTGCTGGACGGGGAAGAAGGCAGGAGTCCTCGGTGTCAGTATCATCTGTGAGGAATCTTAGTTGTGGTCGTAGAGGAGCTAAGAGGTCATCAACTATAAGCACAAACGTTGCCATTGAAGCCTATGTGTCTAAGGATGCCACATCATGGAACAGGAAACCTATAAAGCAAGCTGCTGGAAGATACGCCAGAGCTACTGTCATGCCCGTACAACAAGGTCCTACAAGGTATGCTGTACGAAATGTTGATGGCCCTCTCGCAGCATTCCACTTGTTCATGAGGAAGAACTTATTGAATGAAATCATGATGTGGACGAGCAAACAAGGAAGACACATTTATGACAACACATGGAAACATAAGAACATAAGATATGCCATACTGGGTCAGACCAAGGTCCATCAAGCCCAGTATTCTGTTTCCAACAGTGGCCAATCTAGGTCATGTGTACCTAGTAGTTTCCCCAAGGGACACAGGTTCCACAATGCTTGTATTGGTTCAAGCATTGATATCCTGGATCCCTTCTTAATAATGGTTTATGGACCTTTCCTCCAGGAACTTGTCCAAAGCTTTTTTAAACCCAGCTACACTAACAGCCTTTACTACATCCTCCGGTAACAAATTCCAGAGTTTGATTACACGTTGAGTGAAAAAATATTTTCTTTTATTAGTCTTAAATAGTTTACCCTGTAGCTTCATTGCATGTCCCCTAGTCTTTCTATATTCTGATAAGGTAAACAATCGATCTACGCTTACCCGTTCCACTCCGTTCATTAATTTATAGACTTCTATCATATCTCCCTTCAGCCGTCTCTTTTCCAGGTTAAAGAGCCCTAACCTTTTTAGCCTTTCTTCATAGGAGTATCCTTCCATCCCTTTTACCATTTTGGTGGCTCTTCTCTGAACCTTTTCTAAAATCGCTATATCCTTTTTAAGATACGGCGACCAGAATTGCACACAATATTCAAGGTGCGGTCTCACCATGGAACGATATAGAGGCATTATAATATCTTTTGTTTTATTTTCCATTCCTTTCCTTATCTTACCTAGCCTTCTATTTGCTCTCGTGGCCGCCGCTGCACACTGGCCCGAGGGTTTTAACATGGTATCCACAATGACGCCTAAATCTTTTTCCTGGGTGGTGGTTCCTAATGTGGAACCTTGCATCGTGTAACCATAGTTTGGGTTGTTCTTCCCTAGGTGCATAACCTTGCACTTGTCCACATTAAATTTCATCTGCCATTTTGATGCCCAGTCTTCCAATTTATCAAGATCCTCTTGCAATTTTCCACAATCCTCTTGGGTTTTAACAACTTTAAATAGTTTTGTGTCATCTGCAAATTTGATAACCTCACTCATTATTCCACTTTCCAGGTCATTTATGAATATGTCAAAAAGCAGCAGACCCAGCACAGATCCCTGGGGTACACCACTATTCACCTTTCTCCATTGGGAAAATTGGCCATTTAGCCCTACCCTCTGCTTTCTATCTTTTAACCAGTTCATGATCCACAATAGTACACTGCCTCCTATCCCATGACTCTTTAGCTTTGCCAAAAGTCTCTCATGAGGGACTTTGTCAAAGGCTTTCTGAAAGTCCAGATACACTATATCAACCGACTCACCTTTGTCCACCTGTTTATTCACACCTTCAAAAAAACATAACAGATTAGTAAGACAAGATCTTCCTTGTCTAAAGCCATGTTGGCTGTCTCCCATTAGGTCATGGCTATCTACATGCTGAGTAATTTTATTCTTTATGATGGTTTCTACCATTTTTCCCGGTACTGACGTCAGGCTCACCGGTCTGTAGTTTCCCGGATCACCCCTGGAACCCTTTTTAAAAATTGGTGTTACATTGGCGATCCTCCAATCTTCAGGTATTAGAGATGATTTTAATGATAGTTCACAGATTACTAATAGCAGGTCTGCTATCTCATATTTCAGTTCTTTCAACACCCTTGGATGTATACCATCCAGCCCAGGTGATTTGCTACTCTTCAGTTTATCTAATAGTTGTAATACATCTTCCCGATGTATCGATATTTCCTTCAATTCTTCCGCACCTTTAAATACCACTTCAGTCATGGGTAACATCCCTACATCTTCCTCAGTAAAGACTGAAGCAAAGAATTCATTCAATCTCTCTGCTATCGCCTTGTCGCCTCTTAGTGCTCCTTTAACCTCTTTATCATCTAATGGACCAACTGACTCTCTCACAGGTTTTTTGCTATGAATGTACTTGAAAAGGTCTTTACTTCGCGTTTTTGCTTCCACGGCAAGCTTCTTCTCAAATTCTCCCTTTGCCTAGCCTTATTAATGCCTTGCATTTGACTTGCCAGTGCTTGTGCTGTTTCCAGGTTTCGTCGTTTGGCTCTTTTTTCCATTTCTTGAAAGATGCTTTTTTGGCAAGAACAGCCTCTCTGATCTCACCTTTAAACCATGCTGGCAGTTTTTTGGACTTCCTTCCACCTTTCTTAAAGCGTGGAATACAGCTGGTCTGGGCTTCCAAGATAGTATTTTTCAACAACAGCCAAGCCTGATGTACGTCTTTAACCTTTGCAACTGCTCCTTTTAGTTTTTTCTTAACTGTTTTCCTCATTTTATCATAGTCTCCCTTTCGAAAGTTAAAAGGTAGTACTGTGGATTTCCTTACTATCCCTCCTCCACTAATTAAATCAAAGGCGATCATGCTATGATCACTATTGCCAAGTGGCCCCAACACAATTATCTCTTGCACTAGATCTGGTGTTCCACTAAGGACTAGGTCTAATATGGCTTCCCCTCTGGTCGGTTCATGAAAGATTTGACAGACGAAGAATTTCAACGTTTTCTTGGACTTTTGATCCTCTCAGGTGTGTACAAGTCACGAAATGAATCCATAGTTCAGTTGTGGAACCTTGAAGATGGTCGTTCTGTTTTCGGCAAAAATATGGCCCGTAACCATTTTCAGCAAATTTATTGTGCTCTCAGATTTGATGATGCAACCAACAGACGTGAACAACGAGGTGTGGATAAGCTTGCTCCAATCAGACATGTTTTTGATACCTGGGAAGCAACTAAGTGACGCCTTTGTTCCTGGTGAAAATGTTACCGTGGATGAGCAACTGCTTACATTTCGTGGCCATGTTCCATTCAGACAATATATTCCCAGCAAACCTGGGAAATATGGCATAAAGCTATGGATGTTGTGTGACAGTGCAACGCCATATGTTCTGCGTCTTCAAGTATATACAAGAAGGGAACTCGGACAAAACAGGGAACAGAACCAGGGTGAAAGGGTTGTGCTGCAACTCACTGAAGGATTGACGCGATCTGGCAGAAATGTTACTGTTGACAATTTCTTCTGCAGTTTATCCCTGTCACGGAAATTGCTAGAAAAACAAATGACACTTTTGGGGACAATTCGAAAGAACAGAAAAGAATTACCTCCAGAATTTGTACCAGCAAAGGGCCGAGAGGTATTCACTTCACTGTTTGCCTTTCGCAATGACGCCACTCTGGTTTCCTATTGCCCGAAGAAAGGAAAAGTGGTTGTTCTTCTGAGCAGTTTGCATGATCAAGAAGAAGTAGATAACACACGTCCAGACAAAAAAACTCGCATGATCTTGGACTATAATTCTAGTAAAGATGGAGTAGATACGGCAGATCAAATGTTGCATACGTATACCACAAAACGAATGACAAGACGCTGGCCAGTGACAATCTTCTACAACATGTTGGACATCAGTGCTTTCAATGCCTTCATTGTTTGGATGTCACTAAATCCAGAATGGCAGTCCAAGTCAAAGCACAGACATCATCTATTCCTCTTGGAATTAGGAAAGCAGCTGCTTCAGAGTAATTGCCGCGAGACTTCTTCCAGCATTGAAGAAGCCACTGATGCTGTTTGCAATGTTGGGATCCCAAAGAAAAGAGCAAGGTGTCACTGCTGTTCCAGATAAAAAGACAAGAAAAGCAACATAGTTTGCACCTCCTGCAAGCGCAGTGTTTGCAAAGAACATTCAGAAATTGTCTGTGTCTCATGCAAATGACTGTAGTACTTTACTGTGTTCATCAAGTGCATGCAAAAACTGCTTCATGTAATTTTATGATAAAGCATTAAATTTCAAAACATTTAACCTTCATATAATAAATAATTAATTTAGAATAATATTTTGTCTGTTTAGTTTAAATTTTTCATGGTTAACAATTAAAATTCGTCGTGGGATCATTTATGACCCCAACGGTATTCAGTGTGTGCAAAAAATCTCGGTAATTCCAAGGTTAAGCTGACTGTGGGGATTACTGCTCCATTTCCAACTTGGCATTTTTAGGCAAGTTGGTTGAGTCGGAGGTCCGACTATACTTGGATGACTAGCAATATGGTTTTAGAAAAAGTCATTGTATAGAAATATTGCTTCTAACTCTCTTGGATTCAGTCCTTTACGGGCTTGAAAGAACTATACATAGACTGCTTACTTGTCTATTTTTGTAGATTTAAATTCTGATTTGATACCATTTGTCCCCAGGATATTATAATGCCTCTGTTATCATTCCATGGTGCGACCGCACCTTGAATATTGTGTACAGTTCTGGTCACCATATCTTAAAAAGGATATAGCAGAATTAGAAAAGGTACAAAAAAGAGCCACCAAAATGGTAAAGGGGATGAAAGAATACCCCTATGAGGAGAGGCTAAAAAGGTTAGGGCTCTTTAATCTGGAAAAGAGATGGCTGAGGGGAGATATGATAGAGGTCTATAAATTAATGAATGACGTGGAACGGGTCAACATAAATTGATATTTAAGCTATCAAAATGTAGCAAGACCAGGGGACTTGCAATGAAGCTACAGTGTAACCCATATAAGACCAATAAGAGAAATATTTTTTCACTCAACTCGTAATCAAACTCTGGAATTTGTTACTGGAGGATGTAGTAAAAGCTGTTAGTGTAGCTGGGTTTAAAAAAGGTTTGGACAAGTTCCTGGAGGAAAGGTCTATAAACCATTATTAAAGGGGACCTGGGAAATCCACTGCTTGTCCCAAAATAAGCATTGTGGAATCTGTCTTTTCTGAGGAAACTGCTAGGAACTTGTGATCCTAGATTGGCCACTGTTGGAAACAGGATATTGGGCTGATGGACCTTGGTCTGACCCAGTATGGCATATCTTATGTTCTTATGTTCATAAGATGTTCATAAGAACATAAGATATGCCATACTGGGTCAGACCAAGGTCCATCAAGCCCAGTATCCTGTTTCCAACAGTGGCCAATCTAGGTCATACGTACCTAGCAGTTTCCCCAAAGACACAGGTTCCGCAATGCTTGTACTTGGGTCCCTTCTTAATAATGGTTTATGGACCTTTCCTCCAGGAACTTGTCCAAACCTTTTTTAAACCCAGCTACACTAACAGCCTTTACTACATCCTCCGGTAACAAATTCCAGAGTTTGATTACACGTTGAGTGAAAAAATATTTTCTTTTATTAGTCTTAAATAGTTTACCCTGTAGTTTCATTGCATGTCCCCTAGTCTTTCTATATTCTGATAAGGTAAACAATCGATCTACGTTTACCCGTTCCACTCCGTTCATTAATTTATAGACTTCTATCATATCTCCCCTCAGCCGTCTCTTTTCCAGGTTAAAGAGCCCTAAACGTTTTAGCCTTTCTTCATAGCATTCTTCTGAATGCTACTGCTTCAGAACCATTGTCACTATCAAGCTCCTATAGAGAAAGTGTTATCAGGAGCTTCTCCTCCATTCTCTTAGCCAAGCACTTCTCAAAGGCTGTCATGAGCAAAGACATGAGACCTCAGCAATCTCAGTCAACGTCCTCTGAATTGGTCGAAGAGTATCAGCTGGCTAGTCATTTTATTTATTTAGCCAGTTTTGTATACCACCTTATCCTTCAATCAAAGTCATGGACCTGTGCAGTCTGGTACAGCCCCTCTGATGGCAAGAAGGATGAGCTATCCTCACGTCAGGGCTGCATCCCTCAAATCCCTGGTACTCCTGGCATCACACTCTGATGCACCCTCATGCAGACCTATCAGGGCCTCCATCCACTGCTCGCTATTGAGGATTCTCAATTCCAATGAAGACAAGTATGACTCCTTCCTCTTCCTCAAGACAGGATCAGGGGGTGAGGGGAGCCTCTATTGGTGCCCAGCTCTAAGTGAGCTGGAGAACACCTCAATGCCCATGTGTTGTCAGTGTCCACTGCAACCTCAGGGTCCACAGTGACTGATGCCTATGGGCCAAGTCTTCTGAGGACCAAAATTTACTGCGCTTGTCCTCTTGACCCTGAAGGCCTTGTTCTGTCATCTGTAAACACAACTACTACTACTATACAAATGGCATAAAGAATGGTTATGGTTCAGCCCCAAGCACTGCAGTCGCCATTTTTGACAGACATGGTCCTGTTGCACCTGGAGCACTTCTTAAGCCTATTGGCAGATTATTGGGACATATCAGATGGGAAAATAGCTGCAGCGAAATTAAACAGCATATCCCACTCTAAGATAAAGTCCTCCCAACAGACTTGCCCTCGAGCATTTGAATTCTTTGCACCATCCCTCTGGAACACCTTACCAGATTCCATAAGAAACATCACCAACCCCTTCTCTTTCCAAAAACACCTAAAAACCTCCCTTTTTCCTGACCACTATGGACCAACTACTCAACTCCTCCCTGACAAAGACCCACTCTATAGCAATAGCACTATGCAAAATTTATCTCTTGTAAATAGTTAAATTGCTACCAGCTCAGCTTGTATATAGTTCTTTATTGTTCTAGGTAACTGAGTAATTTGTTCAATGTGAACCGCTTTGACCAGATGAAAAGTGGTATATAAACCCAGTTAAATAAATAAAAAATAAACATGGCTCAATTGTAAATGAAAAATGAAATAAAATTAAGAACCCTGGTGTGTGAGGCCTAAAATTGGCATACGCAGCACCAAAGGAAAAAGAAAGGGGGGGAACCCTTAGAATGAACAAAAAAAACTTGACTTAAGAAGTCATGAGTAGGAAAAAGCATGGTGGCAGGCTGGAAAAATATTCACATGCACAACAGAGCAAGGAAAAAATATTGCTAGAGCAGCAGCAAATCGCAAGTAAGTGATGCATGGGCAAAGCCATGTACGAATGGCTCCGCAAAACAGACTGAGATACTCAAACACAGCAGCAGCAAGTGAGAACAGGAGCACAGGCTCCGTCGGAGATGTCACACTTTTTTTTTTTTTTAAAGTGCCATTAAGTCAATGCTGACTCCTGGCGACCCAACAGCCTGGGTTTTCTTGGCCAGGCCTTTTCCTCCAAAGCAATGGAAGATAAAGCGACTTGCCCAAGGCCACGAGTTCCGGTGGGAATCAAACCCAGATCTCTTGGGTTGTAGGCTGTTGCTCTAATCGCTAGGCTACTCCTCCACTCCATATGTACACATATCTAAGGACTAATCTTTCATGTCCACAGAAAAACGTGGATAGTCCATTAAGAGGAAGGAGGAAAAAAAACTCACTCCCCCACAGTGGAGGTTCCTTTTAATCTTTTTATTTTATTATTGAAAATTTACTCAAAATAAACTTCTCAATTTCAAATGCACCGACAAATCAAGGAATCCATCATGACGTGTTACATTTCAGACCCAGAAATTAGGGCCTGCTTCAGGGTCTCAAGATTCCAACAAAGAATACAACTTTTTGCGCTGATCGAAAAAGGAAGAACCCACCAACTTTTAAAATATGCCGCGTCTGATGTCATAATCATGAGGAGAAAAGTAAACCAATACGCATAGGGAAGGAATCCATCTCTAGAAAAAAAACCCTAAATTGGTCAAAATCACAGCAGGCTGGACCACTCTAATTCAGTATTTTGTCCCTAAGGAGCCACAGTTTTTAACTTAAAAATCCAAAATTGTTTGTGGCTCTGCAGTTTATATTTTCGATCACCCCCTCGTGGATCTTTTGGAATGTGATCGAGTACTTGTCACCGGAGTTGCTCAAATGAGTGATTCGGATGAAGGCAATACTCAACCATGGGGCCAATATAGCAAATGTATGGCGATGGGAGGAGTGCTCACCCAATCGAGTCCTTATCTGACGTACAGTCTGGCCAATATAATACAGCAGGCACGGGCAAATGATAAGGTACATGCCATACGCTGATAAACCTGTAGTATGCCAAAGTGAGCGTAACAAGAGTTCTCCCCTTTCATCAAGCCAAGAATCTCCCTCAATGGTAGAATTAGAATACCTGCAGTTACCACAGGCAAAATGCCCGAGATCGAGATGAAAAGAAGGGGGTATGTGAATTTGAGCTGCAGAGTATACAAATTTATCTTGAAGATTAGACCCTCTTGAATGTTAGCATGAGGGATTTCCTAAAACAAGGGTGTAGGCTAAGAATCGACCAATGTCGGTGTAACAGAGCAGTGACCATGTGGATTTGACTCATAAATGGCAAAACCCCTACCACTTTATCCCCCTCTACAGTAGCAGAAGTGGCGGTAGGGCCAGGTTGTTGGAATCCTGAAAGCCTGAAGCAGGGCCTAATTTATGGGTCCGAAACGTGCCACATCATGCTGGATTCCTTGATTTATTGGCACATTTCAAATTGAGATAAGTTTATTATGAGTAAATTTTCAACAATAAAATAAAACAATTAAAAGGAACCTCCACTGCGGGGGAGTGAGTTTTTTCTCTCCCCTCTTTAATGGCGTTCCCGATATTTTGAGAAGACAATAATACTTGTATCCACTATTTACTGTTTGGGACCTTTCTGTTGAATACTACATTGTTTGGTCACTATTTTGGGTCATTTTTGTTGGATAGATTTAGCAAAGGCAAGTCTTGCCTTACCAATTTATTCGATTATTTTTAAAGGTGTAAACAAGTGGATAATGGCTAACCATTTAATATAGCATATATGGATTTTCAGAAGGCATCTGACAAAGTCCTTCATGAATAAGATGTTCAGATTTGCAGATGACACCAAATTATTACAAGTCATTAAAATAGCAGAGGATTGTGAGGATTTTCAGAAGGATCTTGTAAGACTAGGCGTATGGGCATCTAAATGGCAGATGAAATTTAATGTAGATAAGTACAAAGTGGTGTACACAGGAAAAAATAATTCCTACTACAAATAGAAAATGCTGCGTTCCAAGTTAAGAGTCACCACATAAGAAAACTATCTTGAAGTCATTGTGAGAAATACTTTAAAATTTTGGGACCAGTGTACCATGTCTACTAAAAAAAGCAAATAAGATGTTAGGAATTATTTGAAAAGGGATGGAGAACAAAAACTGGAGAATATCATTAAGTCCCTTTGTATAAGACAGGAAGAAAATTGATGCCTTTGGATTATGGTGCTGGCGGCGAATACTGTGTATACCATGGACTGCCCGAAGAACAAACCAGTCTGTACTAGAGGAGATCAAACCTAAGCTTTCTTTAGAAGCTCAGATGACAAGACTTCGACTTTCATACTTTGGACACATCATGCGGAGAGAGAGATCATTAGAGAAAGACATCATGCTTGGCAAGATAGAAGGTCAACGCAAAAAAGGAAGGCCAGCAATGAGATTTATTTTATTTTTACATTCTCTTATATACCGCGCTATTCTGCATCAGTGCGGTTTACATTGAACAAACTGAAATTACATTGAACAGGGCATTATAACTTGGAGATAACTATTTTACAGGGAACATGGGCTATGGAGGGTTAAGTGGCTTGCCCAAGACCACAAGGAGCACCTGTGGGACTAGAAACCCCAGTCCTTCCAGCCCAAGGTTGCTGTCCTCTAGTGGGATTTGAACCCCCGACCTTCCGGCCTGAAGTACCTTGCCCCAACCACTAGGCCACTCCTCCACTCATGGATGGATTGATACAATAACAGCAGCTACGGGTACCAGTCTGTCAACAATGAGCCGCCTGACTGAAGATCGAACACAATTTAGGATAGCTATCCAGAGGGTCGCCATGAGTCGACTCCGACTCGACGGCACTTAACAACAACAACAAGTCCCTGGCGTGACCGTACTTTGATTATTATGTACAGTCTTGATCGCCCCATCTCATCTATCACAGTATGATCAAACGTTGGTGCAGGTCACATCTCCAAGGCACACCTGCTGCTATCATGACTGAAAAATCACCCAAAATGCAAAGGATCTTTTTTCAAAAATGGCTGGTAGGAAGGAGATGCCTAACAGCAGTTGATGGGCTCATGCTTGGTTTATTTTATTTTATTTATTTACTAAAACATTTATAGCCCGCAACTATCTAAAATCCTATGCAGGGCAAACGAAAACATTCATAAAAATGTGCAAGACATACAATACAAGTCAATCCATTCTGCCTTATTATAACCGTAGACTACTCCTAGTGGTGATTCTCATCTATTACATTTCTCTAACAGAGTGCCTATATGGAAAATGAATGTTAGCATTTTTTTCTTGAAAAAGAATCACTTATGTCTGTATACAAATGATCTCCTGAATCATTCAATCTAGAGCAACCACATTTTCCAAATAGATATATTCATATAAAAACTATAAACCAAAATAATATTTTCCCCATTAAACTTATGGATCCAGGCCAAAACAAAGAAAGAAAAAGAAAAGCAATGTCCACCAAATAAAACATCAGTTACAAACAATGATTGATACAATAAAGATAAAATGAAACTCAGTTAATTCACAGACTATTCAAATTTATTTAATATTTATTTTATTTAACAATTTTTATATACCG
The DNA here is from genome assembly GCA_033557465.1 of Ichthyophis bannanicus. Lineage (NCBI taxonomy): Eukaryota > Metazoa > Chordata > Amphibia > Gymnophiona > Ichthyophiidae > Ichthyophis > Ichthyophis bannanicus. The sequence goes on along the minus strand of CM066033.1, from coordinate 1,281,965,237 downwards.
CGCTATTTGTTATCAGTGTGGTTTACATATAACAAAGGTTTCACAGTCAGAAGACTGTTCTGTGCTTACATTGAACAGGAGTTTAAACTTGGAGCAACAGGGTAACTATAAACATATGTACAAGAGCAACAGGGTAACTATAAACATATGTACAAAAACACAATTAGATTGGGTTGGAATATTCAAGAAGGGTGAATAACCCAGAGAAGCATCAATCTTTGCATCTAATAGAATTTCTCCACTCTCTCAACATCGATGAATGGAACTCCTGCATATTGAGACCAAGACAGCCTTATCCATGAAAGCTCTTTGGTTTCAGGCCAGGAGTGTGACCTCGGGGTAGGGTTGACCCTAGGGAGGGAGCGAGGTCCAAGGCAATTTAGACCCAGCAGGGCCCCTGTTCCCCTAAAATTCTGAAGGGTGATGGAAGAGGAAGGGGTCTTCCTGAAACTGAAAAGCAACGGAGTTCTGTACTTTTGGGCTCAGCTCAGGAGTCCTTGTGCGAGGGCCGCAGCAGCATGTGGCCTATTGGCACTTCCATGGAAAAGGAAGTGATGTCAGGTGTCAGGGCCCATCAAAGCTCTGACTGCACACACTTCCCACAAAGGATGCCCCTGCAATGGGCTGAGAAACAGGAATGTTACGGTTCAAACCATGCTTCTGCCACCAACACAATTTGTGACCATAGGCAACTCGCTATCTCCCACTGCTTCAGGTGCCCACAGAGATTGTAAGCTCTTCATGGAAGGGGCATAATTTACCTAAGTATACATCACCACAGTACAGCAAGTAGCCCTACATTATTATTATTAGCAGGTTTTACAATGAGCTCTTTTTTCTATATAATAAAAAAACATCTCATATAAAGTCTCTGAATTTTCTTCTCACTTTTTCTATTTGCTAATGAAAATACAGCATTCAGAGAGAGAAACGTATGTCCTAGTTATAGTCTATTTATAGTCAGACAAGACGTTACACATATGGGGGTGGAGGAGCACCCTTCAAGCGCATGACCTGATGCTTTATTATTTTTTTTTTTATACCACGCTCTTTAGAATTAGTGCGGTTTACATGTATACTAACAGGTACTTTTTATTCCCTTGTCCCCAAAGGGCTCACAATCTAAGTGTACCTGAGGCAATGGAGGGTTAAGTGGCTTGCCCAAGGCCACAAGGAGTGGCCATGGGACTAGAGACCCCAGTCCCTCCAGCCTGAGGTTGCTTGTCCCCATGCGGGAATTGAACCCCCAGCCCTCCGGCCTGAGGTAACCTGTCCCAACCACTGAGCCACTCCTCCCTCCTGATTTTATATGCTGATTTTATATCAAGAGGCTGTATAAAAACCAAGGCCAGTCCAAGAGTTGGTTCAAGGTGTTGGCGCCCTAGAGAAACGTTATGCCCACCTGGCTGTTGGAATCCATTGTTTAGATCTGAATGTCCTGCTCTATGCTGAAACATCCCCCCCCCCCTCCCAAAAAACAAGCAACCGTTTAGTTAGCCTGATGGTTGAACTCTACCTTATAAACATGTGTGTTGTAAAGAGATATGCCTCCCATGCAGTCTCAGCCAGGATGCCTTTGTTAAGCAAAGGCACACAATTACTTCACAGATAGAAAAATTAGCTGATTACTAACAGATCAATAAAGACATTTCTGCTTACAATTCTGCCAATTTTGACACTTCACATTAGTGAAGTCCCCCCTCACCCTTTTCCAGCTACTTTAATCCATTTTTAATAAATAAGCTTTCTATGAATCTCTCCCACTAACAAAGCATCTAACAATCTGAAAACTTCCTTTCTGGAAAGCAGTTATGTTATAGGTGACATTGTATTACATGCCTGTGAAACCCCAAACATGATCATGCTGCCCAAATTATTTTAGAAGCAGAGATGATTGGATGTTTTGTTTTTTTTTTTTTTTTTTCATTTCATTTCATTTATTTATCACCTGCCTATCATTAAACCTTCAGGTGAGTAACAATTCAAAATATATAATAAGGAAACATATAATCCATAAAATAATGTTATAAGACACACATCATGGTTGACATATAATCAACATAACAATATTAAACACAAAAATAAACTAATACGTGGAAATAGTCCAGAAGAATAAAACATCCATCAGACACAAGTTTGGTCCACTCCTAAATTTCCAGCCTGAGATGAAAGGCCCAGTTGGTGGAGTAGGAAACATGTAAACTAATGACTAGACTCCACCAAGATCAGCAAAATTACTCTGGCTTGAAACCTACTCACTGAAAGAATCTCTTTGCATGACCTATTCCTGACCGGGTATCACTATATTAACCCCTTCAGCGGGTCCTGGTATACCACTTCAAGTCCCTTTCTACACTTTCATCAACAAATTCTGTACTTGGGGCAGGGCACTGTACATCATCATCTTATAAAATCAGCCAAAAACTGGCATTTCCAAATGGACCAAGTGCGTCAACTAAATATTCCCAAGCTTGAAGTATTACGCATCATTTAAACTAAAAGCTAAGCTGTATATTTTTTGTTTCCCCACACACTCCTTTCCTCATCAATTTCTCCATGGCGAACAGACAAGGGGGCCTAATAGAAATGCTGCAACATTTATAATAGTCTCTGACAGGAAGGGAAGACAAGAGGTGGATGCAGACAGCCTTAAATACTTACTGCAATCTCTCGGCAGGCTGACATGGATATTCCTGTGCCTTCTATTTGCTTCAGAGCATACTCCTTCTCATCTCTTCTGCACAGAAAAGAAAACAAGAATAAAACAATTAGTTTGGGATTGTGAAGGCAACCAAGCTTCTTTACAGTTAAATTCTGCAAACCATGCAAGCTTCTCAGAACAAGAGAAAGATTCCTGAACTAAAATGGGGCATGACAGCCCGATAACTTCATGAAGGAGAGCACTGTAAGAGTTGGAAATACTTTATGCAAAATAATAAATCAGCCCTTGCTCTGGCAGGTGAAAGATAATGTTTAGGAAAGCCATACACTCTTATCTAGAAAAAGTTACTAGATATACAATTACCCCTCATATAACAAGGCACCTATAAAATTTTCCAAGAAAGTGCCAATTTTATAAAGACATCACAGATGTGTTAATAATACAGACACACAGAACTAACCTCTGGAGCACGCAAATTAACACCAGCTCCAAGGCAGTTGCAAATGTGTGCGTGTACCCCAACTCGCCCCCCCTCCCCCAAGGAAAACTTGCTCATGTCACTTAAAGATAGGTGCTATCCTTGTGCTGCCTACTTCATCCTTTACATGCAGAAAATCTTTAACAAACATTACCCTTTCTTGCCCAAAATATTCATTCCAGAGTATTTCATGAATCTGCTTAACAACCTTTATAAGGCATGTTCTGTTGCTAAAGCTAGGCAAGACATGATTCCAAGTTCAAAGGTACCAAGCATTTTTCCCATAGACACAAAAGAGGGAAACACAAAAACAACCAGTAGATTCTTGAGAACCTCTAAAATCCAGGAAGTGGCAGGAGCAGGCCCACACCCTAACTGCATGCACAAAACAATGTACCTTTGTTAGAAGTGCCTGGGAAATATTCTCAGGCACTGACCCATTTAAAGCCTCTGCCAAATATTCACCTACAGTTCAGAGCCTATATCGGTTTCAGCTTCTTCTGCTGAGGCAGGTGGAAACACGTGAGACGGGAAAAGGCTCCAAATCATCATAAGGCTTCAGACCTTGTGCTTTTCAACCTTTGAATTGTTTGGAACCAACTCAAGTCAGGACAAAATTCACAGAATCCCAAACAGAAATTCACGGTCACAGCCAGCTGTTGCCTAGAGCAGACCTGAGCACATCAAAAGCTCCAAATTTCATTTCTGCACCAGATATGTGCCATGTTACAAACAGATGGATGTACAGACTTCTAGTTACATAGACACATATGGGAACACTCTATGGCTAAAGTTTTGTACAGCAGTAACAGTGAATCAAACCTGTATGGCACATTTAGATTACAAGAGAAAGATTAAAACAAAAAGTTAAGCAACGTTCTCTGTAACCCGCAAGAATACCACTCGCAAGCATGATGTGCCAGGTAACTGCACGATCCCCTCCTGCCTCGTCCCTCCTAAAGGAACACCAAGTGAGAGGAAAGCAGAGGTGCTGCAGGGTTTTGACCCGGCGCCAGCGGGAAGAGCACCGGAACCGGCATGAGTCTCAGAGCTATGGCATGAATTGAATCTGTGCACGTTTTCCGTTTCTGCTTTCTGTTTTCTCTCCCTCTTTTCCTCTCTATCCATCTAGTTTGTTACTTTCACTTACTCTTTTCACTTCAAACTCTTCTTTGCTCCTTTTATTATTATTTTTTTTATCATGGTTATCCTTTTCTGCCCAAACCAACTCTTCTTCTTTACCTCTCCCTCTCTTCCTTCATTCCTCAACCTTCTCTCCCTTGCTCCATTCATTAGCCCCACCACAGGAATAAAAAGAGAGAGGACGGGAGAAGGGGAAACCAAGCTTGAGTCTGCATCTTGGGGGAAGAGGGTAAATCCACTCCTCTCTGCCCCTGTATAGCTTTCTCTATCTTTCTCCTACCTTTCCTTGAATGGCATTCTCACTCTCTCTGTCTCCCTTCTACATTATCCTGTATAGATGCCTCTTCACTCCCTCCTTCATCCCTCCCTACGTAGCAATCTTTGCCCGACTTCCATCTCCCTCAGCCTCCTGACCGACCCCCCTCCCCATGTTTGACTGCTGCAGGCAGTGGCCCTGGGTAGGAGCTGGTTCTACCTGTTTTCCCCTCATCCAGTCTTTTGCTAGTGCACACTATCCCTTTCCTGCTTCTGCAAGCTGGTTTTGAACGGAAGCCAGCTCTATCTCTGCCAGCCAAATGGGGCCTCTGTTCTCCCTCCCCTCTCATATCTTCTGCTGGTTCCCTTGGGACAGGCTTTTAGTACTGTTTGGCTCTACCACGAGTGCAACCATAGGAGCCAGCTCTCAATCCGCCCGGAAGCCAGCTTCCTTAACTGTTGCAGCTACACAGCAAGGCCATCTTTAAGCCTGTGCAAAAGTGACCACTGCAGAGTCCAATGGCCTAAATACCAGCCCTGATCATATTACACCATATTCAGAAAGAAATAGCAGCAGAAACATGGCAGGCTGCCCCATTGCTCCGGTCTATGCTGCCAATGACACATCCCTGTTGCCAGCCACAGATGCTTGACCACTTGAAAGACATCATTAGTTATCCAACTCAGCTAATCCACATTAAACATGCAGATAATACTGCTATTGATCAAAGGACTAGTAGATTGCAATCAGCTGTCTTGAATCCTATGTAGGGATTCCTAAAGCATTTTGTCTTTGCAGCCCACCTGCAAATCTCCTTGGGCCTATATGCGTCTGAAGCTTCAACAAACATAACCATCACCAGACCCCCTTCCACAAGGGCTAAATGGTATACTCCCAGTCTCCGAAAGCTAAAAACAAAACTCAGGAGAACTGAAAGAAAATGGAGAAAAACCAACAACGAAAATGACAAAATAAAATACCTTTACGAACTCAATGCGTATCACTATGAGACTGACAAAGCAAAGAAAATCTACCACATGAAAATCATCAATACCTTGTCAGACGGCTGCCTGGGTGAGAATCTTCACAGTCTTGGCAAGTGCATATATCTATATGATTTGCAAGGGATTGTGGGCAATGCAGTCCATTCACACCAGACACAGCTGCTCACAATAATTAGTTGTGCTTTTGGGTAAAGCCAATAAGATATTTATTTATGGGGTTATTTCTCCCAACACAGATATGCTTGGTAGCACATAAATCAGGTTACTTGCTTTCAGTGTTAAACTTGGAAAAACAAAATAAGGAAAACAACATTTGAACTTGTCAGGCAAACAAAGCAAAAGAAATAAGACCTGGTTGATAACAAACTGGTCTTTTCTGTAGGCTTAGCTAATATTTTCTTAGCATGTATCAAACAACAAACCAAAAGCTACAAAGAAAGAAAAAAACTGTTCTTTTCAGGTTAACTTCTTATATCTTCCCACATAGATTCAGAAGTGATTCTCTCCTAGCTCACAAGCAATTAGGTAAGGCTCAATTGCTAGCAGTTATCCAGCTGAAACCCCTTAGCTGGCTTGCTTTCTACTGTGTGGCTAAAAATCCTACTCAGGAGCTTTTCTGAGTAGATTAAAGAACAAGTTTGTATTTCTTTGTGATGATTGTTGTATTTTATAACAGAAAATCACCAAAGGAGTTTAGACAGAGAGCAGTCCATGTAAACAGATTCTTCATCTGCTATCGCCCCCTCTTCTTCAACAAGCATGGGTTCAATATCATGGATTGGCACAGATGAATCTCCCAATGGAGCACTTTCAGGAGAATACTTGTTTCCCTGCTGTCTTTCAAGGTTATAGCTAGGGCATACATCAGTGTTCATACCTGAGCTTCCATTGCTGTTAGAGTTCCTCTCTATATAGCCTGGCCAGTATGTAGTCCAGTTCTTATGTCCAGCCTTCCAATCCAGATCCCTGGACACTGGATCTCTCTTCACATACCTTCTGGCACGGGTCTTAGGGTCCCTTCCACGTGCAGCCGTCTCCCTCACAGGTACCGTCTGGAGATTCCTAGCTCTGCAGCACCATTCCTCTGGCTTTCCCCAGTCCAATGGTGTATGCTGGCCCTTGGAATGCCTCCCAGAATACGTACTGCTCTGGACTCTTCTAGACCTCTCAAAGGCTTTTCTCCTCTTTCTTCCAAAGGGTTTCTTTCCCTCTCTGTCTGTCCGGTTTGGCTTCTGCTTCTGATGATCCTCCTGATGATGAAGATGATCAAGCTCAAGCTGATTCTCTGTAGAATAAACTCTACCTTTATTCTGCTTAGATGAGTGCTCCTCCCTAACACAGCGCAGCTGTGCTGAATCAGGCCCTGCCCTTTGAGATGAGTGCTTAGGGATTACCTCATAGCCCTCCTGATTGAACACACGTTTCCCCACTTCAGCTCCTCTAATTGCTGCTGGAAACCTGGTGCATTCTGGGACTGGTAGTCTTTTATGGGAAAATTCTGTTTTCTTATTTCTACCAGAACTGACAGGTTGATTGTTCAGAGTCACTTCACCTTTCCTATAGCTCCTTCCTGAGCTATGATAAGCTTCCTTATCACAACCTCCATAAACAAACCTCGGGAGCTCTTTCAGATAATCAAAAAGCTGACAAAAACACCACACAGCTCTGACCAATTACCGCAGATCCCACCAGAACTACTGGCCCGTCAATATAAACAGCTACAACAACCACAAAACCCGCAGCTAACCGCACAGTCAACTACAGAGAACCTCCACCCCATCCTGCACAGTGACTGGACCACCTTCAAAGAAACATCAACAGAAGAAATTTCAACCACTATCTCCTGCCTCCACACTACCACCTCACCGCTGGACCCATGCCCCACTGACTGGATAAAGAAATCGAAAAACGAACTGAGCACACCATTAACCCGTATCGTCAAAGAATCCTTCTCCAGAGGACACATGCCAGACGCACTCAAAACCACGATCATCCGACCTTCCTTGAAAAAGCAAAACCTGGATCCTCTTGACCCTACATCCTACAGACCCATAGCAAGTCTACCTTTCACAGCCAAAATAATCGAGAAGATCGTCCAGCAGCAGCTTCAGGAACACCTGGATGTTAACAAAATACTGGACCCTCAACAACATGGCTTCCGCCCACTACATGGAGTCGAGACCCTCATGACCACGCTGATGAACACCCTCCTCACAGGAACTCAAGGGAGACACTCCGGATACGCCATGATCTTCCTCGATATATCTGCAGCCTTTGACACCATCTCCCACAACATCCTCATACACCGACTACAGACTATTGGGATCAAGGACACCGTGCTGAAGTGGTTCCAATCCTACCTGACAAACAGACAACAACTCATCTGCACCAGCACCTCAACTTCCCCCCCATTCCAACAACACCATGGAGTACCCCAAGGATCCACACTATCAGCCATGCTCTTCAATATTTACCTCCAGCCACTCTGCACAGTCATACGCACCCACAACGTCAGCTTCCACAACTATGCTGACGATATCATGCTCTACGCCCCCATTACAACCACAAACCCTACAAACACCCACCTATCAGCATGCTTCACCGCAGTCTCTGACTGGTTACAAACAAACAACCTATCCATCAACATAAAGAAAACTGAAGCCCTCATAGTGACAAAGGATCCAGACTTCACACCACCCACACACCTCATCATTGGAACTACAAGCATCCGAATACAACCACAGATAAGATACCTGGGCATTATTATTGACCAAGCCCTCACCTTAAAGCAACAGATCACTAAAACCTCTGGAACTATATTTCATAAGGCAAGAACAGTGCAACGTCTCAGACCCCTCCTGGAACATCAAGACTTCCGAACAGTGATGCAAGCCATGACACTCCCACATCTGGACTACTGCAACATAATCTACCATGGCCTTCCAGCCACACACACCAACCCCCTCCGAACTGCATTAAACACCACTGCGAGAATCATTCAGAGGGCAAAGAAAACCGACCATATCACCCCAATTCTGAAAGAACTACACATTCTCCCCCTCGAAGCACGGACAAAATACAAAGCCATCCTACTCACCCACAAAGCTATCCATCAAACACAGGACACCCAGCTTCGCACCCTACTGGCTCGTCCAGCCCACGGCAGATCTACTAGACAAACCTCCAGCATTTTCCTCACCGTCCCTCACAAAAGAACCAAATGCTCGCAACGGACCTGCAATCGAGCCTTCGAACTTTATGCTCTGTCCTTATGGAACTCTCTACCGAGCTATCTCAGAAACAATGCCGACCTACTATCTTTCAGAAAACAGCTAAAAACCATCCTTTTCCAGGAATACTTCAACTCGAACCCCACAAACCCCTGATCTCACCCACAATGAACCTCTAACTCAAAGCTACCCTAACCTGTCTATGTCCAACGTTTGTCCTATGTCCAAAGTCTTTCCTATGTCAAAATCATCAATGTTGCCTCCCCGGTGATGGCCCCACCCTTGTACTTAATTCCCCCACCCCCATGTAACACCGCTTTGACCCGGTGAAAAGCGGTATATAAATACAGCTAAATAAATAAATATTTAGAGTTCTGGAGATTTCCCCCAGTGGCTTAAAATGCAATGTGTGCCTTTGAGTCAGTGTGGACTCCTGGCAACCCATTAGCTCCTAGGTCTTCTTGACAGTGTAACCGGAAGTAGATTACCAGGCTTTTCTTCAGAGGCAATGGAGGGTTAAGTAGCTTGCCCAAAGCCACAAGAAGTGCTAGTGGGAATCAAATCCTGATCTCCTAGTTACCAGGCCTGCACTCTAACCACTAGGCTACTCCTTAAAGCATGTGGGAAATCCTAGTTAGATGATACTGGGAAATAAGGTAGTTACTCATTTGTAGCACGTGTTCTCTGTGGACAACTGAAACAAGTCCTCATGTACCGGTGACGTCACCAATGGAGCCTTGCACGGGAACACTATCCAGCTTCTATTAGAAGCTTTTGGGAGGTTCCACCGTCCCTACACTCCTGTCTTCCTACCTATCACAACAAAATCTTCTCCAGTAAGATAGCAAAGCTATAGCAGAAGACAACTCCTCGGGGAGGTGGGAGGGTTGTGAGGACATATTCCTGCTGTCTACGGAGAACACCTGCTACAGGTAAGTAATTATCTTTTCTCAGTGGACAAGCAGGAATGAAGTCCTTATGTATGGGATTCCCAAGCTACAGGCTACCAAAAACAGAAGAGGCCGAAAAGCCCAACAGGGGCAAGTGAAAAAGAACTGAAGAATCAATTATGTACAGCACTGGTAGTCCCCAAAGGGGAACTCATCTGATTCATTATTTTCCACCATATAGTGTCATTCATGAACATTCATACTCTTGAGGTTTGACTTTCTTTTTGTTTTGGTAGCCTGGCCAGACAGTAGGCCTTGGGCAGATGGATTTGGATTCTAATCCCCAAATAAATGCCGGATGACAGATTGGCTGAAGTTGCCCCATCTAGACAGTAGTGAGATGTGAATGTGTGGACAGAAGATCATGTTGCAGCCCTGCAGATTTCTTCCATGGAGACCGAGCATAAGTTGGCCACCAATGCATCTATGGCTCTGAAACTGTGAGCTGTGACATGACCATCATGGCTCAGGCCAGCCTGGACATAAGCAAAAGAGATGCCTCACCACTGTGTTTCCCCAGCAACTCCCCCTTTCCTCACGCCCCATCATGATTGAACACACTTGTCTTTCTATTTTTAGTTGCGACCGTTTTGACTGATAGAAAAATGGTACACCAAAATCAGTTATTTATTATTATTTAATGCAATCTGCCAGCCAAATTGAAAGAGTGCATTTGGAAATGGCAGCACGTACTATAACTTGCTAGGGTCCAAAGAGACAAACAGCTGGATGGACTTTCGGTGGGCCTTCGTCCGTTTAAGTCTGTCCTCATATGCTTTATAATGAAGACCACTAATCATTTTAGTAGCCACCCTCTGCACCGACTCCATCCTGTTCACATCCTTTTGAAGGTGCGGTCTCCAGAATTCCACACTATACTCCAAATGAGGTCGCACCAAAGACTTATACAGAGGCATTATCACCTCCTTTTTTCTGCTAGCCATTCCTCTCCGTATGCACCCAAGCATCCTACTAGCTTTAACCGTCGCCTTTTCTACCTGTTTAGCTACTTTAAGATCCTCAGACACAACCACGCCTAGGTTCTGCTCTTCTTTAGTGGACAAAAGTAATTCACCCCCTATACTATATAGCTCCCTTGGATTGCTGCAGCCCAAATGCATGACCTTACATTTTTTAACATAAAATCCCAGCTGCCAAATTCTAGACCATTCTTCAAGCTTAGCTAGATCCCTCCTCATGTTATCTACATCTTTCTGGGTGTCTACTCTATTGTAGATTTTGGTATCATCCGCAAAGAGGCAAACCTTACCTGACAGCCCTTCTGCTATATCACTAACAAAGATCTTAAAAAGAATTGGGCCAAGGACAGATCCATGGGGCACACCACTGGTAACATCCTTCTCCTCAGAGTGAACTCCATTTACTTGCACTCTTTGTCGCCTCCCACCCAACCAATTTCTAACCCAAGCAGTAAATTTAGGGTCCATCCCTAGGGTGCTCAGTTTGTTTATAAGTCACCTGTGAGGAACAGTGTCAAAGGCTTTACTGAAATCTAAATACACCACATCTAGGGCTCTCCCTCGGTCCAACTCCCTGGTCACCCAGTCAAAGAAATCAATCAGATTTGTCTGACAAGACCTGCCTCTGGTGAATCCATGCTGCCTCGGATCCTGTAATCCGCTGGATTCCAGAAACCTCACTATTTTCTCTTTCAGCAGAGTTTCCAATAATTTACTCACCATCGAAGTTAAACTAACCACATTCTTACTTCCGCTTTTGTATAAAGGCACCACATGAGCCTCTCTCCAGTCTTTTGGCACCACTCCCAACTCCAACGAGGCATTGAAAAGGTCAGTCAGTGGAGCTGCTAGAACAGTTCCCTCAGTATTCTAGGGTGTATCCTATCCGGTCCCATCGCTTTGTCTACTTTAAGTTGAGCTAGTTTCTCACGAACACAGTCTTCTGAAAATTGTTCAAGATAAACCTCGCTTCTGTTCCTGTTTGTGGGTGTTTTCTGAGGTCCTGCTCCTGGATCTTCATCTGTGAACACAGAAAAGAAATATTTGTTAAGCAATTCCACTTTATCCTTATCAGCTTCAACATATTTCTCCCCTGCACCCTTGAATCTGACAATACCACTTTTGCCCTTCCTCTTCTCACTAACATCTGAAAAATGTCTTATCGCCCCATTTTATTACATTGGCTATTTCCTCCTCCTTTTGAATCTTTGCCTTCCTGACTACTTTGCTAGCTTCTCTAAGTTTTTCCAAATATAGATGCCTGTCTTCCTCTCTCTGTGATCTCTTGTATTTCATGAAGGCCTCCCTCTTTTTCTTCACTTTTTCAGCTACTTCTTTCAAAAGCCATAGCGGTCTCCTTTTCCTTTTACCTTTATTTACCATTTTAACAAAAGGTTGGTTGTCCTTAAAATATCCCCTTTCAGTTTTGCCCACTGTTTTTCTACATCCCCCAGCTGTTCCCATCCCAATAACGACTCCCTGAGATATTGGCCCATCTTGGCAAAGTTAATCTTCCTAAAGTCTAAGATCCGCACCTCTGAATGGATTCTAACAGCCCTAGTCCTAATACTGAACCACACCATCTGGCGATCACTGGATGCAAAATGATCTCCCACTACAACATCAGAAACACTTTCATCATTGGTAAGCACCAAGTCCAGTATGGCCCCTTCACGTGTGTGGTCTGTTACCAATTGCCTGAATAGTTCTCCATGTAGAGAATCCAGGATCTCCTTACTTCTAGATGATACTGCAGCAGGAATGTGCCAATCAACATCTGACATATTGAAATCTATCAGTAGCACTTCCCCTTTCCTAGCAATGTTGCGTATGTCTTCAATTAACTCTCCGTCCACCACTTCCTCTTGTGAGGGAGGTCTGTATATCACACCAATGCAAATAGATTTCTCTTTCCCTCTTTCTAATTTAACCCACAATGCATCCTCTCTCCCTTTTAAGCTCTGTAATTCCAAAGCTTTAATAGTAGTTTTTACATATAGTGCCACTCCTCCTCCCCTTCTTCCTACCCTGTCATTTCTGAATAAAGTATAGCCAGGTATAGTTACTTATCAAACATGGTTTTCTGTGAACCATGTTTCTGTAACTGCCACTAAATACAAGTCAGCCACTCCCACCAAAGCTTCAACATCAGGGATCTTATTTCCCATGCTACGGGCATTTATACACACTGCTTTCCATATGTTACCCCTGTTACCCATTTCCATAAAGGTATTTAATGTATCATCTACCTGGGGGCTTTCTTCACCCATCCCCAACGAATCTAGTTTAAAGCCCTCTTCAGTAGATTAGCCAGTCTACTCCCGAAGACACGTTGACCTTTCTTGGACAGATGGATGCCATCTCTGCTTTGCAACCCTTGGAACAGCATCCCATGGTCTAGGAAACCAAAACGCTCTCGATGACACCATCAACGCAGCCATGCATTCATCTCCAGGATGCGAGCCTCTCTGCCTTGGCCTTTACCCTCAACAGGGAAGATTGAAGAGAATACCACCTGTGCACCTAACTGCTTCACCCTCTATCCCAGAGCCATTAAGTCACTTTTGATACGTTCCGAGGGATATCTGGCAGTATCATTTGTTCCAACATGGATTAGCAACATTGGGTAATAGTCAGTAGGCTTGATGAGTCTTGGCAAACTCTCCGTATGATCTTGGATTTTGGCACCAGGCAGACAGCATACCTCTCTGGACATCAAGTCTGGTCGGCAGATGGACGCCTCAGTACCCCTCAGAAGAGAGTCTCCAACTATCACTACCCTTCGCTTCCTTGTGGTCACTGATTCTGCAACTTTGGGGAGCTCTGGTTCTTCCCTTTCCAGGGATGCTTTCACCTCCTCCACTTCCAGGGCTGCATAATGGTTCTTCAATTCAAGGGCTGGAAAAGTTGGATTGGTGATTTTGCAGGCCCTGGTGGCTTGTGTCCAACCATCGATATTCTGTTGGCACCCATCTTCTCCTCTGCTGGAGAGCTTGGTTGCTGCAAGAAGCATCTCATCAATGTACTTCTCATTGTCTTGAATGCTCCTCAGCCTCACCACCTCCTCTCTGAGTTCCTCCACTTGTTCCTCAGAGGTTCAGCATGCAGGCACCCTGCACATGGAACCGGTTCTTCAACTGGCATTAGGACCTCTGTCTGGACAGAGGTAGAAGCTGTAATGGGGGCAACAGCTTTAGCGATACAATTTTTCCCAGCCATTGTTCTGTTCGTGGAGCTTAGGTATCTGTTAAAGCAAAAGAGAGAGATCTACCAAGTACCAGCTGGTTTCCCAGCTGTCCTTTCAGAGAAAAAGCAGTTAAATCTCTTTAATTATATTCAAAATGTGCTGCTCCAAGTCTCTGTGCTTTGTTAAATGGGGAGGTGCCTATAAAGCAAGACTGCTCACTAGGGGTGGGTGGGAGTCAGGGTGGGTAGGGAGGGAACTAACACCTGATTAAGTGTCAGCAGTTCCCAAAGCTGAGAAGGTTACTAGAGTTCAACAACCTACTCTGCTCAAGGAAATTTCTACTAAAGCATCAAAAAGAAGGTAACTTTGCTTTAAAAATATACAAAAACCCTTTTAAGAGCTCCCAGTCAGAGAGCTAGCAATTTAATAAAAATAAACCCTCAAATCTTTACCGTTGTTTGACCTGTAGAGCCCCTGTTATGAATGTCTCAACAGGGCAGGACTCTGGAGCCTTTTATGCAGGCCTCAGCTGCTCTCAGGTAATCAGGCCTACTAACTCCTGATTAGGTGTCAGCAGTTCCCAAAGCTGAGAAGGTTACTAGAGTTCAACAACCTACTCTGCTCGATGGAACAAGTAAAGGGATCCAATGTCTGTGCTGCGCACCAGGAAACAAATCTCTTTCATTTGAAAACATAGGACTGTCTCGTTGAGGCCCTCCTAGAGACCAACAGAACACCTGTTACACCATCAGGCAGGTTAAGCTCTGACAGAACTAACCTCTCAACATCCACGCAGTGAGGGCCAAGGATCTGATTTGGGGTGCAGCATCCTCTCGTCCTCCTGTGAGATAAGGGCTGGGGCAGAGCCCAACCGCAGAGGCTCCCACTGGGGGTGTTGAAGCAGAAGGGGAAACCACGGCTGCCTGGGCCAATAAGGTATGATGAGGATCACTGACCCCCTGTCTGTCTGGAGCTTCAGTAGGGTCTTCTGTATGAGAGGTATCGGAGGAAATGGATATAGCAGGTCCTCCCCGCAGTGCAGGAGAAAAGCATCTGGAGTCAACTTGCTGTACAGGGCAACCCTGGAGCAAAACGGATCCACTTGGGCGCTGTGCTAAGTAGCAAACAGATCTATCGAGGGGGTACCTCACTTGCGAAAGATCTGGGCTGCAACAGCCTTGTCCAGACTCCTCTCATGTGGCTGGAATACACAGCTTAGCTTGTTCGCCAGGATATTCTACTCCCCTGGTAGATACGTGGCCCTTAACTTCAAGCGTGAGTGATGGAAAACTTCCACAACCAGACCACTTCCCAACACAGGAGATACAACCCCGTGCCTCCTTGCTTGGTTACATAGTACATCGCAACCTGATTGTCAGTCTGAATCAGAACAATCTGGTTGGCTCATAGCTCCAAGAAATTGATCTGGTGCAGGCTCTCCTGTTTGGACCAAACACCTTGAGTGTAGAGGTCATCCAGATGCACCCTCCAACCCAGCTTGGAGGCGTCTGCAGGCAGTGTCTTCTGAGGCACTGTAACCTCTGGCCAGAGGGACTGGGGTCTCTAGTCTCATGGCCACTCCTTGTGGCCTTGGGCAAGCCACTTAACCCTCCATTGCCCCAGGTACACTTAGATTGTGAGCCCTTCAGGGACAAGGGAATAAAAAGTACCTGTTAGTATATACATGCATGCAAACTGCTCTGGAGTGGAGGAGTAGCCTAGTGGTTAGAGCAACTGCCTAGTACCCAGAAGATCAAGGGGTCGATTCCCACTGGCACTCCTTGTGACCTTAGGCAAGTCACTTTACCCTCCATTGCCTCGGAAGAAAAGGCTGGCAATCTACTTCCGGTGATACATTGCCAAGAAAACCCAGAGGTAGCTGGGTCGCTATGAGTCAACACTGACTTGATGGCACTAAAAAAACCAAAAAAAACTGCTCTGTTGCATAAGTAAAGGGTGGTATATCAAGTGCCTAAACCAAAACCAGAACCAGGTGTAGCACCTGCTGAAAAAGGAGGCCCCTGAGCATATTCTGAGGATCGAACCACCAATTCAGGGACTGGACAAGGGGTACAGTGACTGCCACCCGGTCCCAGAGGCAGCTGGTGGCCTGCTTCTACTAAGTGTCCACTGGGCTTGTCTCATTGACAGATGAGCTAGGGCAGTGACTTGCATCGTGGAGGCTAGATAGCCGACCACGGTCAGTATCACTACTACTACTATTACTATTATTATTATTAATCATTAATCATTTATATAGCGCTACAAGGCATATGCAGCACTGTGCAGAAAACATTGTCTGCTGACTCCACTGGGTATCACGGACCAAGGCCGTCAATCTCTGGACTCGGTCCAGTGGAAGAAAGGCCTTCGCCTGAGTAGTGTTGAGGAGAGTTCCTATGAACTCCAGTCACTGGGTGGGCTGAAGTTGGAACTTTGGGTAACTGACAATGAAACCCAAAAGCTCTAGCACCCGGATGGTCAGCTGTGTTAAATGCCAGACTCCATCCGGAATGATTCTTTTTATGAGCCAGTCGTCCAAGTAAGGAAAGACAAAACTCCCTAGCTTTCTCAGATGTGCCTCGCAGTGGTTGCGACCTTTTGTGAAACTCAGGGTGCTGAGGTCAGTCTGAAGGGTAACACTCAATACTGAAAGTGCTCTTCTATCAGGACAAATCTAAGATATTTTCAGTGGGCGGGATGAATCAGTATGTGGATCTGCGCATCCTTTAGATCCAGGGAGCATAGCCAATTATATTTCTGAAGATACTGTAAGGGAGCAAGGTCCCTAGAAAGACCATCTTGAACTTTTCTCACACAAGGAAGGTATTGAGGTCTTTGAGGTCCATGATGGACTGAGCCTCCCTCCTTTACCCAAGTCTTCTTGGGGACTGGAAAGTACCTGGAGTGAAATCCCCATCTATCTGTTCCTGAGGTATGGGCTCGATGGCAAGATCGGCCAGGAGGACAGAGATTTTCCTCTGAAGATTTAGATACAAAGGGTCGAGGGGAAACATCCTCTGGGAGCAATGAGGCGGTAGTTCGGCGAAGTACAACATGTAGCTTTGGACTATTCGTGGCACCCACGCATCGGAAGTGATGATGGGCCACCCGTAGGCAAAGAGTGAGCCATCCCCCCCACTGAAAAGTTCCCCTCTGCAGTCAGCGGTAGATTGGATATGCTCCAAAGGAACCAGTCAAAACCCCATCCCCAGTTCGAGTTGCGGGGCAGGCTGAGCCTTTTGGGGCTTCTCCCAACGTTGAGGGTGAGAAACCTGTGACTTTTGCTGAAAGGCTTGAGGACCAGGAAAGTAACTGCGCTTACGGCGTAGTAGGCCTTCTTTTAGCCTCCCCGACTCTACGATGTCAGCTTTTTCCTCCACATGCTCTCTGAAGAGAACATAAGAAACCTGAACTGGCTTAATCCAACAATGCCTCCAAGAAAAGCTACCAATCCCTCAAGCTTAGATTAGATGCACAGGGAGGTCCCTCACCTGCTGGGAGACTGAGCAATACTGACTAGCTTCCTGATGCACAGGGTCCTTAGTAGGTGATCAGTGAAGCTGGTAGTGCTCAGTCTCCACCTGCTGGTTGGCAGGCACAAACTGTGTGTCTGGACTGGACTTTTGAGGGATGATTTGAAATGGTTTTTAAACATTTTGCCCAGTACTGATGTCAGGCTCACTGGTATGCATTTTCAAGTACATGATGGTAGATAAAGACTAGCATGGCACATCCAGTCTGCCCAGTAATTTGCGTTACATTGACCACTCTCCAATCTTCATGTACTACAGATGATTTTAATGATAGTCCAAATACCTGACCACCTGCTGGAGCCAGACAAATACTGGCTTCTCTCAGTGCTGCACCAGCATGTATACCTAATGTTGCTCAAGTCTGCCAACACCTTCTGACAAGGGAGTATAACCCACTCATCTGGACAGGTCTGGCAAAATAATAAGGAATAACGATTACCTGACACAGAGAGTCATCATTCAACAAAGTACAATTCAGTATGCAGCACTTTCCATGAACTGAGAAGTTAGTAGAAACTGCAATATGAAATAGGCAAGCTTTCAGATAGAGAAATTAGACTTACCTGCTAATTGTTGTTCCTTGAGGAGCTCCAGTTCAGTCCCTCACCTCTGGGTAGTGAACCTCCTCCTGCAGCATGGAGACATAAGAACATAAGAACATAAGATATGCCATACTGGGTCAGACCAAGGTCCATCAAGCCCAGTATTCTGTTTCCAACAGTGGCCAATCTAGGTCATATGTACCTAGCAGTTTCCTCAAGAGACACAAGTTCCACAATGCTTGTACTGGGTCAAGCATTGATATCTTCGGAGACTGGGCATGTCAAAACTGGGCATGTAAAAACTGTGACATCACTGGATGTATCCTGCTGGTCTCTCCCACCAGCCCCCAGTGACCTATTGACAAGGCAGACTCAAAGGATCAACAAATAAGTAGCTATAGTATTAACTTTAACCAATTAAACTCAAACAAGAGTTCTAAATCCCCATTAACTAAGAGGATAACTTCTCCTGCCCTCTCTTTAAAGACAAAACAGTATAGAAAAAAGAGAGAACAGAAAGAATACAGATATCCACCCTGTGTGGTGGACCATCATCTGCACCACGTTGTCCTATCCCCCCCATAATCTGCCCTGAGAAATCCCTGGGTGGGAATCCGGACTGAACTGGAGTTCCTCAAGGAACAACAATTAGCAGGTAAGTCTAATTTCTCTTTCCTTATCCCTCTAGTTCAGTCCCTCACCTCTGGGATGTAACAGAGCAGTAAACTATTGGGAGGGACCTGTCCAACCGGACCGCAAAACCGCAGCCCCGAAACAGGCATCCTTTGTCGCCTGAACATCCAGTCGAATGTATGTAAAGACGACCATGTGGCCGCCCTACAAATTTCCACCGGCGGAACCAAACTATGTTCTGCCCATGAAGCAGCTTGCGCCCTGGTAAAGTGAGCCCGTAAACCTGCGGGCACCTGACATCCTTTCAAAATATACACCGACGCTATCGCTTCCCGGACCCATCTGGAAATCGAAGCTTTGGCAGCCGCTTCTCCTTTACGTAACCCCCCCAAAGAGAACGAATAAGCATTCCGACTTGCGAAAGGATTCCGAAACTTTCAAGTAACGTTGTAGAACCCCCTTGATATCCAATAACCGCAAACTACGGTCTGATGCGTCCTCTCCTGACATACCTAATACTGGTAGAGAAACTGACTGATTCATATGAAACGGCAAAACCACCTTAGGCAGAAACAACTGGACTGGGCGCAACACAACCTTTTCCCTAGAGAAGGAAAGAAATGGTTCCCGACAAGACAACGCCTGCAACTCCGAAATTCTTCGTGCAGAACAAATGGCCACCAAAAATGCTGTTTTTAAAGTCAAATCCTTGAGTGAAGCCAAATGCAATGGCTCAAAATGTTCTCTCGTCAGTGCTCCAAGGACTAAGTTGATATCCCACGGAGGAGAAATCAATCTTCGGGAAGGCCGTAAACGAGCCACAGCTTTCAGGAATCATATTACCTCTGAATGCGACCCCAATGCTAAGCCCTGGACCTTTCCCCGATAGCAAGAAATAGTTGCCAGCTGAACCCTCAAGGAACTGGCCGCCAAACCCTTATCAAAACCATCCTGCAGAAAACTTAAAATGACAGGGACCGAAGCCATGGTTGGTCGGACTTGATGTCGTTCACACTAGTCCGCAAAAATACGCCATACGCGCACATATGCTAGGGATGTAGACTTCTTTCTTGCTAGAAGTAAGGTAGCAATCACTGCACCTGAATAACCTTTCTTCCTTAACCTAGCCCTTTCAATGGGCAAGCCGTAAGCGAGAACCGATCCACGTGAGGCATCCTCAGAGGTCCTTGCATCAGAAGATCCGCTGTCATGGGGATCCGCCAAGGTCTTCTGTCTAGTAGTCGCACTAGGTTGGCATACCAGGGGCAACACGGCCAATCCGGCGCTACCAACACTACTTTCCCCTGATGAGATTCAATGCGCTTAATCACTTGTCCTATGAGAGCCCAAGGGAAAAAGACATAGAGTAGACCTTGTGTGGGCCATCGTTGCATCAAGACATCGATGCCTTCTGACATCCTTTCTCATCTTCTGCTGAAAAAATGACTCGTTTTGGCCAACCGAAACATAGCCATGAGGTCCATAATTGGCAAACCCTATCTGTGGACTATCTGAGCAAAAACCTCCGGATGAAGCTGCCATTCGCCGGCATCTACTCGGACTCTGCTGAGAAAATCCGCCATCACATTGTCTGTTCCCGCAATGTGTGCTGCCGACAACGCTTGAAGTCGAGGCTCCACCCAAGCAAACAACATTTCTGCTTCCTCTTCCATAGACGCGCTTCCTGTGCCCCCTTGCCGATTGAGGTAAGCCACTGTTGCAGCATTGTCCGAAAGCACTCGCACCGCTCGACCCTGCACCGCGGAGTTGAATGCCCGAAGTGCTAGCACCACCGCATGCAATTCCAGACGGTTGATTGTCCACTTGGCCTCTTGCTCAGTCCAGGTTCCTTGCGTGAATAGACCCTCGCAATGAGCTCCCCAACCTGCGATACTGGCATCCGACAACACTGGGAGCCATTGTGGCTGCTCGAGCGGCATGCATGCTCCCACATTTCCTGGACACAGCCACCACTGAAGTGCTCTTAGTACCTTCAACGAACAGGGAAGTCGTTTGTTCAGGCTGTCGTTCTGGTGTGACCAACGCCGAAGTAGAGACCTCTGCAACAGACGCATGTGCGCTCTGGCCCAAGGTACCACTTCTAGCGTCGCCGCCATGGTCCCAAGAACACGAAGGTAGTCCCAGGCCGACGGCGCTGGAGTCTTTAGAAACTTGCGCACCTGACTCCGAAGAGCCTGGGCTCGCAGATCTGGCAGAAACACTGCCCCATGCGAGTGTCGAACCGTACTCCTAAGTACTCCAGAACCTGTGACGGAATCAAACAGCTCTTGGCTACATTGACCACCCAGCCAAGACTCTGTAGAAACTGTACCACTCTGTCACTCTCGGCTCTTGATTTCGCGCTTATCAACCAGTCGTCACAATAAGGATAAACTAATATTCCTTCCTTCTTCGGTGCCGCCGCTGCCACTACCATAATCTTGGTGAAGGTTTGCGGCGCTGTCGCCAAACTGAAGGGCAACACTTGAAACTGAAAATGACCCCACGGTAGCACAAACCTTAGGAACATTTGATGCGCTGGTCTGATGGTAATGTGTAAATACGCTTCGGTAAGATCGAGAGATGTTAAAAATTCTCCTTGTCAGACGCCAATATCACCAATCGCAAGGTTTCCATCCAAAAATGCGGTACTCGGAGACAACGATTTATGCCCTTGAGGTCTAGAATGGGATGGAGAGCCCCGTCTTTCTTGGGCACTATGAAATAAATAGAGTAACGACCAATGCCGTATAATTCTCGAGGCACCGGCACCACTGCTCCTAATTGCAGAAGACGAACTAAAGTCTCCTGCATGGCAATCGATTTCTCCCGCCCCCTGCAAGGCGAGAGCACAAACGAATCTGTTACCGGGCGAGAGAATTCGAGAGCATAACCCTCGCAAATGATCTCTAGCACCCACTGATCGGATGTTATTTGTACTCAGGCAGGAAGAAAGTCCCGAAGTCGACCCCCTATCAGCTGCAGCCCTGCCTGGGCCCGCCTCGCTTCATTGCGGCTTTCTGAGAGTCGCGGTGGAGGGGCTACTAAATCCCCTGCCTGCTCCACGATATCCCTGAAAATTATGACCGTGCGCGGGAAATCTTCCTCTTTGAAAACCTCCCAACCGAGAGGTCCGAAATCTTCTGAAGTCTCGAAACCGACCTAGGGGCGTTGCCTGAGTTCGACCTTGCTTAGGCCTATCCTCCGGCAAACGTCCTCCTTTAGATTCCCCCAAATCTTTTATCAGCTTGTCCAAATCCTCCCCAAACAACAACTTCCCTTTAAATGGAAGCTTGCTGAGTCGCGATTTGGAATTAGTATCCACTGCCCAATTTCTTAACCAAAGATAACAGCGTGCGGCAACTAATAAAGCTGTACTATTTGCCAGGGCTCTGATTAGATCATAATGGACATCTGCTAAATACGCCGAACCAGACTCCGGCCATGTCTCATCCGATAAATGCTCCTGCGCCGGCTGCTACAAACGCTGAGACCATCGCAGACAAGCCCTCACTACCTAAGCCCCGTAAATGGAGGCCTGTAGCGCCAGTGCATTAACTTCAAAGGCTTGCTTCAATAACACGTCAAGCTTTCTATCCTGCGCATCCTTCAGGGCCGCACTACCCTCTACCAGAATAGTTGTCTTCTTTGTGACCGCAGATACCACTGCATCCACCCGTGGAGACTGAAACATCTCCCTCTCTACATCGGCCAAGGGGTAAAGTCGATTCATAGACCTCACCCCCCCCACCCCCCAATTTAGACTCTGGCAAATCCAATTCATTCTGAATCATCTGTTTAACTACTCGGTGAACGGGAAATATTGCTTGCGTATTGCACACCGCCTGAATGAGGGGATCTTCAAGCCCCTCTTCCTCCGTTGGTTGAATTGAAGACAGGTTGAGAGCCTGGAGTGACTCCGTAATGAGCGCCGTTAGCTCCTCTCTTCGAAAAACTCTTATAATCCTAGCCTGATCCTCAGGCTCCTGTATCTCACCTTCCTCAAGCTCTTCCAAACCAGATTCCGGCTCCAGGTCCAAATCCTCTCCTTCTAACCAATCCAAACCCAAAAGCTGATCCTGCATCGGTCTAGGCCTCTTAAGAGGTCTCCCTAAACTACTTCAAACCTTATCCGAGCCGGCCAGTGGTCCTGCTGCCCCCCCCCCCCCCCCCCCCCGAGGGATCTGAGATCGCCGCCTGCTGCCTTATGCAATAAGCCTGATGCATTACCAGTATAAAATCCAGGGGAAAACCCCCAAGGGTCGCCCTTGCCAATGCAGTAGGCACTGAACTACCTGCATCTTGCGGGCTATCCAGCATGAGCGTGGTTGGAGACTGTAGGGGAGAGATCCCTTCTACTGCACTAGAGGGACCTTGAATTTCATCTCCAGCTTTATCTTGAATCACCTGCTCCATGTTGGAGGATTCAGCAGTGCAGCCTCTACAGACTCCCGCTTCTGATACTGTGCCTCTACGCGCCCCACACACCAAACACTGTGGGTGAGAAGGCATCAGATCAGCGACACGGTAACTCAACCAAGATAAAAGAAAAGGAAATCAAAATAAAGTCCTGTCTTTTTTTTTTATATCCCAAACAATAGACCAAATAAAAAAGAAATTAATACCAACAATATAAGAAAGCAGCCCTGATCCCAGAAGCTACCGTCTAATTAAAAAAAAAATTTTAAACTCCTCAAACGCTAAAAACGTCACTCTCACCCCAACAACCGCAAATACAGCCAATTCGCATATGTCCGGGGAAGAAAGTTAAGGTATCCGGTGTCTCTCTACCATAAAAAATGTCTCCGTGGTAAAAAGACACGGGAAGCAATGGCCTCAAGACAGATAGCCTCAGCTTCCCGCCTAAATTAATGTTGCTGATGTCCATTTAGGCCTAAACCTGCCCTGCAGCAAGAAAATTATCCCGGCGCTCTCACCTTAGTGTCCGGCCGTCCGAAAAACTTCCATTTCAAGTATCCTTCGCTGCCTCAATGGAGTGTCCGTCAATCAGTGCAGCTGCGACGAAATTATCTCGAGCAGCTGCAGCTGAGAGGAATTGAGTGCCGGCTCCTGAGAGAATCGCCCTCTCAACAGCAAACGGAAAGGAGCCCTCAAAATGCTGATGCTCAACTCCCCCCTGTACAGATCAGGAGGGGAGGATCGGCCGGATCAGGGGAACAGGCAAAGGAGAAAGAGAGAAGCAATCCTCCTGCTACAGCTCCGCTCCCTTAATTAAGCCCCCTTTTTTTTATATACCAACCAACTTTAAATCTACATCTAAATCTGTCCCAAAGGAAAATTAAGTTAAGTTAAGCTAAATAGCCAGAAATTAAATCCTAAAACTATCTATCCAACTGAAAATGCTCCTTATGTGTCCCTCTAGTGAGCCCAGCACTTAAGCTCACTATGTCCTCCTGCTGCATGGAGAATGGGCATACTGGGGGCTGGTGGGAGAGGTCAGCAGGATACATCCAGTGATGTCACAGTTTTGACATGCCCAGTCTCCATGCTGCAGGAGGAGGTTCACTACCCAGAGGTGAGGGACTGAACTGGAGGGACGATAAGGAACATCAGTTATTCTTCTTAAGTATGCTACTAGCATCACGGCTGTGTAGCATACTATTCCTACTTGAACTTTAACGCTCAGGTCAAAAATTGTCACGTGTTCCATATAGCATGCTATGACTCCCCCTTCCCAATTTTCTCATTTAGGCAAAAAAAAATACAAATGCTCTTCTGATCTTCTCCAGTGAGAAAAGAAACAAACAATTTGAACTCCCATCTCCCAATCACAGTTCAGGACTACACCCACAGTTTCTTCAACAGTGAATATCCTTGTGGACCCTCAGCCTTCGCTCTCTGCAACTGCAGCATAGTAACATAGTAAATTATGGCAGATAAAAACCAGTATGGTCCATCTAGTCTGCCCAGTACGATGGCAAGAGTAGGTGCACCTGCCGCTCTATGCAGGCCAACCCTCCCCATGTCTTTGTTTAGGAGTGAACCCACCATTCCATGTAGGACACCCCTATTTGTTGAGAAATTAGATGGTTCAGTTTATTTTGACTTTATCCTGTTGCTGTAAATCTGTCCCATGCCATTTTGAGTTCCATCACCGTGTTTGCCCCCACCACTTCCATCTCTGGTGACAGATTCAGCTTAATGCCACTAATGCAGGGGAGATTTGTGCAAGCTCACATTGGCACGTTTAAAAAGGCAAGTCACTGGGAAAGTGCAGGCCCAGAAACCTATGCGCCTCTTTCAAAGGCTGAAAACCCACACTCTCCCCCCTTTCCACTGAATTTTAAACTTAGCAGGAAAAAGCATTGATTGCGGCACATTATGAGAAAAGAATTATTTCTTGACCTCCCTAATTTGCTGATACAGTCTATCAGTTTCTGGGCTGAAGTCCAGAAACCTTATCAGCTTAGACTAGAGTCTTTGAATGCAAAATCTTTCATTTTCCTTGCTGCTTGCAGCAGTAGCTTCTTTGTGATGAGTGTGTAGCACTCTCGATAAAGCTGTGCAAAGAAAACTGAGCTGGGTTGCTTGACATATAGGTACACGATGTGCTCTTTCCATACCTAAGTCCTTTAGCAAGGGCAGAGCAGCAAGGGTCTCACACAAAAGCCTCTCTAAAAGGCCTCCAGGACCCCAACCTCCCTCAGAGTGTTCCTGTGAGATTGTTTTTCTTATTGTTCTGCCCATAGTAAGAGTGGGGGGTTGAGGCAGGGCACATTTGTTTATGAAATTATGCTTGCTTATATTTTCTTAATTATATGCTTATGTATTGTATTTCTTGCCAACTTTTTGTAAGGCCTTTCTGCCTTTGCTGCTTGGATGTCTCACTGCCACTTGAAATTGAACATGGCCAAAAACTGAGCTTCTTATTTTTCCCCCTAAACCCTCCTCTCCCCTTCCTCCTTTCTCAGTCTCTGTGGATAATTCTCTACTCATCTCTGTCTCCTTGGCTCCCAAGCTTGGGGTCATCTTTGACTCCTTCTCCACACATATCCAACTACGGCCCCACAATACCTTTCATCTCTTATCTCTCCTTACAACCCCTCTCAGGAACTTCGCTCTTCTAACAAACTTCTTCTATCCAGGCCCTTCACTCGCACCGCTAACTCCAGACTTCGCTCCTTTCACCTTGCTGCACCTTACGCCTGGAACAAGCTACCTGTGTCTATACACCAGGCACCCTCCCTAGCCCTCTTCAAATCCAGGTTGAAGACCCACCTCTTCACTGTCGCTTTCAGATCTTGACTTCTGTCCTTTGTCTTGACCTGACTTCTGTCTTTTGTCCTGACTAAATTGTAAATGCCGTATTTTGTTTTTGCCCTGAATATACTATTGCTCTGTGTTTTGTCTTGACTAGATTGTAAGCTCTGACGAGCAGGGACTGTCTCTTACATGTATATATGTACAGCGCTGCGTGTGACTGGTAGCGCTATATAAATGCTCAATAGTAGTAGTAGTAGTAGTAGCTAAAACCTGCCATTTCTTTCTCTACAACATCAACAAAATCCACCCATTCCTTTCTAAACACACTACCAAAACACTTATTCACTCCTTGGTCACCTTCCTTCTAGACTACTGTAACCTACTCCTTTGCTGGTCTGCCTCTGAATCATCTCTCTCCTATTCAATACGTTCAACACTCCACTGCGCGGCTAATCTTCCGCCAGTCTCGTCATGCTCATATTACCTCTCTTCTCAAGTCACTTCATTGGCTTCCTATCCCTTTCCGCCTCCAAACTTTTCCTGCTGACCCATAAGTGCATTCACTGCAGCTCATTACCTTTCCTCTTACCTCTCCCTACACCCCTCCTCGGGGACTCTGCTCTTCTGGCAAATCACTTCTATCTGTGCCCTTCTCTGGAACAAACTACCAGAGTCTGTATGTCAGGTGCCTTCTCTGACCCTTTTCAAATCCAGGCTGAAAACTCACCTCTTTTCTGCTGCTTTCGGATCTTGATTCATCTGATCTCCTTTGTGTTTCCTTACCATTCCCCCTAGATGTATCCTATGTCTACAACTCTGTGTTGTCTGTCTTGACTAGACTGTAAGCTCTGATAAGCAGGGATCAGTTTTTAGGTGTCTGAGCAGCGCTGCATACATTTTGTTGTTGTTGTTAAGTGCCATCAAGTCGGAGTCGACTCATGGCGACCCTCTGGATAGCTATCCTAAATTGTGTTCGGGCTTCAGTCAGGTGTACATTTTGTAGCGCTATACAAATGTTCAGTAGTAGTAGTAGTAGTTGTTGTAACCCAGTTTGAATCAAAGTTTTTGTAAAAATGGCAGTCTATAAGTAAAACAAAATTTACTCAACTTTTACGTTTATTTCTTTCAAATTTTTTTATTTTCACTCTCTTTTCTTACTTGCTGTTAGCTTGGGAGAAGCTGCTTTTAATATGGCAAGCTGAAAAGCAAAATCGGGGAAGCGGATAACTGCCTTCTTTTTACACTTGTATCTTGCATTATTAGATCTACAGGGATACCCAAAGTGGCTAACAACCTAATAATAGTTAACTTTGTTTGATATACCACTTATCATGTAACATGTCTAGGCGATTAACAATTTAAAATTGATACTAAAAGTTTTTATTAAAAATAAATAAATAAAACAAAACAACAAATAAGGTAAACAAGAGAAAAGGCCTAGGTTACAAAAGAGGCAACAAATTAATAAACAACACTTAAAAAGGAGGGGAGAGAAATAGTCAACACAAGACAACTAGTGATGACAGCTGCTAAATGAGGTTGCCGAGAGGCAGCCACGGGTGCCAATTAAGGAGGACTGAAAAAAAATCACATAGAATCTACAGGTGGAAAGGCTTGGACAAAATAACAATTCTTATGAAGAGATTTAAAACAGATAAGAGAAAGTTGGCAACGAAAGTCTAGAGGAAGAGAATTCCACAAAACAGGAGCAGCAACTTGATAAGAAGAATGAGCAGAAGAGGAGTGAGCCTGGCAAAAAGTAGGAACAACTAAGAGATGTTGTGTGGCTGAGCAAAGAATGCATGAGGATATATAGGGAACTAGAAATGCATGCAAGAAGGAAAGGTTACCAGAATGGAGGACACTAAGAGTAAGAAGTTTGAACTTAATGCAGTAAACAACAGGAAACCAATGTTCAGTGATGAAAAAGCAGTTACTTACCTGTAACAGGTGATCTCTGGGAACAGCAGGAATAGTCCTCACATATGGGTACGTCGGAACCGACGGAGCCTGCGCGGGAAAGCTCCCCAGCTTCCCAGAAAGGAAGCTTTTAGGGTCTCCCACAGCGCATGCGCGCTGCCTTCCCGCCTTCCTGACCAACTCTCTTCAGTTCGAGTTTAAAGCTGAGACAATAGAGAGAGGAAAGGAAAGAGAGAGAGAGATACAACTCCTAGGGGAGGTGGGTGGGTTGTGAGGACTATTCCTGCTGTTCCCAGAGATCACTTGTTACAGGTAAGTAACTGTGCTATCTCCAGGAACAAGCAGGAATGAGTCCTCACATATGGGGACTCCCTAGCTAAGATGCCGGGGAGATCCCCCTGCAAGAATTCCTCATGTCCCTATGGATCTCAGGCATCCTTTCAGGGAAGGTGGGCAGGAGTTGTTTAAGAATGGAACAGGTGTCTGAGGACAGCCTGACCAAACAAGGCATCCCGGCGGGAGTCCTTGTCCAAGCAGTAATGGGCTGTGAAGGTATGAACCGAGGCCCAAGTGGCTGCTCGATAGATCTGATCGATGGATACAGAATGAAGATGAGCCATAGAAGTGGCCATGGCTCTCACATTGTGAGCTGTGACATGGCCCTCCAGAGAAAGGTTCTTACTCTGGTAAGCAAAAGAAATACACTGAGCAATCCAATTGGACAGTGTTCTTTTTGAGACTGGAAGTCCTAAATGAGAAGGATCAAAAGCAACAAAAAGTTGAGAAGACTTTCTATGTTGCTGTGTCCTTTGTAAGTAGAAGGCAAGAGCTCTCTTACAATCCAGGGTATGAAGATTCCTCTCTGCACTTGATGCATGAGGACCTGGAAAAAAGACAGGTAGACATATCTCTTGATTAAGATGAAAAGGCGAGACCACTTTAGGCATAAAGCAGGGATTTGTCCTAAGGACTACTTTATCATGATGGAACCTTGTATAAGGTGGATTAGCTACTAAAGCCTGCAGTTCACTGATGCGGCGAGCAGAAGTGATTGCAATAAGGAAAATGACTTTCCAGGAAAGAAATTTCAAGGAGGTAGTGGCTAAGGGTTCAAAGGGTGGCTTCATAAGCTGACCAAGAACCACATTTAAGTCCCATGCCACCGGAGGAGGTCGAATGGGAGGTTTAGTTAAGGTTAGGCCTCTCATGAATCTCGCAATAAGAGGATGAGAGGAAACAGATTGTCCATTGATAGGCTGAAGAGATGCTGCAATAGCACTCAAATGGACCCTTACAGAATTGGTTTTAAGTCCTGCATTGGAAAGATGCAGGAGATATTCGAGTAAAGAATTCAAAGGTAGTGCTAGAGGGTTAAGACCTTTGTCAGCACACCAAATTGAAAATCTTTTCCATTTAAAAGCATAAGAACGCCTGGTGGAAGGTTTCCTAGATGCATGGAGGACATCCTTCACCTGTTGAGAAAGATTTAAGTCTTGAAGATCTAAGCCTTCAGTAACCAAGCTCTGAGGTGAAGGGACTTGGGGTTTGGGTGCCACAAAGTCCCCTCCTCTTGAGACAGAAGGTCTGGAGCAGCTCCTAGATCCAGGGAGGGTGCCTGGGAGAGATGCAGAAGTAGAGGGTACCACACTTGGCGTGGCCAGCGAGGAGCTATGAGGATCATAGACCCTTGATCCCTCTGAAGTTTGAATAGAGTCTTGGGAATCAAAGGAATGGGTGGAAAGGCATACAGGAAGGCCTGACCCCAATGAAGGAGGAAGGCATCCTTGGCCTGAGCTCCCTGACACGGAATCCTGGAACAGAACCGGGGAAGTTTGGCATTGCACGGACTTGCGAAGAGGTCTATGTCCGGGGTTCCCCATTTCTGAAAGATTCTGAGTACCTGATCCATGTGCAGGGACCATTCGTGTGGAAGCAGAACTCGACTGAGTCTGTCTGCCCAAGAGTTTTGGATTCCTGGGAGGTACACTGCCAGGAGATGGATCTGATGCTCTCTGGCGAAGGCCCACAATTCTAGAGCTTCGTTGCAAAGCGACAGAGAGCCAGTCCCTCCTTGTTTTTTTATGTAGAACATGGCTACTTGATTGTCGGTATGAACAAGGACTGTCATGTTGATGAGGAGGGTATGAAAGACCTTGAGAGCAAGGAATACTGCTCGCAGCTCCAAAAGGTTGATATGAAGGGTAGTCTCCTGTGGAGACCAAATGCCCTGAGTGGAGAGGTCTTGGAGATGAGCTCCCCAACCTGTTTGGGAGGCATCTGTAGTGAGAGTTGCTTGGGGTAACAAGGGTTGGAAGGGGGCCCCCAACAACAGATTTTGAGTGGATATCCACCATTGGAGAGAGCAAAAAAGACGTTTTGAGGTTGCTATTTGGTCTGAGAGAGCTCCTGATGCTTGGGTCCACTGGGTGGACAAAGTCCATTGAGCTGCTCTCATATGTAGGCGTGCATAAGGCACCACATGAACTGTGGATGCCATGTGGCCTAGCAGTTGTAGCATCTCCCTGGCAGTCAAGTGGCTTCTGGACTGAATTTGAGAGGCCAAGTGCACTAGACGGTGGCAACGGGCCTGAGGGAGATAGGCCCTTGCAGTGGTGGTATCTAGCCAGGCCCCTATGAATTCGAGGGACTGAGTAGGGGTGAGTTGAGACTTTGGCAGATTGATGACAAGTCCCAGATACTGCAGTATGCGTCTGGTGTGGTCCAGGAAAGTCTGAGCCTCGGACTGAGATGGAGCTCGGATGAGCCAGTCATCCAGGTATGGGAAGACA
The DNA here is from genome assembly GCA_033557465.1 of Ichthyophis bannanicus. NCBI lineage: Eukaryota > Metazoa > Chordata > Amphibia > Gymnophiona > Ichthyophiidae > Ichthyophis > Ichthyophis bannanicus. The sequence continues at coordinate 1,281,934,703 of CM066033.1, read as the reverse complement.
AAGATTCCCAGAGTGCGTAGAAATGCAGCTACTATTGCCATGCATTTGGTAAATACCCTTGGAGCAGAGGCTAGACCGAAGGGAAGTACTCTGTATTGGAAATGTTTTCCCTGGAACAGAAACCGTAGGAATTTTCTGTGGGATGGATGGATGAGTATATGTGTGTACGCATCCTTGAGATCTAGAGAACAAAGCCAGTCCTGACTCTGCAGGTATGGAAGAAGAGTGCCCAGAGAAAGCATCTTGAATTTCTCCTTGTATAGGAATTTGTTCAATTCTCTGAGATCCAAAATGGGTCTGTACCCCCCCGTTTTCTTGGGAATGAGAAAATAAGGGGAGTAAAAACCTGACCCTTGTTGAGGAAGAGGAACCTCTTCTATTGCCTTTTGGGCGAGAAGAGTGGTCACCTCCTGGCCTAACAGGTACAGGAGAGAAGGGGGAGAATTGAATTGTCTCACCATGGAATGGGGAGGAAGGCTGGAGAAATGTAGTTTGTAGCCCTCTTTGATAATAGAGAGGGTCCACGGTTCTGATGTGATTTGTTCCCATCTGGGAGCAAAATGAGTCAACCTTCCTGGAATGGTGAGAGGTTCTGGTTGTTGCAGAGCCAGAAAAGTTAAGTTCTCTAGAATCAAGTCAAAAACCCTGAGGGGGTTGGGACTGCTGGATTGTAGCAGCCCCTGTAGACTTCGTTCTGGCCTGTTTAGTTTGCTGATGCTTAGGAGCTAAGCGAACTTGGGAAGATTGCTGGCCAGTATTCGTGGAAAATCTGGTCTTTTTATAGAAAGGTTTCTTAAAAGGTTTTTTCTTGGCAGGGGTAGAGGTAGACTTAGAAAGTCTATCTAAAGCAGCATTCTCTGCATACATTTGAGTGGCTTTGATTTGCCACTCCTTGCCAAACAGATTTTCACCTGTACAGGGCAGATTGTCCAAGCCTTCTTGTACCCAGGGTTCCAAATCAAAGGCCTGGAGCCAAGCCAGTCTGCGAGCAGCTATGGCAATGCCAGAGGCTCTGCTTGCCCCCTCAAAAGAGTCAAAGGCTGCTCTGTTGGAGAACTTTGAAACATCTTGAGTTTGCTTTAGCAAAAGAAGGAACTCCTCCTGTTTATCCTCTGGGATAAAGAGGAGAAACTGACGTATTTTTAATGCAATCTCTTTCAAAAACATGCCCATATAGAGGCTGTATGAATTGATTCTGGGAATAAGCATGCTAGCTTGGAAGATCTTTCTCCCAAAAGCATCCAGAGTCCTACATTCTCTACCTGGAGGGGTAGAAGAGTGCCTTTTGGTACTCTTTATCTTTTTCATAGCAGACTTCACCACAATAGAGTGGTGAGGAAGCTGAGTTTTTTGAAAACCAGGAGAAGGAGGAACCCGATACATGGTGTCCAAACGTCGAGAATGTGGAGATAGGGTGAGAGGAGCCTCCCACAAGTCCATCATGTGTTCTTGAAGAATTTCATGTATGGGTAAGGTGGCTGCCTCTTTGGGAACCTTAGAGTATCCTAAAATATCCAATTTTTTTGCTCTAGGTTCCTTTTCAGAGGTTACAGATATGGAAAGTCCTTTAGCTACTTCAATAATGAAGTCTTGAAAGGACAAATCCTCTGGAGGAGACATTCTCCTTTTTGGAGAAGAGGGCTCCTCAGGAAGAGTAAAAGAGGCATCAGCAGAATCATCTGATGTATCTGAATCTTCAGAGGATTCAAAGTATCGCCTATTTGCTTCCAGAGATCGATACGCGTACCGACCGGTATCGACATCGGGCGTACCGAAATTGGAGCGGTATCAAGGAAATCTCAGGGACCGGGGACCGGTGCCGGCATGCTACTGGAAGTAGATGCTCTGGGTACCGGTATCGGTTGCGGTACCGGAATCGGAGTCGGAACCGATTGTCGCGGTACCGATGGCGTTGCAGCATTAATGAAAACCAATAAGGCCTGCTGCATGGATTGTACCGTAGTACCCATAGTCGCCACAACTGCCTGGATGTCGGTACCGGTGTTAGCCGGTACCCCAGAGCAGTCCAACAGGAGATCGGTCAAGGCCGTGCCATCGATGTCTACCTGTAACCCCATAGGAGGAGCTTTGGAAGCCGGAGCTTCCCGCCGGGGTTGTTTGGCTGGGGCAGGGTCCTCAGGGTCAAATGCAAGGGCCTCTCGCTGCTTAGAGGGAGATTTGCCTTTTGAGGACTTGCCTGAAGAATGTTTGGTTACCTGAGATCCATCAGGAGAAGAAGACCTGGAGGATGTTGATGCTGGAGTATCAGTAGAAAACAGCATATGAAATTTTGCTGCTCTGTTCTGTAAGCCCCGTTTGGACATCAGAGAGCAGGATGGACAATCCAGAACGGAATGGTCAGGCCCCAAACATTTAAGACACCACTCATGGGTATCTGTGACTGAAATAGTACTGGTACACTTGGTGCATTTTTTAAAACCAGAAGCTGGTTTTTCCATGAGGGAGAACCTGAGAAGGCCTAGAGGCCTCACAGAAAAAATACACCAAGTGAGGAAAAAGTAATTTTTTTTTTTTTTAAAGAAATAAAAGAAAAAACGACCGGCGGTACTGGTCCGGAATCGGGGAAGGCAGACACGCGGTCAAAGAAACAAATTAAAATAACAATTTCTTCAGCGGTGACAGGAACACGACCTGCTGGCTCCGCGGAAAAAGAAGAACTGAAGAGAGTTGGTCAGGAAGGCGGGAAGGCAGCACGCATGCGCTGTGGGAGGCCCCAAAAGCTTCCTTTCTGGGAAGCTGGGGAGCTTTCCCACGCAGGCTCCGTCGGTTCCGACGTACCCATATGTGAGGACTCATTCCTGCTTGTTCCTGGAGATGAGGAGTGACACTATCGAATCCTTTAGCAACATATAGGAGTTTGAAGGCTGTATTTTGAATTAGCTTTAAACATTGTATCTGGTATTGGGGAAGTCCAAGAAGAAGGGAATTAGCATAATCAAGATGAGTTATAACCAGACAGGAGGACTTGAAATCATGATATGTTCTTATAGAAAGAATCCGTTTAAGAATAAAAAAGCTTTTTTGAATAGTGCAAGAAATATGTTGTGAAAAAGAAAGAGGACAATCAAAAAAAAGTATTCCAAGAATTTTCACAGCATCTCAGAGTGGAATAGGAGTACCATGTATTGATGGAGATATAGGTAGTGAAGGGAAAATAGCATGTGAAATAAAGCACAGCTGCAGTTTTTGTGATATTAAGTTATAGACCATGTGAAACCAACCAATCAACAATGCAGTTAATTTTGTAAGATATGCTAGAGATCATTACAGAGCAGCGAACTGGAATGCGGAAGAGACGTTGTACATCATCAGAATAAATAAAAAAAGCTATGCCCAGAGACTGAATTAAGAAAATCAAAGCAGCAAGAAAAATGTTAAAACGAATAGGACCCAACATAAAACCCTGAGGAACACCACAGTAAATAGATGGAGAAGCAGAAAGCGAAGAAGACCAAAAGACCCAAAAAGTGCAATCTTGTAAATAAGAACGAAACCAGTCCAAAACAGAATCAGAAATACCAAGAGACCTGAGATGAGACAATAGAAGAGAGTGATTAACCAAATCAAACACAGCTGTGAGATCAAGAGACACCAGAAGAACTTTATCATTAGCATCAAGAGCAGAATGAATATAATCAGTAATAGCCAGAAGAGAGTGTTCACTGGATAGATTGGGACAAACCCCAGTTTGAGCCGGATGAAGAGCGCCGATTTTGAGAAGGCAATCGTGAAGTTACTGAGATGCCAATCTCTCCACAATCTTAGGGAAAAAATAGCTCACCCAATCAGCACACCCTCACCCATGCACCCTCATTGTACATAGACTTATCTAACATACACACTCTGAAATTGATTGTTTGCTGTGTTCACCGCCTTGATTGAAGGATAGAAATACCCTTTAAATAAATAAAAATAAATAAATAAAAAGATAGTAGAGAGACGGGCAGGAATCAGTCATCACATATGGGTGATGTCGGCGCCGACGGAGCCCTCATGCAGAGCATTTCCCCAGCTTTCAAAGAAAGCCTTTGGGAATGCAGCGCGCATGCGCAGTCCCCTTCCCGCCCAAAGGTGCCATCTTGCTCAGTCTGATGACTTAGCTAAAAGACAGCAAAAAACAAAATGAAATATATGACTGCAACTCCAAGGGGAGGAGGGAGGGTTGTGAGGACTGATTCCTGCTGCTCCTGGACAACACCTGTTACAGGTGAGTAACTACGCTTTCTCCAGGACCAAGCAGGAAGTCAGTCCTCACATATGGGACTCCCCAGCTCTAGGTTACCGAGAACCCAAAGCTGAAAAATAAGCTCCCTCTACAGCCTCAGCATGCGAGATAAGAATCTTCTCTGAGAACGCCCCCAAACGGTAGCCCAACACAAGGGCCGGAGGGTAGGAGTTGCCTAAACCTCAAAGAGATTACAGAGTACCACCTGTCCGAAAGCACTGTCCCTTCGGGACTCCCTCTCGAGGCAGTAATGGGCTGCAAAAGTCTAGCTTGAAGACCAAGTAGCGGCCCGGCAGATGTCTGCCAATGGAACAGAGCGGAGATGAGCTACTGACGCAGCCTTCGCCTTCGCCCTGACACAGTGGGCCGTAACTCGGCCCTGCAAGGAGAGGCTGGCTGCCCTGTATGCCCAGGCGATACAGTCTGCTACCCAAATGGACAGGGTACGCTTGGAGACAGGTAACCCCAGCCTATTAGGGTCAAAAGAGACAAAGAGCTGGACAGCCCTTCAATGCCCCTGCGTACGGTCAAGGTAGAAAGACAACGCCCTCCTACAGTCCAGAGTATGCAAGACCATTTCAGCCCGGCTTGCATGCGGCCTGGGAAAGAAGGTCGGAAGAACCACCTCCTGATTGAGGTGGAAGGAGGAGACAACCTTTGGAAGGAACTTAGGATGAGTCCGTAAGACCACCCTGTTCTTATAGAACTGTGTGTACGGTCTATCAGAAACCAGAGCTTGTAGTTCACTCACACGCCTGGCCGAGGTAAGAGCCACCAAAAACAACGCCTTCCAGGAAAGGAAGCGTAAATGATAGGTAGCCATTGGCTCAAATGGTGGGTGAGTAAGTTGTTGCAAGACCACATTCAAATCCCACTCAGGAGCTGGTGGACAAATCGGAGGCTTGAGCAAAAGCAGACCTCTGAGGAAACGGGCCACTAAGGGGTGGACCGACAGAGACTGGCCCTCCACCGGTGAGTGATGTGCTGATAGAGCACTGAGGTGGACCCGAAAAGAGTTGGATTTAAGGCCTAGGTCCGAGAGGTGAAGCAGATACTGCAGCACTACTGGTACCAGGCACGAAAACGGATCCTCTTGACGCTGAGCACACCAGGTAGAGAACCTACGCCACTTGAGGGCATAAGATTTCCGGGTGGATTGTCTCCTAGAGGCCAAAACCACCTCCTCCACATCCCTAGGTAGAAGTAAGGGGGCTATAACTACCCTTTCAGCAGCCAGGCCATCAAATGGAGGGACTGGAGGTTAGGGTGCAGGAGAGATCCCTGATCCTGAGACAGGAGATCGGGTTGCACCCCCAAAGGGAGTGGAGTGTCCACCGCCAATTGCAGAAGGAGTGGAAACCACGGTTGCCTCGGCCACCTGGGGGCTACCAAGATCAGCGAGGCCCTGTCCCGAAGAACCTTGAATAGGGTTCTGGCCACTAGAGGCGTTGGAGGAAATGCATACAGCAGGCCCGTAGACCATAAGATTAGGAAGGCATCTGCTGCTATTCGCAGAGGATGCGGTTGTCTGGAACAGAACCTGGGCAGTTGACGGTTCAGTGGACTGGCAAAAAGTTGACTTTTGCAACCCGATCTACAACGGCATGCCAAAACAATCACTCAGGCCACTACAGATGGCTCAAAACACAGCAGCCAGAATAATCACCAGTTCATCAAAGCAGGACCACATCACCCCCATCCTGAAGGACCTCCACTGGCTCCCAATCAGCTACCGCATCAAATACAAAATGATACTAAACATATTCAGAATCAAACACAAGAGCTCCGCCCTCAGCCTCCAACCCCTCATACTTCCTGACGCCAGCACCAGACCTAGAAGAAAGACCACAGCAGACACACTCAACACTCCAAGCAACTACACAAAAGCATGCAAATCCACCACACAAAGAGCCCTATCAATGGCGGCTCCAGCAATATGGAACACACTCCCAGATGAGCTATGGTCAACTGAAGATCCAAAGGACTTACAAAAACACCTAAAGACATTGCTCTTCACTGAACACTGCGGCCCAAGCAGATAGCCATTCTCTACAGACCAGGACCAAGCCCATAACGGAACATCAGACTCGGTCTCAAGATCAACCACAGTACGCTGCAGAGTCAGCAAAACCCATGTATATAACTGTAAAAATTTAATGTTGTAAATAGCTCACGTATATATGGATATGTATATAACTGTAAAAACCCATGTATATATATATATGCATATAACTTTATTTATTTATTTATTTAGTATACATTTGTATACCGCTGCTTCCAGCGATCAGTAGCGGTTTGATTACAGATTGTAGTTTGTCAAATCATGACAGCAATTTTGGGGTATAAACACATTGATTTGAAGGGAAAAACACAGCACACAGGAAAAAGGTCTTGGGGGGGATTCAGCATTTACATATATACATTTTTACATAACAGTGTCCATGTTTCATAGTGAGGTAGCTTGGAACCCCCTGGGGTTTACATCAAATTGTATTGACACTGGAATAAATGCATCTTGAGTTTTTTTCTGAAAACCATAAGATCTTTGATCGCTCGTAACTCAGGTGGTAGTTGGTTCCAGAGGGTCGGGGCAGAGTATGAGTATGCGCGGTGGCTAGTACTGGATTTGACAGATCTGATATTGGTTGGAACGTGGAGAGTGTCTGAGGTGACGGTTCTTCTGTCTCTGTTTGGGGGTTGCGTGCTGATAAGGGTGGAGAGAAAGGATGGCGCTATGTTATGTATGAGTTTGAATGTGGTTATCAGTGTTTTATATTTTATCCAAGCAGTAATGGGGAGCCAGTGCAGCTCAATCAATACAGGTGTGATGTGTTCAGTAATGTTTTTTCGCATGATGATCCTAGCCGCCACATTCTGGGCCATTTGCAGAATGTTTAGGGTTTTCTTTGGAAGCCCTTGTAGGATGGCGTTGCAGTAGTCTAAGTGTGGCATAATGAGTGCTTGCGCAACAGTCCTGAAATCGTGTGGTTCAATGATGCTCCGTAGAGGTTGTAGTACTCTAAGTTTGTGGAAAATGGCCTTATTGGTTTTGCGTAGGTGCTTTTCCATCTTTAGGTTGCTGTCAAACGTGACCCCTAGATATTTTATTTCGTTCTTGGTGTTGTATGTGTTATTACACAGGGTGATTGTTGCAGGAGGTTCAAAGTTTGGTTTACTGGAGATATACATCACCTCAGTTTTCTTATGGTTGATCGTCATGTTGTTTTGCTGTAACCATTGTGCCATCTCGTTAAGGCATGTTTCAAGCTGATTATAGTTAGGGTTAACGGTATCCAATTGTGTGTATAGCATGATATCATCTGCATAAATGTGGTAGTTGATATTGTGCTGTTTGAAAATATCACAGAGGGGCTGCATATAAACGTTGAAAAGTAGTGCTGAGAGAGCCGAGCCCTGAGGTATGCCTTGTGTTTGATGGAAAACTTCCGACTTTTCGCCATTGAATAGAACCTGTGGCATTCGGTTTGATATGTAAGAAGAGAACCATTTTAAGGGGGTTCCCAATATTCCTATTGATTCAATCCTGTTTAGGAGGATTCCATGATGGACTGTATCAAAGGCTGCAGAGATGTCAATGAAAATGAGTATAAACATTTTCTTTTTGTCTTCAAGGCCTTTGAGGAGGTTGTTAAGTAGTGCTATTAGAAGTGTTTCAACCCCGTGATGTTGTCTGAAACCGTATTGCTGCTCATCCAGGGTTTCATGTTCATCCAGATGATCTTGTAGTTGTAGGAGGACTGCCTTTTCAATGATCTTTGCTAGGAAAGATATGCTGGAGATGGGGCGGTAGGATGCTGGGTCTTCCTTGTTGAGTGTGTTGTTCTTTAGAATCGGCCTTATTATAGATTTCTTGAGTTGAGCGGGCATGATTCCTTGCTGTAGGGATTGGTTCACAATGTGCGAGACTTGGTGCACAATATCTTGTTTTGCCGCCTTAACCCAGGCAGCTGGGCAGGGATCTAGCGGGGAGGTGGTGGTGTTGATGTTTGATATTATGTTGATCATTTGCCGATCATCAATGTTGTGAAAGTTGCTCCATGTCTGTTCTCGTTCCACACTGGTTGTCCTGTATGTTGTGTTCAAACGGTGAGTGGGCGTGGTCGCAGTTTGCTTGCGTAGTGGGCTGCCAGTGTTTGGGGTTTGATTACGTTATCATAGTGGACTGCCTGGGGTGTTTTGGTTAGTGATTTCACTAGTTCGAAGAGTTCACGAGGCTTATTAATAGCTTTGTTTAATAGGTTGGTGTGATGCGTCCTTTTGGCGGAGTTTACCTCTTCTTTGTACTTTGCGAGGTGATTGAGGTATTCAGACTTGAGTTCTATGGATTTGATTTGTCTCCATTTTCTTTCAAGTTTCCTGAGTTCCCTCTTCATTTTTGTCAGTGTTTCTGTGTACCAGGGTTCAGATCTGAGTTTAGTTGGGTTCGGGGGGGTGTTCCATGTTGGGCGTGCTGCAGTCTGAATTCCGGTGTCCCAGCTGTTTGTTAGAACATCGAGGTCCATGTTTTCCAAATCTATGTGGGCCGTGATGGTACTTATGAGATTTTCCAAGTTGAGTTTGTTGAATTTTCTTTGTTGGTATATCACCCTCTGAGCTTTCGCGTCTTTGGGTACGGTGGGCAGTTTTATCCGGATATCTATTTGGTAGTGGTCAGACCATGGTACTGGAGTTATCCTTGTCAGAGGGTTCTCTTCGTTGCCCTGTTGAATCGTGGGTGTGAAGACCATGTCAAGAGTATGCCCCTTGTCGTGGGTGGCGTCATTTATTAGTTGTTGGTACCCTAGTTGGGTCATGGCTTCTAAGAAGGTATTCGCGTGGGTAGGTGGCATTGAAGCTAGGTTTAGATCACCCAAGATGATTTGGAATTTCTTGATTTGCGTGGAGGAGATGTTCTCTAGCGCCGTGGCAAGTGCTTCATGGTGTGACGAGGGGGATCTGTATATCAGGCAGATGGATAAAGTTGTGTTTTCCACTTTAAGCAAGTCGATGTCTATACTTGAATTCAGGTACGTGCTTGAGAGTTGCAGGTTGGTCTTGGCTACGATGAGAACTCCTCCACCTCTTTTGTTGGTGCGTGGGCAGTTGAATAGGTTGTAGCCGGGTTTGTGAATCTGGTTTAATATTGCTGAGTCGGTTTCCGAGATCCAAGTTTCCGTTATACAGAGAATGTCAGGCTGCTCATCACTGATGATGTCGTAGATGATGTGGGTCTTGTTCCTGATTGATCTTGCATTGATGAGGATGATGTTGCAAGGATCCTGAGATGTTTGTGGAGACTGATTGTGTATGGTCTGGGTTGGCACGGGCTTGTTTACATGCATCCTTATTGATTTAGGTTTGCGGTGCCTCTGTGCTCTCCTATTCCTGGTAGCAGGGGGCCTCGGAGAAGGGGCGAGCGTTGGACCACTGGTGGACATGTGGTAAGGGGTGAGCGGAGGTAGTGAAGGTGTTTGTGTGGGGTAGAGAACGTAGATCGGACTGCATATGTGAGGTAGTGAGTAGTAGAGGTTTGAGTTGAAGGCGTATGCGGGAAACAGTGTGAGCAGACATATGCTTATAAAAAGGTTGAGGGGTTCCATTCTTCAACAGTTTGGTGGAAGGCTGTAACGGAGCTAGACCTGTAAACTACAGTATCAGCAGTCACTTTCACAGTACTACAGTATCATCAGTCTCTTTTACAGTACTACAGTATCAGCAGTCACTTCACAGTAGCAGGTATAATTTTGCAGACAGTGGTCTAGTAACATCAGGCACTGAACAGTAACAAGTTATATATTGCAAACTGTGACCTAGTATCCTCAGTCGCTTCCCCGTAACAAGCAATTATTTCGCAGGTAGCGTCCTAGTATCAGCAGAGATTTCATAGTAACAAGAAGTTATTTTGAAGACAGTGGCCTAGTACCAGCATACACTTCACAGTAAACAAGAAATTATTTTGAAGATAGTGGCCTAGTCTCAGCAGTCAGCTTACAGTCGTGGTGTAGTGGCCTAGTAATGGCAGTGTCTTAGATCTTGACTCTTTCAGTGGCAGTTTCTATGGTCAGGACTATGTTAGAATGCTTACCTCCTCTCGTGGGACTCTATCGTTGTGGTTCCTCTGGGGTTCAAGGTGGAGAGGGGTTAGATCCAGGTTTGGTGAACCATGCGAATATGGTGCTGTCGAGGAGGACTCCCTTTCTTTCCGCCTAATTTCCACCGCCTAAGGGCCACGCCGAAGGGCCCTCTGGCGAGGCCCTCAGGCGTGGGCCCGCCAGGCACGGGCGCGCCCTATAGGGACGCCGCTTTTAACTGTGCAGCCGAAGCGGCTGGTTTTTGCTCCCACTGCCCCGATTGGGCAGGAGCTCTCCCACTGCCCCGATTGGGCAGGAGTTCAGCGGGGGTTCAGCGGCAGAAGCGGCTCACGCTAATCAGCCCACCCACACTCATACACCTCAATGTAAATAAACATACCAACACAAACACCAATGACACTGATTGTTTGCTGTGTACACCGCCTTGATTAAAGGATAAGGCGGGATAGAAATACCCTTTAAATAAAATAAATAAATAAATCTATAGTTGGAAGACCCCATCTTAGGAAGATCTGCTGGGCCACCAGGGGATTCAAATGCCATTCATGAGGCTGTAGAATCCTGCTCAACCTGTCTGCCAGGTAATATTCCTGGCCAGGTATATAAACTGCCCTGAGAAACATTTTGTGTTGGACTGCAAAGGCACACAGGGCCTATGCTTCTTGACAAAGAAGCCTGGAGCCTGTGCCTCCTTGTTTGTTCACACAGAACATTGCCACTTGGTTGTCCCTCTGAATCAAGACAGACTGGCGAAAAAGGACATGAGAGAAAGTTTGTAGAGCTAACCAAATAGCTCGCAATTCCAACAGATTGATCTGTTGTGTTTTATTTATTTATTTATTTAACATCTTTTATATACCGCGCTATTTGTTATCAGTGCGGTTTACATTCAACAAAGGTTGCACAATTTAGTCAAGACTAGTTTGTGTTTACATTACAGTAGGGAGGAGTAGCCTAGTGGTTGGGGCAAGGTACTTCAGGCCGGAAGGTCAGGGGTTCAAATCCCACTAGAGGACAGCAACCTTGGGCCGGAAGGACTGGGGTTTCTAGTCCCACAGATGCTCCTTGTGGTCCTGGGCAAGCCACTTAACCCTCCATAGCCCATGTTCCCTGTAAGTATTAGTGTATGTGTCTCATATCCCCGCGTGTTCAATGTATCCCCCAATTGTGTTGTGACCGCTTTGATTGAAGGATAAGGCGGTATACAAAAACTGTCTAAATAAATAAATAAATAAATAAACATTATAACAAGGAATAAAACTTGGGATAAACAGGGTAACTATATACATAATAACATAGAGCATAAGATTATAATTTGGCCGGTGTTGTCATAAAACTATAGGGAGGGCAACATTTACTTGAGACCCCTTTGTTTATGAAGTATATGGAGAGTCTGTGAGGGTTGGTGGGTGAATGATCGGTGGCGGGGTGGGTGCTTGTGCAAAGTGTAGCAGGAAAATGTGATGTTTGATTGCCTTCCGGAACTGAATGAGGTCTTTAATCGATCTTATTTCAGGTGGGAGATCATTCCAGCATTTTGGGGCGTAGAAGGTGAAGGCTCTTCTCCTGGTTGTTTGGGTGCACTTAATGGAGTCTTTAGGGATGATCAAAGTGTTGTCTCTAATTGTCCTCCTCGTTCTGTTTTTCAGAGTAAGGGTGATGAGGTCGTTGAGTGACGTGGGGGCTAGATTGTTGATGATCTTGAATATGATGAGAAGAGTTTTGTAAGTTAACCTGCAGTGTATTGGCAGCCAGTGGAGTTCCTTAAGTATCGGGGTGATATGGTCCGTTCTGGCAAGACCACAGAGAACGCGAGCCGCAGCGTTCATCACAAGTTGCAGTGCGTTGTCTCCCAAGGGGACCAGAGACCCTGAGTGCATGCCCCTTGGCAATGTGCACCCCAACCCTGAAGAGAAGCATCTGTGGCTAGAACTCATGTGTGTGGTGGTGCCTGGAATGGCATCCCTTTGGTCAGGTTTTGGAGATGCAGCCACCACTGCAGGAAGGCTGCTAGTAGTTTGGACACTCTTACTCTGTCTCTTAAGTCTCCTGTGGCCTGTATTCACTGAGCCTGGAGGCACCATTGAACAGGCCGCATATGCAGATGAGCATTTGGAGTTAAATGGACCATGGAAGCCATGTGACCCAAAAGCCTTAGGAAATGTCTAGCAGAGACCAGAGATCCCCTGCGAAACTGCTGGGCCAGAGACATCAGTCTGTGAGCCCTGTTCTCGGGCAAATAAGCCATTGCTTGTAAGGTATCCAACCTTGCCCCTATGAATTCCATGTCTTGTGAGGGGAGCAAAGTGGACTTTGGGAAGTTTATGACAAAGCCCAGGTGCTGGAGAAGAGAGACAGTGCGAAGAGTAGCTTGTCTGGCCTCCTGTGGAGACTGACCCCTGATGAGCCAGTCGTCCAGGTACGGAAAGACAAAGATGCCCTGGTTTCTGAGATAGGCCGCCACCACCGCCAGGCATTTGGTGAAAATTTATTATTATTATTTATTAACATTTCTTATATACCGCACTATTTGACATCAGCGCGGTTTACAAAGAACAAAAACATCCGACAAATTGCAAATGTCTGGTCATTATTTATCTCCAGGAACAAGAACTTCTCCCCCCCCCCCCAGCCAACTTGAAAGTACGCGATGCAGAACTCCCATGCAGATCTGCCATACGGTATTTGGGAGTCACACTCGACAACCAATTTAACTTTAAAGAGCACATAAAGAACATGACCAAATCCGTCTACAACAAGATTTCGACTTTAAGGCACCTTAAACCCCTATTAGCACCACAAGACTTCAGAACTATCTTCCAGGCACTGGTAATCCCTCATTTTGATTACGCGAACGTAATCCTTCATGGTCTCCCTAAGAGCACCCTTAACCCGCTCCAAATGGCCATGAATGCAGCAGCACGCATTCTAAGCGGCACAGCCAGAAATGATCACATTACGCCCATATTGATGGAGCTCCATTGGTTACCGCTGCACAGTAGACTTACTTACAAAGCTCTACTGATAACCTTCAAGGCCATTAAACAATTGTCTCCGTCATCCATCTCAACACTCCTTACAATCAATCCTAACATCAGACTGAGAAGATCAGCAACCGCCAACTCCCTTACTATCCCCCGTGAATCCATAAAGTGTAATCAACTAACTAGGAACAGAGCCTTTTCATTCTATGCCCCAAGAATATGGAACAGCCTCCCCCCACACCTCTGAGCAATTAGGGACCTTCCCCAATTCAGAAAAGCTTTAAAGCATCATTTATTCCTCCTTCATTTCTCCCACCTCATTAACCCCCCTCCACACTAACATTCTATCATCCATTCCTTACTCTAACAACCTGCCTCATAACTAAGAATATACCTACCCATCACGTCTGGTACATCTCACTGTCTCCACATTCCTACACTATTTAATTCCATCCTGTAAATATGTAAATAGTTTATACTCCTATTTTAACTCTGCTACTTAACCCTGTCAATAGCTTATTAGTCTCCTCCTCCCCGTTCAATCCAAGTTGATTTCCCTGTTACAATGTAAGCACTGATACTGTTCCGATGTAATGCAAATGTTATGTTTTATGTAAACCGCACTGACTTTGAATAGTGCGGTATATAAGAATGGATAAATAAATAAATAAATAAATTACAATTCTGTTATAGGTCTAATTTTCAGAGGGTTAAAGATCCTTTGCTGCGAATGCCCTCAATACCTATTGAGAAATTCAGCTAGATAGGGTTACTACTGTAATTACTTCCATCTTCACTCCAAATTTTCCTTCTTTTTATATACTTTTTTCCCCCTTTTTTTCCTTTTTTTTTTTTCTTTTTTCTTTTAGATTTGTTACTTAGACTCCAATACCTAAAGATATAGATAAAGTGCAGGTCTCAGACTAACACTGGCAGTGCTTTTTGTATACACCAAAAGCAGCATACCTTGTTGATTAATCACCAACAATATGAGAAGATAAGCACAATCTTTTATTAAATAACAACATGGATAAGTGAAATATGATAATGATTGAAGAAAAAGTCTAGTAGGGAGTTCTGAAGTACTGTAATTCTTCTAGGAATGGATAAGTGCTTAAAGGTCATTGATGCGTGAAGGTATGCTGCTTTTGGTGTATACAAAAAGCACTGCCAGTGTTAGTCTGAGACCTGCACTTTATCTATATCTTTAGGTATTGGAATCTAAGTAACAAATCTAAAATAAAAAAGAGAAAAAAAAAGGAAAAAAAAGGGGAAAAAAAAGGTATATAAAAAGAAGGAAAATTTGGAGTGAAGATGGAAGTAATTACAGTAGTAACCCTATCTAGCTGAATTTCTCAATAGGTATTGAGGGCATTCGCAGCAAAGTGGTCATTACAATTAACAGGATATGGAACTTGGATAACCGGGTAAACTATATACATAATAAGTGTAACGAGAAAAGGATCTTGTTCGATGTTTACATAGCTGGGGGTGCCTGATGCGAGGGCCTGCATAGTTGACTACTACTATTGCTGAGGTGCTCGCTATTCAAGTGGGACTGAGGGTCGATGTTGTCAGTGAGGTACTTGATGAAGAGGAAATGTTTAAGGGCCTTCCTGAACTGACTCAAGTTGGGGATTGACCTGATATGTGCCGGTAAGGTATTCCATAGTCTTGGGGCGCAGAGTCGGAAAGCTCTGTTAGCTGTTGTTTTGGTGCAACTTGTCATTACTTTTGGGATCGTTAGCATGTTGGACTCTGCGGCTCTTCTGCGGTTCTCCGCTGGGTGCGGAGGTTAGGCCAAATGGAAGTACTCTGTACTGAAAATGCTTTCCTCCCACTACAAATCTGAGATATTGTCTGTGGTCTGGATGAATGAGGATGTGAGTATAAGCATCCTTTAGGTCTAAGGAGCATAGCTAATCTCCCTGCTGGAGGTAGGTCAGCAGTATCCCAAGGGTAAGCATCTTGAACTTTTCCCTCTCCAGGAACCTGTTGAGATTTCGCAAGTCTAGGATGGGCCTGAGGCCTCCTGTTCTTTTTGGTACTAGAAAGTACCTGGAATAGAAGCCTCTTCCTCTCAGGTGGTGAGGCACCGGTTCCACCGCCTGCTCCTGTAGAAGACTTGCTAACTCCTGAAGGAGAAGGTTCCTGTGTAGAGGGAGTCGTGGAGGCTCCCCTGGAAAATAGGAGGGAGGTAACTGGTTGAAGTGGAGCAAATAGCCCTTCTGGACTATGCTCAATACCCAGGTTTCTCTTGTTATAGCTGACCATCTGTGTGCGTACAGTGTCAGCCGGCCTCCTGTGCTGAGTGGAGCCAGCAGTGAGGGAGAGGCAATGCAGTGGGAGTCAAAACCCTGCTCCCTGCTGTGCAGGAGCCAGAGCTGACAGCTTGGAGGTTTTCTGCCTATGGGGCCCATGTCCCTGCCCCTTGGCCTGCTGACCCTGTTGGGGAGCTATAGAGGCCTGGAAGTGAGGGTAGGATTTGTAGGCAAAGGCCTTCCTCGGGTAATAGGGCTTTTTCCCCGAGCCCTTCTTCTTCTGAGAAGGGACAGAAGTCTTCCTGGACAGCCTTGTCCTGGTGAGAGTCTCAGTCTTGATTTCTGTAGCCTTTTCAACCATGGGTTTGCCAAAGAGGTTCTCACCCTGGCAAGAGACATCGACAAACTTGTCCTGGACCCATGGCTCGAGGTCAGATGACTGTAGCCAGGTCTGACGGCGTGCACTGATGCTGGCCGCTGCTACTCGGGCCGAAGCCTCAAAGCCATCATAGGCTGCTCGAGATATAAACTTCGAGCACTCTCGAATACCCGATGAAAAAGCCTTGAACCTCTGCAAAGGTTCCTCGGAGAGGCCAGCGGAGAACCAGGCAATCTCCCTTGCCAGGTTTCGAAGGTACATGCCCATGTACAGCTGGTAAGTCTGGACACGGCAAGCCAGCATAGAGCCCTGGAAGCACTTTCTACCGAGGGCATCCAGGGTCCGGGCCTCCATGCCAGGGGGCACCGAGGAATGCATCTTCTGACTCTTCAGACGATGCATGGCTGATTCCACAACCATGGAGTGGTGCGGTAGCTGTGCCTTCTGGAACCCAGGGCTCTTACGGACTCGATAAATGGAATCAACCCGTTTGCTGAGAACCGGCGCCGAAGCCGGTGCCTCCCACATGCGGAAGAGGAGCTGTTCCAGCATCGCAGGAACCGGAACAGTAAAGGCCTCCTTGGGGGGAGAGTCATACTGGAGGGCCTCGAGCTCCTCGGCTCGAGGCTCCTCCTCGAGATCCGCGGGGAAGGCCAAGACCTTGGCCATATCCCTCACGAAGTCCGAGAACCGGGTGTCCTCCGATGGGACGCACCGGGTCCGGAATGTGTCCGGGGACTCCTCGTCCTCCGTCCTCCAGTCGGGCAGGCACCGATGCCATCCGTCCAGACGCCGAGGGTACCAGCGTCAACGACCTCGGGCCCCATACGGGAGGCCGAGGAGACCTTGGCCGAGGATCGACTCGTAACTTCATTGACTCGAGGATCGGCTCAGCCTCCGGGGTCGACTTGGATGTCGAGGTCCCGGTGGTCGGGGCAGATGAACCGGTGAGACCGGCGATCAGCACCCGCTGCTGTTCCATGAAGGCAGCCAAACTGCTCTCCAAGGCCGTCAACCTGAGTCCGAGCTCAGGAGACGCAGCAGCCCCCGACTCGGGCCTCGACGGTGTCAAGCCCGACGTCGGCTCCCCCGGAGGAGAGTCCATGAGGACAACAGTACTCACATGACTCGGGGACTCCGGCTCCACATGAGGCAATTTGGCAGGCCTCTCCGGCTCCGAGGACCCGGGACAGCGGTCAGGGCTATGTGACCTGGCCCTCGAGGGACCAAGAGTGTCCACCGACGCCGCCCTCGCGGGTTTCTTCTTCCTTTTGTGCTTCCGTGAGGGAGACCCCCGTTCAGAGGAGCCCTGACGATGCTCGGGGTCGGACTCCCGAGACATTTATTTTATTTATTTATTTATTTACATTCTCTTATATACCGCGCTATTCTGCATCAGTGCAGTTTACATTGAACAAATCAAGGCCTCTGACGAAGTCCGGGCTCGGCCGGACGCGGATTCAGAGAAGATCCTTTCTCGTTGATGCTGATGGCTCCTCAGCGCCTTAGAGGACATCTTGCCACACAAGTCACAGATGATCGGGTCATGATCGGGCCCGAGGCACCGGAGGCAGCAGTCGTGTGTCGGTGAGAGACATCAGTTTCTTACACCGATCACACTTTTTGAACCCGCTGGCAGCCATGGGGGGAAAAAGGGCCCCTGCAAGGTCAAAAGACCGGGCTGCCAGTGAAAAAGAAAAAAGAGCGCGAATGCTAGTCTCAAAGGACAAAAAACGAAAAACAGGTCCGGGCTCGATACCGGTGTACCATGCCCAGGCGGGAAGGGGAACCGGCGTCAAACCGGCAAAATACCAGAAATCTTTGTAGAAAAATCGACTTTTAACCGGGTGACCAAGACAGATGTCTGTCGGGCTTCGCGGAAAAAAGAAGACTGAGCAAGATGGCACCCTTGGGCGGGAAGGGGACCGCGCATGCACGCTGCATTCCCAAAGGCTTTCTTTGAAAGCTGGGGAAATGCTCCGCACGAGGGCTCCGTCGGCGCCGACGTCACCCATATGTGAGGACTGACTTCCTGCTTGGTCCTGGAGAATTAAGAGAATTAAGTGGATCAATTGTACCAGGCTTGAGAAAAGGATGAATGATGATGGCCTGCTTCCAAAAAGACAGAAACGTACCAGAAGAAAAAGATGCTGATATAATAGTATATAACTGAGGAAGAAATGAAGCACTAACACATTTACAAAGATGAGAAGGAATACACAGTTGCAACAAATCAAATACAGTCTATTAAAATATGATTCATAAATACACATAATAATGCAAATCATTAAAAAAACAGTCCATATAATCTGATTTTCTGTCAGGTCACAGACCTGGAACCTTATTCTTGGGTTAAGGAGCATGAACTTTGCATGAACTTTGTCTACCTTTTGAGATCCTGCTTATGATACTTGTGACCTGGATTGGCCATTGTTGGAAACAGTATGACAATCATATGTTATTATGTTCCTTGCTGTGGCCCTTGTATATAAAGATGGCAACAGGTTACATCTCACTTCTGAGTTACCGTTTTCTCTCTTTCTTTTTTCATGGCAGAAGTCTGCTGCAGCTTTATATGCACAACTCAGAGCAATATCTAGGAACTTTGCCATTTACTTCAGGAGGAAAGCCATGGAATCTGGGAGTTGCAGTCCCAAGAACTCTGAATTGATAGCACTCATGTGGAGCTTGTTGAACACCCGGTTCTAATTAGGAGCACTGTCTACCAGAAGATTAGTCTGCACTGCATACTTGCAAGCAAGCAGAGACAGACTCATTACCACAAAGATAAGGTTTCTGAGTTTTCTAATATTTACACATTTTAGTGATTTGTCCCAGGCTGGAGCTACTAGTAAGTCTAGTAAGAACTAGTAAGAACAACATTTCCACACTGTGATTCTGCAGACTTGCTAATTGGGCATCTGAGGCCGAGGCCGAGGTGAGGGCCAGCACTATGCGGTAAGTGCAGCAGGGAACTGCCCATGTCAGAGGGGAGCCGCCGCTAGCTGCCTCCCCTCCTGCAGGATGACAAGTGCAGCAGAGTAAGATGCAGATCCTGCCCGCAGGAGCAGCCTGTCCCATGGGTAGAACGAAGGCAGAGCAAGACTGTAATTGCGCCCCACATATGCGGATCCTGCCAAGGGACATGTTGCTCCCACAGGCAGAAAAGAGCAACTCACTACCTCGGCACGTCTGACCTGTTCTAGCCAGAGCAGGTAGGCACTTCTGGCCTGTGCTCTGTAGCCAGATGATGTGGCTGAGTCGCAGTGGAAGAGGCAGAGCCCCGGGAAGGGAGAGCAGCGGAGCCTGAGGGACTGCAGCCCGAGAGACGGAAGCTACCTGGAATACTGCAGCCATTCGGAAAGTGGGAAAGGTGCAACTAGCCCCCAAAATTATACTGCAGGCCATGCTTCGGGATCAGGCAGCGAGTGGTGGAATTGGAGATCAAGGTGTTAGCATTTTTCCTATTAGGAACTCCTGCTCTCCCGCAACATGGTGCTCTTGCCAGCAGGAGGTCGCGGCTCTAAGCGCTGCTCCTGCTGCTCTGCAGCTGGGTTGATAAATATGGAATGTTTTTGCAAAATGCAGCAATCAATAAACAACTTCAAACTAACATCAATGAAATTCATTTATAAATAATTAAATCTTAAATATAAACTTTAATACAGAAACACTTTCAAACGTTACACATCTACAACTTCACAAATGGGAGTGAATACTGACTCGCAGCTGAACACAGAGGTAGATGAATGCTCTCAAATAAGGGCATATTGTGAAGTGCTAATGAAGAAATGATCTATACATGAATTTTGTTAATATTAGTTTGAAGTTGTTTATTGGCTACTACATTCTGCAAAAACATTTAGAGTGTGTCTGTGGTAGGGGTTTTATTATATTTTGTTTGGTACTGATAAATATGGAGGCAAAGGGGCTAGGCTAAATGCTGGGAGCTAGGGAGATGAAGGGAGAAACTGGACCTGGGAAGGGGACATAGGGAGAAAGGGAAGATGAACATGGGGTAAACAGGTCAAGAGAGATGGAGAGATACTGGACATGGAAGTAATAGGGAGGGGATGTGATGGAGATGCTGAACACAGGGGGATACAAATGGAGAGGGAGAGATGCTGGGCATGGAATGATAGGAAAGGGAGAGGGGGACATGGAAGAATAGAGGGAGAGAGCATGGGGATATTGGATGGAGGGAAGGATAAAGAGAGAAAGACAGACTGATTGGGGGGAGGGGAGAAAGAGTGAGCGAAAGACAAGGAAGAAGAGGTAGGGAATGGGAAGACTGTAGCAAGGCTAGAAAAGTGGTAGGTAGATGGAGTTAAAAAGAGGAGGACTGAGGAATGGATATAGTAAGAAGGAGTAATGAAATCTGAGTGAACAGAGAGAGGGAGAGAGAAAAATAAATGGAAGAAAGCTGAAAGGAAAAGATCAATATCCAAGATGGAAGGAAGTGAAGAAAACAAAAGGGAAGACAAGAAATGGCAGATGGACTAGAGATCATAGTAAGGGAGCTAAGAGAAGACACAGGAAAGCAGGAACTTCAGATTGGGACCAGCATAATCAGAAAATAAAATAGTCAAACAAACAACAGAGTTAGAAAAAATACTTTTCTTTTCAATTTAATGATTGGACATTACGTTATTTTTATATTTTGCACAGTATGAGGAAATGCAACACTTTGGGACTTGTTTACTAAGCAGCGGTAGCGGCTTCCGACTGCTATCGGATCCACGGCCCCATTGAATTCAATGGGACCGGTGGCTCCGATATCAGTTGGAAGCCACTACTGTTGAATTCAATGGGGCTGCAGCTCCGATATCGGTCGGAAGCCGCTACCGCTGCTTAGTAAACAAGCCCCTTTGTTTCTTTGGTGAGTCTGACTTCTTGGGGTTTCAGTTTAATTTTGTCTACATATTTTTATTTTTAGTTTAGATTGTGGTTACTTATTCTGTACTCGTGAGGATCTGTGTTCTCAGTGTGTGGCTGAGGCCACATGTTCTATTTATTTTATTAAATACCTTTAAGAAAATGGGTAAAATGTGAAAAATATGGAAAGCAGTGTGTATAAATGCCCGGAGCATGGGAAATAAGATCCCAGATGTTGAAGCTATAATGGGACAGGCTGACTTGGATTTAATGGCAGTAACAGAGACATGGTTCACAAACAACCATGACTGGGATGTAACTATACCAGGCTATACTTTATTTATTTATTTACATTCTCTTATATACCGCGCTATTCTGCATCAGTGCGGTTTACATTGAACAAACTGAAATTACATTGAACAGGGCATTATAACTTGGAGATAACTATTTTACAGGGAACATGGGCTATGGAGGGTTAAGTGTCTTTATTCAGAAAAGACAGGGTAGGAAGACGGGGAGGAGGAGTGGCACTATATGTAAAAAATATTATTAAAGCAATGGAAATACAGGACTTAAAAGGGACAGAGGAGGAACTGTGGATTAAACTAGGAAGAGGGAAAGACAAATCTATTTGCACTGGCATGATATACAGACCTCCCTCACAGGGAGAAGAGGTGGACGGAGAGTTAATTGAAGACATATGCAGCATTGCCAGGAAAGGGGAAGTGCTACTGATAGGGGATTTCAATATGCCAGGCACATTCCTACTATAGTATCATCTAGAAGGAGATCTTAGATTCTCTACAGGCAACTGGTAACAGAACCCATACATGAAGGGGCCATACTGGGCTTGGTACTTACCAATGGTGAAAGTGTTTCTGATGTTGTAGTGGGAGATCATTTTGCATCCAGAGATCACCAGATGGTGTGGTTCAGTATTAGAACTAGGGCTGATAAAATCCATTCAAAAGCAAACATCTTAGACTTTAGGAAAACTAACTGCCAAGAGGGCCAATACCTCAAAGAATCATTAGTGGGATGGAAACAGCTGGGGGATGTAGAAAAACAGTGGGCAAAAGTGAAAGGGGATATTTCAAGGGTAACCAACCTTTTTGTTAAAATGGTAAATAAAGGTAAAAGGAAAAGGAAACCGCTATCGTTTTCAAAAAGTACCTGATGTGAAAAAAAAAAAAAAGAGGGAGGCCTTCATGAAAAGCGTAGTTACTCACCTGTAACAGGTGTTCTCCAGGGACAGCAGGAATCAGTCCTCACATATGGGTGACGTCGGCGCCGACGGAGCCCTTGTGTGGAGCAATTCCCCAGCTATCAAAGAAAGCCTTTGGGATTGCATCGCGCATGCGCGGTCCCCTTCCTGCCCAAGAGTGCCATCTTGCTCAGTCAAATGACATAGCTAAAAAGACGGCAAGAATCGAAAAAATTAATAACAGGACTGCAACTCCAGGGGAGGAGGGAGAGTCGTGAGGACTGATTCCTGCTGTCCCTGGAGAACACCTGTTACAGGTAAGTAACTACGCTTTCTCCAGGAACAACCAGGAAGTCAGTCCTCACATATGGGACTCCCTAGCTATAGGCTACCAAGAATCCTTAGCTGAAAAATGGCTCCCTCTAGAAGAGCCACAGCAGCCGCAATAGGAATTCAGCCGAGAACACAACAACCCCCAGTAGCGTGACACCAAAGTGTCGGAGGGTTGGAGTTGCCTAAACCTCAAATAGGTTACGGAGTACCGCCTGGCCGAAAGCACTGTCTCGTCATGATTCCCTATCCAGGCAGTAATGGGCTGCAAAGGTCTGACTTGAAGACCAAGTTGCGGCCCGAAAGATGTCTGCCAGTGTAACAGAGCGGAAGTGAGCCACTGATGCGGCCTTAGCCCAGACACGGTGGGCCGTTACTCAACCCTGCAACGGGAGATCGGCCACCCTGTATGCCCAGGCAATGCAGTCTGCCACCCAGGTAGACAGTATGCGCTTGGAGACAGGTAACCCCAGTTTACTGGGATCATAAGAGACAAAGAGCTGAGTAGCCCTTCGATGTCCCCCTGTACGCTCCAGCTGGAATGCGGCCTGGGAAAGAAGGTTGGAAGAATCACCTCTTGGTTGAGGTGGAAAGAAGAGACCACTTTTGGAAGGAACTTAGGGTGAGTGCAGAGGACCACCCTATTCCTATAAAACCATGTGTATGGTTTATCAGTTACAAGAGCTTGCAGCTCACTCACACGTCTGGCTGATGTGCGTGCCACCAGGAAGAGCACTTTCCAGGAGAGGAAGTGCAGATGCCAAGAGGACATCGGCTCAAAAGGTGGGCGAGTAAGCTGCTGCAAGACCACATTTAAATCCCACTCGGTTACCGGAGGACGAACTGGGGGTTTCAGCAGAAGCAGACCACTGAGGAATCTGGACACCAGGGGGTGAGTCGAAAGAGGTTGCCCCTCCACTGGCGAGTGGTTTGCTGACAAAGCACTCAGGTGGACCCTGACAGAGTTAGACTTGAGATCTAATTCTGACAGGTGAAGCAGGTACTGCAGCACCACTGCTACAAGGCAAGAGAAAGGGTTTTCATTGTGCTGCTTACACCACACCTCGAATCTACGCCACTTGAAAGCATAGGATTTTCTAGTGGACTGCCTCCTTGAGGCCAGTAACACTTCTTCTACATTCCGAGGTAGGAGGAGAGAAGCCAGCCCAATACCCTTTCAGCAGCCATGCCATCAGGTTGAGGGACCTGAGGTTGGGGTGCAAGAGAGAGCCCTGCTCCTGGGACAGAATGTCGGGTTGCGTCCCCAGTGGGAGTGGGGTTTCCACTGCCAGCTGGAGGAGAAGCGGAAACCAAGGCTGTCTTGGCCATCTGGGGGCTAGGCTACCAGACTAACAGAGGCCTTGTCCCAAAGGATTTTAAACAGAGTCCGGGCACCAGAGGCGTGGGAGGAAACGCATACATGATGCCCCCTGATCAGGAGATCAGGAAAGCATCTGCAGCCACCCTCAGAGGATGTGCCTGTCTGGAGCAAAATCTGGGCAGCTGGTGATTTTGCGGACTGGCAAATAGATCTATGGACAGATATCCCCAGCAGTGGAAAATCCGCTGGGCCACCACCGGATCCAGTTGCCATTCGTGAAGTTGGAGAATCCTGCTTAGTTTGTCTGCTAGGCAGTTCTCCTGACCAGGCAGGTACACTGCTTTGAGAGACATACCTTGCCTGCTTTGAGAGACATACCCTGCAAAGGAACAGAGGTCCAGTGCCTCCTGACATAGGATATGAGACCCCGTACCTCCCTGCTTGTTCATGTAGAACATTGATACCTGGTTGTCTGTCTGTATCAATACAGACTGATGTGAGAGGACATCACAAAAGGTTTGAAGAGCTAGGCAAATCGCCTGCAGCTCTAAGAGGTTGATTTGGTGTGAAGACTCCTGAGGCGACCATTGACCATTGAGTGGAGGAGTGGCCTAGTGGTTGGGGCAAGGTACTTCAGGCCGGAAGGTCGGGGGTTCAAATCCCACTAGAGGACAGCAACCTTGGGCCAGAAGGACTGGGGTTTCTAGTCCCACAGGTGCTCCTTGTGGTCTTGGGCAAGCCACTTAACCCTCCATAGCCCATGTTCCCTGTAAAATAGTTATCTCCAAGTTATAATGCCCTGTTCAATGTAATTTCAGTTTGTTCAATGTAAACCGCACTGATGCAGAATAGTGCGGTATATAAGAGAAAATAAATAAAATAAAATAAAAAATAAATAACCCCTGAGTGCATGATCCCTAGCAATGGCCTCTCCAACCCAGCAAGGAGGCATCTGTCGTTAGCACTCTTGTGTGCGAGGGAGTTTGAAAAGACACTCCCTCGAGCAGGTTGGGTGGCTGAAGCCACCACTCCAATGAGTTCACCAGACGCCTGGAGACTGTTATCCTGTCTATGAGGCTGCCGGTGGCTTGTGTCCACTGATCTCTGAGGCACCTCTGAGCTGTTCTCATGTGGAGACGGGCATTTGGGGTCACAAGCACCGTGGAGGCCATGTGGCCCAGGAGGCCTAAGAAGTGTCTTGCTGAGCCCTGAGACCTGCGCCTGAACTGTTGTGCCAGTGCTAGCAGCCTCTGTACCCTGTCCTCCGGCAGGCAAGCCTTCACCTGAAGGGTGTCCACTCTTGCTCCTATGAACTCTTAAGTTTTGAGTGGGGAGCAAAGTAGACTTTGCGTGGTTTATGACAAAGCCTAGGCGTTGCAACAGGTTGATAGTGCGAGAAGTGGCCTGTTGGGCCTCCTGAGGCGACTGGCCCCTAATAAGTCAGTCGTCCAGGTAAAAGAAGACAAAAATACCTTGACGTCTGAGGAAGGCCGCCACTACAGCCAGGCATTTTGTAAACACTCAGGGAGCAGAGGCTAGGCCAAAGGGTAGAACTCTGTATTGGAAATATTTTCCTCCCACTACAAATCTCAGATATTGTCTGTGGTCTGGATGTATGAGGATTAAATTTAAAACACAGAAGAGAACTTTCTGGTTACATTTCATACCCAGCAGAGAGCTTGTAGCTTAAATTCAATAGTCAATCAGGGCCTAGTATCAGCAAAGTACTTTTAGTTTAAATTTAAAACAAAGAGAGCTTTCTGGTTAAATTCAGAACCCAGCAGAGAGCTTCTAGTTTAAATTTCATGTCAGAGCCTAGCAGCAGCAAAGAGCTGTAATTTAAATCAAATCAGAATATAGCTTAGCATAAAAGGCAAAACAGGGTCAGTACTCTTTGAGCAACCAATAAAGTCTTCTAGAGACCTTTACAAAGAGGCCTTCTACCTAGGGGGCAAGAGATCTGTGAAACTTTTTCAATAGGTGTTAACACCAGGTGGCAGGTCAAAAGGCCATTTTGAAAGACTCCTTCTATCCAAGCAAGGACTGTTAATCACCCAGGAAGTTGGTCACAGCTTACCTCAGCAGCACATGACAGGGTTGTGTAGCAGCCCTCTTTTAATAAGTGTTATTTCCCTCCCTCCCTCCCCAACACCCACCCACCCACCCCTGGGATAATCATAGCTTTATAGGTACTTACACATCTTAAAGGACAGGAGGTGCTCTCAGGTGAAGCTCGTTACCCAAATCAGTCATATACTAATGACCTGAGATTAATTAAGCTTCAGGTGAACAAGGTATATTAAACAACCACCCCCACCAGGGAACACTGCCCAATCGTGGCAGGCGGCGGCACAGTTAAAAGGAGCGCCGAACGGGTGTGCCCGCGCCTTGCGGGCCCGCGCCAGAGGGCCCTTTGGCGCGGCCCTTAGGCGAGGTCCGTGGCGCCGTTTCGTAGGCTGTGGCCGAGTTCTTTGAAGTAGCTCTCTATGTACTGTCAGCACCATCTACAATTGCTTAATGATTACTGAAGAGCTTCTCAGGTCCTCCGGAAGAGCCGACTAAATAGCGAAGAGCAGCATATTCGACCAGAAACATCGGGGGAGAGGGTCTAATGACCTTAATCCCGGGACAATTGTTCGGAAAACCCAAAGGAAGGGAGGTCGGGAAAGGAACCCCAGGAAATTGCAGCGCAGCCCCGAAAGAGGGTTTCTTTCTAAAATACTGTAAGGTAGTCTCAACCGCTCAAGAGCCACAGAGGGCCAGTACTGCCGCAGCCGGGTACGACCTCTTCAGTGCAGTAGAGGAGGTGGTCCCCAAAAGGGGAAAAGCGTTGATAAGCACCGGGTTACAAATCCAGTTGCCAGCAGGCTGCTATGGTAGGATAGCACCCAGGTCGGGGCTCGCAGCCAAATATTTTATTGATGTGGGAGCGGGGGTTATCGACCCAGATTATAGGGGGGTTGTCCAAATCCTACTTTTTAATTTTAGCGAGCAGGATTTTTGTGTGAAGGTTGGGGACAGAGTACGCCAGCTCATTTGTGAGCGGGTGGCGTTTCCCGACTTAAAGGAAATGCCAAGGTTGTCTTCCACGAGCCGTGGCGAGGCCGGTTTTGGGTCCACAGGGCAAAAGGAGGTGAAGGCCAAGGCCGCCCTAGCGGAAGAAAACCCGGAAGAAGAGTTGGGACCCCAGGTGAGGGATTGTAAGGAAGACCCTGCTCCCAGGATAGGGAAGGAGTTATCACAGCAGCAGAGAAGCCAGTTAGCACACTTGCTGGCAAGTTTCAGGGACGTCCTCACCCCATTACCAGGAGAGACGGGGCTGGTAGCACATGAGATTCATACACCTCCTGGGGAAATAGTACGGCAAAGGCCTTATCGCCTGCCGGAGGCCCGTAAGAGAGAAGTAATGGAACAGGTAAGGGAAATGCTAAAAATGGGAATCATCGAGGAGTCAAAAAGCCCTTGGTGCAGTCCGGTAGTCTTAGTGCCAAAGCCGGATGGGAGCCTGCGTTTCTGTATTGATTTCAGGCGGGTCAACGCCATCTCCCTTTTCGATGCCTATCCCATGCCCCGGATCGAGGAGTTGCTTGATCAACTGGGGCAGGCACGGTACCTCACCACCCTCGACCTTACGAAAGGTTACTGGCAGGTTCCGCTTACCCGGGCCTCCAGGCCGAAGATGGCCTTTAGCACGCCCCTGGGGTTGTTTCAATTTAAGCGAATGCCATTCGGGTTACATGGGGCAGCGGCAACCTGCCAACGCTTAGTAGATCAGGTGCTACGGCCCCACCGCCGATATGCGATGGCATATATGGATGACATAGTCATTCATAGTGAAAATTGGGCACAACACCTGCCTAGAGTGGAGGCTGTGTTAGAAGCCCTGCGACAGGCCGGCCTGACCCTCAACCCGGCGAAATGTTTGTTCGCAGGGGCTGAGGTGAAATATTTGGGACACCTGGTCGGGAGGGGTGTAGTTCGACCTTTAAGTAGCAAGATAGAAAGTGTGCAAAACTTCCCACGACCACTAACAAAGAAGCACCTACGAAGCTTGTGATAAGGAAGCTTATCATAGCTCAGGTAGGAGCTATAGAAAAGATGATGTGACTCTGAACAAGCAACCTGTCAGTTCTGGTAGAAGTGAGAAAACAGAATTTTCACATAAAAGACTACCAGTCCCAGAATGCACCAGGTTTCCAGCAGCCATGAGAGGGGCTGAAGTGAGAAAATGTGTGTGCAATCAAGAGAGCTATGAGGTAATCCCTAAGCACTCATCTCAAAGGGCAGGGCCTGATTCAAGACAGCTGCGCTGTGTTAGGGAGCAGCACACATTAGAACAGGATAAGAATAGAGCTTATTCTTCAGATAAGGGCTTCAGGGAGAGCTTCAAGAACAGCTTCAGCAAAAGCCACAGAAAGAGCTTGAGGGAGAGCTTCAGCAACGGCTACAAGCACCAGTATCACCTGGAGAAACAGAAGCCCAGCCAAGCAGATAGAGAGAGAAGGAAACTCTCTGGAAGGAAGAGAAGAAAGGCCATTGGAAGGTCTGGGAGATTCCAAGGCAGTACTCATACTGGGAGGTATTCCAAAAGCCAGCAGAGTCCATTGGACTGGATTCAGCCAGAGGAATGGAGTGGCAGAGATAGGAATCACCAGTGGCTACCTGGAAGAGAGAAGACTGCATGTGGAAGGGACTTTCAGACCAAGGCCAGAAGGTATGTGAGAGGAGATCCAGTGTCCAGGGATCAAGATTGGAAGGCTGGACATCAGAATTGGGTTACATATTGGCCAGGCTATACAGAGAGGAATAATGATAGCAGGAGAGGCTCAGGTATGAACACTGATCCAGACCCTATCTATAATAGAGAATGGCAGCAAGGGAATAAGCATTCTCATGATAGTGCCTTAATGAAAGACTCGTCTGTGCCAATGTATGATAATGATCCTATGCTGATTGATACAGCAGATGAAAGTACAGTTTATATGGACTGTTCTCTATCTAAATGCTATTGCTAGCTTTCTCTGAGCAAACACATCAGCCATCACAAAGAAACCTAACTTTGTTCTTTATTTCCACTGCAAACAGCTCTTAAAGCAGGATTTGGGCTCACACAGTAGCAGCCAGCCAGCTAAAGGCTTTCAGCTGGTCCATTGATAGTAATTAGGGCTGCACCTGATTGTGTGTGTGAGCAAGGGAGAATCACTGCTGAGATCTGCGTGGAAAATAAGCAGAAGTTAACCTAACCAGCAAAGTTTATTCTTTTCTTTGTGCCTTTGTATTTGGTAATTATTTGCTAAGAAAACATTAGCTAATTGCCTGACAAGCTGAAGGTTGTTTCTGGTTTACTTTGTGACTTTTTGTTATCCATTTTAAAACACTGTAAGCAAGTAACCTCATTTATAGTGCTATCAAGCATACATGTGCTGGGTGAATTAAACCCCATCAATAAAAGAAGTATTTTATTGATCTTACCACTTGGTTTCACAACTCAAATTATTGTCATCAGCTGTGTTTGGGAGTGAATGAACTACAATACCCACAATACCTTGCAAGAATCATATGAATATATGCATCGTCAAGATTGTGTAAGTTCTCACCCTAGGCAGCCGTCTGACAAGCTTCCTGGGTTTGGTGGGTTATTACCGCAGGTTCATACCGCGATTTGCGGATGAGAGTGCGGTCCTAACTAAAATGTTGCGGAAAAACGGCCCAAATAACCTGGCGTGGTCAGCAGAGGCGGAGAGAGCATTTCTCCTGTTGAAGGGGAAGCTCTGTCGAGCCCCTGTCTTACGGGGGGTGGACTTCCATAAGGCTTTTATCCTCCAGACGGATGCCTCCGAATTGGGTCTTGGGGCCGTACTATCACAGGAATTTGAGGGGATAGAACACCCCATTCTATATTTAAGCAGGAAGCTGTCCAAAGCGGAGGTTAATTATGCGATCGTAGAAAAGGAGTGCCTAGCGATCAAGTGGGCAGTGGAGGCCCTTAGATTTTACCTCACGGGACGCCATTTTACACTGGTCACCGATCATGCTCCTCTGAAGTGGCTGGGTACCATGCAGAACCAGAACCCACGGCTCACTCGCTGGCATTTGGCCCTGCAGGCCTTTAATTTCACTGTAAAACACAGGGCGGGCAGGCTACATCTAAATGCTGATGCCCTCTCACGTATTCCGTGCTGTAGTGACATGGGTCCCTCAGCCCGAAATAGCTTAAGTGGGGGGATATGTCATGAGGTAGACAGCGCAGAGTCTAAAGTATTAAAAGGGTTTAGAAATGAAGAGCTTACCTCACAGTCACAGGGTCAGTGGAGACATTCACAGTGCGAGGGGGCAGGGAGTGAAGAAACAAACATTCCTCAGGGCTGCAGTGACGCAGAGAGAATTCAGAGCTCTAATCAGGCTCACCTGTGGGAACAGTCACGTTCCACGTCCAATAGGCAGCTCAATAAAACCAGGGGAAAATCAAGTAACCTATTCAATGTATATATAATTATGTATAATTATTTAGATAGTTATTCCCCAGTTCACACCCAGTTGATTTTCCCTGTTATCTGTAAACCTAGATCAGTCATGTACTGACAGGTATGTTGTTGTTCAATGTAAACCGCACTGATGATGAATAGTGCGGTATATAAAAAATGTTAAATAAATAAAAATAAATAAAAAAAGTGAAGGGGAGGGTGAACTCACAGGCAGAGTCAGACTGAGACCCAGATGCAGTTTCAGATTCAGAGACGGAACAAGCTTTCCCCAAGCAAGGGAAACAAGCCTAGAGCGCAGCCAGAGTGTGGAGGAGAGTCTGGAACCTAGCCTGGAGAAACAGACAAGGAGCAGAGAGATCCTCAGAGAGGCTGAGTTGGGAACTCCAGACCAAACAGTAAAAGACCCGCTGTCTTGGAGATCCAGGTTTGAGCAGAAGCAGTCTGACGAACCCGAGTGGATCAGGAGAGATAGAGCTAAGGTCTTCCCAACCAGAGGGGTCCTCGCACCCAGGCAAGCAGTCAGATCACCAGAGAGCAAAGGTCACATTCTGAGAGTCTCACAGGAAGCAGGAAGCAAGTGCTACCCTGCTAGACCCAGCAACAGATACTGCCGGGGCAAAGCAGTCGGCAGCTCTGATAGAAAACCCTGGCTAGAGGAAGAAGGACTAGAAGCCATATTCTCTCGTGGGAAAGATAAGTACCCTCTGTATTATAAGGGGAGTGGAGTAGATTCGGGGAGGAGAAGCAAAGCATATCGGAAGCAAGAGTTCCCTCAATGGCTTAGGGACTGGGAAGAATTCCCCAGCCCAGCTCCTGTTGCCTCTGACCCCCAGCAGCAGCACTTGTATCTCCCTAGAACAGAGTTTACCCCAGAACAGAGGTCTGAGTACAGGTTTGCAAAAACTCAGAGATCCTACGCAGGTCAAGCCCAAGAGGGGATGCAGTGGGAAAGCACTATCCCAGAGAATATTCAGGAGCCAATGGATTGCAGTTTGGGAGTAACAGATGATTTAGAATCTCTGCGTTAAAGAGAAGAAAAGGAAGTGTGTTTTTGATTTCTTTGGAGGAAGATAATACTTTTGTGTTTTGGGGAAAACAAAGAAGAAGCTTGGTTTTGTTAAAGTGTTCTTTTGCCTGTGATGTAACAGCTTAATTTGTGTTATCCTTATCTGAAAGCCATCCGCATGGGACAGGGAATAAATCCCATCCTTAATTCCACTTTGGACACGACTCTTGAGTCATTATTCTTCCACAACTCAAACTGGGCCGCCGTCTAGGCAGCTGCCTAGGGTGACACAGTCAGCCAACAGGCTTACAATATGCATATAATAACTAATCTATACCTAGATCAATAGATTGTGCCTTTTTCCACTCTGAATAGATACTTCCTTTACTTTCTTGCAGGCAGCCTGTATACTATCTAGGTTAGTCTAGTCTGCTAATGTTAAATCTTGCCTGTATAAACGGTATTACTTGAATAATTGATCTGTATTCCATAACCAATCTATACCTAGAATAAGAGAATTAGCTTGTTTTCGATGCCAATGAGAAACAGCCCTACTAAATTCTCACAAATCTCTCCCACTCACTAGTAATATCTCACTGTCTCTGCGACTACATTCAGAGTGAGTAAGATGGGTTCCCCTATCACCTTAACGGGCTGTTACCTAATCTTCTCCTTCTGCCTCTCATTCTCCCGAGCTCTATCCCTTGAGGGCAACCGGATACCAATTTTATACAGCCAAGGAAAAAGAGGGTCAGGTATACCCAAGTTCAGTTATAATGGGAACTCTCATGCACATCACCAGCATCTAATATACATTCCACTCCAACATTCAACGAGAGCCAAACAGGACGAAAGCCTCTACTCACAAAGCCTGAAATGTGCTCTCATCAATGCTCGTTCAATTCGTACGAAATGGCCGGTGATTGCGGATACGATTTCCCTCCATAACCTTGATATTCTCATGGTTACTGAAACGTGGCTTTCTGCAGAAGACAATGTGCTACTTAACCAACTCCTTCCACCAAATTTCTCAGTGTTTGCCAGTCACAGACAAAACAAGCGAGGAGGGGGCGTGCTCATTCTCTCCAGATCAGACCTTCAGTTCCAGCTGATAGATACCCCTAGATCCGACCACCTCGAGTTAGTCTCTATCTCCAACAAATTATGCACGATAAACCTTCTATACAGAGCACCTTCAGCCTCCCCAGACGTCCTTTCAGACATTATAGATCTGGCATCCAACATTCAGAATCCTAATATCCCAACTTGGATTGTGGGTGATTTTAACCTGCCAGCTCTCCAAGATAGTCACTCTTCCGCCTTCCTCGAAGCGCTTGAATCCCTGGGATACCAACAATTAATCCATGAACCTACCCATGTAAAGGGAAACACCCTTGATCTTATCTTTGCCCCACAGTCCTTAAACATCCAAGCTTACACTTCTGCGATATCTATTACTGATGTTCCGTGGTCAGACCATAAGCTCATCTTTTTCCAAATTCCTACGCACAACAGACATTCAATGACCAACAATGCTCCGGATAACAGCCCCAAATCTCTGGCAAGGAGTTTTCTTCCTTTCAACAGAGATCGCATCCTTGCTGGAACATGCTCACTTCGTAACAAGACCTCCCTAGAAATAGAAGATCTAATCACCTGCTGGAACACCAGTCTTAATTCGATTGCAATACGACGATCACTCAACAGGCCGCCTAGAAAAAGAGCTTCTGCACCATGGTACACAGATGATCTGAGAGGATCACCATCCCAACTACGGAACCTCGAGAAGCGCTGGCGTCAGTCTCGCTCAACAGTAGACCAGGCAGCCTACCTCAATCAGCTATCCATCCACCGCAAGGCCATCTCAGAGAAAATGAAGCGGTACCACACGGACACCTTGAGGCGTGCACTAAACAAACCTCATGATTTGTTTAACCTAGTCAAGACCTTATCTAAAGAGCCAGCCCCTGAAAAGCAATGCGAGATCCATCCTCAAGACTTCGCTGTCTACCTACAATCCAAGCTTACACAAACAAATAAACCTCCATTAAAATTAACCCCCACAGATCAAGATTGCCAAACAGCTTTAACCTTTTTTTCTACCCCTACCAAGAAACGAATTGATGATCTGATCATGTCTCTCAATTCCACAACTGCTCAGACGGACCCTTGCCCAGCCTTCTGGATAAGGGAACTGCGTTGTGAATTCAGCCCAATAATAACTAAAATAATAAACCTGTCTTTGAACTCCGGTACATTCCCCTCTGCCCTCAAGCAAACTTCCATCAGACCACTCCTGAAAAACTGTAAGTTAGATCCTCAAAAGGTAGACTCCTACAGACCCATCTCAAGTATTCCTTTTCTCGCGAAGTTAATAGAAAAAGAGGTACAATGTCAATTGCAGGACCACATCGATACCACTGCTCCATTGGATCCTTGCCAACATGGCTTCAGAGAGTCACATGGTGTAGAGACACTTCTTACAGCTCTCCTCAATACCATAATTTCTGGTATCAACAACATCCGACAGGGTTTTGCACTTGTGTTCCTGGACATAGCCGCGGCTTTTGACTCTGTGAGCCATGACCTCCTCCTATTACGGCTAAAGGAGAAAGGAGTGGGCGGAACTGCCCTTGAGTGGTGCAGATCGTACTTATCCGAAAGATGGCAACATGTTCGTGCCGGGGGAGTGATGTCCGATCCATTCCACCAATGGCAAGGGGTCCCACAAGGTTCCTCTCTCTCTGCTTTGTTGTTCAATTTTATATGCAACCTATTTGCAAGATCATCCGGTCTTTCAATGTAGGTTGCATGATATATGCGGATGACGTCCTGCTTTATATGCCTATCAACATAGACAATTTGGACCTGTCCCCACTGAGCAACTGTTTTGACGCCATATCGGAATGGCTCTTATCACAAAACCTCAGGATTCAACATAAGAAGACAGAGGTGCTTTTCATGTCAAAGAACCCGAACTTCAGCCCTCCACAATTCCTTAAGGTGAAAGATGCTGAGCTACAATCAAAACAACAAATACGTTATCTGGGTGTTACACTCGATCAGAACCTAGACATGAAGGCGCATATAGCTAACATTGTAAGATCCATATACTACAAAATCCGGTCACCAAGACATCTTCGTTCACTACTTGAACCGGAAGATTTCCGTACCATCTACCAGGCTCTGATCATGCCTCACTTTGACTATGCTAATGTCATATTGCTAGGCCTCCCTCAATCCACACTGAATCCCTTACAGCTTGCAATGAATAGCGCTGCGAGGGTTCTCTATGGAGCATCGAGGAGTGAGCATATATCGCCCCTTCTGAAGCAGTTACACTGGCTTCCTATACAGGCCAGGATCATTTTCAAGACATTACTACTTACCTTCAAAGCAGTAAACAGTCTCTCCTCCACCTCTTTAACTGAGCTCATCAAACCCATATCCCCTAATAGATCAAGAAGATCAATTGCATTAAATATGCTATTGGTTCCCCGTGAACTTACAAAAAGCACCACATCAACAGCAAATAGGGCTTTCAGTCTCCGTGCCCCAAAGCTTTGGAATATGTTGCCACCTGATATTAGAGCAATCACCAACCTACTGCAATTCAGAAAGGCCCTCAAACATTACCTATTCCTTATATACTTCCCAGTGAGTGCAGAATCACGACCCATCTCTGTTAGTTATAGAAGCTCCGAATCACCCAGTGACCCTGAATTCCCCACTTAGTAAGATCAAGGCTCAGCTGACCATTACGTCTCAACTGTACCCTAATTTAAAGATGTAAATAGTTTACATTGCAATCAAAGTTTAATTACCTGAGATTCAAAATGACCCTGTTATCCAAGTTGTTAACCCTGTGTAATGTAACTCAGACATTTTTGTGTACTGAAATGTTTTGTTCGATGTAAACCGCGCTGATATCGAATAGTGCGGTATATAAGAAATGTAAATAAATAAATAAATAAAATATTAGGTACAGTTTTATTAGTATAAATATCCATAGCAACCCTTAGTAAGTAAAGAACTTAAAGATCTAAACACAAACTTAAAACTAAGATGCAGACAGCAGTCCAGCAGCGAGATGGGGGCTTTCCAGTCTTTTGCATTAAGTGTCACATGTATGATTTTCTCCCAGTTGGTGAGAGGTCTTACGTGTGCACTAGGTGCAAGGAGCTCTTTGCTCTCAGGGAATGAGTCCGTTCTCTAGAGGCTAGAGTAGCAGACTTGGAAAACATAAGAAAGACAGAGAGATACATAGATGAGACCTACAGGGATATAGTCCTGAAGTCCCACCTCCAGTCTGGCAGCATCCCTGTTGCCATGGAGGAGAGAGGTCACGTGACAGGAGAGAATCACCCTGGTGTGGCAGGAAGTGATCCTGTAACTAGGATCTGTCCTCCAGGTGATGTAAAACCGTCTCGCACCAAGGATGTTTCTCCAGGGCCATGTGCCCATGAGGGAAGGGTTAGGACAGCCATTATAGTTGGTGATTCGATCATTAGGCATGTAGCTAGCTGGGCGGCTGGTGGACGTGAGGATTGCCTGGTAACATGCCTGCCTGGTGCGAAGGTAGCGGACCTCACGCACCACCTAGATAAGGTCTTAGATAGTGCTGGGGAGGAGTCTGCTGTCTTGGTACATGTCGGTACCAATGACATAGGAAAATGTGGTAGGGAGGTTCTGGAGGCTAAATTTAGGCTTTTAGGTAGGAAGTTGAAATCCAGAACTTCCAGGGTAGCATTCTCCGAAATGCTTCCTGTTCCACGCGCAGGACCCAAAAGGCAGGCAGAGCTCCGGAGTCTCAGTGGATGAGACAATGGTGCAGAGATGAGGGTTTTGGATTTGTTAGGAACTGGGGAACATTCTGGGGAAAGGAGGGGCTCTTCCGAAGGGATGGGCTTCACCTTAACCGGGATGGAACAATGCTGCTGGCATTAACCTTTAAAAAAGAGATAGAGCAGCTTTTAAACTAGATAATAGGGGAAAGCCGACAGTCGCCCAAGAGCGCATGGTTCGGAAGAATGTATCCTTGAAGGATACTACCAAAAGCAGAGAGGTTCCAAAAAAGAGTAAAGTAGCCCAAATGCCCTCGATTATGGAGCAGACAGAGCTTAAAGATCCCAAATTACCCATGTCTACCAATAGCCAGATTAATATGAATAAAATACAGTCTCTAAAATGCTTGTATGCAAATGCTAGAAGTCTAAAAAATAAGATGGGAGAGTTAGAATATATTGCACTAAATGAGAGGTTAGATATGATTGGAATATCAGAGACATGGTAGAAGGAGGACAACCAGTGGGACACTGTGATACCTGGGTACAAACTATATCGCAATGATACAGCTGATCAAATTGGTGGAGGGGTTGCGCTCTATGTTAGAAAGGGCATTGAGTCAGAAAGGAGGGAGGAGTGGTCTAGTGGTTAGGACAAGGTACTTCAGGCCGGAGGGCCGGGGGGTTCAAGTCCCACCTGGGGACAGCAATCTCAGGCCGGTGGGTCTGGGATTTCTAGTCCTATAGGCACTCCTTGTGGTCTTGGGCAAGCCACTTAACTCTCCATTGCCCATGTTCCCTGTAAGTATTAGCGTATGTGTCTCATATCCCCTCGTGTTAAATGTATCCCCCAATTGACCGCTTTGA
Organism: Ichthyophis bannanicus; assembly: GCA_033557465.1. Classification (NCBI taxonomy): domain Eukaryota; kingdom Metazoa; phylum Chordata; class Amphibia; order Gymnophiona; family Ichthyophiidae; genus Ichthyophis; species Ichthyophis bannanicus. The sequence continues at coordinate 1,281,897,869 of CM066033.1, read as the reverse complement.
CCCGGTGAAAAGCGGGATATAAATACCGCTAAATAAATAAAATAAAGTTTTGCAGGAAACAAAATTTGCTGTAGAATCTCTATGGATTGAAATTCCATGTAAAAAGGGGAAGGCGATGGCAGTGGGGGTGTACTATCGACCGCCTAGCCAGAATGAACAAATGGATGATGAAATGCTCAAAGAAATCAAGGAAGCTAACAAAAGTTACAGCGCAGTAATAATAATGGGTGATTTCAATTACCCCGGTATCGAGTGGGTCAGTGTCACGGCAGGACATGCTAAGGAGATAATGTTCCTAGATGAAATAAATGACTGCTTCTTGGAGCAGCTGGTTCATGAACCGAGAAGAGGGGAAGCCATATTAGACCTAGTCCTTGGTGGAACACCAGATCTAGTGCAAGAGATAAGGGTGTTGGGGCCACTTGGCAATAGTGATCATAGCATGATCGCATTTGATTTAATTACTGGAGGAGGGATGGTAAGGAAATCCACAGTACTGCCTTTTAACTTTCAAAAAGGGAGACTATGATAAAATGAGGAAAATAGTTCAGAAAAAACTAAAAGGAGCAGTTGCAAAGGTTAAAGACTTACATCAAGCTTGGGTGGTGTTAAAAAATACTATCTTGGAAGCCCAGACCAGCTGTATTTCATGCTTTAAGAAAAGTGGAAGGAGGTCCAAAAAACTGCCAGCATGATTTAAAGGTGAGGTCAGAGAGGCTGTTTTTGCCAAAAAAGCATCTTTCAGGAAATGGAAAAAATAGCCAAACGACGAAACCTGGAAACAGCACAAGCACTAGCAAGTCAAAGGCAAGGCAGGCAAAGGGAGAATATGAGAAGAAGCTTACTTCGGAAGCAAAAACGCGAAATACAGACTTTTTTTTTTAAGTACATTCGTAGCAAAAAACCTGTGAGAGAGTCAGTTGGTCCATTAGATGTTAGAGGGGTTAAAGGGGCACTAAGAGGCGACAAGGCGATAGCGGAGAGACTGAATGAATTCTTTGCTTCGGTCTTTACTGAGGAAGATGTAGGGATGTTACCCATGACTGAAGTGGTATTTAAAGGTGCGGAAGAATTGAAGGAAATATCGATACATCGGGAAGATGTATTACAACTATTAGATAAACTGAAGAGTAGCAAATCACCTGGGCAGGATGGTATACAACCAAGGGTGTTGAAAGAACTGAAATATGAGATTGCAGACCTGCTATTAGTAATCTGTGAATTGTCATAAAAATCATCTGTAATACCTGAAGATTGGAGGATCGCCAATGTAACACCAATTTCTAAAAAGGGTTCCAGGGGTGACCGGGAAACTACAGACCGGGGAGCCTGACGTCAGTACCGGGAAAAATGGTAGAAACCATCATTAAGAATAAAATTACTCAGCATGTAGATAGTCATGGCCTAATGACTTTAGACAAGGAAGATCTTGTCTTACTAATCTGTTATGTTTTTTTGAAGATGTGAATAAACAGATAGACAAAGGTGAGTCGGTTGATATAGTGTATCTGGACTTTCAGAAAGCCTTTGACAAGGTCCCTCATCAGAGACTTTTGGCAAAACTAAAAAGTCATGGAATAGGAGGCAGTGGGAGCCCGGGAAAGCAGCGGCAGCACCAGATAAAAGCGGCGTCCCTGCCTTTAGAGACGCCGCTTTTCGGACCATCCTCCCCCTCTTCAGCTCCTGCCCAATCGGGGCAGTGGGAGCCCGGGAAAGCAGCGGCAGCACCAGATAAACGTGGCGTCCCTGCCTTTAGAGACGCCGCTTTTCGGACCATCCTCCCCCTCTTCAGCTCCTGCCCAATCGGGGCAGTGGGAGCCCGGGAAAGCAGCGGCAGCACCAGATAAAAGTGGCGTCCCTGCCTTTAGAGACGCCGCTTTTCGGACCATCCTCCCCCTCTTCAGCTCCTTCCCAATCGGGGCAGTGGGAGCCCGGGAAAGCAGCGGCAGCACCAGATAAAAGCGGCATCCCTGAAGGGCGTGCCCGTGCCCGCGCCTGAGGGCCTCACCAGAGGGCCCTTTGGCGTGGCTCTTAGGCACGGCACAAAGGCGAGCAGAAGGGAACGAGAAAGGAAACAGCAACCACAACAGAACCTAACAAGAAGCAGCCCGAGACGAAGGACGTCAGAACCGCAAGTAGTCCTTTCACAAGAACAGCACCACAAAACAAAATGATCACAACACTGTTTCTATCAATCAGCCTCATCCTCACACATTTCCTACCTCCAAACTCTCACTCCCACTACACACACCCTAACGCTACATGGCACCCACCAACCACCTGGTCACCCATAGAACCTCAGTACACCCATTCTGCCACACTTAGCACACCAATGACAAGAAGAAAAAACACACACAAATCACACTCCCACACACCACACTCAAAGGAAACACACAAAACTATAAAGCCCATAAGGCATACAACAGTAGAGCTCATAAACGCAAGATCCATATGCAACAAGATACACACAATAGCAGACCACATAGAAGACCACCAGCCAGACATACTTTGCATAACAGAGACTTGGCTCAACACAACCGATAATGTACTACTCAATCAATTGGTACCAGACTCATACACAGCATACAACTGCCCACGCACCCACAAACGTGGAGGAGGGGTATTAATAATTGCAAAGAAAAACCTAAAATTCAAAACCCAGAGCTCCACAGACACACCTCAAGGCAACACACTCAGCATCATGAACAAACACCTGGCTCTCTGCCTAACATACAGAGCACCCAGGGCCTCACCCGATGAACTAGCCTCTACGCTAGAAGCAGTATGCGACATCACCGCAACCAACAGGCCCACGCTACTGCTAGGAGACTTCAACCTCAAGTCCACCAACAACAAAGACGCAGAAGCCTTCCTCCAAGCAATGACATCACTCCAATTTACCCAAATCATCGACGCCCCAACACACAGACATGGCTCTACCCCGGACCTCATCTTCGCAACCAACTACCTAACATCAAGAGGCCTAATATCAACACTTAACATCACCCCAGTTCCATGGTCAGACCACTACATAATAAAGATAAAGTTGCAACTACAAAAGGCCAACCTCAAGGAACAAACGGACAACACGCCCACACAAAGGCGATTCAAGAACTTTGACAGAGACACTTTCCTACAGGACACGATACAACTGACCACGGAAACGGACGACCTGGAGACTCAAATTACCAACTGGAACAACACTCTATCCAACACTGCCACAGCAACAGCTGCCAGACCAAAGAAACATCGTCACAACAAGAGACAACACAAGCCTTGGTATTCCACAACCATAAGACAAGAAAAAAGAGAACTCAGAAAAATTGAACGGAGATGGAGAAAATCCAAGGATACTGGAAACCAACAGACATACCAAACAAAGCAGAAACAATACAGTGAACACATCAACCACTCAAAGAAAGAATACCACACAAACATGATCAATACCTCCATGAACAAACCCAGAGAGCTATTCGAAATAGTAAAAATCCTCAGAAAGGAGCAAAGGACTGAGGAAGAAGTACAAATAGACCCACAAGAATTTGCTGATCATATCAAGAAAAAATTTCACACCGCAGAACCAACGCCGCCTCGCACACTAACTCAGCCTGACTCACACCCCAAGACATGGGACACATTCTCCTCACCCTCAACAGAACAGCTCTCACATATCATCTCTGCAATCAAAACAAGCACCGCTCCTACGGACCCTTGCCCAGTATCATGGATCAAAGCCACCAAATCCAGCTTCATCCACTTCATCCACAACATGGTGCACAACTCCCTCAGCCAAGGGCTCATGCCAGATAAACTAAAGCTAGCTACAGTACGACCAATACCAAAGAAAACAACCCTCGACAAGAGCAACCCAGCAGCATACCGACCAATATCAAGCTTACCCTTTCTAGCAAAAATCATAGAAAAATCAGTGCAACAACAACTACAGGAGCACATTGACAACCATGCTCCTCTAGATGACAACCAACACGGCTTCCGCCCCAACCATGGAGTCGAAACACTACTGATATACCTCTTCGACAACATCCTCCGGATTATAGACAACACCAAAAAAGGTATCCTCTTGATCTTCATCGACATCTCCTCAGCGTTTGACACAGTAGACCACCAAACTCTTCTGGAAAGACTAAAGGAAATTGGGCTTCATGGTACCACATTCAAATGGTTCCAATCATACCTCACCAACAGGCAGATACAGGTCAAGGTAGGCCACAACACATCTCAACCCATAAAAGTCCTCCAAGGAGTACCTCAAGGATCCGCCCTCTCAGCACTTCTGTTCAACATATACATCCAGCCAATTTGCGACATCCTGAAAGCAAACAGCATTCAATACACCATCTATGCAGATGATATTATGATTTACACGCCTATCTCAATCGACAACCCAGACTACTCTACTCTAAAATAACAGACTGCCTAACACAAATGACAAGATGGTGTAAAGACAACAACCTCGCCATCAACTACAGCAAGACGGAGGCACTAATAATCACCCGTAACCCAGACTTCACCCACCCACCGGACATCAGAGTACAAAACACAGCCATACCAGTGAAAACAGAAGTAAAATACCTTGGAGTGACCCTGGACAACGAACTGAATCTCAAGACACACGTAAGCAAAACAATCCAAAATGTATACCACAGGATAAGAATCATCAGAAGACTCAAACCCCTCCTCACCACAGAACACTTCCGTACCGTATGCCAAGCTCTAATTACTCCCCTACTGGACTTCTGCAACCCTATCTACCTTGGGCTAACAAAACAAACACTCAAACCACTTCAATTAGCTCAAAACACTGCAGCCCGCATAATAGCTGGGGCAACAAGACATGAACACATTACTCCTGTTCTGAAAGACTTACACTGGCTGCCAATCAGCTCTCGCATCAAATACAAAACAATAATAAACATATTCAAAATCAAACACCGCACTTCAGCCAACAGCCTGCACACCCTCATACAACCAGACACCAGCACGCGCCCAAGAAGAAAAGGGACTGCCAACAGAGTAAACACACCGAACGACTTCAGAAAAACCCGCAAGGATACCACTGAGAGGGCCCTCTCTCTGGCTGCCTCAACAATATGGAACTCCCTCCCAGACGAACTGAGATCGACAGATGACCTCAAAGACTTTCGCAAGCAGCTGAAGACAATGCTGTTCATAGAACACTACGGACATGTTACATAATCCAACAAGAACTTCCTCCTTAACCTCCCATCCGTGATAAGAAAATATTCACAGGCACATGATATATCTTAACCCCCTAATTACATAGAGCCTTGTATTATAGATCACAATGTACATAGTACAGAACAATGTATCATAGCTCATGCTGTAATATAGCTCACAATGAACCTAGTTCAACCTAATCTGTTATACTACCCTCTTACACGCAATTCATAACATTTTTCACTGCATGACCTACCCTTCCCCACTATTGATTGTATTGCTGTGACACCGCTTTGATTTTATGATAAGGCAGTATAGAAATACCGTTAAATAAAATAAATAAATAAATGTACTATTGTGGATCAGGAACTGGTTAAAAGATAGAAAGCAGAGGGTAGGGCTAAATGGCCAATTTTCCCAATGGAGAAAGGTGAATAGTGGTGTACCCCAGGGATCTGTGCTGGGTCTGCTGCTTTTTGACATATTCATAAACGACCTGGAAAGTGGAATAACGAGTGAGGTTATCAAATTTGCAGATGACACAAAACTATTTAAAGTTGTTAATACCCAAGTGGATTGTGGAAAACTGCAAGAGGATCTTGATAAACTGGAAGACTGGGCATCAAAATGGCAGATGAAATTTAATGTGGACAAGCGCAAAGCTATGCACCTAGGGAAGAACAATCCAAACTATGGTTACACGATACAAGGTTCCACATTAGGAACCACCACCCAGGAAAAAGATTTAGGCGTCATTGTGGATAACATGTAAAAACCCTCAGCCCAGTGTGCAGCGGCGGCTAAGAGAGCAAATAGAATGCTAGGTATCATAAGGAAAGGAATGGAAAATAAAACAAAAAATATTATAATGCCTCTATATCGTTCCATGGTGAGACCGCACCTTGAATATTGTGTGCAATTCTGGTCGTCGTATCTTAAAAAGGATATAGCGTTATTAGAAAAGGTTCAGAGAAGAGCCACCAAAATGGTAAAGGGGATGGAAGGATACTCCTATGAAGAAAGGCTAAAAAGGTTAGGGCTATTTAACCTGAAAAAGAGACGGCTGAGGGGAGATATGATAGAAGTCTATAAATTAATGATTGGAGTGGAACGGGTAAACGTAGATCGATTGAAAGACTAGGGGACATGCAATGAAGCTACAGGGTAAACTATTTAAGACTAATAAAAGAAAATATTTTTTCACTCAACGTGTAATCAAACTCTGGAATTTGTTACCGGAGGATGTAGTAAATGCTTAGTGTAGCTGCGTTTAAAAAAGATTTGGACAAGTTCCTGGAGGAAAGGTCAATTAACCATTATTAAGAAGGGACCCAGGATATTTATTTATTTATTTTATTTAACAGTATTTCTAAACCGCCTTATCTTATTAATCAAGGTGGTATCACAGCAAACAATCGGGTAAAGTGAGTGTGTTAAACATGCAGTGAGGGAGAAATTTAGTTGAGTGTGTGTTGTATTGTGTGCTAGATTGGGTTGAGCTATGTACAAGGTGTGTTGTATTGTGTGCTAGAATGGTTTGAGCTATGTACAGTGTGGGCTATATACAGTGGTGCTACAAGACATTTTCTATACAGGCGGTATCATGTGCTGTTATACATTCTCTTAGGTTATGTGATGTGTCCATAGTGTTCTATGAACAGCATGGTTTTTAGCTGTTTTCTAAAGTCTTTGAGGTCTGTAGTTGCCCTCAAGTCGTCTGGTAGTTTGTTCCATATTGTTGGAGCAGCCATGGAGAGTGCTCTGTCTGTTGTGTCCTTGCGTGTGTGTTTGAATTCACTTGGGGTGCTGACTCGGTTGTGTGGATATCAGTGCTTGACCCAGTACCAGCATTGTGGAACCTGTGTCTTTTGGGGAAACTGCTAGGTACGTATGACCTAGATTGGCCACTGCTGGAAACAGGATACTGGGCTTGATGGACCTTGGTCTGACCCAGTATGGCATCTCTTATGTTCTTATGTGTGTATAGGCATCCTTCAGGTCTAAGGAGCATAGTCAATCTACTTGGTGGAGGTAAGGCAGCAACATTCCAAGGGAAAGCATCTTGAACTTTTCCCTCACCAGGAACTTGTTTAAGTTTCTTAGGTCGAGGATAGGTCTGAGGCCTCCTGTTCTCTTTGGTATGAGAAAATACCTGGAGTAGAAGCCCTTGCCCTGCAGGTGGTGGGGCACTGGTTCCACCACCTGATCCCCTAGAAGACCTGCCAACTACAGCAAGAGGAGGTCCCTGTGAAGGGGGGCTCTGAGAGGCTCTCCTGGAAAGAAAGAGGGTGGTATCTGGCTGAAGTGAACAAACAGCCCCTTTGGACTATTTGCAGGACCCAGATATCCGAGGTGATGGCTGGCTACCTGTGGGTGTACAGGGTTAGCCTGCCTCCTGTGCATGGCCTTACCACTGGCGGAAGAGAGACTATGCTTTGGGAGTCAAAAACCTCCTCCCGGCTGGGTAGAATCCGGGGCCTGGGGGTCTTCTACTTACGCGGGCCATGCCCCTGTCCCTTGGCCTGTTGACCCTGTTGGGGAGCTGGGGTGGCCTGGTAAGAGGGGTAGTTGCGGTAAGCAGTACCCTTCCTCGGAAAAAGGGGCTTTTTACCCGAGCCCTTCTTCTTAGAAGGGGCAGAAGTCTTCTTTGAGTCTCTTGTCTGGGTCAAGTACTCGGACTCGAGCTCAGCAGCCTTCTCAGTCATGGGTTTGCCAAAGAGGTTGTCACCTCGGCAAGGGACATCGACCAACTTGTCCTGAACCCATGGCTCCAGATCCAACGACATTAGCCAGGCCTGGCGGTGTGCACTGATGCCGGCCGCAGCTACTCGGGCCGAAGCCTCAAAGCTGTCATAGACCGCTCGAGATATGAACTTCGAGCACTCCCGAATCCCGGTGGACAAGGCAGTGAAGCGCTGCAAGGGTGCCTCGGAGAGGCCAGCTGAGAACCCGGCAATCTCTTTTGCCAGGTCCCTCAAGTACATGCCCATGTACAGCTGGTAGGTTTGGACACGGCATGACAGCATCGAGCCCTGGAAGCATTTTCTGCCGAGGGCATCCAGGTTTCAGGCCTCCCAGCCAGGAGGCACCGAGGAGTGTGTTTTTTGGCTCTTGAGCTTGTGCATTGCTGATTCCACAACCATGGAGTTGTGCGGCAGCTGTGCCTTTTGGAACCCAGGGCTCTTGCAGACTCAATAGATGGAATCGACCCGCTTGCTGAGCACCGGAATCGAGGCCAGTGACTCCCAGATGCGGAGCATCAGCTGTTCCAGCATCGGAGGAACCGGCACAGTAAGGGCTTCCCTCGGGGGAAAGTCATACTGGAGGGCCTCAAGCTCTTCAGCTTGAGGCTCCTCCTCGGTACCCGCCGGGAATGCCAAAGCCTTGGCCATGTCCCTGACGAAGTCCGAGAACCGGGTATCCTCCGGAGGGGACCTTCTCCGAGGCTCCGAACCCGGTGAGTCCCATGGGACATACTGGGTCCGATGGGTGTCTCGGGACTCTTCATCTTCCGTCTCCCATGCCGATCCCTCCAAGTAGGAATCGAACGGCTCTGGCCGTGAGGGCTTCGGCCCCAACCACCCCAACGCCAAGAGCATTGGCATCGACGACCTCGGCCCCAAGCAGGAGGTCGAGGGAGACCTTGGCCAAGGATTGACTCGTAGAGCCTCGAGGATCAGCTTGGCCTCCGGGGTCGACTTGGACGTCGAGGTCCCGGTGGTCGGGGCGGATGGACCAGTGAGACCGGCTATCAGCGCCCGCTGCTGCTCCATGAAAGCAGACATGCTGCGCTCCAGGGCCGTCATCCTGAGACCGAGCTCAGAAGACTCCGCAGCCTCCGGCTCGGGCCCCGATGCCGGCTCTCCTGGACGGGAATCCACAAGGACAACAGCGATTACCCTCCTCGGCATCTCTGGCTCCGTGTGGGGTATCTTTGCAGGTCGCTCCGGCTCCGAGGACCTGGGGCGGCGGTCAGGACTCCGCGACCTGGCCTTCGAGGGCCCAGGGCAATCGGAGGCATCCGACGACGACGCCCTCATGGGTTTCTTCTTCCTCCGGTGTTCCCGGGAGGGAAACCCCCGCTCAGAAGACCCACGACGGTGCTCGGGTTCAGACAGCTCCCGAGACATCGAGGCTTCTAATGAGGTCCGGATCCAGGGGGATGCAGACTCCGAAAAAATCCTTTCACGCTGCTGCTGCCTACTTCAAGGTGCCTTAGAGGACATCTTCCCACACAGGCCACAGACCTTCTGGTCATGGTCGAGCCCGAGGCATCAGAGACAGCAGTCATGTGTGTCGGTGAGGGACATTAATTTCTTACACCGATCACACTTTTTAAACCCGCTAGCAGCCATCGGGGGAAAAAGGGCCCTTGCAAGGTCGAAGGACCGGGCTGCCAGTGAAAAGAAAAAAAGAGCGCGAACGCTAGTCACTAAGGACAAAAACAGAAAAAAATTGACCGGACTCGATACCGGTGTACCGAGCCGTAAGCGGGAAGGGGAACCGGCGTCGAACCGGTCGAAGAGAGAAATTCTTCTGAAGTTTTGACGCACTTTTTCCATGAGGAATTAGGGACAACGTCCATTGGGCTCCGCGGAAAAAGGGAGACTGAGCAAGATGGCACCCTTGGGCGGGAAGGGGACCGCGCATGTGTGATGCAATCCCAAAGGCTTTCTTTGAAAGCTGGGCAATTGTTCCGCACGAGGGCTCCGTCGGCGCTGACGTCACCCATATTTGAGGACCGACTTCCTGCTTGTTACTGGAGAATACAAGATATCACAGAGAAAGGAAGACAGGCATCTATATTTGGAAAAACTTAGAGAAGTTGGCAAAGTAGTCAGGAAATCAAAGATTCAAAGAGAGGAGGAAATAGCCAATGCAATAAAATTGGGGGATGAGATTTTTTCAGATATGTTAGTGAGAGGAGGGAGGGCAAAGCGTAGTTACTCACCTGTAACAGGTGATCTCCGGGAACAGCAGGAATTTAGTCTTCACGTATGGGTATCGTCGGTACAGACGGAGCCTGCGTGGGAACGCTCCCCAGCGTACAATAGGAAAGCCTTTGGGAGCATCCCACAGCGCCTGCGTGCTGCCTTCCCGCCTTTCCAACTGTCCCTCTCCAGTTGAGTTTATAGGTGAGACAAAAGAGAGAGGGAGAGAGAGAAAGAGAGAGAGAGATACAACTCCTAGGGGAGGTGGGTGGGTTGTGAAGACTAAATTCCTGCTGTTCCCGGAGATCACCTGTTACAGGTGAGTAACTACGCTATCTCCAGGAACAAGCAGGAATGTAGTCTTCACATATGGGGACTCCCTAGCTGCAGATGCCAGGGAGATGGCCCCAGGAAGTTCTCAGCCCTTGTGAAAGGGCCCCATTTCCCCCCATGGACCTCAGGCATCCTACCAGGAACGGTGGGTAGTAGTTGATTAAGTCTGAAAAAGGTGTTGAAGAACAGCTTGGCCAAACAAGGCACCCCGGCGGGAGTCCTTGTCTAAGTAGTGGTGGGCTGTGAAGGTATGTACCGAAGCCCAAGTAGCTGCTCGACAGATGTCATCGATAGACACAGAGTGAAGATGAGCCATTGAGGCTGCCATGGCTCTCACATTGTGAGCGGTGACATGGCCTTCAAGAGGAAGGTTCTTACTCTCATAGGCAAAGAATATGTACTGTGCAATCCAGTTGGACAGTGTTCTTTTGGAAACTGGAAGTCTCAAATGACTAGGATCAAAAGCAACAAAGAGTTGAGAAGATGTTCTATGTTGCTGTGTCCTTTGCAAGTAAAAGACCAAAGATCTTTTACAGTCCAAGGTATGAAGGTTCCTTTCTGCACTGGAGGCATGAGGCCTCGGAAAGAATACAGGAAGGTAAACCGCTTGGTTTAAATGGAAAGGTAAGACAAGATCCCACGTGATGCGTGAGTGAGCAAGACGTCTTCTTGCTTGCTCCGGGGCTGCCTCGAGGATTTTGAGAAATAATCTGGCTGTTTAGGCAAAGCAACGACTGTGGAAGAGAAGGAATCGATCTATAAGTGTTGACTTATGAAGCGGAGCGCGAAGGAGAACGGATCCATGCCTAACCTGACCAACAAAGACAAGGAGAAGGTGAGCAAGACGAGCGGCCCGAGCGCGGCAATGGCGCAGCCGACATCCCCGAGCGCAATGTCTACCGACTCAGCAAAGGACGATCTGGCAAAAGAAGTGGCAAACTTGCTGAAGCCAAAATTCGATCAGGTCCTTAAGAAACTGGACAGCCTGGGAGACTCTCTGATAGAGATTGGAGCAAAAGTGGAAGAATTGGAACATCGGCTGTCGAGTGTAGAGGAGGGAGAAGGACGCCATGAAAGGGAGATGGCTGAGCAGAAAAAGCAGATAGAGGATCTCCTCCTCAAAGCCGATGACCTAGAGAATAGGTCCTGGCGTAACAACTTGAGACTGGTTGGGGTGCCGGAGTCTACGACTGACCATATGCTTTTGCCCTTGCTACAGGAATGGCTGCCCAAGGAGTTGGGCCTTCCGTCTTTAGTAGGAGAACTGAAAGTAGAGCGTGCGCACAGAGTGGGAAGGCGGCGGGAAGAGCAACAAAGGCCTAGAGTGGTGATCATGCGGATATTGAACTTTCAACATAAAAGGCAGCTTTTACGTGCGTATCGAGAAAAGGGGGAATTGAAATTTGAGAATCAAAAACTTTTGTTATTCCTGGACTACTCGATGATGGTTACAGAGCAGAGGAAAAAATTCTCCCCAATTTGTGCGGCGCTGTTTCATAAGCACGTTCGATTCATGCTGGCTTTCCCGGCGACGCTGAAAGTTTGGCACCAGGGCAGGACTTTTCTGTTTCAGACCCCGAACGAAGCACAGCGCTTTTTGGACAATACAATTGCTAAAAGTGGGGAAGCAGGAGAGAGCTGAAGTTTGCGGGGTCTGAGAAGCTGACAGCGAAGGAATCCTTTATGCAAACGCCGGCAGTGAGAGATGCCATTGCTCCTTGGACAAAGTACTGTCGTAGTGTGGCTGGGGGTGGGCAGAAGGAAAGATCTGGAGGGATGCGGGTTATGCACCTAGAAGTTATGTTTGAACTGTATTGATGTTTTGCCATATGGGAGGGGAGGGGACCTCGGGGCAGCCCTGCTGCATGGACTTGGGGATCCACGCTCAGCGAGGAGGGCTGAGGGTTGCTAGAGTGTGTAACGGAGGGGGGGAGGGGAGGGGGGAAGGAGAGGGAGGGGCGGGGAGGAGGGAGGGGGAGGGGGGGACGCTGCGAGGGAGGGTAGGACACTGGTATGAGCTTCAGGATGTTCTTATGCGTGTGAATGGAAAATATGTGGATGTTGAGGACAGGCAGAATGAATTCCTAAGGGTCTGGGCTGAGGCTGGGTGGCCCGGACCTATGTGGTTGCATGTATGGTGCTGCGGTGGTACGAATCTGAGACATCTTGCTAATGGCGCATAATTTGAGAATCACTACCTGGAATGTGGGGGGTATAGGCACTCCGGTAAAAAGAACGAAAATCTTACAGGCTTTAAAAAAAGCAAAAGTTCAAATAGCTTTACTGCAAGAAACGCATTTGACCCCCATAGAACATGGCAAATTGTGTAAAGACTGGGTGGGGCAAGTGTTCTCTGCCTCCTATGGGGGGGCGGAAGAGGGGGGTGGCAATCTTAGTGAAACGGGGAGTGACTTTGGAAATTATATCTGAAGATCATTTTCCTACATGGCAAAGTGAACGGGGAAGAACTGTTTATAGGGAATATTTATGCCCCTAATGTTTACGACCACCAGTTTTTCAAAGTGATTCTGCAAAAGATTATGGGGGCGCCTAAGATACCACTGATAATAGCGGGGGACTTCAATTGTCCGCATGACCCACTTCTTGATAGGTCGCAAACTCAGAGAGAGGGGAGGGGAAAGGGCTGGGACAATAAAGGAGTGGGTTTTCTGTGTAAGTGGGGGGACTTGGTGGATGTGTGGAGGGTTTTACACGAAGATGAAAGAGACTATACTCATCTTTCAAGGGCCCAACAGACCTGGTCTCGGATAGATTACATCTTAGTTTCACGAGGGCTATTTGGTAAAGTGACACGGGCAGAGATTGAACCGATCGTGATTTCAGATCACGCCAAAGTCACAGTAGAGTTGAAGGGCTCCTCCCCCCAATGGAATAGATGGACTTTTCCTAGACATCTATGGAAGAAAGAGCAGTTCCGCTTGTATTTAGCCCACCATTGGGCGGAATATTTGGCTCTGAATGAATCTTCTGAGATTAAGGTGGCCACTTTTTGGGAGGCGGGGAAGGCAGTATTACGTGGGCATATTATAGCTTATGTGGCGAGGGAACAGAGGAGGATCAACGCTACCATCCTAGAATTGGCGCGTACCCTCCAGGAGGAAAAGAGAGCCGCTATGGCGAATCCAAGGAGGTTGGGGGGATATATAGACACACAGAGAGCTCTAAATGCTGCACTCCAGGAGAGGGTGATATATTCTGATCAATACTACCGGCACCAGTTATTTCGACATGGCGACAGGGCGGGGAAATTGCTGGCGCAATTAGTTAAAGGAAGGGGGGGAGTCCAAGCCGTCACCTCTATTAGGGATAAGGAAGGGAAGCGACAGAGGGATGCAGAGGCTATATTGCAGGTGTTTGGACAATATTATCGAGAATTGTACACCCCGGAGCAGGAGGATAGAACACGGGAAAAGGAATTCCTGGAGAAGGTCACCTTACCTAGGCTTACTGATGAGGACATACTGCAGCTAAATGCGAGCATTTCTGCGGTGGAAATACGACGAGTGGTTGTATCTGGGAAACCCCATAAGGCTCCCGGCCCTGACGGTTATGGAACTGAGTTTTACAAAATGTTACTAGATTCGATCTCTCCCACATTGATGGCTCTCTACGAGGAGGCGAGGGAAATGGGCTCGTTTCCGAGAGATATGCGCATGGCGGCAATAACAGTAATTCATAAGGTGTGACGGGATCCGGAGAATCCTGCCTCGTATCGGCCTATTTCATTGATCAATTATGACATCAAGATCATTGCATCGGTGCTGGCGGGTAGGTTACAAGGCATTCTCCCTCGGTTGATTGGTTCGCATCAGTCGGGATTTGTTAAAGGTAGAGATGCTTTTGCAAACATTACCAAAGTGCTGCTGGGTATGGAACGGTGCCTTGGACAGAGGACGCCGTTGTTGCTTGTAAGCTTGGATGCTGAAAAGGCTTTCGATCGAGTCTCATGGTCGTATATGTTTGAGGTCCTGACCCGGTTTGGGTTCACAGGAGCATTTTTAGATTGGGTCAGGGCGCTCTATATGGACCCGATGGCATGTGTGACCAGTGGGGGGAGACTCTCACAACCTTTTCTGTTGCAGAGAGGCACGCGGCAGGGATGCCCTCTGTCCCCCTTACTTTTTGTTATGCAATTGGAACCTTTATTGTTAACTATCCTTAATGAGCAGCGAGTGAAAGGGATAGAATGGAGGGGAGGCAGTGTTAAATTAAGTGCTTTTGCCGATGATATGTTGCTGTGCCTTTGTGAACCGCAAGGCTCATTAGAGGTGGCTTTACAGATCATGGAGATATTCGGCTCCTTTTCTGGTTTACGTATTAATCAAGAAAAATCTCTAGCCCTCGATGTGGGTGGAAGAGTTAGAGCGCAATGGGTGAGCAGTTTCCCATTGGTGTGGGTGAAGGGCCAAATCCGTTATTTGGGCGTGCTCCTTCCGGACCATCCAACCCGACTGTATGAATTGAATGTTAGCACAATGATTGAAAAGACGGCAGCTAGGCTTTTGAAGTGGCGTGAACTCCCGATATCGCTAATGGGCCGCATAGATTTACTACAAATGGTCGAATTGCCCAGGTGGCTATATATATTACGCCATCTTCCCATATGGCTGACGCGTAAGGATTTGGGCATCATACAGCAACATTTTACTAAGTTTCTTTGGCGGGGTAGGAGGTCCAGGATAGCATTGGCGATGCTTATGCAAACTAGGGAAGAGGGGGGGCTTGGACTGCCTTCTTTGAGGTATTATAATTTAGCCTGTCTTCTTACACCATTGGTGGATTTGGTGCTGGCTACACGGGAACTTCTTCCACTGGAGTTGATAGATGAGATGGCGGAGCCGTTCCACAGAGTCTATCTTGTGCATGTGAAGCAGGGGAGTTTACCAACAGCGTGGAGAGCGTCGGTGTATATGACAGCACTCAGACAGGCGTGGAAAGTGGTATGTCAAATGCGGGGTGTTAATTGGAAATGTACGGATTGCCTCCCATTGGCGGGAAATGCGGATTTTGAGCCAGGACAGCAAGGGTCTGTTTCTAAAAGCTGGGCGTATGGGGGGTTAGAGTATATTAGTCATTTGTGTATGAAGGGAACTATGGAGTTGGACTCTTTTCAGTCCCTGAGGCGGAACTACAGCTTAGAGCACAAAACGTTTTATTTTTATCTGCAGTCTCGACATTATATCCGAGGCCTTCAGAGAGGATCTGGATTACAGATGGGCCAAAATAGTTTGTGGCAGCTCTTAGTGTCGTAGGGGGATTCTGATAACCTAGTCCGAGCTTTTAGGCAAGAGTTAAGGCCGGGGGGGGGGTATGGGAAGGCTGGAGAAGTTGATGCAACGCTGGTTTGGAGATGATATGGAGCAGGTAACGGTGGAGATGCTTCTGGAAGCATTTACCAAGATTAAAAGTAGTTCGGAGTTTATAAGGCTGCAAGAGATTCAGTATAAATTTTTATGGAGAGCCTATGTTTCCAATGAGCAGGCGGCCAAGATGGGAGTGGCGTTGACGGATAAGTGTAGCCTATGCTTAGTGGACGTTGATGCATCGGTTCTGGTATTGTGTTCAGATACGGAAATTTTGGCAGGAAGTGGACGACAATTTGAGGGACTGGAGGCCCCGAGTGGGGCAGCTTTCCCCCATGTGGTGTCTTTTTGGCGTGTATTCAGGGACAGACCCGATGGAGAAAGGCTGCAGGAATTTATATGAACGCGGGTTCTTAGTAGCGAAGCAATGTGTCCTACGGCATTGGATGGATAACAAACCCCCGAGTATTGGCGGGTGGATCCGGGGCATGAAGGAGTTGCACTGTATGGAACGGATGACGGCGAGCCTATTGGGGGGGAAGAAGCTGGAAGAGGTGGAAGGTATATGGGAGGGGGTAGGATAAGGATTCTGAGAAAGGACTGTCCTTGCAGGTAGTGGATATAAGATAGACTCCAACATATACGCATATACACCTATACGCATACACACAAGCGCATCAGTACACAGGTACTCACGCGTTATCACACACATGCATATAAAAGTACTAGAGGAATTAGAAGGAAGGGTACTAGGGGAGGGGGGGAAGAAGGCTGGGGGGTGGTGGATAGGGGGTAGGGAGAGGAGGGAGGTATGAGGGCTGGGTAGGTGGGGTTTTCCTATGCAATTTTTAATGAGAATCTTGGTATGGTTTAACTGGTTTTTCCTGGCAATGGGAGAAGGGCGTGGATTGATTGATTGATATGACTATGTTGTAGAGGGGTTTAAGCTGTATGATGGTTGTAGAATAGGGGACAGACTGTTTATACTGTTCTAGCTGTTCCAATGTATACAGTGATTAGAGATGCAAGTTTTGGGGTGGAGGAGGAAGGATATGGGGTAAACTGTTTACAATATTCTGTTTAACATATTCTGTTTATTGTATGATGTCTCTATTCTATCAGGTGACATGTATAGTAGTTGTGGCACTGTAGGTGATGTTCATATGGAAATAATAATAAAAATCATTTTCATAAATGGAAAGGCAAAATCACCTTTGGCATAAAGTGTGGAACCTTGTATAAGGAGGATCAGCCACTAATGCTTGCAATTCACTGATGCGACGTGCTGATGTGATTGCAATGAGAAAGATGACTTTCCAGGAAAGGAATTTCAAAGATGTAGTGGCTAATGGTTCAAAGGGCAGTTTCATGAGCTGCCCAAGCACCAGATTTAAGTCCCATGCCACCGGTGGTGGCTTAATGGGAGGCTTTGTTAAAAGAAGGCCTCTCATAAATCTCGCTATGAGAGGATGAGAGGAAATAGATTGTCCACTTAGAGGCTTGTAAGAAGTTGCAATAGCACTAAGATGGACTCTTACTGAATTTGTCTTGAGACCCGCATTTGACAAATGACGGAGATACTCCAGTATCGATTCCAGAGGTATCGCAAGAGGGTTAAGACCCTTCAGCGAGCACCATATGGTAAACCTTCTCCACTTAAAGGCATACAAGCGTCTTGTGGAGGGTTTCCTAGAAGCATGAAGGATATCCTTTACCTGTTGGGAAAAGTTAAGATCCTGAAGCTCTAGGCTTTCAGCAACCAGGCCCTGAGATGCAGAGACTAGGGATTGGGATGCCACAGCATCCCGTCCTCTTGGGAGAGAAGATCTGGAGCGGATCCCAACTCCAGAGGCGGAGCTTGAAAGAGATGTAGGAGCAGAGGGTACCACGTTTGCCATGGCCAACATGGAGCTATGAGGATCATATGACCTCTGTCTCTCTGAAACTTGAATAGGGTTTTGGGGATAAGGGGAATGGATGGGAAGGCATATAGGAAGTCCTGACCCCAGTGAAGGAGGAAGGCGTCCCTTGCCTGATAACCTCGAGCCGGAATTCTGGAACAGAACCGGGGAAGTTTGGCATTCAGCGGACTTGCAAAGAGGTCTATGTCCGGGGTTCCCCAAATCTGAAATATTTGAGCAACCTGGTCTGCATGGAGAGACCATTCGTGTGGAGGCAGAACTCAATTGAGTTTGTCTGCCCAAGAATTTTGAATGCCTGGAACATACACCGCAAGGAGATGAATCTGATGCTCTCTGGCGAGGGCCCATAGTCGCAAAGCTTCGTTGCAGAGCGACAGAGAGCTTGTTCCGCCCTGCTTGTTCACATAGAACATGGCTACCTGATTCTCCGTTTGAACTGGGACTGTCTTGTAGCTGAGCTGGGCATGAAATACCCGAAGAGCAAGGAAGATTGCTCTGAGCTCCAGGAGGTTGATGTGAAGGCAGGCCTCCTGTGGAGTCCAGGTACCCTGGGTAGAGAGATCGTGCATGTGTGCTCCCCATCCCACCTGTGAAGCATCTGTTGTTAGGGTGGCTTGAGATAGGGGTTGCTGAAAAGGAGAGCCCACCAGAAGGTTTCTGGGTGATTGCCATCATTGGAGGGACGAAATAAGACGGTCTGAGTTTCTTATTCTGTCCGACAGGCAGCCTGAGGCCTGTGTCCACTGAGTGGATAAAGTCCACTGGGCTGCAAGCATATGGAGGCGAGCATAAGGAACCACATGCACAGTGGATGCCATGTGGCCTAGCAATTGTAGCATTTCCCGAGCAGTGAGACAAGGTTTGAGCACTGCTTGGGAAGCTAGTTGTACTATGCGAAGACAGCGGGGCTGCGGAAGGAAAGCCCTTGTCTGTCTGGTATCCCAGATGAGCTCCTATGAACTCTAGGGACTGAGTGGGAGCAAGATTGGATTTTGGGAGGTTTATGACCAGTCCCAAATACTGAAGGATTCGCATTGTGCGAGATAGAGCAGAGCTGGCTTCTGGCACTGTAGGGGCTCGAATGAGCCAGTCGTCTAAGTAAGGGAAGACGAATATTCCCAGAGTGCGGAGAAATGCTGCTACCACAGCCATGCATTTTGTGAACACTCTTGGGGCAGATTTATTTATTTATTTATTTAACATTTTTTATATACCGCACTATTCATCATCAGTGCGGTTTACATTGAACAACAACATACCTGTCAGTACATGACTGATCTAGGTTTACAGATAACAGGGAAAATCAACTGGGTGTGAACTGGGGAATAACTATCTAAATAATTATACATAATTATATATACATTGAATAGGTTACAACAAGATTTGATATTCAATAAGAATACAGTGTTTTCACATTTTGATCTTTTTTTCTGGGTTGTTGTTATGTGTAGTAGTTTTCTGAGTAATACGGGAGCCGGTTTTATTGTGTGTATGGTAGCTTGAAGTGTAAAGTGAATAAATAGTGCTTGATGGACTTTCTAAATTGAGTGATATCCCTGATTGATCTGATGTTTGGAGGTAGTCTGTTCCAGCACTGGGGAGCATAGGACACAAAAGCTCTGTTAGTAGTTTGTTGTGTCCATTTTGTGGAGATACTAGGAGTAACTAGTGTGTTTTCTGCTACTAGTCTCCTGGGTCTGTTGTTTGGTGTGTGGGTGATGAGATTTGAGATCGATGCAGGAGATAAATTATTAATAGCCTTGAATGTGATGAGGAGGGTTTTGTATGTTATTCTGCAATTTATCGGAAGCCAGTGCAGATCGATCAGTATTGGTGTTATATGATCTCTTATAGAAGCTCCAGATAGGATGCGGGCTGCTGCGTTCATCGCCAGTTGAAGTGGATTTAGTGTATTCTTGGGGAGACCATGAAGGATGATATTTGCATAGTCGAAATGCGGTGTGACTATTGCTTGGAAAACTGTACGGAAGTCCTTGGTCTCCATCATTGGTTTCAGGTGGCGCAGTGTTTTTAGTTTGTAGTAAATTGATTTTACTGTGTTCTTTATGTGCTCTTTAAGATTGAGTTGTTGATCAAGTATCACACCGAGGTACTTTATGGAGGCCTTGATTGGGAGTTCTGCGTCTCTTACTGCCAGGTCAAAGGGAAGAACCTTGTATTAGTGCTTTCCTTGAAACAGGAATCGGGGGAATCTCCTGTGATTTGGATGGATGAGAATGTGAGTATACGCATCCTTGAGATCTACAGAACAAAGCCAATCCTGACTTTGAAGGTATGGCAGCAGTTCCTAGAGAGACCATTTTGAACTTCTCTCGGAACAGAAATTTGTTCAATTCTCTGAGGTCTAAAATGGGTCTGTGTCCTCCTGTTTTCTTTTGAATAAGGAAATAGGGGGAGTAGAACCCTGTACTCTGATGGGGAATGGGTACTTCCTCTATTGCTCCTTGAGCAAGGAGCATTGTGACTTCTTGACCTACGAGATTGTCGAGAGAGGTCTGAGAATTGAACTGTCTTATAATTGTAGGAGGGGGCAGGCTGTGAAAATGAAGCTTGTACCACTCTCGTATAATGGACAGAGTCCAATTTTCTCCTGTTATTTGGTACCATCTGTGGGCAAAATGACATAACCTGCCTGGGATGGTTAAGGGTTCTGGACCCTTCAGGGGCAGGAAGGCGAAGTTCTCTAGAAAGGAGTCAAAGCCCCTGAGGAGGCTGAGACTGCTGAGCTGGCTGAGGTTTTGCAGCTTTTGGCTTCTTTTGTTGTCTAGATTGTTGCTGCTGTCCCTTTTGGGCAGTCTGACCTGGACGGAGTCCCTGTTGGATATAAGAAGGATAAAACTTATTTTTCTTATTGAAAAATGGTTTCTTAGAGGATCTTTTCTTTGCAGAATCGGCTGTAGATTTGGACAATCTATCCAGTGTGATATTGTCAGCATCTATTTCATTAGCCTTCTCCTGCCAATTCTTGCCAAAGAGATTTTCTCCTGTGCAAGGAATGTTTCCTAATTTATCCTGTACCCAAATTTCAAAGTCAGAAGCCTGAAGCCAGGCGATCCGACATGCACCAATGGCAATAGCAGAGGTTCTGCTTATGCACTCAAAACAATCAAAGACTGCACGATTAACAAACTTGGAAACATCCTGAGCATGTTTGACAAGAGTGAGACAGTCTTCTCTTTTGTCATCAGGAAGAAGGGGGCTCATAAGCTCCAAGTCTCCTGTGACCTCTTTAAGGAACATTCCCATATACAAGATATAGGAAACTGATCCTAGCTGAGAGCATGGAAGCTTGGAAGCATCAACACCCAAAGGCATCGAGAGTCCTGCATTCACGATCTGGAGGATTGGATGCATGTCTCTTTGCACTTTTCATCCTTCTCATGGCTGACGCCACCACCATTGAATGGTGTGGTAATTGAGTTTTTTTGAAAGCCAGGACAAGGTGGAACTCGATACATGGTATCGAGTCTTCGTAATGAGGAGATATGGTTAAAGCTGTTTCCCACATCCTTAGCATAAGATCATGTAAGATCTCATGAATAGGCAGAGTAGCTGCCTCTTTGGGAGCCTTAGGATATTGGAGGATTTCCAACTCCTTAGCCCTAGGCTCTTTTTCCGGAGCTACTGTGATGGGAAGGCCTCGGGCCACATCACGGATAAAGTCCTGAAAGGACATATCCTCTGGCGGAGACATTCTGCGCTGAGGAGAAGAGGAATCCTCGGGGAGAAGTACTCTGGTATCGGCAGAGTCTTCGGAGTCTTAAGTTTCATCCGAGGATTCAAAATATCTCCAATCCCGGTGATTGTGCAAAGCACGGTACCGGTATCGATCGAAGTCAGTATCGAGTTGTTCAGGTACCGATCTGTCGATGCCGGAGAGAGAGACGCATGACTCAGTACGGGTGGCATACCCGCCAATGTCGATGCAGTCGGTACCGGTATCTGTATAGGTGTCTAAAGCGGTTTCAACGGTACTGAAGCCATGAGAAGAGCCGCTAGACTGCGTTCAATAGCAAGGAATCTCTGGTCTATCGACGCTGCCAATGCTTGGGTGTCGGTACCAGTAGAAGCGGCCGGGACCCCAGAGCATGGTGCCAGTAGTTCTGCCGAGATTGAGGACTCGAGAACATCCTGGAGCCCCGTTAATGTTTTGGAAGCCGAAGCCTCCCGCCGGGGCAGTTTTGCCGGTGAAAATTCCTCAAGGGCAACGCCAGGGGCATCTCGATACTTAAAAGGAGATCTACCCTTTGAGGACCAGCTAGATTTATGTTTAGTTACCCGAGATCCATGGGAGGAAGATGAAGCCCTGGAGGACATTGATGCAACAGACGCCACGTCTGAGGGAAAAAGAGTACTAGGTTTAGCAGCTCGGTTCTGCTGGCCCCTTTTTGACATCATTCCACAGGAGAGGCACTCTGAAATAGAATGGTCAGGACCTAAACATTTGAGACACCAATCATGGGTGTCGGTGACGGAAATGGTACTGCCACATTTAGAACATTTCTTAAAACCTGAAGCAGGTTTTTCCATTTTTAAGGAAAAATTGGGCCTAGTGCCCAAAATGGCACCTAGCACCAAGGAAAAAAAGTTTCTGAAGTAAACCACTTCAGAAACTATAGTTTTGTTTTGTTTTTTAAGAAGAAGAAGAAAGAAAGAACCGTCGGTACCGGTGTAGCGTCGACGGAAGGCAGACGCGACCACAAAAACAAAGATTAAAGACAAAATTTTCTGCGGGGACAGGGTATTCGACCTGTCGGCTCCACGGAAAACGAAGAACTGGAGAGGGACAGTTCGAAAGGCGGGAAGGCAGCACGCAGGCACTGTGGGATGCTCCCAAAGGCTTTCCTATTGGACGCTGGGGAGCGTTCCCACACAGGCTCCGTCGGTACTGACGATACCCATATGTGAAGACTACATTCCTGCTTGTTCCTGGATTTAAGTGGTATTGTCAGACTCAAGGGTGAAGGGAAGGAATATGTAGAAGCTGATGAGGATAAAGCGGAATTGCTTACAAATATTTCTGTTCTGTGTTCACAGATAAGGAACCAGGAGCAGGATGTCAGAAAACACCCACAAACAGGAACAGAAGCAAGGGGCATCTTGAACAATTTTCAGAAGACTATTCGTGAGGAACTAGCTAAACTTAAAGTAGATAAAGCGATGGGACCGGATGGGATACATCTGAGAATATTGAGGGAACTTGGGGACATTCTAGCAGCTCCACTAACTGACCTTTTCAATGCCTTGTTGGAGTCTGGACTGGTGCCAGAGGACTGGAGAGATGCACATGTGGTGCCTTTACACAAAAGCGGAAGTAAGAATGTGGTTGAAAACTACAGACTGGTTAGTTTAACCTTGGTGGTGAGTAAATTATTGGAAGTGCTGCTGAAAGAGAAAATACTGAGGTTTCTGGAGTCCAATGGATTACCAGATCCAAGGCAGCATGGATTCACCACAGGCAGGTCTTATCAGACTGGGTGACCAGATAGTTGGACTGAGGGAGAGCCCTAGATGTGGTATATTTAGATTTCAGTAAAGCCTTCGACACCGTTCGCACATGCAACTTACAAACAAACTGAGCACCCTACGGATGGACCCTAAAGTTAATGCTTGGATTAGAAATTGGTTGAGTGGGAGGCAACAAAGGGGACAAGTAAATGGAGCTCACTCTGAGGAGAAGGAGGTTACCAGTGGTATGACCCAGGGACCTGTTCTTTTTAACATCTTTGTCAGTGATATTGTGGAAGAGCTGTCGGGTAAGGCTTGCCACTTTGCGGATGATACCAAATTCTGCAATGGAGTAGACACCCAGGAAGGTGCAGATAACATGAGGAGGGATCTAGCTAAGCTTGAAGAATGTTCTAGAATTTGGCAGCTGAGACTTAATATTAAAAAATGCAAGGTAATGCATTTGGGATGCAGCAATACAAGGGAGTGATATAGTATAGTTGGTGAAGTACTTCTGTCTTCAAAAGAAGAGCGGGACCTAGGCATGATGGTGTCTGATGATCTTAAAGTAGCTAAACAGGTAAAAAAGGCAACGGCAAAAGCTAGGATGCTTGGGTGCATAGGGAGAGGAATGGTCTGCAGAAGAAAGGGGTTGAAAGTGCCTCTGAATAAGCCTTTGGTGCAACTTCATTTGGAATACTGTGTGCAATTCTGGAGACCGCACCTTCAAAAGGATATAAACAGGTTGAAGTCAGTACAGAGGGTGGCTACTAAAATGGTTAGTGGTCTTCATTATAAAGCATATGAGGACAGACTTAAGGATCTTAATATGTATACTTTAGAGGAAAGGCGGGATAGAGGTGATATGATTGAGATGTTTAAATACCTTCATGGAATAAATGCACAGGAGGAGAGCCTCTTGGTCACAGGAGGAGAGCAACTTTAGCTGCCTCCATCCACGCTGCTAGCTCTCCCTGGAAAGGGATCAAGCCGTCTGGACATCATCAGCGCAACGTGCTCTGCCCAATCGGGGCCGAGTGGCACATTTAAAAAGCAGCCGCAAGCAAGTTTCCAGCCCTTTAGCTGCCTCCATCCACGCTGCTAGCTCTCCCTGGGAAGGGATCGAGCCATCTGGACATCATCAGCGCAACGTGCTCTGCCCAATCGGGGCCGAGCGGCACATTTAAAAAGCAGCCGCAAGCAAGTTTCCAGCCCTTTAGCTGCCTCCATCCACGATGCTAGCTCTCCCTGGGAAGGGATCGAGCCGTCTGGACATCATCAGCGCAACGTGCTCTGCCCAATCGGGGCCGAGCGGCACATTTAAAAAGCAGCCGCAAGCAAGTTTCCAGCCCTTTAGCTGCCTCCATCCACGCTGCTAGCTCTCCCTGGAAGGGATCGAGCCATCTGGACATCATCAGCGCAACGTGCTCTGCCCAATCGGGGCCGAGCGGCACATTTAAAAAGCAGCCGCAAGCAAGTTTCCAGCCCTTTAGCTACCTCCATCCACGCTGCTAGCTCTCCCTAGGAAGGGATCGAGCCGTCTGGACATCATCAGCGCAACGTGCTCTGCCCAATCGGGGCCGAGCGGCACATTTAAAAAGCAGCCGCAAGCTAGCGCGCCCGCGCCTGAGGGCCGCGCAAGAGGGCCCTTTGGCACGGCCCTTAGGCTAAGGCGTGTAACACAAATATAAATCCAGATCTGAGACACAGAAGACAACGAAGAAAAACACTACTACAACATCTTTGTACTGCAGGAGCCTTCCTAGGTTCGAGCTCCAGTACCTTCACCATATCAACAAGATCTTCAATGCAGCAAGTATAGCCTACTTTGTATGCGACGAAATAGTCAGTCCATCTAAACAGTCTATTGATAAATAATATTAGCTTATACTTATCCTCCATCACATTTACCTTATAACTACCACTACCAGCACGAATCACTAGCAACAATCATTAAGGTGTAAAATGAGCCCCCCGATAATATGTAGCATGCTGCAACAAACACATATTGTTTTATACTAGAATCAACATCACTATTACGGCTAACTAATTACTGTGATACCTTGCATGTGTATTCCCTATCATTCATAAGTAATACGTATAATTGATCTACTGTAGCAAGCCTTGTGATACTATTGCAAGTGCATTCCATTGTATGTTAATGCAGCCGGTAACAGAAATATATTACTGCTAAGTCTATTCTTCACTAACACCATTGAATGATCCCAACTATTGTCAGGAAATCATTTTTATCACTGTCTGATTGCGACTGTTGTTAGTAATCTTCCTAATAACCATTATCTGATTTCTGTTGCCAGTAGCTCAATTCCTATTACTGTTGCCAATCGAGCATTTACGGTTGCCTTTATCTGATTCATTGTTGACAGTAGCTCAGTTCCAATTACTGTTGCCAATGCGCAGTTACTGTTGCCAGTGACTCAGGTATAATTACTGTTGCCAGTCGCTCATTTATTATTACTGTAGACAGTAGCACAGCTATAATTACTATCAGTTCCATACTATTGTCAGTAAATCTTCTTCTTAATACTCTCCAGTACTTATTACTGTTATCAGTATATGAAAACTCAATCCATAGACACAAATGACACACACAACAACCATGCTTCTAAAAGCGGCTTACACCTGCATCCTCCTAACAATCATAATTGACCTAACACTAAGCCTTAACATTAAAAACTACAAGACAATTCCAATCATACATACATCAAATCGTAACAACCTCCATATTGGTTATTATTCCCCACACAACCAGGCTAAAATAAACTACCACAGACTCATCCAAATAAAACAAATTAATCTACAACATACCACCCAATTTAACCACCATCACAAGTCTACATCTTTATCATGCACCCTCATAAATGCTCGCTCATTGAAAAATAAAATCCCTATAATTAACGATCTACTGGCTGACTCAAAACCAGATATACTATGTATAACTGAGACTTGGCTCTCAGATACAGATACAGTTCCCCTAAATCAACTTCACAACTCAAACTACGATATCTCCTATTCACATAGAACCAACAAAAAAGGAGGTGGTGTATTGATTATGACAAATAAAAACCTAAAAGCTAAAAAAATACTAGCTAATTCAAACAACAACATTGACAATCTCATAATAAAAATAGACCACCTCAGAATCTGTTTAATTTATAGACCCCCCAACCAAAATGCTGACAGCCTCCACTCACTAATTGAGCTCCTCAACTCATCTTCAGAACAGTCCTCTAATTGTTCTAGGTGATTTCAACCTTCCCTCACTACCAATAAATGATTCTAACCTCTTTCTTGAAACAATTTCTGATTTAGACTACCATCAAGTAATAAACATACCTACACACACCAAGGGTGGCACCCTCGATCTAGTACTACTACCCAACATATGCTTTAAACTGTTTAAACCAGACTCCATAGAATGCTCACAAATACCGTGGTCTGATCATCACCTTATCAAACTAAACCTCAATTACAATACCACTGACACCATAAAACACACAAGAAATGACCATACAATAAAATTTAAAAAATTCAACGAAACTGAATTTCTGGATGCTACAATCCCTCACCTTGATCTTTCCCCAACAACCCTGGATGAAGCGGTCAAAAACTGGCATACTACCATATACAATGCAGCCCAAATAAATCAAACTAATAAAAAACCAACTCACTCAAAAACCAACTGCACACCATGGTTTAATAGCACTTTAAAACAAATGAAAAGAGATCTAAGAACTCTAGAACGTAAATGGCGTAAAACCAAATCTACCATTGAGAAAGAAATATATTACAACCACCTCAAACACTATAAAGATGCCATAGATAACTCAAAGAAAAATTATTACGCTACAATCCTATCAAAATCATATAATAGACCAAGAGAACTATTTTCCATAGTTACCAACCTAACAACCAATCCTCAAGATTCTAACAAGGAAATCACCGACATCTCAGCACAAACTCTAGCCAATTATTATCAAAACAAATCAAAACATTTACCAATGACCTTAGACCCTACCTACAAACCTCTCCATATGCTAAATGAATGGCCAGAATTTTACCCTTTATCCAAAACATCATTAAAGAATATTATTCTCAACCTTAACACTACAACTTCCTATCTCGACCCCTGCCCAGTAATCTGGATAAAAAACACACTACCAACTCTTCTATCCTTCATACTCCCTATGGTCAATCTATCACTACTCCAAGGTTACCTCCCACCCACACTTAAACAAGTACAAATCAGACCAATCCTGAAGAATAATACACTTGACAAAACCTCCCCAAAATCTTACCGACCTATCTCAAGTATACCATTCTTAGCAAAAGTCATAGAAAAAACTGTACAAATACAGACACAAGAATTTCTTGATTCATCCTACCCTCTTGACGTCCAACAATACGGATTTCGCCCCAAGCATGGAGTTGAAACTCTCCTGACTGTTCTAACCGACACACTACTAAGAGGAATAGACAACCACAAAAAAGCCTTCATCCTCTTATTTATCGACATATCAGCCGCTTTCGATAGTGTTCACCATTCAATAATGCTTAACAACTTAAGACACATAGGAATATATTCAACAGTTCATAAATGGTTCACTTCTTATCTGAGCAATAGAACTCAAAATGTTAGAATAAGCAATCAAACTTCTGCATCATATAAATTTGAAACAGGTTTACCACAGGGCTCAGCGCTTTCAGCTCTGCTATTTAATATATACATAAAACCAGTGTGCAATATCTTTAAAAAATATGGTGTACTCTATCATCTATATGCAGATGATATCATGATGTACATCCCATTCACAATCCCTAACATACCGTTGCAACTCCTATCGGATTAGAACATAAGAACATAAGAACATAAGAAATGCCATACTGGGTCAGACCGAGGTCCATCAAGCCCAGTATCCTGTTTCCAACAGTGGCCAATCTAGGTCATACGTACCTAGCAGTTTCCTCCCCAAAAGACACAGGTTCTGCAGTGCTTGTACTAGGTCAAGCATTGATATCCTGGGTCCCTTTTTAATAGTGGTTTATGGACCTTTCCTCCAGGAACTTGTCCAAACCTTTTTTAAACCCAGCTATACTAACAGCCCTTACTACATCCTCCGGTAACAGATTCCAGAGTTTGATTACACGTTGAGTGAAGAAATATTTTCTCTTATTTGTCTTAAATAGTTTACCCTGTAGCTTCATTACATGTCCCCTAGTCCTTCTATATTCTGATAGCGTAAACAATTGATCCACGTTTATCCGTTCCACTCCATTCATTAATTTATAGACCTCTATCATATCTCCCCTCAGCCGTCTCTTTTCCAGGTTAAAGAGCCCTAACCTTTTTAGCCTCTCTTCATAGGAGTAGCCTTCCATCCCCTTCACCAATTTGGTGGCTCTTCTCTGTACTTTTTCTAATAACTCTATGTCCTTTTTAAGATACGGTGACCAGAATTGCACACATATTCAAGGTGCGGTCGTACCATGGAGCGATACAGAGGCATTATAATATCCTTTGTT
The DNA here is from genome assembly GCA_033557465.1 of Ichthyophis bannanicus. Lineage (NCBI taxonomy): Eukaryota > Metazoa > Chordata > Amphibia > Gymnophiona > Ichthyophiidae > Ichthyophis > Ichthyophis bannanicus. Next base: position 1,281,869,147 of record CM066033.1, on the reverse strand, counting down.
TTATTCTCCATCCCTTTCCTTATGATACCTAGTATTCTATTTGCTTTCTTGGCTGCCGCTGCACACTGGGCGGAGGGTTTTAACATGTTATCCACGATGACTCCTAAATCTTTTTCCTGGGTGGTGGTTTCTAATGTGGAGCCTTGCATCGTGTAACTATAGTGTGGGTTGTTCTTTCCTAGGTGCATAACTTTGCACTTGTCCACATTAAATTTCATCTGCCATTTGGATGCCCAGTCTTCCAATTTATCCAGATCCTCCTGCAGTTTTCCACAATCCTCTTGGGTTTTAACAACTTTAAACAGTTTTGTGTCATCTGCAAATTTGATAACCTCACTAGTTATTCCTTTTTCCAGGTCATTTATGAATATGTCAAAAAGTAGGGGACCCAGTACAGATCCCTGGGGTACTCCACTATTCACCTTTTTCCATTGGGAATATTGGCCATTTAGCCCTACCCTCTGCTTTCTATCTTTTAACCAGTTCCCGATCCACAATAGTACACTGCCTCCTATCCCATGACTTTTTAGCTTTGCCAAAAGTCTCTGATGGGGGACCTTGTCAAAAGCTTTCTGAAAGTCCAGATACACTATATCAACCGACTCACCTTTGTCTACCTGTTTATGCACACCTTCAAAAAAACAGATCAGATTAGTAAGACAAGATCTTCCTTGTCTAAAGCCATGTTGGCTGTCTCCCATTAGGCCATGGCTATCTACATGCTGTGTAATTTTGTTCTTTATGATGGTTTCTACCATTTTCCCTGGTACTGACGTCAGGCTCACCGGTCTGTAATTTCCCGGGTCACCCCTGGAACCCTTTTTAAAAATTGGTGTTACGTTGGCGACCCTCCAATCTTCAGGTATTACAGATGATTTTAATGAAAGTTCACAGATTACCAATAGCAGGTCTGCAATCTCATATTTCAGTTCTTTCAACACTCTGGGATGTATACCATCCGGTCCAGGTGATTTGTTACTATTCAGTTTATCAAATAGTTGTAATATATCTTCCCGGTGTAGCGATATTTCTCTCAATTCCTCTGCAGTATCACCTTTAAAAACCACTTCAGTCTTGGGTAACATCCCTACATCTTCCTCAGTAAAGACCGAAGCAAAGAATTCATTCAGTCTCTCTGCTATAGCCTTGTCCCCTCTTACTGCCCCTTTTACCCCTCTATCATCTAATGGTCCAATTGACTCTCTCACAGGCCTTTTGCTACGAATGTACTTGAAAAAGTCTTTATTTCGTGTTTTGCTTCCGTAGCAAGTTTCTTCTCAAATTCCCGCTTTGCCTGCCTTATCAATGCTTTGCATTTAACTTGCCAGTGCTTGTGTTGTTTCCAGTTTTCATCATTTGGCTCTTTTTTCCATGTCCTGAAGGTTGCTCTTTTGGCAGCAACAGCCTCTCTGACCTCACCTTTAAACCATGCTGGCAGTTTTTTGGACTTTCTTCCACTTTTCTTAATGCGTGGAATACAGCTGGTCTGGGCTTCGAGGATAGTATTTTTAAATAACACCCAAGCTTGCTGTAAGTCTTTGACCTTTGGAACCGCTCCTTTTAGTTTTTTCCGAACTATATTCCTCATTCTATCATAGTCTCCCTTTTGAAAGTTAAAAGGTAGTACTGTGGATTCCTTTACTATCTGTCCTCCACTGATTAAATCAAACATGATCATACTATGATCACTATTGCCAAGTGGTCCCAACACCCTTATTTCTTGCACCAGATCTGGCGTTCCACTAAGGACTAGGTCCAGTATGGCTTCCCCTCTGGTCGGTTCATGAATCAGCTGCTCCAAGAAGCAGTCATTTATTTCATCTAGAACCTTTATCTCTTTAGCTTGTCCTGCTGTGAGACTGTCCCAGTCGATACCGGGGTAATTGAAATCACCCATTATTACTACTCTGTTGTGGCTTTTGTTAGCTTCCTTGATTTCTTTGAGCATTTCATCATCCATTTGTTCATTCTGGCCAGGCGGTCGATAGTATACTCCCACTGCCATCACCTTCCCTTTCATAAATGGAATTTCAATCCATAGAGATTCTACAGCAAATTGTGTTCCCTGCAAAACTTTAATCCTTTCTGACTCAATGCCCTCTTTAACATAGAGCGCAACCCCTCCACCAATTTGTTCAGCTCTATCATTACGATATAGTTTGTATCCAGGTATCACAGTGTCCCACTGGTTATCCTCCTTCCACCATGTCTCTGAGAGTGCAATCATATCTAACCTCTCCTTTAGTGCTATATATTCTAATTCTCCCATCTTATTGTTTAGACTTCTAGCATTGGCATACAAGCATTTTAGTGACTGTATTTTATTAATTTTATTAATATTAATCTGGCTATTGGTAGGCATGGGTAATTGGGAATCTTTATGCTCTGTCTGCTCCTTACTCAAGGGCATTTGGGCTACTATACTCCCTTTTGGAACCTCACTGTTTTTGGTAGTATCCTTCAAGGATACCTTTGTCCGAACCATGCGCTCCTGGGTGATTGTTTTAATGAAATAACATTATGGCTAAATGCCCACAATCTCCTAATAAACCATTCAAAAACCGAAGTGCTAATAGTCACCAAAAACCAAGATTACACCCCGCCAACACATATAACACTACAAAACCAAGAAATTAAAATAAAAAATGAAGTGAGATACTTAGGAGTTATTATAGACAAACATCTCACTCTTGATAGCCATATCAGAAACATCACAAAGAAAATTTATTTCAAACTTAAAATACTTAAACAACTTAGACCTCTAGTTTACATACAAGATTTTATCAGTATAATTCAAGCCACCATAACCCCCCACTTTGACTTTGCGAACCTTATATTATTAGGTACATCAAAACAAAACATCAAAAGACTGCAACTCGCACAAAACTCAGCAGCTAGGATCATAACGAAAACACACTCTCATCAACATATAACACCAATTCTAGCATCCCTTCACTGGCTGCCAATTCAAAGCAGAATAACATATAAAACACTAATAACAGTATTTAAAACACTATTTGAAATGGCACCATGCACATTAAGTAACTTAATTACTAAAGAACATTCAAAACCTACTCAAAGAAAAAGTCAACTAAACAAACTTAAAACCCCAATAGATTTCATAAAAACAAATAAATCAAAAAAACAACAAAGCATTTTCACATGCAGCCCCAATAGCCTGGAATTCCCTCCCAGTTGAACTAAGAATATTAACAGAGATTAATGAATTCCGCAAAAAATTGAAAACACACCTCTTTACAATACACTACAATAGTATAGACCAGCCACCAAAAGAATTAGATAAAGGCTAAGCAGTTTTTGTCTAACATCTCACTATAACAGAAAAAGAAAACCCGCCTCATCTGCATCTGAACTACTCATTACGATCATACCCCACATAACTTGATTCGTATTTAATAATATAATGTAAATGTACATAATGTATATAGTGTTGCACTGTTCTGTGCTAATCTGTTCAACATATTTGTTTACTGTACATAGGTTATAGTTATATCACGTTATATGTAAAACAAACTATGATTTGTTAACTGTTGTTATTTGTGAACCGCAGCTGATCTCTGGAAGCTGCGGTATATAAGAGCTTGTTAAATAATAAATAAAATAAACTTGGTCAGCCAGTTGGTCACAGCTTACCTCAGCAGCACAGGCATAAATAGCTCAACCAGAGCTCTGTGATCCTCAGTCTTGAAGGACTAGAAAAAGGGACTGTTACTTCTGGAGAGAGATCTGCAATTGTGAGTATATACTTCTGGGAATTTTCTGAAAGGAATTCTTTCTTTCTATTAAAGCTATTTAATCTGTGAACCCACTATTTTTTGTTAAATCAGTCAGGGCCTAGTAGCAGCAGTTTAAGTTTAAATTTAAAACACAGAAGAGAACTTTCTGGTTACATTTCATACCCAGCAGAGAGCTTATAGTTTTAATTTAATAGTCACTCAGGGCCTAGCATCAGCAAAGTACTTTTAGTTTAAATTTAAAACACAGAAGAGAGCTTTCTGGTTAAATTTAGAACCCAGCAGAGAGCTTGTAGTTTAAATTTCATAATAAGTTAGAGCCTAGCAGCAGCAAAGAGCTATAATTTAAATCAAATAAGAATATAGCTTACCTCAGCAGCACAGGACAGGGTACTGTGTAGCAGCCTTCTTTTAATAAGTGTTATTTCCCTCCCTCCCCACACCCACCCGCCCCTGGGATAATCGTAGCTTTATAGGTACTTACACATCTTAAAAGACAGGAGGTGCTCTCAGGTGAAGCTTGTTACCCAAATCAGACATACACTAAGGACCTGAGATTAATTAAGCTTCAGGTGAACAAGGTATATTAAACGTATTAGGTACAGTTTTATTGGTATAAATGTCCATAGCAACCCTTAGTAAGTAAAGAACTTAAAGATCTAAACAAAAACTTAAAACTAAGATGCAGACAGCAGTCCAGCAGCGGGATGGGGGCTTTCCAGTCTTTTGCATTGAGTGTCACATGTATGATTTTCTCCCAGTTGGTGAGAGGTCTTACGTGTGCACTAGGTGCAAGGAGCTCTTTGCTCTCAGGGAACTAGTCTGTTCTCTAGAGGCTAGAGTAGCAGACTTGGAAAACATAAGAAAGACAGAGAGGTACATAGACGAGACCTACAGGGATATAGTCCTGAAGTCCCACCTCCAGGCTGGCAGCATCCCTGTTGCCATGGAGGAGAGAGGTCACGTGACAGGAGAGCATCACCCTGGTGTGGCAAGAAGTGATCCTGTAAATAGGACCTGTCCTCCAGGTGATGTAAAACCCTCTCGCACCGAGGAAGTTTCTCCAGGGCCATGTGTCCATGAGGGAAGGGTTAGGACAGCCGTTATAGTTGGTGATTCGATCATTAGGCATGTAGATAGCTGGGTGGCTGGTGGACGTGAGGATCGCCTAATAACATGCCTGCCTGGTGCGAAGGTAGCGTACCTCACGCACCACCTAGATAAGGTCTTAGATAGTGCTGGGGAGGAGTCTGCTGTCTTGGTACATGTTGGTACTGTGATAAGGAAGCTTATCATAGCTCAGGAAGGAGCTATAGAAAAGATGATGGGACTCTGAACAAGCAACCTGTCAGTTCTGGTAGAAATAAGAAAACAGAATTTTCCCACAAAAGACTACCAGTCCCAGAATGCACCAGGTTTCCAACAGCCATTAGAGGAGCTGAAGTGGGGAAACGTGTGTTCAATCAGGAGGGCTATGAGGTAATCCCTAAGCACTCATCTCAAAGGGCAGGGCCTGATTCAGCACAGCTGCGCTGTATTAGGGAGGAGCACTCATCAAGGCAGAATAAGAATAGAGTTTGTTCTACAGATGACAAGCATCAGCTTCTCCATGATCAGCTTCATGATCACCTTGGATATTCAGAGAATTGTCCTCAGTATCCTGAGAATCAGCTTGAGTTTGATCATCAGTTTCATCTGAAGGATCAGCAGAAGCAGAAGCCAAACCGGACGGATAGAGAAGGAAAGAAACCCTCTGGAAGGAAGAGGAGAAAAGCCTTTGAGAGGTCTAGAAGAGTCCAAGGCAGTACGTATACTGGGAGGTATTCCAAGGGCCAGCATAGACCATTGGACTGGGGAAAGCCAGAAGAATGGTGCTGCAGAACAAGGAATCACCAGAGGCTACCTGTGAGGGAGACGGCTGCACGTGGAAGGGACTCTAAGACCTATGCCAGAAGGTATGTGAAGAGAGATCCACTGTCCAGGGATCAGGACTGGAAGGCTGGACATAAGAACTGGACTACATACTGGCCAGGCTATATAGAGAGGAACTATAGCAACAATGGAAGCTCAGGTATGAACATTGATCTATGCCCTAGCTATAACCTTGGAAGACAGCAGGGAAATAAGTGTTCTCCTGAAAGTGCTCCATTGAAAGATTCATCTGTGCCAATTCATGATAGTGACCCTATGCTTGTTGATGAAGGGGAAATAATAGCAGATCAAGATATTGTTTATATGGACTGCTCTCTATCCAAACTCCGTTGGTAACTTTCTGTGATAAAGCACAGCAGCCATCACAAAGAAAATATAAATTTGTTCTTTATTCCACTAAGAAAAGCTCCTGAAGCAGGATTTGACTCACACAGTAGAAAACCAGCCAGCTAAAGGGTTTCAGCTGGATAACTGATAGCAATTGAGCTGCACCTAATTGCTTGTGAGCTAGGAGAGAATTACTTCTGGATCTGTGTGGAAAGTAATCAGAAGTTAACCTTACAAGAACAGTTTATTTCTTTCTTTGTGGCTTTTCGTTTGTTAGAGATATGCTAAGAAAACATTAGCTAATTGCCTGACAAGTTTGAAGGTTGTTTTCCTGATTTTGATTTTTGACTTTGTTTTACCAAGTTAAACACTGCAAGCAAGTAACCTAATTTATGTGCTACCAAGCATATCTGTGCTGGGAGAAATAACCCCATAAATAAAGAAGTATCTTATTGGCTTTAACACTTGTGCACAACTAAATTATTGTCAGCAGCTGTGTCTGGTGTGAATGAACTACATTACCCACAATACCTTGCAAAAATCATATAAATATATGCATTGTCAAGACTGTGAATATTCTCACCCAGGCAGCCGTCTGACAAATGGCGTAGTTTTTCGGATTGCTTTTGCACAAAGGGGATTTACTTGCTGAGGATTACAACTACAGTTCAAGTTTAAAGCTGGAAAAAAAGATTTTCCCTCAACTGCACTTTGGAGGAGAAGTGGCTGTCCCAGGAGGAAAAGACCCTGTGCAGAGCTGGATTCATCACTGAGACAAGGTAATAAGTACCTGGGCATGTCTAGTGGTGGATGGGAGTAAGCACAGGGTAATTGGGAAAAAAAAAAAAAGAGTGTAGAAAAAAACACCTGTTTGGAAGGTGGTGCACTGTGGGTTTTTTTTCTTTGTATTTTCTTACAGGGTTCAAGATGGATCCAAGGGAACTAGCTCAGTGGATGGCAGCCCAGTTCAGCAGGCAGCAGGAGCTAGCACAGCAGGCTCAGGACACTGCTATGAGAGCCTTAATGGACCAGCAGAAGCCAGTGCTTGATCTGGTGCAAGCCCTAGTTGAGCTGAAGAACCAAAGTGGAACAGATGCAAGACCAGCAGCGAATACTGGTACACCACATGTGGACAGTGTGGGACTCAATCAAGGGATTGGGGCATTTAGTTTTGGGAAGCTAACTCCAGATGATAATGTTGATGATTTTCTAGAGTCTTTTGAAAGAGTGGCACAAGCATTAGCATGGCCAGAGACCCAGTGGGCAGTAAGGCTGGCAGCCTCATTAACTGGAGAGGCACTTGCAGCTTATAGAGCAATGCCAGCAGCCCAGGCTTTGAATTATAAGGATGTAAAGGCTGCTATTAGAGATCGCCTAGGGTTGTCTATTTCAGAGTATAGGCAAATGTTTAGAGCTGTTACATTGAGAGTGGGTGAAACACCCAGGGCTCTGAGTCAGAGAATCAGAGGTTTAGCTGTAAAATGGTTGGAGCCTGAGCAAAAGACAGTAGAAATGTTTTTAGATATTATAATGCTGGAACAATTTATGTTTGGGGTGCCTAAAGATTTGCACACTTTCCTTATACAGCAAAATTGCCAAAATCTTGGAGAGGCAACCATGCTAGCAGAGAGATTCTTGGAAGCCACACAGGCTTGCCATAGAATGGGTGGCCCTCTAAAGATGGATGCGGAGGCTAGATGTGCTGTATCAGAACAGAAAATAATTAAAAATGTTTCTGAAAATGAATGTACTGTATCAAACCAGATGACACAGTGGAATAGAAAGAAATGTTTCAAGTGTGGAAAATGGGGACATTTAGAAAAAAGATGCCAGACACACACTAGCTTAATGGGTCTGGATTTAAAACAGCCCAAAGAAGGATTTCTTTTGATGGATGATGTGCAAGGAATTACCACAAATGCTTTATTAGACTCTGGGGCAGACCAGAGTATGATGTCAAAAAGGCTTTGGAAGAGGATAGAGGCCCAAGAAGGATTTGTGCCTAGAACCCCTGAAAGCCAAGTTCACATCAGATGCATTCATGGTGCTGCAATATCATATCCCACCTATAGGCTAAAGGTTAAGTGCCTGGGGGGACAAGAGGAAGTCCTGTTAGCAGTGGTGCCTAGGCTACCCGTTGATTTGGTTCTAGGAAGAGACTGGCCAAGATTTAAGCAGGGTCTAGTGGAAGGACTAGGAAAGAAGGAGGGAGAAGGTTTAATGGTAATAGCTCCCGGGCCTTTATTTGGAAGTCCTCAGACCCCAGCTAAAAAGATGGTTAAGCGTCCAGAAGACCAAGCTACCCCAAAGCAGATATTTGTCCTAAAGTACCATAGGGTCACAGAGAAGGCCCAAGCTCCTAAGCGGGCAACCCCTCAAGCTGCTGGGTTTGACCTGTGCAGCATAGAAAATGTGACGGTACCTAGCCAAGGGAGAGCCCTGGTTGGCACCGGTCTCCAAGTGGAAATACCTATTGGATGTTATGGGAGAGTAGCCCCAAGGTCCGGATTAGCCCTTAAATATTTCATCGATGTGGGTGCGGGAGTAATTGATCCCGATTACAGGGGCAATATTAAAGTTCTGTTATTTAACTTTGGACAGAATGATTATCACGTGAAGACAGGAGACAGAATTGCCCAATTGATCTGTGAGAGGCTGGGTTTTCCACCTGTGGAGGAGGTCACATCCCTGGAGAATTCTGAACGTGGAACCAAAGGCTTTGGTTCTACTGATGTCAAAGGGGTTAAAAGCCTAGCTGCCACCTGTGCCCGAGAGAGGGAGGTGAATAAAGAGGAAGATTTGGGACCCCAGGTATCTGATTGTAAAGAAAAATCAGAGCCCCAAATAGGTGAGGACCTGACAGTGGTACAACAGGAAGAAATTAGGAAGCTGCTTAAAGAATTCCCAGATGTGTTGACACCCATACCTGGGGAGACACATTTGGTTGCCCATGAAATAATAACTCCACCTGGGAAATTAGTTCGTCAAAGGCCATACCACTTGCCTGAAGCCAAGAGACAGGAAGTAGTGGCACAAGTCCAGGAGATGTTGGACATGGGAGTAATAGAGGAGTCAAAGAGTCCCTGGAATAGCCCCATAGTCCTGGTGCCGAAGCCTGATGGATCTTTAAGATTTTGTATTGACTTCCGGCAGGTAAACGCCATATCAGTTTTTGATGCATATCCAATGCCAAGAATTGAAGAGCTGTTGGACCAGCTGGGACAGGCTCAATACTTAACCACCCTTGATATGACAAAAGGATATTGGCAAATCCCTCTTACCAGGGAGTCGAAGCCGAAGACTGCGTTCAGCACCCCCGTTGGCCTTTTCCAGTTCAAGAGGATGCCTTTCGGACTGCATGGAGCAGCGGCTACCTGCCAAAGGTTAGTGGATCAGGTACTTCGACCCCACCAAAATTATGCTTTTGCATATATGGATGATGTCATAATCCATAGTAACACCTGGGCGGAGCATCTGAAGAGGATCAGGGCAGTCTTGTGCTCCATGAAGCAAGCGGGAATCACTTTAAACCCGAAGAAGTGTGCCTTTGCAAATAGGGAGGTAAAATACCTAGGCCACCTAGTGGGAAGAGGAAAAATTAAACCTCTAATAAGTAAAATAGATAGCATCAGGAATTTTCCTTCTCCAACAACAAAGAAACAACTAAGAAGTTTCTTAGGACTTATTGGATACTACCGCAGGTTTATACCGCAATTCGCAGAGAAAAGTGCCATTTTCACGGATATGCTGCGGAAGAATTGTCCAAACCAGCTAAAGTGGACACCTGAAGCTGAAAAAGCGTTTTCAGTCTTAAAAGAAAAATTGTGTACAGGACCGGTACTGAAAGGGGTGGACTTCAAGAAACCCTTTCTGGTTCAAACGGATGCATCGGATATAGGGCTAGGAGCGGTCCTATCCCAGTGCCATGATGGGGAGGAGCATCCTGTGATGTACCTGAGCAGGAAGTTGTCACCGGCTGAACAAAAGTATTCCACAATAGAAAAAGAGTGTTTAGCTATCAAGTGGTCAGTGGAGGCGTTAAGGTTTTACCTTACAGGGAGAAAGTTCCAGTTGGTCACGGACCATGCCCCACTTAAGTGGTTGCAGCAAATGAAGAACCACAATGCCAGGTTGACACGCTGGTACATGGCCTTACAGGCGTTTGATTTTCAAGTTGAACATCGTGCCGGGAAGTTACACAAGAATGCGGATGCACTTTCCCGTATTACGGACTGTAGGGAAGAAGTTTCACCAGTAAAACCAGTCCGTAATAACTTAAGCAGGGGGGTATGTGATAAGGAAGCTTATCATAGCTCAGGAAGGAGCTATAGAAAAGATGATGGGACTCTGAACAAGCAACCTGTCAGTTCTGGTAGAAATAAGAAAACAGAATTTTCCCACAAAAGACTACCAGTCCCAGAATGCACCAGGTCTCCAACAGCCATTAGAGGAGCTGAAGTGGGGAAACGTGTGTTCAATCAGGAGGGCTATGAGGTAATCCCTAAGCACTCATCTCAAAGGGCAGGGCCTGATTCAGCACAGCTGCGCTGTATTAGGGAGGAGCACTCATCAAGGCAGAATAAGAATAGAGTTTGTTCTACAGATGACAAGCATCAGCTTCTCCATGATCAGCTTCATGATCACCTTGGATATTCAGAGAATTGTCCTCAGTATCCTGAGAATCAGCTTGAGTTTGATCATCAGTTTCATCTGAAGGATCAGCAGAAGCAGAAGCCAAACCGGACGGATAGAGAAGGAAAGAAACCCTCTGGAAGGAAGAGGAGAAAAGCCTTTGAGAGGTCTAGAAGAGTCCAAGGCAGTACGTATACTGGGAGGTATTCCAAGGGCCAGCATAGACCATTGGACTGGGGAAAGCCAGAAGAATGGTGCTGCAGAACAAGGAATCACCAGAGGCTACCTGTGAGGGAGACGGCTGCACGTGGAAGGGACTCTAAGACCTATGCCAGAAGGTATGTGAAGAGAGATCCACTGTCCAGGGATCAGGACTGGAAGGCTGGACATAAGAACTGGACTACATACTGGCCAGGCTATATAGAGAGGAACTATAGCAACAATGGAAGCTCAGGTATGAACATTGATCTATGCCCTAGCTATAACCTTGGAAGACAGCAAGGAAATAAGTGTTCTCCTGAAAGTGCTCCATTGAAAGATTCATCTGTGCCAATTCATGATAGTGACCCTATGCTTGTTGATGAAGGGGAAATAATAGCAGATCAAGATATTGTTTATATGGACTGCTCTCTATCCAAACTCCGTTGGTAACTTTCTGTGATAAAGCACAGCAGCCATCACAAAGAAAATATAAATTTGTTCTTTATTCCACTAAGAAAAGCTCCTGAAGCAGGATTTGACTCACACAGTAGAAAACCAGCCAGCTAAAGGGTTTCAGCTGGATAACTGATAGCAATTGAGCTGCACCTAATTGCTTGTGAGCTAGGAGAGAATTACTTCTGGATCTGTGTGGAAAGTAATCAGAAGTTAACCTTACAAGAACAGTTTAATTCTTTCTTTGTGGCTTTTCGTTTGTTAGAGATATGCTAAGAAAACATTAGCTAATTGCCTGACAAGTTTGAAGGTTGTTTTCCTGATTTTGATTTTTGACTTTGTTTTACCAAGTTAAACACTGCAAGCAAGTAACCTAACTTATGTGCTACCAAGCATATCTGTGCTGGGAGAAATAACCCTATAAATAAAGAAGTATCTTATTGCCTTTAACACTTGTGCACAACTAAATTATTGTCAGCAGCTGTGTCTGGTGTGAATGAACTACATTACCCACAATACCTTGCAAAAATCATATAAATATATGCATTGTCAAGACTGTGAAGATTCTCACCCAGGCAGCCGTCTGACAGTACCAATGACATAGGAAAATATGGTAGGGAGGTTCTGGAGGCTAAATTTAAGCTTTTAGGTAAGAAGTTGAAATCCAGAACTTCCAGGGTAGCGTTCTCCGAAATGCTTCCCATTCCACGTGCAGGACCCAAAAGGCAGGCAGAGCTCCGGAGTCTCAATGGGTGGATGAGACAATGGTGCAGAGATGAGGGGTTTGGATTTGTTAGGAACTGGGGTACATTCTGGGGGAAGGAGGGGCTCTTCCGAAGGGATGGGTTTCACCTTAACCGGGATGGAACCAGGCTGCTGGCATTAACTTTTAAAAAGGAGATAGAGCAGCTTTTAAACTAGATAATAGGGGAAAGCCGACAGTCACCCAAGAGCAGATGGTTCGAAAGAATGTATCCTTGAAGGATACTACCAAAAGCAGAGAGGTTCCAAAAAAGAGTAAAGTAGCCCAAATGCCCTCGAGTATGGAGCAGACAGAGCTTAAAGATCCCAAATTACCCATGTCTACCAATAGTCAAATTAATATAAATAAAATACAGTCTCTAAAATGCTTGTATGCAAATGCTAAAAGTCTAAAAAATAAGATGGGAGAGTTAGAATATATAGCACTAAATGAGAGGTTAGATGTGATTGGAATATCAGAGACATGGTGGAAGGAGGACAACCAGTGGGACACTGTGGTACCTGGGTACAAACTATATCGTAATGATAGAGCTGATCAAATTGGTGGAGGGGTTGCGCTCTATGTTTGAGAAGGCATTGAGTCAGAAAGGATTAAAGTTTTGCAGGAAACAAAATTTGCTGTAGAATCTCTATGGATTGAAATCCCATGTAAAAAGGGGAAGGCGATGGCGGTGGGGGTGTACTATCGACCGCCTGGCCAGAATGAACAAATGGATGATGAAATGCTCAAAGAAATCAAGGAAGCTAACAAAGGTTACAGCGCGGTAATAATAATGGGCGATTTCAATTACCCCGGTATCGACTGGGTCAGTATCACGTCAGTACATGCTAGGGAGATAAAGTTCCTAGATGACATGACTGCTTCTTGGAGCAGCTGGTTCATGAACAGACCAGAGGGGAAGCCATATTAGACCTAGTCCTTGGTGGAACACCAGATCTAGTCTAGTGCAAGAGATAAGAGTGTTGGGGCCACTTGGCAATAGTGATCATAGCATGATCGCCTTTGATTTAATTAGTGGAGGAGGGATAGTAAGGAAATCCACAGTACTACCTTTTAACTTTAGAAAGGGAGACTATGATAAAATGAGGAAAATAGTTAAGAAAAAAACTAAAAGGAGCAGTTGCAAAGGTTAAAGACTTACATCAAGCTTGGGTGTTCTTGAAAAATACTATCTTGGAAGCCCAGACCAGCTGTATTCCACGCTTTAAGAAAAGTGGAAGGAAGTCCAAAAAACTGCCAGCATGGTTTAAAGGTGAGGTCAGAGAGGCTGTTGTTGCCAAGAAAGCATCTTTCAGGAAATGGAAAAAAGAGCCAAATGATGAAACCTGGAAACAGCACAAGCACTGGCAGGTCAAATGCAAGGCATTGATAAAGAAGGCAAAGAGAAAATTTGAGAAGAAGCTTGCTGCGGAAGCAAAAATGCGAAATAAAGATTTTTTTCAAGTACATTCGTAGCAAAAAACCTGTGAGAGAGTCAGTTGGACCATTAGATGATAGAGGAGTTAAAGGGGCACTAAGAGGCGACAAGGCGATAGCGGAGAGACTGAATGAATTCTTTGCTTCGGTCTTTACTGAGGAAGATGTAGGGATGTTACCCATGACTGAAGTGGTATTTAAAGGTGTGGAAGAATTGAAGGAAATATTGATACATCGGGAAGATGTATTACAACTATTAGATAAACTGAAGAGTAGCAAATCACCTGGGCGAGATGGTATACATCCAAGGGTGTTGAAAGAACTGAAATATGAGATTGCAGACCTGTTATTAGTAATCTGTGAACTAGCATTAAAATCATCTCTAAGACCTAAAGATTGGCGGATCGCCAATGTAACACCAATTTTTTAAAAGGGTTCGAGGGGTGATCCGGGAAACTACAGACCGGTGAGCCTCATGTCAGTACCGGGAAAAATGGTATAAACCATCATAAAGAATAAAATTACTCAGCATGTAGATAGTCATGGCCTAATGGGAGACAGCCAACATGGCTTTAGACAAGGAAGATCTTGTCTTACTAATCTGTTTTGTTTTTTTGAACGTGTGAATAAACAGGTGGACAAAGGTGAGTCGGTTGATATAGTATATCCGGACTTTCAGAAAGCCTTTGACAAGGTCCCTCATCAGAGACTTTTGGCAAAACTAGAGTCATGGGATAGGAGGCTGTGTACTACTGTGGATCAGGAACTGGTTAAAAGATAGAAAGCAGAGGGTTGGGCTAAATGGCCAATTTTCCCAATGGAGAAAGGTGAATAATGGTGTACCCCAGGGATGTGTGCTGGGTCCGCTGCTTTTTGACATATTCATAAATGACCTGGAAAGTGGAATAACGAGTGAGGTTATCAAATTTGCAGATGACACAAAACTATTTAAAGTTGTTAAAACCCAAGAGGATTGTGGAAACTTGCAAAAGGATCTTGATAAATTGGAAGACTGGGCATCAAAAAGGCAGATGAAGTTTAATGTGGACAAATGCAAAGTTATGCACCTAGGGAAGAACAACCCAAACTATGGTTACATGATGCAAGGTTCCACATTAGGAACCACCACCCAGGAAAAAGATTTAGGCGTCATTGTGGATAACATGTTAAAACCCTCGGCCCAGTGTGCAGCGGCAGCCAAGAGAGCAAATAGAATGCTAGGTATCATAAGGAAAGGAATGGAAAACAAAAGATATTATAATGCCTCTATACCGTTCCATGGTGAGACCACACCTTGAATATTGTGTGCAATTCTGGTCGCCGTATCTTAAAAAGGATATAGCATTATTAGAAAAAGTTCAGAGAAGAGCCACCAAAATGGTAAAGGGGATGGAAGGATACTCCTATGAAGAAAGGCTAAAAAGGTTAGGGCTCTTTAACCTGGAAAAGAGACGGCTAAGGGGAGATATGATAGAAGTCTATAAAGTAATGAACGGAGTGGAACGGGTAAACGTAGATCGACTGTTTATGTTATCAGAATATAGAAAGACTAGGGGACATGCAATGAAGCTACAGGGTAAACTATTTAAGACTAATAAAAGAAAATATTTTTTCACTCAACGTGTAATCAAACTCTGGAATTTGTTACCGGAAGTTGTAGTAAAGGCTGTTAGTGTAGCTGGGTTTAAAAAAGGTTTGGACAAGTTCCTGGAGGAAAGGTCCATAAACCATTATTAAGAAGGGACCCAGGATATCAATGCTTGACCTAGTACAAGCATTGCAGAACCTGTGTCTTTTGGAGAAACTGCTAGGTACGTATGACCTAGATTGGCCACTGTTGGAAACAGGATACTGGGCTTGATGGACCTTGGTCTGACCCTGCATGGCATATCTTATGTTCTTATGTTCTCTTTCGGTTGGAAAGCAAGGTCTGCTACAAGGGGACATAGGATGAGGGTGAAAGGAGTAATATGCAGAATTATTTCTTTACAGAAAGAGTGGTAAATGTGTGGAATAGTCTCCCAGTGGAGGTGGTAGAGATGAGAACAGTATCTGAATTCAAAAAAGCATGCGACAAATACAGAGGATCTCTAAAGGCAAAAACGGGACTGTTGATATGGAAGGACAGACTAGATAGGCCATGTGTTTTTTTTCCGCTGTCACATTTGTATGTTTCTACATAGAGTTTATATGTAGGGATCTGTATTGTAGTAATCTGAATTGTTCAACTTTTCAACCATGTATGGAGGTCTAGAGCCTGCTGAAATATTTGCTGCTTTTTCTGGATAAGCTTCTTGTTATATGAGTTTTGGAAGTGGTTGCTGGTGTGGTATCATAGATTTGCTCTTTAGATCCTCAGTGACTTTTGTAGGGTTTTGTATTAGTTCACAATATGTGTGGTACTAGAGAATGTTTATGTTGTTGTTACTGAGATGACCAGAATCAGATTTTCTTTTTTAATATACTAAGTTCTATGGGTGAACGTCCTAGTTCTGCTCTGCACCTATTGTTAAGGGAGGAGTTTCTGTGAATGCAGAACATATGTTCAAAAAGAAAAAGCAAGAACCATAACACAATTTATAATAATAAAAAAAAAATGAGTTATAACTTTATAATTTGGTGTTACAAACTGTGCTGTGGTTCTCGCTTTTTCCTTTAGTTCCTTGGTGTGTCAGCATCTTGCATCTCCTTTGTTTTCTGCAGAATATATATTTACATTAACACCATGCTGGTCCAATGTGCAGTTTCTGAAGTTATATTGGGATTGCCAAGCCCCTCTTGGTGTTTATGCTGGAGTGGGAGGTGTTCTGTTGGTATCACAAATCCCCTCTTGTTTTTATGATTTATTTATTTTATTTATTTATTTATACATACAGTTTTTATATACCACCCCTTCCAGAGTTCAGGGGCAGTTTACATTGAACAAACCAGTTACAGTGAACAAAAGAAATGACAAATGAAATAACCATAGAAAATTTTGAACTATATATTTATTTAGACAGACTTGTATGCCACCTTATCCTTCAATCAAGGTGGTCACGTCACATCACAATTGGAGGGTTACATTTAACATTAGGGTACGTGTAAACATTTAGACAGTACAGTTACTTATGAGCGTTTATACAGTACAATTGGAAGTAACATTTAACATGAGGGTACGTGTAAACATTTAACATTAGGGTACGTGTAAACATTTAGACAGTACGATTACTTATCAGCATTTAGACAGTACAACTGAAGGTAACATTTAATATGAGGGTATTTAATAACGCGGTATGTTAAACTTGTGTGTGTGGATAGGATGGGTGCATGCTTGGTTGGCGGCGGAGGAAGTATTTCAATTTGGGTATGGGATGTTGCCTGGATGCTCATATGTTTCTATAAATAAAAATGTTTTGAGGTCTTTGTGGAAGTTTGTGAGGTCATCTAATGCCCTCAGGCTTGTTGGGAAAGTAGTTGATTATGGAAAATGCTGTGTTGGGGCCTCCAAGTTGATCTTGTTGTTTTTATGGAAGTGGAAGGTGCTGCGTTGGTGATGTTGAACCCCTCTTCTTGTTTGGTACATTTAGTGGCATGCTTCCTAAGCTCCATGCTCATAACACATGTGGGCTGCATTACCAGCGCAATGCTGTAGGCTAACTACATCCCCCTGCAGTTATCACTCTTCAATGTGGCAAAACAACCACAGGTGCAACTAATGCCACACATTAAGGTGAATTAATAATAGTGAGGGAGAGGACGCCGATCTATATAGGTTGCAGGTGGGTGCCAGAAACCCTAGCACTGGCCCTGTCTGAGACTGCTTTCTTGAGATCACTCTTCTCTTTTAGAGCCATGCCCTTATAGTTAACATCAATAATGGCTAGGGAGCCTCCACAAGCCTTCCTTAGAGAAAGAGTTTCTTGGCTACTAGGGTGGAAGGAGACTCCAGTTACTGTTTCAGTAACTGAAAATTAATTACCATCACTGTTCTGAAAGATTATCAGGGACTGACTACCGCAGCCTGCAACTCTAGTAGTGTTAAGCTAGGATAGACATCCAATGAGCTGGTGTCAGCCTCCTGCATTCTCTCTAGGCTCCGAGCCCTTGGCGCCAGCAAACTTTCCAGCATTCTTTTTTCTGATTAAAATAAGGCTCCTGCTGGCTGCCTGATATAAATACCCAGATGGCCTTGGCCCGATTTGCACAGCTTCCTGGCCTTTTGATAGCTCTCTGCCAGCAGATATGGATGTGAGTTGGTGATACATTATGTTCTCTTGCACAGTACTCGCCACCTGAGACCTTGGTCTCCAACTTACCTTTTGCCGAGTCAAAGTCTCTTTCAAACCTACTGTGACCTTTGCTCCACAAGCAGAAAGAACGTCAGTGCTTTGAGGGAAACCAGAACTGGTTCCTGACTTCAATGGAGAGCCGACCTAAGGTTAGCACCTGCCCTCAGGCTGCTTCTGCTTCTATGCAAGCAACCACAACTACCAGTACTATCGTTCATATTCCTGTCCTTTGTAGGCTAAATGGGGGGAAATGATATGGGGAAGCCTCCACTGCTTCCTATGCCATATGTCACATTCCTAATCCAGAGAGCCCAGAAGCTCCTGCTTGGTGTTATTTCTTAGCTGATCTAGTCATCAAGTGATCTTTTCATTGGCGACAGCTCAGACCTTCCTTAGATCTAGGGAACTTTCCAAAAAGGCCAGAGACTGCCACCTGAATATCCCAAGGCTCCAGCAAGCTCTCTATCTGAAAGCTCTTAAAGGGGTTTTGGTTTTCATTTTTAAAAGCTAAATCTTTTTCCATACTGCAACGGGGGAAGTTTTTGTAGTGTTGGGCAAAGCTCTGTCAGTTAGAGTTTATTTATTTAACATTTTTTATATACCGCCTTTCATAATCTCAAGGCGGTTTACATAGAACAAAACTTTGTTTACATAGAGCGTTTTCAAAACTATATACAGGTTTACATCGAACGGTATTTGGTTTACACAGAACTTTTCAAACTATATAAATAGAAGTGTTTACTGTATTTACATTTAACTATTTACATAAGTTTGTGCTTGCTTTGTGCCTAGGATTGGTCTGTGGGTTTTTAGTTCCAGCTACCCATTCACAGCTAGCCACTTTGAAGCCACTGACCTCATCAGGTAGTGGTCCTTGATTAGTTTGCTAAGCAGCTAGGCAGTGCTGTATAAGGATCTACAGGGCCTTGCAAGTAGTGGCATTCCTAACAAGGACTCCAATGCAAGCAAGATAATGCTGTGTGGCTTTTAAATACAAGCTCTCTGCCTGAAAGTTCTTAAAGGGGTTTTGGTCTTCATTTTTAAAAGCTAATTCTTTTGGGGGGGAGGGGTCATGTGATGCAGCAAGCCTAGCAGGAGTGTTTCACTAGGCTCCGAGGCTCCCACCTCAAAATTGAGCAAATTCTTTTAAAAAGCCCACCGAATTGATTTGTTTTACACCGGGACTTCCTACCGTGCTTCTGCGAGTGCCAGCAGTGGTCTCTCGGGTCCATAACCTCCAAAGATTTGAAAAAGAAAAAAAAAAGATCGGCCGGAGAGATCCAAGGTCTCTGATCTCCAGATGGCAGAGATAGCACCAGTGAACTCGCAGGAGACAACAACCCTCAATACAACCCTCGTCCAGGCGCTAGATGGACTTTTTCAAACTTTGTCTAAACATATGGCCCAGATATCTCAGTCAATGGCTGACTTTCAGGACTGTTTGGAAGGTGTGGAACAGCGGATCTCCAGCGTGGAGGACTCAAATCATTCCTATGTAGCTACAATCCAGAAGTTGGAAAAACAAATTGAACTGCGGTCTGCAAAGAATGACAGCTAAGAAAGTTTTGCCCTATTATAAGTTTCAATTGTATAAGAATGGCGATAAGACTGGAAAACTTCTTGTGCGGTGCTTTAGGGGTTCTCAGGGATCCCAATCTATTCCTGCATTGCGTGATGAGACAGGCAAACTGTATAAAGATACCCCAGGGATTGCACATTTATTACAGAATTTTTACCAAACGTTTTACAAAGGGAATCGGGTTTCTCCCACTAGAATCACAGACTATCTTAGGGATCTTTCCCTATTGGGCCTCAAGGCACAACAAGCAGCTTTACTGGAGGTGCCCATCACTGGGGAGGTGGTGTTCTGGGGTATTTGTCGAGCTCAATGTTGTAAGGCCCCAGGTCCCGACAGGTTTATTGCCGAATTCTACAAATTAGTACAGGATTTGGTGGCAGCCCCGTTGGCTGATATATATCAGAGCCGTATGCAGAGTGGGTGTTTTTCCTGGGGAGATAATTGGACCTATATTACCTTAATCCCTAAACCTGGCAAAGACCCACTACAGGTGGCGTCATATCGACCAATCTCATTCATCGACTTTAATTTGAAACTCTGGGCCAAGATCTTGGACGACCGCCTAGCATCTCTTCTCCCTAATCTTCTTCAGGATGCTTTTGCTTGGGCGGTTAATCAAGTGATATAATAAAGATAAAGGACTCTCAGGTGGGTTTTGTATGGGGAAGGTATGCTTCTGGCAATTTACAGATTATTGCCTCCCTAGAGTGGGTGCATGAGAAACAGATTCCATCGTTGTTAATTAGTTTTCATGCCGAAAAGGCTTTTGACAGAGTGGGGTGGGATTACCTCTTCTAGCTGTTGCCCCTTTAGGGGTTGGGGAATGCGTTCATACAAATGGTTTGAGCACTTTAGCCTGTCCAACCGCAGCGATGTTGGTTAATGGATCTACTTCCGAGGTTTTTGAATTAGAACATGGAATGCGGCAGGTATGTCCGTTATCCCCACTTTTATTTGTTTTCTCCCTAAACCCCCTCTTACATACCCTGATAAGTTGTTGAGAAGTAATAGGAGTCCAAATAGGACGCTCGGAATTTAAGGTCTCTGCCTTTGCCGACGGGCCTCTGATTCCTTTACCAAGGCTACTACTGGAATTCAGCAATTTGGTCAGATTGCGCGCCTGCGGTTAAATATGGATAAGTCGGAGGAACTAGATGTGACTGGTCAGTTGTGAGCTTCTTGAGAGACAGGTTTTCCACTTTGGTGGGTGGATCATGATTTTAGATACTTTGGTATCCAACTGACACGAGAACCCTACCTACTTTATCGATTGAATTGTACTACTGTGCTGGAACATCTTCAGACTAAAATGTGAGAATGGACGACACTACTTTTATCCATACTGGGCCGGGTAGCAGTTTTCTGCATGACCCTGTTTCCCAAACTGTTGGATGTCTTCCAGATCTTGTTGATACGTTTATTACAGAAAGATTTGGTTTTACTTGAACATGATCTTCGTCGATTTATTTGGAGGAGTGGCCTCACCTGGGTATCCCTGCCCAAGATAAGGGGCTCATGGAAGTAGGGAAGTATAGGAGTTCCTGACCTACATCACTATAAGAACATAAGAACATAAGAACATAAGATATGCCATACTGGGTCAGACCAAGGTCCATCAAGCCCAGTATTCTGTTTCCAACAGTGGCCAATCTAGGTCATACGTACCTAGCAGTTTCCCCAAGGGACACAGGTTCCACAATGCTTGTATTGGTTCAAGCATTGATATCCTGGGTCCCTTCTTAATAATGGTTTATGGACCTTTCCTCCAGGAACTTGTCCAAACCTTTTTTAAACCCAGCTACACTAACAGCCTTTACTACATCCTCCGGTAACAAATTCCAGAGTTTGATTACACGTTGAGTGAAAAAATATTTTCTTTTATTAGTCTTAAATAGTTTACCCTGTAGCTTCATTGCATGTCCCCTAGTCTTTCTATATTCTGATAAGGTAAACAATCGATCTACGTTTACCCGTTCCACTCCGTTCATTAATTTATAGACTTCTATCATATCTCCCCTCAGCCGTCTCTTTTCCAGGTTAAAGAGCCCTAACCTTTTTAGCCTTTCTTCATAGGAGTATCCTTCCATCCCCTTTACCATTTTGGTGGCTCTTCTCTGAACCTTTTCTAAAATCGCTATATCCTTTTTAAGATACAGCGACCAGAATTGCACACAATATTCAAGGTGCGGTCTCACCATGGAACGATATAGAGGCATTATAATATCTTTTGTTTTATTTTCCATTCCTTTCCTTATCATACCTAGCATTCTATTTGCTCTCTTGGCCGCTCCTGCACACTGGGCCGAGGGTTTTAACATGGTATCCACAATGACGCCTAAATCTTTTTCCTGGGTGGTAGTTCCTAATGTGGAACCTTGCATCGTGTAACCATAGTTTGGGTTGTTCTTCCCTAGGTGCATAACCTTGCACTTGTCCACATTAAATTTCATCTGCCATTTTGATGCCCAGTCTTCCAATTTATCAAGATCCTATTGCAATTTTCCACAATCCTCTTGGGTTTTAACAACTTTAAATAGTTTTGTGTCATCTGCAAATTTGATAACCTCACTCGTTATTCCACTTTCCAGGTCATTTATGAATGTCAAAAAGCAGCGGACCCAGCACAGATCCCTGGGGTACACCACTATTCACCTTTCTCCATTGGGAAAATTGGCCATTTAGCCCTACCCTCTGCTTTCTATCTTTTAACCAGTTCCTGATCCACAATAGTACACTGCCTCCTATCCCATGACTCTTTAATTTTGCCAAACGTCTCTCTTGAAGGACCTTGTCAAAGGCTTTCAGAAAGTCCAGATACACAATATCAACCGACTCACCTTTGTCCACCTGATTATTCACTCCTTCAAAAAAACATAACAGATTAGTAAGACAAGATCTTCCTTGTCTAAAGCCATGTTGGCTGTCTCCCATTAGGTCATGACTATCTACATGCTGAGTAATTTTATTCTTTATGATGGTTTCTACCATTTTTCCCGGTACTGACGTCAGGCTCACCGGTCTGTAGTTTCCCGGATCACCCCTGGAACCCTTTTTAAGAATTGGTGTTACATTGGCGATCCTCCAATCTTCAGGTATTAGAGATGATTTTAATGATAGTTCACAGATTACTAATAGCAGGTCTGCAATCTCATATTTCAGTTCTTTCAACACCCTTGGATGTATACCATCCGGCCCAGGCTTGCCAGTTACGACATTTGCAGGATTGGTTGGGGCACTCTGAGGTCTTCATGTCTCAGGCACTGGAAGAGGCTTTTGTTTCACTGACTACTCTGTCAGCGTTGTTGCATTCAAAGAGATGGACACTGCCAAAAAGACTCACGCATAGTGTGTTGGTTGGACGCGTGTGGAGATATTTATGCACCCAGTGGCAAATCTCCTCAGATGGCACTAGTTTCTTGTCTATCAGAGGCAACCGTGCAGTTCCAGCCTGGTATGGAGAACCAGATGTTCCGTGTCTCGGAGGATAAGGGGATATCCAGTCTAGAACATGTGGTGGATGTGGAGGGACATGTATTTTCTGCACTATGTATGGAATTTGATCTATGTAAAACTCAAATATCTGTATACTTTCAATTATGCTATTATATAAGGTCTATCCCCTCGGGCCACCTGGCTGCGAAGACGTCTGCACATCTGTTGCAGTTTTTTTGAGGTAGGAGATCAGGAGCATTTATCTATTTCACAATTTGCCTGCAAACTGTTGGTATGGTCTCCCCTCAAGATTTTTCTGCAGAGAAGGGGCGCTGGAGTGCAGAGCAGGGTGAGCCTGTTGCTCTAGGAGAGGTGGGAAGGACCATAGCTCGGATAGGGGAACCTGGTGCGGTTGGCACACCTATGAGAACTTCAATTTAGAGCTTTCTGTTGGGCACAGTGTGTGGCTTTGAGTGCTGGCTGCCCTTGGTGCGGGGTGCCCCTGGCTGATCTCGGCCATATGTGGTGGTGTTGCAGGAAAATACGGCACTACTGGCAGATCCAGCACTTGGACAACCCATAGTTTGGACCGGAACCTTTGTGGTATTGGACCAGCTGACCAGTTGTCAAAGGGGCGGAGGGCACGGCTCTTGGTGTGTAAAGTGGTTGGGAAACAACCTTTCCTGCTACACTGGAGGGAGGCTACCGTACCTTTTTTGAGAATGGCAGAATTCCCTCCACCGACTGATGTTGATCGAGAAATTGGCAGCCAAAGGCAATGTCAAGCAGTGGGAGAGTTTTCTGAGGCTTGTGAGAGTGTATATTGATACCTTGGGACCCCCAGCACAGAATGAGTTGCTGATGATTTAAAAAGGGGACCCAATAAGCTAGGGAGTGACCAAGGGACGGGGTGGGGCCCTGTATCTGGGTACGTCACTATGGCTGGGTGCTTGCTTGAGTGAACAGTGTATCTGCAGAATGAGTATGTTAACTAGGGAGGGTGTGGGGCTGGGAAGGGTACAACAGGAGAGAGATAGGCATGTTATATGTCTCTATTATCTGCTTTGCCATGAGGCACTGTATGAGCTCCTACAGAGTCTTGAGGGGTTTTTCTAAGAACTATTCCAAATTGTAATGACGAGAGCTTACATAATTATGGGAAGGGGGAGTATGGGCTATGAGGTTGGCTTAGGGGGAGGGGGGCAGAGAAAATAAATACTCTATTATAATTGTGTTTATCGTTCCAGGTGTCTTTTGGCCATTTTTGTATACACAGGGAAGGTTGTATTTGCTGTTGAAGTTTAATAAAATAAGATTTCAAATAAAAGCTAATTCTTTTTCTATACTACAAAGGAGGAATTTTTTGTGGTGTTGGGCAAAGCTCTGTTAGTCTACTGTTCCAGCTACCCATTCACAGCTAGCTCTTTGAAGCCACTGACCTTATCAGGTGTTAGTGGTCCTTGATTGGCTCCTAAGCAGCTTGGCAGTGCTGTATAAGGGTCTACAGGGCCTTGCAAGTATTGGCATTCCTAACAGGAACTCCATTGTAAGCAAGGTAATACTGCGTGGTTTTTTTTAAATACAAGCTCTCTGCCTGAAAGCTCTTAAAGGGGTTTTGGTTTTCATTTTTACAAGCTAATTCTTTTTCTATACTGCAAAGAGGGACTTTTTTCCTGGTGTTAGGCAAAGCTCTGTCAGTTATTGTTTTTCATTCCAGCTACCCATTCGCAGCTAGCTCTTTGAAGCCACTGATCTAATCAGTGTTAGATCCCTCCCTACCCACCCCATCTCCCACCCACCCCATGTGAGCTTTCTTGCTTTATAGGGCAACTTCCCAATTAGGTACATACAGGGATACAGAACAGCACTGTTAGAACACACTTAAAAGGGGTTAACTGCTTTTTCTCATAAAGGATGGCTGAGGAACAGGTAGGGACTTTGGTAGGTCTCTCTCTTTTACTTCAAGAGGTACCAAAGATCCATCGTGTGAATAATAGCTGGGAAAAAAATTGTATTGCTAAAGCTGTTGCTCCCTGTTACAGCTTTTGTCTCTGTCCAGACAGAGATCCCAATGCCAGTTCAAGTACTGGTTCAATGTGCAGGATGCCTGCATGCTGAAGCTCTCAGAAAAAAAGTGGAGGAGCTCACAGAAGAGGTGGCGAGGCTATGAAGCATTTGAGACATTGAGAAGTACATTGATGAGATGCTTCTTGAAACATCCAAGCTCTATGACAGTGGTGAAGATAGGCAGCTACAGAATAAAGAAACATGGGCACGAGTCACCAGAGCCTGCAGAATCAACTCTCCAACTCCTCCAACCCATGAACTGAAGAACCAGTATGCAGCACTGGAAGCAGAGGAAGCAAAAGCATCCCTGGAAAGGAAAGAACCAAAGCTCAAGCACTCCAAAGTTGCAGAATCAGTGACCTCAAGAAAGCAAATGGTAGTGGTGGTTGGTTACTCTCTTCTGAGGGCTACTAAGGAATCCATCTGCCAACCAGACTTGATGTCCAGAGGCGTGCTGTTTACCAGGTGCCAAAATTTGCGATATTATGGAGAATTTGCCGATAACATCAGATAATAGTCAGTAAGATTGATGGGTATTTATCCATGTCAGCACAAATGACACTGCTGTGGGCATATAAAGTGACTTCATGGCTCTGGGACACAGGGTGAAGCAGAATGGTGTGTAGGTGGTGTTGTCTTCAATCCTCCCTGTTGAGGGTAAAGGCCGAGGCAGAGAAGTTTGCATCCTGGAGATGAATGCATGGTTGCATGGATGCTGTCAGAGAGCAATTTGGTTTCCTGGACTATGGGATGATGTTCCAAGGGCTGCAGAGAAGAGATGGCATCCATCAGTCCAAGAAGGGTTGAACTGTCTTCAGCAGCAGACTGGCTAACCTACTGAAGAGGGCTTTAAACTAGATTCATTTGGGATGGGTGAAGAAAGCCCCCCAGATAAATGAAAGTCCCCAAGTAGGTAAAACATTAGATGCCTCTTTAGAAATGGGTAAAAGGGGCAACATTTGGGCAGTGGTGTGTATAAATGCCCATAGCATGGGAAATAAGATCCCACATGTTGAGGCTTTAATGGAAGAGGCTGACTTGGATTTAGTGCAGGATACGGAGACATGGTTCACGGACAACCATTACTGGAATGTAATTATACCAGCTTGAATTACGGTGCTGGCGATGAAAGAACAAACCAGTCAGTACTAGAGGAATTCAAACCTAAGCTTTCTTTAGAAACTCAGATGAGAAGACCTTGACTTTCAAATTGTGGACACATCATGCAAAGAGAAAGATCATTACAGAAAGACATCATGCTTGGCAAGGTAAAAGGTCAACACAAAAGAGGAAGGCCAGCAATGAGATGGATCGATAGAACAGCAGCAGCTATGGATGCCACTCTGTCAACAATCAGCCGCCTGATTGAAGACCAAACACAGTTTAGGACAACTATCCAGAAGATCGTCATGAGTCAACACAGACTCAACAGCACTTAACAACATCACTTTAATCAGGAAGGACAGGGTAAGAAGAAGGGGAGAAGTGGCACTATATGTAAAAAATATTAAAGCTATAGAATTACAGGGCTTAAAAGGGAGAGAGGAGGCACTGTCAGTTAAACTAGAAAGAGGGAAAGAGAAATCCATTTGCATTGGAGTGATATACTGATCCCCCAACACAGGAAAAATTAGTGGAAGGGGATTTAATAGAAGACATAAGCAGCATTGCCAAGAAAGGAGACGTGCTACTGATAGGTGATTTCAATATGCCGGGTGTTGACTGGCACATCCCCGTTGTGGTGTCATCTAGAAGAGTAAGGAGATCTTGGATTCTCTACAGGGAGAACTATTCAGTTAACTGGTAACAGAACCCATGCGTGATGGGGCCATACTGGACTTGGTGCTTACCAATGGGGAACATGTTTCTGAAGTTATAGTGTGAGATCATCTCGCATCCAGTGATCACCAAATGGTGTGGTTTCAGTATTAGGACTAGGGCTGATAAAATCCATTCAAAAGCAAGGGTCTTAGACTTTAGGAAAATTAACTTTGCTAAGATGGGACAATACCTCAAGGAGTCGTTAGCAGTATGGAAACAGCAGAGGGATGTAGAAAACCAGTAGGCAAAACTGAAAGGGGATATTTTAAGGGCAAAAAACCTTTTTTGTTAGAAAGGTAATTAAATGTAAAAGGAAAAGGGAGCCACTATGGTTTTCAAAAGTAACTGAAAAGATGAAGAAAAAAAAAAGAGGAAGGCCTTCAGGAAATACAAGAGATCATAGAGCGAGATAGACAGGAATATATATTTGGAAACACTTAGAAAAGCTAGCAAAGTAGTCAGGAAAGCAAAGATACAAAAACAAGAAGAAACAGCCAATGCAATAAAATGGGAGGATAAGACATTTTTTCAATATGTTAGTGAGAGGAGGAAGGCAAAAGTAGTATTGTCAGACTCAAGAGTGAAGGGGAGGAATATGTAGAAGCTGATGAGGATAAAGTGGAATTGCTTAACAAATATTTTTGTTCTAAGTTCACAGATGAAGGGCAAGGAGCAGGACCTCAGAAAACAACCACAAAGAGGAACAGAGGCGAGGGGCATCTTGAACAATTTTCTGAAGACTGTGTCCGTGAGAAACTAGCTAAACTTAAAGTAGACAAAGCGATGGGACTGGAGAGATGAGACCAGAAGGCTAGAGACTTATCTTGTCCCCTAGGCAAGCTGATGCCCAAGACCACTGGGATGTCAGTGTCCATTGGGCTGTGCACATATGCAAATGGGCATATGGAATAACATGCACCGTTGATGACATATGACCCAGAGGTTGTAGGGACTCTGTTTGTGGATAGTTACAGTCTTTATGTTTATGTTTATATTTAGCTCAGTATTGGTTTTGTTTTATGTGTGTCTATACTATTGCTTTTTATGCATCTTTCCTCTCTTGCTTTGGAGTTCCTTTCTGTTTTGTTATTTTAAAATTATATTTATATATTGTAAACTGCTTAGTTAATTGATATGAAATATATATCAAATAAAATTAACCATAAACCATTTCTCGAGCAGTCAGATATTTCTTGAGACATGCCCGAGATGCTAACTGATTGAGACGAGCACAGCGGAGTTGAGGCAGAAATGCCCTTGACTGCTGAGTATTTAAGAAGGCCCCTATGAACTCTAGAGCTTGAGAGGGGATGAGTTGGGACTTTGGAAGATTTATGACAAATCCCAAATGTTGTAACACCTGCATGGTGCGTGAGGAGGACAGACTGGCTTCTTGAGTGGTGCTTGCTCTTATGAGCCAGTCGTCTAAGTAAGGGAAGACAAATATCCCTAGAATCCTTAGGAATGCGGCTACTACCGCAATGCATTTTGTGAAGACTCTTGGGGCAGAGGCAAGGCCAAAAGGCAGGCCTCTGTATTGATAGTGTCTTTCTTGAAACATGAAGTGCAGGAACTTTCTGTGTTCTGAATAGATAAGAATATGAGTGTACACTTCCTTCAGATCTAGAGAACAGAGCCAGTCCTGACTCTGGAGATAGGGAAGAAGGGTCCTTAGGGAGACCATCTTTTTTTTTTTTAAACTTCTTTATTTATATTTTCCAACAACATACAGAAAAGAAAAAAAAAGAAAACCAAATTACAGCAAATCAAAATACATAATTCTTCTCTGTAACAAGAAACAAGAAAAGGTTATCCCCAGCCCACCCCACCCTGTCCCTCCCATCCTCATGCGATCATCAGAGGCTATATAAAAAACAAAACAGCTGAAAGCATGCAAGGCCTACAAGGGCTATCGAAGAGCACACACCCCACTTCCTAAGAAACAAGATTTGTCTAATAACCCCTTATTATATCTCATATCGTGCTTCAGAGATGTAATTTTGTAGGGATTTCCACTGAAGAAAAGTGGATGGTGTAAGAGATCTACCACACCGTGGCATTTGCTCATATTTGCAGCATAAGCACAAGCGGTTCCACTATTCGTGCCAACTAAGCTCTGCTGTATGTTTCCAGTTAGAAATAACGAGATGAAGGGCCACTCCCAACATGAAGTCAAATAAAAACTAACAATCCCTCTGTAACAACGAGATGTCAATTGCTGATCGAAAAACGACCACAGACCAGGAGAGAGTGGCCCGGAATCCCAGTACCTCTTGAATGCGAGTCCATATTGAAACCCAAGAAGACTGACTGTTAGGACAATCATACACCACATGTCTCAAAGTGCCGACATCTCCCCGACAAGACCAACACTCATTCCCAACTGCCTTATCCCATTTAGCAACCTTTACCGGAGTAAAGTGCGCTCTATGCGCAAAGTGGTACAAAGATTGTGAGACAGAGGCAGACTGGGAAACCCTGTTTATCTTACTCCAGAATTTTGTCCAAGTTTCCGGAGAAAGAACTTCCCCAGTGTCATGTTCCCATTTTCGTTGAACACCAATGGCACTAAAATGGCTACCCATTTTTCTTATGATGGGCAGCTGAAAAAGCTACTAGAGAATAGGGTTTTATGTCTAGTTTTAACGACTCCTTTACATTCAAGTGTGTCTCCTGCAACAGTAAGATGTCAACACTTTCTTTTCTACCGTACAGAAGAATCTTTTACCTCTCAATGGTATTGTTAATGCCCTTAACATTCAGTGAAACTATCTGAAAGGAAGACATACTGACAATATAGCTCAGATTGACAGTCAAATGTTGCAAAAACATATAAAACTGTAGCATTTAGTTTTACATTGTAGAACAACATCTTAAGTGCCCTCAGAGTGTTAGCTGCACTTATAGCCCAAAGAAAAAACCCAACAAAGGGATACACAATTTAGTCCTGGCCCCTACACATGATCGTTCACAATAAGAACACGTAATTCTGAAAAACATATCCCCAAAACCACAAAACCCAGGGGGGCTATATAACACACAAAAAACTTAGCGGGTGAGCTCAGCAGGACAAGACAGACGCGGAGGGCAAAATGACATAGAAACATAGAAATATGACGACAGAAAAAGACCACATGGCCTATCTAGTCTGTTCTTCTATATCAACAACAGACCCCCTTTTTCCTTTACAGATGTTTGACCCATGCTCTTTTAAATTCAGTTACTGTCCTCATCTCTACCACCTCCACTGGGAGACTATTCCACGGATCCACTACTCTTTCCGTAAAGAAATATTTCTGCATATCACTCCTGAATCTATCTCCCTTCACCCTCATCCCATGTTCCCTGGTAGCAGAACTTGCTTTCAATTGAAAGAGGCTCTCTCCCTGAACATTTATACCATGGAGGTATTTTAACATCTCAATCATATCACTTCTATCCCGCCTTTCCTCTAAGGTGTACATATTAAGATCCTTAAGTCTGTCCTTATATGCTTTATAATGAAGACCACTAATCATTTTAGAAGCCACCCTCTGCACCGACTCCATCCTGTTCACATCCTTTTGAAGGTGCGCTCTCCAGAATTGCACACTATACTCCAAATGAGGTCGCACCAAAGACTTATACAGAGGCATTATCACCTCCTTTTTTCTGCTAGCCATTCCTCTCCGTATGCACCCAAGCATCCTTCTAGCTTTTGCCGTTGCCTTTTCTACCTGTTTAGCTACTTTAAGATCATCAGACACAACCACGCCTAGGTCCCGCTCTTCTTTAGTGGACAAAAGTACTTCACCCCCTATACTATATTGCTCCCTTGGATTGCTGCAGCATTTTATTGCATTGGCTATTTCCTCCTCCTTTTGAATCTTTGCCTTCCTGACTACTTTGCTAGCTTCTCTAAGTTTTTTCCAAATATAGATGCCTGTCTTCCTCTCTCTGTGATCTCTTGTATTTCATGAAGACCTCCCTCTTTTTCTTCACTTTTTCAGCTACTTCTTTCGAAAGCCATAGCGGTCTCCTTTTCCTTTTACCTTTATTTACCATTTTAACAAAAAATTTGGTTGCCCTTAAAATATCCCCTTTCAGTTTTGCCCACTGTTTTCCTAGACCATGGGATGCTGTTCCAAGGGTTGCAGAGCAGAGATGGCATCCATTTGTCCAAGAAAGGTCAACGCGTCTTCGGTAGTAGACTGGCTACTCTACTGAAGAGGGCTTTAAACTAGATTCATTGGGGATGGGTGAAGAAAGCCCCCAGGTAAGTGATACATTAAATACCTTTATGGAAATGGGTAACAGGGTTAACATATCAAAAGCAGTGTGTATAAATGCCCGTAGCATGGGAAATAAGATCCCTGATGTTGAAACTTTAGTGGGAGTGGCTGACTTGGATTTAGTGGCAGTTACAGAAACATGGTTCACAGAAAACCATGATTGGGATGTAACTATACCTGGCTATACTTTATTCAGAAAGGACAGGGGAGGAAGAAGATGAGGAGGAGTGGCACTATATGTAAAAACTACTATTAAAGCTCTGGAATTACAGAGCTTAAAAGGGAGAGAGGAGGCATTGTGGGTTAAACTAGAAAGAGGGAAAGAGAAATCTATTTGCCTTGGTGTGATATACAGACCTCCCTCACAAGAGGAAGAGGTGGACAGAGAGTTAATTGAAGACATATGCAGCATTGCTAGGAAAGGGGAAGTGCTACTGATAGGAAATTTCAATATGCCAGATGTTGATTGGCACATTCCTGCTGCAGTATCATCTAGAAGTAAGGAGATCCTGGATTCTCTACAAAAACTGAAAGGGGATATTTTAAGGGCAACCAACCTTTTTGTTAAAATGGTAAATAAAAGGAAAAGGAAAAGGAGACTGCTATGGCTTTCGAAAGAAGTAGCTGAAAAAGTGAAGAAAAAGAGGGAGGCCTTCATGAAGTACAAGAGATCACAGAGAGAGGAAGACAGGCATCTATATTTGGAAAAACTTAGAGAAGCTAGCAAAGTAGTCAGGAAGGCAAAGATTCAAAAGGAGGAGGAAATAGCCAATGCAATAAAATGGGGGGATAAGACGTTTTTCAGATATGTTAGTGAGACGAGGACGGGCAAAAGTGGTATTGTCAGACTCAAGGGTTCAGGGGAGGAATATGTAGAAGCTGATATGGATAAAGCAGAATTGCTTAACAAATATTTCTGTTCTGTGTTCACAGATGAAGAACCAGGAGCAGGACCTCAGAAAACACCCACAAAATAAAGAGGAACAGAAGCGAGGGACATCTTGAACAATTTTCAGAAGACTGTGTTCGTGAGAAACTAGCTCAACTTAAAGTAGACAAAGCGA
The DNA here is from genome assembly GCA_033557465.1 of Ichthyophis bannanicus. Taxonomy (NCBI): domain Eukaryota; kingdom Metazoa; phylum Chordata; class Amphibia; order Gymnophiona; family Ichthyophiidae; genus Ichthyophis; species Ichthyophis bannanicus. The sequence goes on along the minus strand of CM066033.1, from coordinate 1,281,837,163 downwards.
TGGGACCGGATGGGATACACCCTAGAATACTGAGGGAACATGGGGACGTTCTAGCAGCTCCACTGACTGACCTTTTCAATGCCTTGTTAGAGTCAGCAGTGGTGCCAAAGGACTGGAGAAAGGCTCATGTGGTGCCTTTACACAAAAGCGGAAGTAAGGATGTGGTCGAAAACTACAGCCCAGTTAGTTTAACTTCAGTGGTGAGTAAATTATTGGAAACGCTGCTGAAAGAGAAAACAGTCAGGTTTCTGGAGTCCAGCGAATTACAGGATACGAGGCAGCATGGATTCACCAGAGGCAGATCTTGTCAGTCAAATCTGATCAATTTCTTTGACTGGGTGACCAGGGAGTTGGACCCAGGGAGAGCCCTAGATGTGGTGTATTTAGATTTCAGTAAAGCCTTTGACACTGTTCCTCACAGGTGACTTATAAACAAACTGAGCACTCTAGGGATGGACCCTGAAGTTACTGCTTGGGTTAGAAATTGGTTGGGGTGGAGGCGACAAAGAGTACAGGTAAATGGAGCTCTCTCTGAGGAGAAGGATGTTACCAGTGGTGTGCCCCAGGGATCTGTCCTTGGTCTGATTCTTTTTAACATCCCTGTTAGTCATATAGCGGAAGGGCTGTCGGGTAAGGTTTGCCTCTTTGCGGATGATACCTAAATCTGCAATAGAGTGGAAAAATGGATGCCATCTCTGCTCTGGAAGCTGTAGATAACATGAGGAGGGATCTAGCTAAGCTTGGTCTAGAATTTGGCAGCTGGGATTTAATGTTAAAAAATGTAAGGCCATGCATTTGGGCTGCAGTAATCCAAGGGAGCAATATAGTATGGGGGGGTGAAGTACTTTTGTCCACTAAAGAAGAGCGGGACCTAGGCGTGGTTGTGTCTGATGATCTTAAAGTAGCTAAACAGGTAGAAAAGGCGACGGCAAAAGCTAGAAGGATGCTTGGGTGCATACGGAGAGGAATGGCTAGCAGAAAAAAGGAGGTGATAATGCCTCTGTATAAGTCTTTGGTGCAACCTCATTTGGAGTATAGTGTGCAATTCTGGAGACCGCACCTTCAAAAGGATGTGAACAGGATGGAGTCGGTGCAGAGGGTGGCTATTAAAATGATTAGTGGTCTTCATTATAAAGCATATGAGGACAGACTTAGGGATCTTAATATGTACACCTTAGAGGAAAGGCGGGATAGAGGTGATATGATTAAGATGTTTAAATACCCCCGTGGCAGAAATGTTCAGGGAGAGAGCCTCTTTCAATTGAAAGCAAGTTCTGCTACAAGGGGACATGGGATGAGGGTGAAGGGAGATAGATTCAGGAGTGATATGTGGAAATATTTCTTTACGGAAAGGAGTAGTGGATCCGTGGAATAGTCTCCCAGTGGAGGTAGTAGAGATGAGGACAGTAACTGAATTCAAAAAAGCATGGGACAAACACAGAGGATCTCTAAAGGTAAAAAGGGGACTGTTGTAGTTGTTGATATGGAAGGAGAGACTAGATAGGCCATGTGGTCTTTTTCTGTCGTCATATTTCTATGTTTCTACATCCCCCAGCTGTTCCCATCCCACTAACGACTCCCTGAGGTATTGGCCCATCTTGGCAAAGTTAGTACCTAGCACATTCGCACTTCTTTACCACTTAAAATATCGTGCTTGCTTACCACCCACAATAAGAGTAAAGACAATGTACTCAAAACCCAAAAACACCAGAGCTGCATGCCAGGGCAGCCCTCGTCGAATACGTTTATGGCCTAAAAGACCCAGCCTAGCGAATAAGGGACCCTCCACCCTCCCGTTTGCTCTTGCCCAATCGGGGCAGTGGAAGCCAGGAGAACAACCTCCACCCGCCTCCATAAAAGCGGCGTCCCTTGCCGCCGAAGGGAGCCACTGCCGGGACCCTCCACCCTCCCGGTGCTCTTGCCCAATTGGGGCAGTGGGAGCCAGGAGAACAACCTCCACCCGCCTCCATAAAAGCGGCGGCCCTTGCCGCCGAAAGGAGCCACTGTCGGGACCCTCCACCCTCCCGGTGCTCCTGCCCAATCAGGGCAGTGGGAGCCAGGAGAACAACCTCCACCCGCCTCCATAAAAGCGGCGGCCCTTGCCGCCGAAGGGAGCCGCTGCCGGGACCCTCCACCCTCCCGGTGCTCCTGCCCAATCGGGGCAGTGTGAGCCAGGAGAACAACCTCCACCCGCCTCCATAAAAGCGGCGTCCCTTGCCGCCGAAGGGAGCTGCTGCCGGGACCCTCCACCCTCCCGGTGGCTCCTGCCCAATCGGGGCAGTGGGAGCCAGGAGAACAACCTCCACCCGCCTCCATAAAAGCGGCATCCCTTGCCGCCGAAGGGAGCTGCTGCCGGGACCCTCCACCCTCCCGGTGCTCCTGCCCAATCGGGGCAGTGGGAGCCAGGAGAACAACCTCCACCCACCTCCATAAAAGCGGCGTCCCTTTCGGGCGCGCCCGCACTTAGGCGCGGCACTGAGGTGCACAGCAATCAAGGGAAAAAGGAACAAACTCAAAGAAACCAACGCGGCAAGCGGCAGAATACAATAACCACTACTGAACTGGAAGAACGACAACACCAGCAACACCGCAGAGAAAGACCCCGCCACTCCCAGAGCCCAGGTACTCTTACACACCATGCCACCCTTCTTAACCCCCATCTACCTCCTAACTCCCATCCTGACACTCTACCCCCACCCAGCCACACTCACTAACCCCTTCTGCCCAAGTACCACAACCCCTCAACCCACAGACATCCACAACACTACACACAACCATTCACACACTCACCACACCCCAGCCCATACCACCGACCTCAAAAACCACCACCACCTCTCCATCTCACTCATAAACACACGCTCCGTCAGGAACAAATACCACATGCTCCAAGACCTGATCACAACCAAGAAGATCGACATACTGTGTATAACAGAAACCTGGCTAACAGACACCGACACAGTAATAATGAACCAACTAACACCAAATGGATACAGCCTTCAACACTGCTCCCGAACACACGCCAAAGGCGGAGGCGTAGCCATCATTGCAAAGGACCACCTCCACCTACGGATCCACGCCTCAGACACATCCAATGAAGCAGACATCCTCACCCTCACCAATAAACACCTCACAATATGCCTGTTCTACCGCACACCCACCGCAACCACCGACCTACCAAGGATACTACACCTCATCTACGAAAGCACCGACCCTTCGAAAGAACAAATCATCCTAGGAGACTTCAACCTCCCATCACTCCAAGACAAACAAGCAGAAACCTTCATCAACGCCATGACAGCAATGGACCTGTCACAGATCATAAAGGAACCAACACATGAAAAAGGAAACACACTGGACCTCATATTTCTAAACTCCCGAACCGCCTCCTCATACAGAAGTCCATCAATCTCACCAGTACCATGGTCGGACCACCACATCATCACCATATCCCACACCTACCAACCAAACAATAACAGACGAAACGAACAACACACAAGGAGATTCAAAGCATTCAACAAAGAAGACTTCCTGACCCAAACCCTGCCTAAACTACTTGCAAACTCCAGCAACCTCGATGACCTGATCCACAGCTGGAACACCACAATCTCCTCAGCGTCCAGCGCAGCTATAAACAGAACCAGCACTAGACCCATCTCCTCAAAAGCCCAATGGTTCACCCCCGGCCTCCGAAAACTAAAGACCAAACTTAGAAGAGCAGAAAGGAAATGGAGGAAAACCAAGAACGAAAAAGACAAAACAAAGTATCTCAACGAACTCACCACCTACCACTCTGAAACCGACAACGCGAAGAAAAACTACCACACCAAAATCATCACGTCAGCCATAAACAAACCTCGAGAACTCTTCCAAATTGTCAAAAAACTGACAAAAGCGCCTAGTAACTCCGACCAGCTGCCAGATATCCCCCCCCTGATCTCTTAGCCCGACAATACAAACAACTTCAACAATCACAAAGCTCACACCACTATGCTGAAACAACCAAGACAGATCCATGCACCATCATAAACAAAGTCTGGAATACGTTCAACACAACCTCAAAAGAAGAAATATCTTCCACCATCTCCTGCCTGAACACCACCACCCCCCTGCTGGACCCTTGTCCTACAGATTGGATAAAGAAAACCAAAGAGGACCTGAGTACACCATTAACCCACATCGTAAATGAATCCTTTACCCAAGGACACATGCCAGACGCCCTCAAGACCACAATCATTTGACCAACCCTGAAAAAGCACAACCTAGACCCCCTAGACCCCACCTCCTACAGACCAGTAGCGAGCCTCCCCCTCACCGCCAAGATAATAGAGAAGATAGTCCAACGTCAGCTTCAAGACCATCTGGACATCAACAACATACTAGACCCACAGCAACATGGATTCCGGCCACTACATGGAGTCGAGACCCTCATGACCACACTGATGAACACCCTCATCATAGGAACCCAAGAGAAACACTCCGGATACATCCTGATCTTCCTAGATATCTCAGCAGCCTTCGACACCATCTCCCACGACATCCTCATACACAGACTCCAAACAACTGGAATCAAAGATACTGTACTCCAATGGTTCAGGTCATATCTAACCAACCGACAGCAACTGATCCGCACCAGCACCTCAACCTCGCCCCCCTACCAACAACATCAAGGAGTACCTCAAGGATCCACATTATCAGCCATGCTCTTCAATATCTACCTCCGTCCACTCTGCTCAGTCATACGCACCCACAACATCAACTTCCACATCTACGCCGACGACATAATGCTCTACGCACCAATTACAACCACAAACCCAACAAATGACCAACTATCAGCCTGCTTCACTGACGTATCCAACTGGCTACAAGAGAACAACCTATCCATTAACATAAAGAAAACCGAAGCTCTTATAGTAACAAAATACCCAGACTTCAAGCCACCTACCCACCTCAGCATGGGAACCACGCAAATTCAAATACAACCACAAATAAGATATCTAGGCATTATCACTGACCAAGCTCTAACCCTTCAGCATCAAATCAACAAGACCGCCGGAACTATACTCCACAAAGCTAAAACTGCACAACGTCTCCGACCCCTCCTCGAACCTCAGGACTTCAGGACAGTAATGCAGGCTGTGACACTCCCACATCTGGACTTCTGCAACATAATCTACCATGGACCGTTGCCGCTGAGTGTTGGCGTTGGGACCAAACACATCAAGATAAGCCGACTTTATATATTTGATTGCTGATCATTGGGAAATTTATGTTTAAATACTTAGTCTGATAACACCAGGTTTTTATGAAAGTTTTTCAGAAAAAGGGTCATTGATGTAAAAAAGGAGCAGTTAATGGTGAAACAGTCAATGCCAAAGCTCCCTAATATACTGAGACCCGCTTTACAAAAATAATTGCACACATTCCTTGGTGTTGAAATATGAAAGTTTATTAAGTAGTCTTTGGAGTTTTAGTAGGCACCATTAGAGTAATACATTTTTATTGGCTTAGCTGCAATATTACTCACAAGTCATAAGACCATATAAGATTGTCCTTTCTGAGGAGCATGATGCTGACATTGAAGAGCAGGGGTATAAGAAGGATAATACTACTACTTTTTATTGAAGGCTTTCTTTGCTACTTTCTTCTTAGCTCGGTTGGCAGTAGATCTAGAGAGGCTATTTAGAGTAGTGTTCTCAGACTCCAACCGAGGCCTTGTCTTGCCAATCCTTGCCAAAAAGGCTTTCACTGGTGCAAGGGATATTACCCAACTTATCTTGAACTCATTTGTTCAACATGGTCATGTTTCAGCATACACATTCCTCAGGGGTGTAAGAGAACAATAAAAGCTGAAAATAAATTAAAATACAAGGGATGATTTCACAGCACACAACAAAATTAGTGTGGTGTAATACATAAATCATACACTAATAGATATCTACATATAGAACCAAATCCATAGACATTACCTGAATGTAACATAGTAGATGACAGCAGATTTGGTCTATCTAGTCTTCCAAATAAGGTGGCTAGAGTGGTTATGCCTGCCGTTCCGTGCAAATCTCCCTCTATGCCTTTGTTTAGGGTTGTACCTGCCACTCCATGCAGGTCACCTGCAATGCTGACAGACATACACACCTCTCTGATGTCCAATTTTTTCTGTATTTAATATGACCAAAATTTGGCCAAAATAAATATATCTTCTACAATTATTTTTACAAAGATTCTTCTAAAATGTGATGATTTACTTTACCTCCAAAGCCTGATTGCCATACCTACTGACATCCAGAAAAGGCTTCCATTAGACCAGGGGTCTCAAACACGCGGCCCGCGAGAGACCTTTGTGCGGCCCGCGATGCATAGGGGGAAAAAAAAAACACCCCGGCTTCTGCTGCTGCTGCCGCCGCTGCCGTGGCCGGCAATAGCAGCAATATCGCAAGTCCCGCGGGCTCCGCTCCCCCCCCCCCCTTCCTTCCTGCTTGCCTGCCAGTTCTCCACTTCGGCTTCGCCTTTCAGAGCCGCGAAGGGAGAGCTTCTCCCTCGCGACTCTGTTCAGCCCGCTGGGGCAGATGGGTTTCCCATCTGCCCCAGCGGGCTGAACAGAGTCACGAGGGAGAAGCTCTCCCTTCGCGGCTCTGAAAGCCGAAGCCGAAGCGGAGAACTGGCAGGCAAGCAGGAAGGAAGGAAGGAAGGGGGGGGAACGGAGCCCGCGGGACTTGCGATATTGCTGCTATTGCCGGCCACGGCAGCGGCGGCAGCAGCAGCAGAAGCTGGGTTTTTTTTCAAGTTTAATTTTCCCGGGGGGGGGGAGGGAGGGAGGGAGCAGGACTTGATGGGGGGAGCAGGACGGGGGGGGGAGCAGGACTTGATGGGGGGGGCAGGACTTGATGGGGGGGGGCAGGACTTGATGTGTGGCTGGGGGGGGTAGTACTGAAAATGGGGTGATGGGGGTTAGGACTGGTAATGGACAGATGGGGGTTAGGACTGGAGGTGGTCTGATTGGGGGGCTAAGACTGAAATGGGGTTATGGGGGGGCTAAGAATGAAGATAGGGCGATGGAAGGGTTAGGCCTGGAAGTGGGCTGTTGGGGGGCTTAGGACCGATAATGGGCTAGGGGGGGGGCTAGAACTGGTAATGGACTGGGGGGGGGTGCTATGACTGGAAATGGGCCGAGTAGAAGGGGGAGCTTGAACTGCAAATAGCTGATGGGGACAGGGTCTTGGAATGGTAATGGGCTGAGTGGAAGGGGGCTTGGAATGGAAATGGGCTGATGGGGAGGGGGGCTTGGAAAGGAAATGGGCTGTGAGGGGAGGGAGCTAGGACTGGAAATGGGCTGATGATGCGGGGACTAGAAGGGAGCGGATGCTGGGTGGGGCAGGAGCTAGAAGGGAGTTGATGTTGGGGGACGATTAGAATGGGATGGGGCTGGGAGAGTGAAATGGAGAGGGGAAATATATTTTGTGTGGGAGGGAAGAAAAATCTACAATTGGCCGGGTATTGGGAGAGTAAGTGGGGATTGAGGATGGAGGGGTAAAATTTGAGTGGATGAAATAGGAATGAGGAAAGAGCAAAAGGAGAATGATTAGTATGTTAAAGCAGATGTAGAGAGAATGGAAAAAAACTAGGAAAGAAGAAAGGACAAATGGACAGCAGACGATGGAGAGTTAGCAGAAGACACAAAGAAACCAGAAGAAAGTGAATGGAACAATTGCAACTGAAAAAAAAATGCACAAAAGGTAGAAAAATATCTCTTTATTTTGAATTTATTAACTGAAATATGTCAGCTCTTGGAAATGTGCATCTTTAACGTCTGCACTTTATTTAATACAAGAGGAAATCAATGTATAGTTTTATTTCTACAGTGTTGTACATTCTAAGTTTGGCTTTTGGGGTTCCCAGTTTAATTGTCTTCCTGTTTCTAAATTGTGATTCCTTGTTTGGTGATGGTGTATGTTCTGCATGTGTAACTGAGCTGAGGTATTCTGTTTATGTAATTCCTATTTGACATTGCCACTTGTTCTCTTTCCCGAGTAGGTCATGTATTGTTATTCTCTGAAATGTGTTGATTTAATATTTGCAGTGTTGCCTTTTGATAGTTAGGGTATGGTGCTTTGTGAGTCCTGGTAGTGCTGTTAGGACACGGCAGGTTTGCTATGGGTTCTAAATGAGCAGTGTTTCTAGTAGTTCCTAATGTGCCTGGCGGTTGGCACTGGTTTATAGTAATGTAGAAATCTTTTAGTCTTTCTTTATCCATACACTCATTAAGAGGCATGTTTACTAAAAGTTAGTGTATGGTAACATTATGCAAATATTTATGCAAATGATGCCCTTATGCAAATGAGGCCTGCGTCTTGTGCGGCCCCCGGGTTACTCTACGAGTCCTCATTTGGCCCTCAAAGCAATTTGAGTTTGAGACCCCTGCATTAGACTGATATATTTCCATTGATCAAAGTATATCAGTAACATGTCTTAAAAGACCTTTGTCCGATTGTCTATTCCATCTATTAATGGCCATTGACTCACTTCTGTGATAGATATAGGGTTAGGCTCCAAACAATGGTCTCCTTGGGACAGTGACCTGCAGCTGATTTTACTTATTTATTTATTTATTTAATTAGGCTTATATACCGCTTTTCTACAAGTCAAAGTGGTGTACGTTCAGGTTCTGTATATAGATTTCCCTTGTTCTCGAAGGGCTCACAATCTAAGTTTTTGTACCTGAGGCAATGGAGGGTTAAGTGGCTTGCCCAAAGGCCACAAGGAACACCTGTGGGACTAGAAATCCCAATCCTTAGGGTCCAAGGTTGCTGTCCTCTAGTTGGATTTGAACCCCTGGCCCTCCGGCATGAGAAACTTGCCCCAACCACCAGGCCACTCTTCCTCTTATGAATGCTGCTGCTGTTGTGCTGCAAATCCAAACTCTACAGTAAGTGATGAGGCTCTAATATAAAGAAAACACTCCATTGACAGAGGTACTCTAACAATGAACATCACTGTTTTGAGCCCAATGGTCTCTTTATCACAGAAGTGAATGGTCATTAATAAATAGAATAATCAGAGGTCTTTTTAAGACATATACAATATACCAAAGTATCAATAATATGTCCATTTATGGAGAGAGTTTATTTTATTTATTTATTCTTATATACCGCGTTTCCAAGTGTCATTGAGCCTTATATACCGCATTGTTATTAAGTGCCATCGAGCTGGTGTCAAATTATGGTGACCCTCTGAATAGCTGACCTAAACTGTATTCAGTCAGGCGGTTCATTGTTGATAGAGTGGCACCCATAACTGCTGTTATTGTATCGATCCATCTCATTGCTGGCCTTCCTCTTTTGCAATGACCTTCTACCTTGCTAAGCATGATGTCTTTCTCTAACAATCTCACTTTTTGCATGATGTGTCCAAAGTATCAAGTCAAAGCCTTGTCATCTGAGCTTCTGTTGTTGTTGTTGTTAAGTGCCGTTGAGTCGGAGTCGACTCATGGTGACCCTCTGCATAGCTATCCTAAATTGTGTTCGGTCTTCAGTCAGGCGGCACATTGTTGACAGACTGGTACCCGTAGCTGCTGTTATTGTATCGATCCATCTCATTGCTGGCCTTCCTCTTTTGCGTTGACCTTCTATCTTGCCAAGCATGATGTCTTTCTCTAATGATCTCTCTCTTCGCATGATGTGTCCAAAGTATGAAAGTCAAAGTCTTGTCATCTGAGCTTCTAAAGAAAGCTTAGGTTTGATCTCCTCTAGTACCGACTGGTTTGTTCTTCGGGCAGTCCATGGTATACACAGTATTCGCCGCCAGCACCATAATTCAAAGGCATCAATTTTCTTCCTGTCTGTCTTTTTCACTGTCCAGCTTTCACATCCATATGATGTTATTGAAAATACCATGGCTTGAACAAGTCGAATCTTTGTATGGAGAGAGACATCTCTGCTCTTGAGAATCTTATCTAGGTCTTTCATAGCCATTCTGCCAAGAGCAATACGTCGTTTGATTTCTTGACTGCTTGTTGCTTCTTTATTGATAGTTGATCCAAGTAGGTTAAAGTTGTTCACAATTTCAATGTCTTCTCCTTCAACGATGAACCTGTTGATTATGTCAGTTGTCATGATCTTTGTCTTCTTTACATTAAGGTGCAGGCCCATTTTGAGACTATGTTCTTTGACTGTGAGAAGCAAATGTTTCAGATCATCTTCACTTTCAGCCAGTAATGTAGTATCATCAGCATAGCGAAGGTTGTTAAGTCTTCCACCAATCTTCACACCTCTGTTGTCTTCATACAATCCTGCTTCTCTGATGATTTGTTCTGCATATAAATTAAACAGGCAGGGGGAAAGTATGCAGCCTTGTCTTACACCTTTGCTTATTTTAAACCATTCTGTTTCTCCTTGTTCCGTTCGAACTGTTGCTTCTTGATCAATGTACAGATTGCGCAAGAGAACGATCAGGTGTTCTGGTATACCCATGCTTCTTAATGTGGCCCAGAGTTTCTCATGGTTTACACAGTCAAAAGCCTTGCTATAGTTGATAAAGCACAAATAGATATCCTTTTGGTATTCTTTAGTCTTTTCAAGGATCCATCTCACATCCGCAATGATGTCTCTCGTTCCTTGCCCTTTCCTGAACCCTGCTTGCACTTCAGGTAGTTCTAGTTCTGAGCTTCTAAGGAAATCTTAGGTTTCATCTCCTCTAGTATTGACTGGTTGTGCAAGATTAATTGTACTGATTGCAAAACCTATTCACATGCAGGTAATCTTCCAATAGATCACTGTAACCAATCAGGATTTGAAGGTAGCTTATATCATCAAATTTTAGAAGAATCTTTATAAAATTAATTGTAGAAGGATATATTGATTTTGGAATTATTTGGTTATCTTAAAAACAGAAAAAAATGGACATCGGAGAGCTGTGTATGTTTGTGATCAATGCCGTCTGCCACATTCAGGTAACTTTAAGGATTTGACTCTATATACAGAAATGTACTAATATACAATTTATGTATAACACCACACTGATTTTGTATTTTAATTTTATTTTCAGCTTTCATTGTAATTTTATAACCCTGAGGAAGGCATATGACAAAACATGGCCACGTTGGGTTTTACCTGTATTTACTGATGAACATTTAGATTTCAACTGTACTTATTGAACGGTTATTAAAATAAAAACAAAGAAATTAATCAAATTACCACCTCACCTCGCTCTTCTTGTGAGTGCACTGTTTAGACTTTTCTTATTGCCTACTAGTCATTCACTATGCAAATTCTTATTACTTCTAATTTGTGTCTTTCTTCTTCATTGTCCGCCTTGCTTCCCTGTATGTCTGCAATGGACTGCGTTGGTGCATTTGATCTCTCCCTGCCATAATTAAACTCGTATTTTTCAAGCTCCCCTACATTCTCATAGACTCTGTTTGTCATGTGTGTTTATCTTGACAAGATCTGAAAGTTCCATGAAACATTAGTATTGTCTTTTATGTATATCTGTACTGCACTGCATTCATCTAGCAGTACTTAAGAAATATGCAGAGTAGTAATACTTTATAGAATCCGAACATTTTCAGTAGCTAGACCTTTATAGTCCTCATAAGAACATAAGATATACCATAATGGGTCAGACCAAGGTCCATCAAACCCAGTATCCTGTTTCAAACACTGGCCATTCCTAGGTCACAAGTACCTAGCAGTTTCCCCAAAAGACACAGGTTCCACAATGCTTGTATTGGGGCAAGCAGTGGATTTTCCGGGTCCCCTTTAATAATGATTTATGGACCTTTCCTCCAGAAACTTGTCCAAACCTTTTTTGAACCCATCTACACTAATAGCTTTTACTGGTTTTGAAATGTTCATTTCAAAAACAGGGGAACTGACTGAATCTATATTCATTTTGTAGCTATCCCATTTACAAACAGTCAACTGGGTATAAGACCTACCCAAAGTACCTCCTTTTGACTCAGATATAATAGTAGGTAACTTCAATAGGATCCGTGGCAATTAGAGACCTCTTTTTAAATTCCTTCCAAAATTCAAAATGAAGTTGCACAACAATGACCACTGTACCTTACGTCCTAATTTCATTTTTCCCCAGAGCACATTAGCCAGCTCTTGGTTCTCTTATATTCATCCTTCTTCACTCGTTTTGATTTTCATACCTGTTTGTGTGCATTCAGTAAACAAGATATGTGCAATGGAAGAGTTTTGCAATGTTAATTTCAGATACTAGCACCAGTTCTCAATTTGAGGGGATACAAATGATAACTCTATAATCAATTTGTCAAATGGTCACCCACCTTGTCCTATAGCCAGCTGGTACAGGAGCGCCAATACCACCCTTTTTCATATATGCCATTTTTTTTGCTGGTCTGGGCATCCAAGAAAGTATTTTTAAACAATGCCTATGCTTGATGTGATCTTTAACCTTTGCAGCTGCTCCTTTTAGTTTTTTTCTCAGCTGTTTACCTCACTTTATCATAGTCTCCCTGCCGCTTGAAACTGAATATGGCCAAAACTGAGCTTCTTAATTTTCCCCCTAAATCCTCCTCTCCCCTTCCTCCTTTCTTTCTCAGTCTCTGTGGATAATCTCTACTCCTCCCTATCTCCTCAGCTCGCAACCTTGGTGTCATCTTTGACTCCTCTCTCTCCTTCTCCACACACATCCAACTGATAGCTAAAACCTGCTGTTTCTTTCTCTACAACATTAACAAAATTTGCCCATTCCTTTCTGGATACACTACCAAGACACTTAGTCACCTTCTGTCTAGACTATTGTAACCTACTCCTTTGCTGGTCTCCCTCTGAATCACCTCTCTCCCTTTCAATCTATTCAACACTCTGCTGTGCAGCTAAACTTCCGCCAGCCTCGTCATGCTCATATTATCCCTCTTCTCAAGTCACTTCATTAGTTTCTCATATCACTTCATATAGTATTGATATTTTGATGTAAATTGACTATGTAAATCAAATAATATTGTTTGTTTACCTTGTTAACATTGCAGTTTAACTCCCTTGTTCTATGTAAGGTTTTATTTATTTGTTTCATTGTAAAGCGCTTTGAATACAAGATAAGGTGATATAGAAAACGTGTTAAATAAATAACTTACTTCCCTATTCTCTTCCACATCCAGTTCAAACTTCTCCAAATGACCTATAAGTGCATTCACTCTTCAGCTCCTCACTACCTTTCCTCTCTTATCTCTCCCTACACCCCTCCTCAGGAACATTGCTCTTCTGGCAAATCACTTCTATCAATGCCCTTCTCTTCAGTCTGCATGTCAGGCACCTTCTATGACCCTTTTCAAATCCAGGCTGAAAACCCACCTCTTTGCTGCCGCTTTCGCATCTTGACTTACCTGATCTCCTCTGTATTTCCTTACCCTAGCTGTATCCCATGTCTACAGCTACTGTGTTGTCTGTTTTGACTAGATTGTAAGTTCTGATACGCAGGAACCGTCTTTTACATGTGTCTGTGCAGCGCTGTGCATGTCTTCAAGTGCTATACAAATATTCAGTAGTAGTATAAGGTGTTGGGAGCTGGGGACAATGTGAAGCCTACCGATCACTCTCGCTAGGAACAGGACATGGAGGTAGAATGGGCGGAGGATGATTGGGCCCCGGTGATTTATCTATTTAGCATTATTATTATACCGCTTTTCAACGAGTCAAAGCAGTTTACAATAAACAATCTGAAACTGGTTTACAGAGAATTGTTAACCATATACAGTTGTAGCGAATGCATAACAATGAACAGTTGAACATGGCTTACAAGGACGTTTAACTACGTACAATGGATTTTTAGCTCTTTGCTATGTACAGGTTTAATTTTCTCCTTGTATACTTCAAGCAGTGTATTTAAATAATAATTCCTATAAGTTGTATTATCACTGGTATTTTACACCTGACAGGTTGCAGCAGATGGGCCGCAGGGATGGGAGATGATGGTGCTTGTGTGGGACAATGGGATCCTTTTTGCATATTTGGTGGGGGTGCCCTTCTATCACCCCCTTTTGGGAGGGAGTAGTTGATTTTATTTTTCAGGTGCTACAATGTAGAGTAGTGCCTACAGCAGCCTTGATATTGCTGCTTAACACTAGAAGCCCCAAAGTGCATCAATTGACGCAAATGCATCTTCGAAGTTGTATACCAGCGCCACTGCTAGAACCATGTCAGTCATGTTCCATGACTTTGTTAGCAAGGTCAAGGTGTTCAAATATGTGCATCGAAAATTAATGACAGATGCACCACCTAGCGGAAAAATTAATTTATACCTTGAAGCCCCAAAGCATGTCAATTGACGCACTCAATTGTCTTGGATGCGTCAATTGACATACTTTGGGGCTTCTAGGTATAAATTCATGTTCCCACTAGGTGGCGCATCTCAATCACTGTTTACAGTTTTACTCTGACATTACAAACAATAAACACACAATGACATCATGTAATGACGTCACATACTGCACATATTTAACAAATAAGTAACCTTACATTAATTCACATCTGCAGTTCATGCTAAACGCAGTCGTCGTGATAATACATCAATTGACGCACTTTGGGGTTTCTGGTAAAATTCCTTTTGGGGCTTCTAGTGTTAAAGGGGTGGGTGAAGTTGGTGATTCGGATAGAGATAGTTTGCGACACCTTTTTATAGCTGTAAGGTTGGTCCTGGCACAATATTGGAGGTTTGTGGAGACCCTCCCCCCCCCACTAGTGAATTTGGTAGTGGGGAAACTTAGGTATCTTTATGGGATGGCCAAGCTCACGGCCTTGAAACAACGGAAACTATCGTCATTCCAGCAGTCATGGGAAACGTGGAGTGAATTTCATGAATGAATGGTTTGAAGTAGTTGGATTGGGAGTGGGGAGGTCATTGAGAGGGGGTGGAAGGCTCACAAAGATTCCACATGGTATTTAGTGGGGCTAGAATGTTGAGTAGGGGAGGACTCAGCATATTTATTTATTTTATTTATTTACATTCTCTTATATACCGCGCTATTCTGCATCAGTGATGTTTACATTGAACAAACTGAAATTACATTGAACAGGGCATTATAACTTGGAGATAACTATTTTACAGGAACATGGGCTATGGAGGGTTAAGTGGCTTGCCCAAGACCACAAGGAGCACCTGTGGGACTAGAAACCCTAGTCCTTCCGGCCCAAGGTTGCTGTCCTCTAGTGGAATTTGAACCCCCGACCTTCCGGCCTGAAGTACCTTGCCCCAACCACTAGGCTACTCCTCCACTCCAAATTGTTTCTTGTTCCCCCGACTTAATACATGATCTGTGCTAGCTTGTAGTCTAGTGTGGTATTACCTTGACCGTTTGTATACTTTCACTCATTTTTACACCATCCTATTAGAGTCAGTTGATTTCCTCACTTGAGAAGAGGGAAGAAGGGAAGGAAGGAAGGGGGGGAATTACAGCATGTTGATTAATGTAGCACATTTTATTGTCATGTGCTTTGGGTGGTCTCTTGTATAGTTTTGGTTCATTTTCTGTGGCGTCTTATGGCATGGCATATTTGGTTTTGGCAGAGCACTTCTATCTGTGCCCTTCTCTTCTACTGCTAACTCCAGACTTCGATCTTTTCACCTTGCTGCTCCTTATGCCTAGAATAAACTATATGAGTCTGTCCATCAGGCTTCATCTCTAGCCCTTTTCAAATCCAGGCTGAAAACTCACCTCTTCGAGGCCGCTTTTGGATCCTGATCCACTTAGTCTTCAATGTGTTTCCTTACCATTCCCCTAGATGTATCCTTATCCTGAGCTGTTGTGCTATCTTGATTAGACTGTAAGCTCTGATGAGCATAGACTGTTTCTTACATGTGTCTGTACAGCGCTACGTACACCTTGTAGCGCTATACAAATGATCAGTAGTAGTAGTATTAATGTCGATGAACTTTAAATGGGGGAAAAATGTTAGGGCCTTAATTAAGCTATACCTAATGAGGATAACCGGCTACACTTGAAAGTGAATTTGACCACCTCTGTCCCTGTAAGAGCCTATAAATCCAAGATTATTCCAGGGGTGGGAGGGAAAGAAACACTTAATAGAAGCAGGATTGCTAAAACGGTGCCCTATATGACTTTAAAGAACACAGAACTTTAAAATAGACAGACATTCTATCAGTATAAACTCTAAGAGTTATAGAGCAACAGCCTACTACCAAGTTGATTTGGGTTCATTTCCCCTTGGAACTCCTTGTGGCCTTGGGCAAGTCACTTTACCCTCCACTGCCTCGGAAGAAAAGGCCTGGCAATCTACTTCCGGTCATACCTTGCCATGAAAGCCCAGGAGTTGCTGAGTCGCCAAGAGTCCACATTGACTTGAAGGCACTTATTTATTTATTTATTTATTTAACTGTATTTATATCCCGCTTTTCACCGGGTCAAAGCGATGGAACATATAACATGGGGGGGGGGGGATCAAATGTGGGGGGGGGTCATCACCGGGGGTTCAACATTGATGATTTGGGATGAACATAGAGACTGACAAGATAGCATAGTTACTGGTTTGGACTTCTTGGACAGGAATAGGGGGGGTTCCTATTCAGAGATGTCCTTGGAATAGGATGGTTTTTAGCTGCTTTTTGAATGATGGGAGATCACCGTTGTTCTTGATGTGGTTTGGTAGAGAGTTCCAGAGGGATGGAGCATAGAGTTCAAAGGCTCTTTTGCAGGTCCGTAAAAAATATATACTTACAATTGCAGAATCCTTCCCAGCAAGAGCAGCTTAGTTGTTGGAGGCTGCCCAACGCTAAATATATTGCAATTGGCCCAAAATGTGGCGGCAAGGATCATCACACGAACAAGAATCACTCAGCGCATCACACCTGTACTGATCGATCTACATTGGTTACCAGTTGTGGCCAGAATACAATACAAAACTTTGGTAACCACATTCAAGCTCATACATGACATAGCACCCTCATTCCTCTCAACACTGATCAACAAGCAACCAACCAACAGAGACAGGCGAACTATTAACTCTGACACATTAGAAGTTCCTAATAATATCAGATCAGTAAAAACAAGCACCAGCAACAAAGCATTCTCATTCTCAGCCCCGATAACCTGGAATCATCTACCACATGAACTGCGAGCTATAAAAGACATAAATGACTTTAGAAGGAAAATAAAAACCCATCTGTTCAAATGTCACTATAACCTGATGTAAAAAGTGAAACCATGATGCCGACCTGTGTAAATGTAATTAATAGAGAACTGTAATTATGTAAATATTGTAAACCTAATTTTTGAAGTGTCTAACCCTGCATGTTGTGCCTAACCCTAAATCTATGTATATATGATCCAATTTTCCTGTCATGATTTGACATATCCCACATTTGTAATCAAACCGCTGCTGATCGCTGGAAGTAGCGGTATATAAGTGTAAACTAAATAAATAAAAATAAATAAATAAATAAACTTGAGAAGCAGGACCACTTACATAGGTAAGAATGCTGTGTTGCTGGCCTTTGAGACGCAGAGATGATCACGAGGACATCTTGAGGCAAGGAGTCCATTAGTGAGTGGTCTCCTGAAGTCGCCATGCTGTAAGGGAGAGGCTCTGCCGGTTGGAATGCAGCAAGTGGCCCTGATTTAGGGTGAAAAGGACAGGCTGGGTCCCCAATGGCATGGGAAGTTCCTGCAGGAGTGCCAGAAGATGGGGAAACGAAAGTTGAAGAGGCCACTTTGATGCTATCAGGATCATTGAGGCCCTGTCCTGTTTAATTTTGATCAGGACCCGCAAGATGAGTGGAAAAAGGAGGAAAGGCATAGTCAGCCCCAGGACCACTCCATGGTAAAGGCATCGGGTGCCCAGTGTTGTGGGCACAGTCAGATGGAACAGAAAATCTGGGCATTTGACGTTCTCATCAGAGGCAAAAAGATCCATGACCAGCTCGCCCCAAGCAATGAAGACAGTCTGAAGAGTCATGGGGGTCGAGGGACTACTTGTGCAGGTCCAGTAGGTGATTTGGTTTGTTGGCTAGCTGATTTTGAACTCCAGGGAGGTAGTTGCCCTTAGTTTTGCTCCAATGGAGAGGGAGAAGGCCCAGAGACACAAGGCTTTGTGGCAAAGCTGGAGTGAACCTGTATCTCCTTGTATGTTCATGTAGAACATGGAGACTTGATTGTCTGTTTTTACGAGGACAATCCTTTGACGGACCCAGTTGGAAACCACGGTGAGGGCACAGTAAACAGCCCGAAGCTCCAGGACATTGATGTGCAGGACCCTTTCCTGAGGAGACCATGTACCCTGTGTAGAGAGTGTTTGCAAGTGCACTCCCCACCGTGAGTGGAGGCGTCAGTAGTCAGGGTAAGGTGATGGGGAGGTATCTGGAAGGGACAACCTTTGGCCAGGTTGGATGGCGTCATCCACCAGAGGAGGCTGTTGTGATGGTCCACTCAGTGCACACCCTTCATGGGAATCATGGTGCACAGAGACTAGGACACCAATGAAATCCACTCATTGCTGAGGAATGGGTTCAGACTTTTGCATGTTCAGGACGAAGCCTAGATCATGAAGAGTGGCAGAGGTGGCCTGAACAGCATGTATGCTGCTTTTTGCGATGCACCAGAGATGAGACAGTCGTCAAAGAAAGTGGTACAAACAGTGGCCCTGGCACTGCAGGTGGATGGCTATCACTACTAAGCACTTCATGAAGATGCGGGGTGCGGACAAGAGGCCGAATGGGAGGACCTTGTATTGGTAGTGGTTGTCAAGGAATCTGAAGCAAAGGTATCTCCAATGATGAAAGTGAATGTGGACATGAGTGTAAGCGTCCTTCAGATCCAAAGACGCGAGTCAATCCTGATGGCTGAATAGGGAAAGAATGGTGTTCAAAGACTGCATCTTGAATTTTTCCTGCTTGATAAAGAGGTTGAGATGATGGAGGTCGAGAATTGGGCGAAGGCCTCCTGATTTCTTGGAGACCAGGAAAAATCTTGAATAGAAGCCTTGACCTCTCTCGTTGAATGGAACCATTTCGATAGCATTGTTGAGGAGTAGTTGGTGTACTTCCAGTATCAGCAAGGGCACGTGATGGCCCAGGAGTTCGCTGATGCTGGGAGCAGGTCAGGAGGGTGGGGTGGGGCAGAGAAACTGAGTCTGTACCCCAACTGGACAATGGAAAGGACCCAGCGGACTGTGGTAATGGATTGCCATGCCTCGTAAAGTGTTGGATGTGCTTGCCTATTGGCAGGTAGTCAAAAACTAGGGGTGGGTGTGGGGTGTGGTGGTTTGAGAAAGAGAGGTTGGACCTTCCTATCCTGCTTGCTAAAGCGCTGAGTATGGAGAAATTAGGCCTTACCTGCTAATTGCTAATAATCAGGTGGACAAAAGTGAGTCGGTTGATATTGTGTATCTGGACTTTCAGAAAGCCTTTAACAAGGTCCCTCATGAGAGACTTTTGGCAAAACTAAAGAGTCATGGGATAGGAGGCAGTGTACTATTGTGGATCAGGAACTGGTTAAAAGATAGAAAGCAGAGGGTTGGGCTAAATGGCCAATTTTCCCAATGGAGAAAGGTGAATAGTGGTGTACCCCAGGGATCTGTGCTGGGTCCGCTGCTTTTTGACATATTCATAAATGACCTGGAAAGTGGAATAACGAGTGAGGTTATCAAATTTGCAGATGACACAAAACTATTTAAAGTTGTTAAAACCCAAGAGGATCGTGGAAAATTGCAAGAGGATCTTGATAAATTGGAAGACTGGGCATCAAAATGGCAGATGAAAATTAATGTGGACAAGTGCAAGGTTATGCACCTAGGGAAGAACAACCCAAACTATGGTTACACGATGCAAGGTTTCACATTAGGAACTACCACCCAGGAAAAAGATTTAGGCGTCATTGTGGATACCATGTTAAAACCCTCGGCCCAGTGTTCAGCAGCGGCCAAGAGAGCAAATAGAATGCTAGGTATGATAAGGAAAGGAATGGAAAATAAAACAAAAGATATTATAATGCCTCTATATCGTTCCATGGTGAGACCGCACCTTGAATATTGTGTGCAATTCTGGTCGCCGTATCTTAAATAGGATATAGCGATTTTAGAAAAGGTTCAGAGAAGAGCCACCAAAATGGTAAAGGGGATGGAAGGATACTCCTATGAAGAAAGGCTAAAAAGGTTAGGGCTCTTTAACCAGGAAAAGAGACGGCTGAGGGGAGATATGATAGAAGTCTATAAATTAATGAACGGAGTGGAATGGGTAAATGTAGATCGATTGTTTACCTTATCAGAATATAGAAAGACTAGGGGACATGCAATGAAGCTACAGGGTAAACTATTTAAGACTAATAAAAGAAATATTTTTTCACTCAACGTGTAATCAAACTCTGGAATTTGTTACCGGAGGATGTAGTAAAGGCTGTTAGTGTAGCTGGGTTTAAAAAAGGTTTGGACAAGTTCCTGGAGGAAAGGTCCATAAACCATTATTAAGAAGGGACCCAGGATATCAATGCTTGAACCAATACAAGTATTGTGGAACCTGTGTCCCTTGGGGAAACTGCTAGGTACATATGACCTAGATTGGCCACTGTTGGAAACAGAATACTGGGCTTGATGGACCTTGGTCTGACCCAGTATGGCATATCTTATGTTCTTATGTCTTTCCTTGAGTTCTCTCCGGGCCAGTCCATGAAAGTAGGGTAGTCAACCTCCTCCAGCAGCTGAGGACTGAAAACTGTAAAACTTTGCTGACAGCCCCTCTAGCTCCCCCCGGTGTCAGAGAGTCAGTCTAATGGTAACAAAGCAGCGGAACTAGACCTTCTAAACTTGACAATACTATAAAAAAGTAACCGTAGGCAGTAACTTGTAAACAAAAACATTCTCCTCCACTTATTGCCTTAGTTGGTCGTTTTTTTTGTTTGTTGTTTTTTTTTTTTTTGTTGTTTTTTTTTTAAGTACACTGCTCATTCCGATCCAAATCTAAGTTCACCTAAATTAAGTCCCCCCAATGTCCCCAGCTCCAGCCACCAGCTTGGTAACCGCCTATATGTCTAAATCTTTGGCCGAGGACCGGGACCTCTCTCAACCTTGCAGACAACAGTGGGTGGGTCCTGGACTGGCCCGGAGAGAACTCAAGGAAAGACAATTAGCAGGTAAGGCCTAATTTCTCCTTCCTATTCGTCTCTCCGGGCCAGTCCAGGAAAGTAGGGTAGTACCAAAGCAGTACTTAAATCCAGGAGGGACCTGCGAGCCCAGAAACAACAGCCGAGGCCCCCACTCTCGCATCGTCACGTGCTTGAACATCTAAGCGATAGTGCCTAGCAAACGTATGCAGAGAAGACCACGTCGCCGCTCTACAGATATCCACCGGCGGAACCAACGCATATTCCGCCCACGAGGTAGCCTGACCTCTAGTCGAATGAGCCCGGATCCCCACCGGAGCCAATCGCCCCTTTGCTTCATAGGCCACCCGAATGGCATGCTTTACCCAGCGAGCGATAGAAGCCTCGGTGGCCGCTTTTCCTTTTGCTGGACCCACAAACAGTACAAACAACCTATCCGACTTTCGAAACGGCTTCGTTACCTCGAGGTATTTCCTTAACATGCGTCCTAAATCCAACTTCTTCAGCAACCTATCCCGTTTCCCTCCCTCGCGAGGAACAAAGGTAGGAAGGAAAACGGCCTGATTCACATGAAAACTGGACACCACCTTAGTAAGAAACGCCGGCACCGGCCGCAACACCACTCTCTCTGCCGAAAACTGAATGTACGGCTCCCTACAGGAAAACGCCTGCAGATCCGAAACCCTTCGTGCTGAGCACAAGGCCACTAAAAAAGCAGTCTTCCAGGAGAACTCCCGGAGATTACCCTTTGTGCTGGTCTCAAACGGCGGCCCTGTTAAGGCTTCCAACACCAAATTCAAATCCCAAGGAAGAACCACATGCCGAACTGGAGGCCGAATGATTTTGGCCGCCCTCAGAAACCGCCGTACATCCGGATGCGAGGAAATTGAGTGACCCTGTACCTTCCCTCTATAACACGCCAACGCCGCCAACTGCACTTTTAAAGTGTTGAGGGCTAGTCCTTTCTCTAGACCTCCCTGAAGGAAAGCTAAGATATCAGGCAGCATAACCCCGGAAGGCCTAACCTGTCGCTCTGTACACCACGCTTCAAAAATACGCCATACCCTAATGTACGCCAACGAAGTGGAGCTTCTCCTGGATTTTAACATAGTGTCTATCACCGACTTTGAGTAGCCTCTATTGCACAACCGTTCCCTCTCAAGAGCCAAGCTGTAAGCAAGAATCGATCCACCTGAGGCATTAAGATGGGACCTTAACACAACAGATTTACTCGAGCGGGCAGCCGCCATGGAGGAACTACCAGGAGACGCATGAGATCCGCATACCACAGACGTCTGGGCCAATCCGGAGCAATGAGAATCACCGTCCCATCGAACCTCGATACTCTCTGAATGACACGCCCTATTAGTGGCCAGGGCGGAAAAACGTACAGCAGCTGACCCAACAGCCAAGGCTGAACCAGCCCATCGAGACCTTCCGACATATGCTCTCTGCGCCTGCTGAAAAATCGTGCCGCTTTTGCATTCGCTAGAGTAGCCAGGAGATCCAGTACGGGTTGACCCCACCTCACCGTGATCTCGTGAAAAATTGCCAAATTCAGTTCCCATTCTACGGGGTCTATGACATTCCGACTGAGATAGTCCGCCTGAATGTTTTCTTTTCCTGCCACATGCACTGCTGAAATTGCTAACAGATGAGCTTCCGCCCACTGAAACAACTGATGACTCTCCCGTAGCAGCACCGCACTGCCCGTGCCGCCTTGCCTGTTGATGTACGATACTGTTACTACGTTGTTGGAAAACACCCGACCCGCTCGACCCTCAAGCAAATCGACAAATTCCACCAGCGCTAACCGAACCGCTTTCAGCTCCAACCGATTGATCGACCAGGCCCTCTCTTCTGCCGACCAAAGGCCCTGCGCTATTCGCGTCAAACAATGCGCTCCCCAACCGGACAGGCTGGCATCTGTTGTGAGCAATACCCAGTCTGGCAGCTCTAAGGGAACGCCCACTTGAAGGTGAGCTGGAACCAACCACCACTGCAGACTTAACCGCACCTCTTCCGGACACGGCAACCTCCGAGAGAGTGGGTGATGCTGCGGAGACCACCTCGACAGCAATGCCTGTTGAAGCGGCCGCATATGCGCCCTAGCCCATGGAACCAGATCTAAGGCCGCAGCCATCAACCCCAACAACTGTAAATATCTCCAAGCCGTTGGAGCTGAAAGTCGTAGGAACGCCGCCACCTGCGACAGAATCTTTTGAACTCTGTCCTCCGGAAGAAACACTGAGCCTATCTCCGTGTCGAAGAGAGCTCCCAGATAAGTCAGTCGTCTTACTGGATCCAAATGACTCTTTGCTCGATTGATAACCCAACCTAGCTGTTCGAGGAACTCCACTATTCGCGCAGTCGCCGAAAGGGACTCTGCCAGAGATGGCGCTCGGATCAACCAGTCGTCGAGATAAGGATGAACCTGAATCCCTTCTTTTCTCAGCGCCACGGCCGCCACCACCATAACTTTGGTAAACGTTCGAGGCGCCGTAGCCAGCCCGAATGGCAATGCCCGGAACTGAAAATGACCCATGGGAACCACAAAACGAAGACATTTTTGATGTTCCTTTCTGATTGGAATATGCAAATACGCTTCCGTTAAATCTATGGAAGAAAGAAACTCTCCCTTTTTTACCGACCGGATAACCGATCTTAATGTTTCCATGCGGAAATGCGGCACCCTCAAACAACGATTTACAAGCTTGAGATCCAGAATTGGTCTAAAAGAACCTTCCTTCTTGGGAACCACGAAATAAATCGAGTATCGACCTAAGCCGCACTGGTCTGCGGGAACTGGCTCCACTGCCTGAAGGCGCAGCAATCGCGACAACGTGTCGTTGACCGCAGTCCTCTTTAGCTGAGGCCCGCAGGGAGAAGTCACAAAGGCATCTACCAGTGGGTAAGTGAATTCTAGTGCATAGCCCTCTCTGATAATTTCGAGAACCCACTGGTCTGTAGTTATGTTGGCCCAGGTGGAGAAAAACACCTGCAAACGACCTCCCACCGGAATCTCCGCCTGGACCGGCGCTCCTTCATTGTGGCTTTTTAGCTGGGTTTTGATGGGAAGTAAAGTAACCCCTACTGAACCCCCTGGCCCCTCGAAAGGACTGGCCTCTAGCCACAAAACGGCCTCGCTGATAAGGCGTAAAGCGAGATCCGCGGAACCTGCGAAAATCTCGCCCCTGACCTCTGTGCACTGGACCCATCCTGGCCGGTCTCGCACAGTCCTCGGGAAGACGTCCCCCCTTGGAATCACCCAAGTCCTTCACAATCTTTTCCAAAGCTTCCCCAAAAAGCAGCTTGCCCTTGTATGGAAGCTTACTGAGCCGAGCCTTAGACGACACATCTGCCGCCCAGTTCCGCAACCAGAGAAATCGCCGAGCTGCTATCACGGAAGCCATTTTTTTCGCTGAAATTCGCACCAGATCATAGAAGGCATCCGCCAGATAAGCTGCCGCCGACTCCAGCTTCGCTCCTTCCGGAGAAGAGTCTTCCTCCTTATCCGAACTCCGTTCTCCCTGCATCCACCTGATAGAAGCTCTCAAAACATAAGCGCCACACACCGAAGCCTGAAGAGCCATGGCACTGGAGTCAAAGGCTTGTTTCAGAAGCGCCTCTAATCTATGATCTTGAAAATCCTTAAGAGCCGAACCCCCTTCTACCGGAATGGTGATCTTTTTGGTGACCGCCGAAACCAAGGCATCTACCTTGGGCATACGCAACAAGTCCTTTTCCTCCTGAGGAACGGGGTAAAGACGCGCAATAGCGCGGCCCCCCCTTAAAGAGGCTTCGGGGCACTCCCATTCAGATTCAATCATCTGCTTAATAAACCCTGTGAATGGGAAAACAGCGCTGCTCGGATTTGAAACCCTGCAATAAGGGATCCTCTAACGGCTCCTGCTGAACTGTAGGGAGCACCATATTTAGTGCAGCTAAAGACTGAGCAATGAGGGCCCAAAGCTCTTCCTTCCTAAAAACCCGAAAAACATTCAGATCCTCACCTGGCCCCAACTCGCCGTCTTCCAATTCTCCTGGCCAGCCATAGAATCCTGCCTCTGAAAGAATCTCACCTTCCTCTGGCAGCTGAGACACTGAACCTTGAGGTCCAGCTCCTTCTAAGGCTGTTTCCACGGACTTTACAATAGCAGAACCCCCTTCTCCAGGGTCTGACCCTGTGCAATCCACCTGCTTAACCGCTGGAATGCTATCAGTAGAAGGAGAGATAGGAGCCTGAGACTTCTTTAGCAAATAAGCCCTATGTAGAGCCAAAATAAATTCAGCAGAAAGAAAAGAGTCCAACGACCCTTGTTCCACCGGCAAAGATTGCTGCCCTGCTCCCTCAGCAGAAGGAGCTTTGTGTGACTTAGATTTCTTTTTGCCTGACTTCAAATGCAGCGCGGGAGAAATGGACGGCTCAGGTAAAATGGCCGCCATTCCCGCTCTTTCAGCAATGCTCTGAGGACGAACTAAACCCTGCTCCTCTGAGCCTGTGAGACTCTCCATTAAATTATTGTGCCCCGGAACCAAATTAAAGTAAAAGAACAAAGGAAGGCGCACCAGCACAAACCCAACGCCCGGTTTCAAAACCGCCGATCTCTGAGCACGTCCCCGCAATGCTAGCTCTGCCGGTACACGCGGTCACTCACAGAACCGTAAGCCGCCTAAGAAGCTAAACCGCGGCGGCAAAACTAACGTCCGATATAAGAATTTTCAAAAAACCGTATCCACACTCCTACCTGAAAGCAAGCTGTGAAGTCGAGGCTGCTGCCCTCTGCTGCCCCGCTGCTAGCGGGAAGCCGGAACGGCAGAAAAACGGCCCCTGGGGCTCCCAGACCTGTTCCTCAATGCCTCTAAGCACCGGAATCCCTAAGAGGCAGGCTCTGCCTCACAAACCGCAAGATCCGACGGTTTAGGGTAACCAAAGGTGCTGCTCTAATTTTTTTTTTTTTTTTTTTATAACTTAAAGGAGAAAGAAAAAAGAAAAACGAACATGTTCACTGCTGATCTGCCCTGCCAGGATAGATCAGACAATGCTGTTAAACCACTCTGCCTTCTTTTTTTTATTTTTTAAAGTAGTTAGAACCCCAATTAAGAACATAAGATATGCCATACTGGGTCAGACCAAGGTCCATCAAGCCCAGTATTCTGTTTCCAACAGTGGCCAATCTAGGTCATATGTACCTAGCAGTTTCCCCAAGAGACACAAGTTCCACAATGCTTGTACTGGGTCAAGCATTGATATCTTCGGTCACTTCTTAATAATGGTTTATGGACCTTTCCTCCAGGAACTTGTCCAAACCTTTTTTAAACCCATTCCTATTAGTCTCTCTGGGGAGCCTGTCAGCCACACGTCCTGTTCAGCTGCTGAGGACTGAAAGACTGACTCTCTGACACCGGGGGAAGCTAGAGGGGCTGTCAGCAAGGTTTTACAGTTTTCAGTCCTCAGCTGCTGGAGGAGGTTGACTACCCTACTTTCCTGGACTGGTCCGGAGAGACGAATAGGAAAGGGCTGATTCTGAAGGCGCTGCTGAGGCAGCCATGGGTAGGGCTAGTATCAGCGGTGTGTAAAAAATTGTTGGAAGTACTGTTAGCGATAGGGACATCAATAGGAAGAAATCTGTAGGCGATGAGTGGACTAATACTAATTATTTGTCTAGCACTACAAGGCATATGCAGAACTGTACATATAGATGTAAGACACAGTACCTGCTCATCACTAGCACTCCTTGTGGCTATAGGCAAGTCACTTAACCCTCCATTGCCTCAGAAAAATCCAAGTTATCAATATCCCTGTTTAATGTACATTATCAAGTTTAAGTTACAATGTAAACCACTTTGATTGAAATGATAAAGCGGTATATAAAACCTGTTAAATAAATAAAAATAAATAAATCAGAGCTTACAATCTGGACAAAGTTGACTCTGCCAGTTGAGCAGCCAGTTCCCAGACAGTGGAGGAGTGATCTTTCACTTTGAATGCCGCCTCTTGCACCTTGGACCTGAAGAGGGCTTTTGCTAGGCTCCGTGAAGGTCTTCCCCGAGTCCGGATATGCGAAGCCAGGCTGACCGTCTGGCTGACATGGCTGTAGCTGCAGAGCGCACCACTGAATCATAGATGTCATATGTGGCGTGAATGATATGGTAGAAGGATTCATGCAGGTTGGTCACTAGTTGTGCTGGGTCTTCCAAAATGAGATTGTCCAGCTGAAGGAGAAGATTGTGATGATAGTGTAGCATCTGCAGTTGGTGGGCCAGGGTCTGCATGGCTAAGATACTTCTCTGGTATGATTTGCTGCCTATGGCATCAAGGGTTTACTGTTCCATGCCTGGAGGTGTTTGAGATAGAGGTTTCGTACTCTTATTCTTCAGGACAGCCTCAGAGACCATTGACTAGTGGGGCAGTTGCTGATGCTCAAAGCCGGGAGCTGGAAGAACTTTGTACTTTAGGTCAAGCCAACGAGACGTGGCGCTGCCCGAGGTAGGTGTTTTCCAGATGGAAGTTTAGGCTTAGGCACTTGATATACCACCCTTTACCTGTGCATCAGAGCAGTTTGTAGATCTAGGAGAATCTGGAGGACCAGCAGGACGAAGACCTTCTTCGGGACACTGCAGGCCTTGAGGATGGATGATGAAATCCACCATCACCCTACAATAATATAGATACAAACAACACGAAAACAACCACCTCAAACACCTCCAAGCATCAATTCCACACCAACCACATAATGAAATCAGCTAACAAACCATGAGAACCTTTTGAAATAGCTCGCTCTCTCACTAGAGACCCAGTGCAACAAGCAGACCCAGAAATACATCCACAGGACATAGCAAACCATCTAATGACCAAACACCCGCAACTAACAAAGAACACCCCTCCAGCTATTACAATTAGCAACCTTGATCTAACCTCTACTACAGTAAGGGGCGGGTTTCATAAGCCAAACAGCCAACAAATAGAGCAAGTTATTTCCTC
The DNA here is from genome assembly GCA_033557465.1 of Ichthyophis bannanicus. Classification (NCBI taxonomy): domain Eukaryota; kingdom Metazoa; phylum Chordata; class Amphibia; order Gymnophiona; family Ichthyophiidae; genus Ichthyophis; species Ichthyophis bannanicus. Next base: position 1,281,809,108 of record CM066033.1, on the reverse strand, counting down.
CCTTAACACCACCATCACTCCATCTGACCCATGTCCCGTAGCCTGGATAAAGGCAACGAAGGAACAACTCGTACACAAAACATAGTAACAATGGCCCTCACTCTAGGCTACATGCCAAATTCACTTAAGCACGCTATTATACGGCCAATTCTCAAAAACACATCAATCAATAGAAATGATCCAGCATCATACCACCCAATATTCAGTCTATCTTTCATGGGAAAAATTATTGAAAAGAGTGGTACAAAGACAGTTACAGGACCACATAGACCAGCACGCCCCTCTGGACCCCCATCAACATGGGTTAAAAAATACCATAATGTGTTGTTGTTGTTAAGTGCCATCGAGTCGGAGTCGACTCATGGCGACCCTCTGGATAGCTATCCTAAATTGTGTTCGGTCTTCAGTCAGGCGGCTCATTGTTGACAGACTGGTACCCGTAGCTGCTGTTATTGTATTGATCCATCTCACTTCTAGGCAAAATCCTTAGGGGTATTGACAACATCAAAGTTGGCTTCATACTGCTATTCATGGACATATCGGCTGCCTTTGATACGGTATCCCACAATATCACGCTTCAACGCCTCCAGGAAATCGGCCTTTATGGCACTACACTAAAGTGGTTTCAATCATATTTCAACAACAGGCAACTGCAAGTAAAATGCGGCACACCGAAATCCACTCCCTTCAGCATAACACAGGGCATACTGTAAGGATCATCTATCTCTTCAATGTTATTCAACATCTATATACAGCCCATCTGTAATATCATCAAACATCACAAAATACAATACCGGCTATATGCCAACAACAACATGGTTTTCACTCCAATTGACATCCCCAACCCTGGTTTCTTGCCCATAACCAAATGCATCGAAGACGTGATCAACTGGCTCGGCAACAACAATCTAGCAGTAAATTATAATAAGACGGAGGCATTTTTCATTACAAGAAACTCCACATTTAATCCCCCACAAGAAATCTGCCTCTCACACAGAACAATAAAGGTGCATAAAGAAGTCAAATATCTCCGTGTCACCCTAGATCAAAACCTCAGCTTTCAGTATCACATAAATAGAACCACTGCAAATGCTTACTACAAAATGAAACTCCTCAAGAATATAAAACTTAGCCAGGATCACTTCCGCACAGTATTTCAAACAGTCATCACACCAATATTTGACTACTGTAATTCGATTTACCAGGGCCTTCCAATGAGTTCCATACACCCCCTCCAAATGATACAAATACAGCTGGAAGCTCCATACAAGATAACCTAACTCCCATACTTAACCAACGCCACTGTCTGCAATACTCTCCCAGACTAAGTTCAAGACACTGCTCACAAACTTTTAAATCCTACATCAATCTACTGCAGATAGGCTACAAGAACTGATTTTTCGAGACACTAGCATGCATCCCAGGAGAATTAACAATAAAAGCATGAGTCTTCCAAGCCACATACCAGAAATCCAACCAAACCACTTCAAAATGGGCATTTTCTCTCTGCCCCAGCGTTACAAACACCCTGCCAGAAAATATCAGAACAACAGATATCAAGGACTTCTGCAAAAAGATAAAGATGCACCAGTTAAATAAAATTTATTTGTGGAGGTCCGAGAGTTGCTGATGGCAAGCGCCCAGGAGATCTTTTGGAGGAATTTGGGGTAGGAGAGGTCATCCGCTGGTTCTTCCTGTATGGCTTGGTCAGTGGGGATTGGGGGGTGATCAGCCATGATGGAATCACAGGGTTCCCAGTTGTGTTCATAAGCCTGTAGGGAGTAGACATCCTCGTCTAGTGGTGGCGGAGGTTGCCATTTGATGAGTGAAGGAAACCCTGTAATCCCCAGCGGCTTGGAGATCCTAGGGTCGATGGACATTTCTGGATGCGGGATGGGGGTGGAGACGGCTGCCTGAAGGATGGCAGAGCTGTCCTGGACAAACCTTCGCAGAAGACATAAGAGAGAGGACTGGGGACTTGAGGATCCCCCAGAGGAGAGAGGAGGCTTTCAGATGTCTGTACAAGTAGTTTGGAGGAGGGGATGGCCCGGAGGGAGCTGCCCAAGCATTTCATTGTGAGCTTTTTGGAAGAGTTAGTCCTCAAGGGGAAAGAGTGGATTTTCTGATGTTTCTGCTTCCTTTTGGCCTTGGTCCCCAACTTTGGAGCTGCCCCCTGGCTGGAGGAGGATGCAGAGGGGTTCGGGATGAGTTCCAGTGGGGAAGGGGTGGAACCAGTCAGGAAGATCGGCAGAGGGACCTCCTGACCCCGAAACCTCTATCATATCTCCCTCTTGGCCGTCTCTGTGCCTGCATCCCCCTGCTTGTCCCTGGAGAAATAGTAAACCAACTGATAAATGCAGCTACTTTCATGGTTTCCCCTTCTACTTGTTGCGTACAAGAGTCCATTATGCACCGTCAATCCACAAGGTGTCACTGGATATGCTTTGACCCAGGAAACAGACACAACTATTTCAAAGTCAAAACTGAATCCTTTCAACAAAAAATTACAACCACAAAATCATCTCCAGAAATATTGTTTCTTCGCATAAAATACCCAGAACAAATGTAATAGTTTAACGGTTGTTTGCATTAATATCTTATAAAGTTGAAGTTTATTGTTCAATGTAAATAGTTGAATCCGATTGTTCAATGTAAATAGTTGAATCCGATTGTTCAATGTAAATGTATACAATTGTGTACAATATTGTTAAGATGTTCCATGTAAACCGCCCTTGATCGCTGGAAGGGGCGGTATAGAAGAAAATAGATAAATAAATAAACAAATCTACTGTAGTATAAAGAAAAGAAACCACAGTCACAATATCCCTTGCGGCTACATATAATCTACGTAGACCTAGAAAAACAGAAAAAAGCCACTGCAAGAGATGCTCCATGGGTACTGACTCCCCAATCACCACCGAATCAGAGGCAAAACTTAGTAAAAAGCAAATTTATAAGAGAAACTCAGCAAGAAGAGACTGGCACAAGTCCAACGCAGCAAGCTGTTTCAGCACATATTACAGGCTGCAGTGTTATGAACATTACTACTACTACTAATCATTTGTACAGCGCTACAAGGCATATGCTGTGCTGCTACTACAACTACTAATCATTTGTATAGCACTACAAGGTGTATGTAACTCTGTATATATACAAGAGACAGTCCCTGCTCATCAGAGCTTACAATCTGATCAAGACAGACCACACAACAACTGGGGATTAGAGTAAATCAAGGGGAATAGCAAGATACAGATAGGTGATAAGCAGGAAAATAGGATAAGGATCCAAATGCAGCCTCAAAGAGGTCGGTTTTTAACCTGGATTTGAATAGGGCCAGAGATAGAGCCTGGTGTATAGCTCAGGTAGTCTGTTCCAGGCATTTGGAGCAGCAAGGTGGAATGAACAAGCCTGGAGTTGACAGTGGAAGAAAAGGGCACAAATAGAAGCAATCTGGCAGAAGAATGGATTTTCCGAGGAGGGGTGTAGGGATAAGAGAGGAAAGATAGTGAGGAGCCCAGAATGAATGCACTTGTAAAACAGTAGGAGAAATTTGAACTGGATGCAGAAATGGATAAGGAGCCAGTGAAGTGACTTAAGAGGGGTTATGTGAGCATAGTGAGACTGGCGGAAGACTAGCTACGTGGCTGGGTTTTGAACAGATTAAAGGAGAAAAGAGATGATTCAGAGGGAGACCAGAAAGCAGAAGTTTGCAGTAGTCTAGACAGAAGGTGACTAGAGAGTCGATAAGGTTCTTAGTAGTGTGTTCACAAAGGAAGGTGAAAACGTTGCTGATGTTATAGAGAAAACTAAAATCTATCATTTCTATCTGTTGGATGTGTGCAGAAAAAGCGAGGAGTCAAAGATAACCCCAAGTTTGCGAGCTAAGGAAACAGAACAGTAGATAAGCAGATTCTATTCATACTCCTCCCTTCTTTGTTTATTTACATATTTATTTGGATTTAGAAACATAACGGCAGAAAACGTATCTGGCTCGGGGCTTTGAAGAAATAGCTCAAGGCAAGTTATATTCAGGGCCAGAAGGTATTCTCCTGTTCCCAGAATGCTTACAATTTACATTTGTACCTGAGGCAATGGAGGGTTAAGTGACTTGGCTAAGATCACAAAGAGCAGAAGTGGGATTTGAATCCTGGCTTTATTGATCCTCAACCCACTTCTCTAATCACTAGACTACTTTATGCAAAAAGTGTGAGAAAGGATGCTACACTGGTGTTGCAAGGAAACCTGACATACTGGTAAAAGGGAAAAAATGTCAGTTCCAAGTCATTATCCTGTGAATGGTGTAGAGAAAGAGAAGATCTTCAAATACCAAGAAATGCAGTCAGAAATCAAAAAACTGTGGCAAAAAGATGCAGAGATGTTTCCAATTGTGTTGGATGCCACAGGCCTGGGATAGACACAGGATGTTATCAAAGCAAACTTAAATAACTTCATAAATAGTGGGGATAACCTGCACAGAGTGGCAGGTGCAACTCTACAACTCTAGCCATCTTACTGGGCAGACTAAATGGACCTTGCTGGTCTTTATCTGCTGTCATTTACTATGTTTCTATGCAAGAAAAATTTTCAGTCATACTTTGACAAAATGCCATGTTATATCCTATGAATTCCAGTAAGAAGCTCTTTGGCATAATGCAAATATGAGCACTAGCAGCAAATATGAGAGACTGAGATCATATTCCACATACCCTGACTTAGGAGCAAGGTTCCACCACCGCAGGTTAACCAGGCAGCAGTGATATTCAGCCACTGCCCGGTTACCCCAAACAACTAAAGTTAGGACAGCTGAATGGCCAGTTTTGCAATCCAACTGGTGACTGAATATCCAACAAATACACATCTACTCTTACAGCACACTTACACTGCCATTATTTTCAGGCCTCACTCATGTCAGCAAAGCCCAAAAAAGCAGTGGGTATTGTCTGCTCAAGAAAGAGGCATAAATTCCAACTCAGCACCGACAGAAGACATGTCTCCTCTGACCTGGCATTAGAGTCTTAGCATCGAGATCAGCCTTAAACTCTTCTGCACACTTCTCTGTATCTGGATGGCATAGCTAATTGCATTAATATCATCTAGTTTGAATTTACATGGGCTGTACACTGCCACTAGCATTGATGTCTGCACAGTTATTACACTCACGGTAAATCCCTTCCTACTTTCAGCGTCCATGTTATTCCATAAAATTGTGCAGAAATGCCACACAGCTGCCTGTGTTAACGGCAGCACACTGTTCTGCACCAACCCCTTAGACTGTCAGCCCTACAGGGACAGGGAAATATGTAGTAACTAAATGTAACTCTCACCTAGAGGTACTACTAAAAAAGGATTAGCTAAATAGAAATCCAACCATACCACTGCGTACAAGGTGGTGACATTTTACATACCAGTTAATGTCCTTTCTTTGAGTCCTGCTAGACCAGTCCAGACAAGTGGGTTGTGTTCCCCTATCAGCAAATTGGTGGAGACAAAGAAACAATGAAAAGCCCAGGTTTCGATGACATCACTCTCATGCCTCTATTCGCCTCAGTTACGAGAGGTCCCTCAGTATTCGTCCCAAGCATATGGGAGAAAACACGGCAAGCCTCATACAGCCTCTATTATGGATAACAAGAAGTAATCAGTCGAGAACTATGTACAGGAAAGCATAAAAGAAGCCAGCTCATAGAAGATGAACCTGCAGATTCAAGTATAAAACTCATAGCGGACTCAAGAGTACTGCAGTAAAAGAGCAGAGCAGAGCAAATATAGTTACAGGGGCGGGCCCTGGACTGGTCTAGCAGGACTAAAGAAAAGGACATTAACTGCTAAGTAAAATGTCATCTTCCATATCGTCCTGCTAGACCAGCCCAGGCAAGTGGGATGTACCAAAGCTACATCACCACTGGGTGGAACGAAGATCCAGTAGCTCGCAAAACTCTTGAGCCGAAGGCCATGTCCACCCGTGCGTGGATATCCAAGCGGTAATACTTGATAAAAAGTGGAAAGAAGTCCACATTGCTGCCCGACAAATATCGGCAGGGGCTACTGAGCTCCGCTCTGCCGATGAGGACACTTGTATTCAGGTAGAATGGGCACGTGCAAACACTCTTGAACTGACCAGTTCCACAACAGATATGCCGAGGCAATAATCACCTTAATCCAGCACCCCAAAGTTGACCTGGCTGCCGTTTCACCCTGCACAGGCCAGCAAACAGCACAAAACCATGGTCTGACTTACGAATGGAATTCGTTACTTCCAAGTACCGGCAAAGCAGCCTCCAGACATCCGGATGATACCAAAATCTGCAATAGAGTAGACACCCAGGAAGGTGTAGATAACACGAGGAGGGATCTAGCTAAGCTTGAAGAATGGTCTAGAATTTGGCAGCTGAGATTTAATGTTAAAAAATGAAAGGTCATGCATTTGGGCTGCAGAAATCCAAGGGAGCGATACAGTATAGGTGGTGAAGTACTTTTATCCACTAAAGAAGAGCGGAACCTAGACATGATTGTGTCTGATGATCTTAAAGTAGCTAAACAGGTAGAAAAAGTGACAGTAAAAGTTAGAAGGATGCTTGGGTGCATAGGGAGAGGAATGGCCAGCAGAAGAAAGGAGGCGATAGTACCTCTGTATAAGGTACGACCTAATTTGGAGTATTGTGTGCAATTCTGGAGACCGCACCTTCGAAAGGATATAAACAGGCTGGAGTCAGCACAGAGGGTAACATAGTAACATAGTAAATGACGGCAGATAAAGACCAATATGGTCCATCTAGTCTGCCCAGTAAGATGGAAAAAGTAGGCGCACCTTTCGCTCCGTGCAGGCCACCCCTCCCCATGTCTTTGTTTTAGGGGTGAACCCACCGCTCCTTGTAGGACACCCCTGTATGTTGAGAAATTAGTTAAGTTTATTTTGATTTTATCCTGTTGCTGTAAAGGGATCAACTGTGTCTGTCCCATACCATTTGGGTGGCTACTAAAATGGTTAGTGGTCTTCATTATAAAGCATATGAACACAGACTTAAGGATCTTAATATGTACACCTTAGAGGAAAGGCGGGATAGAGGTGATATGATTGGGACATTTAAATACCTCCGTGGCATAAATGCACAGGAGGAGAGCCTCTTTTGATTGAAAGCAAGCTCTGCTACAAGGGGATATGGGATGATGGTGAAAAGGGGATAGATTCAGGAGTGATATGCAGAAATATTTCTTTACGGAAAGAGTGGTGGATCCGTGGAATAGTCTCCCAGTGGAGGTGATAGAGATAAGGACAGTATCTGAATTCAAAGAAGCATGGGACAAAAACAGAGGATCTCTAAAGGAAAAAAGGAGACTGTTGTAGTGGTTGATATGGAAGGAAAGACTAGATAGATACATGATGACAGAAAAAGACCACATGGCCTATGTTTCTATTCTTCCCCCAACACTGCTCCTTGAAGAAGGAGGGCAGGCAAACCACCTGGTTCATGTGAAGGGAGACAGCACCTTATGTAAGAAAGAAGGCATAGGTCGAATGGAAACAGTCTCCTTTGAAAAAGACAGATGATCTTGGCAAGACAGAGCCTGCAGCTCAGAAATCCACCTCACAGAAAGAATCACAACTAAGAAGACAGTCTTGAGCGTCAAACCCTTTAAGGAAGCGCACTTCAACATATCAAAGGAGGCCACCATCAGGGCCCTGAGCACCAAACATAGATCCCAGGAAGGGATCACAGACCAAAAGGGATGACACAGACACCGAACCCTCTGGAGAAAATGTGAGACGTCCGAATGCAAGGCCAAAGGCTTGCCCGCCACCAGACCATGGAAACAAATCAGAGCTGCCACCTGAACTTTCAGAGAGCTAATCCTTTTTAAATGAATAAATACATGAGTAAGTGAAAGGATCTTCCCTAAGCCATCCTGCAGTAAGGCCAAAGGGGAGGACACCTTGGCCACCTTAAGAACCAACTGCCGTGCACCGCACCAGTGCTCAAGAGGAACCATATCTCTACATATACTAGCTTGGTAAACCTCCTCCAGGCTCCAAGTAGAGATCACTGCTGGAAAGTAGCCGGTACATGCTAGCAGCCTCTTTTCAAGAGCCATGCAGCAAAAGCAAGAAGGGAGTCATTGCCCAAAAACAAAAAACTTATACCACCAGGCCCACGATCAAGGGCCAAAAACACAGAAGAGCCAACCTGACGGCTCTTACCCTCCAGGTAGTTGATGGATGATCGACCACACTGCTTCTCTGTGGATCCAACGGCCTACAGCGGTACCATCTTGGCAATGGGCTCCTCAGCCCGAAAGACTGGCATCCGTCGTCAGCAGGATCCAGGAGCAATTGTCCAGTGGTATGCCATTCCTCAGATGACAGGGTTGCTGCCAGCACTGCAGGCTGGCCTTCACCATCAATGGGAGCAGAAGCATGCGCTCAAACTCCTAAAAGCTCAGGAACCACTGAGTCAACCAGGACCGCTAGAGCGCACACATGTAAGCACACACCAAGGCACCATCGCTATGGTCGCCATCAGCTATCCAAGGAGCTTAAGTTAATCCCAGACTGGGGGCCTGCTGCACACAGGACAGCACCAGACAATACAACAGTCTTTTGACTTTCTCTCGTGGCAGGAAAACTCTGTCCACTCGAGTGCTGAAACGTGCTCCCAGCTGAGGCATTCCAAAAATGACATCACTCGGAATGTCACTCAAGATGCTTTTGAGAGGGAATGGACTTGAATGAACCAGTCATCCAGATCGGGATGGACACAGATCTCTTGGCACAGCAGCGCTGCAGCCATCACCACCATGACCTTGGAGAATGTCCTTAGAGCGGTGGATAGCACGAAAGGGAAAGTGGCAAACTGATAGTATGAGCCAGGCACAGCAAAACGCAGACACTTCAGCTGATCTGCCTGGATTGGGACATGAAAATATGCCTCTGCCAGATCTAGAGATGCCAATAATGCCTCTTGGCGCATTGCTTCAATTGTGGAGCTCAAGGTTTCCATCCAGAAGCGCAGGATGTGCAAGTGCTCATTAACCCACTTGAGGTCCAGAATGAGCCGGAAGGAAACAGATATATAGAAACATGACAGCAGCATATGGCCTATCTAGTCTGCCCTTCCATATCAACCACTACAACAGTACCCTTTTTTCCTTTAGAGATCCTCTGTGTTTGTCCCATGCCTTTTTGAATTCAAACACTGTGCTCTTCTCTACCATCTCCATCTGGGAGACTATTCCACAGATATACCAATCTTTCCATAAAAAATATTTCCGCATATTACTCCTGAGTCTATCCCCTTTCACCCTTATCCTATGTCCCCTTGTAGCAGAGCTTGCTTTCAATCAAAAGAGGCTCTCCTCCTGTGTATTTATGCCACGGAGGTATTTAAACGTCTCAATCATATCACCTCTATCCCGCCTTCCCTCTAAAGTATACATATTAAGATCCTTAAGTCTGCTTTATAACGAAGACCACTAACCATTTTAGTAGCCACCCTCTGTACCGGATTCCAACCCGTTTATATCCTTTTGAAGGTGTGATCTCCAGAATTGCACACAATACTCCAAAGGAACTCGCACCAAGGACTTATAGAGAGGCATTATCACTTCCTTTCTTCTGCTAGCCATTCCTCTCCCTATGCACCCAAGCATCCTTCTAACTTTTGTCGTCACCTTTTCTACCTGTTTAGCTACTTTAAGATCATCAGACACCTCCACGCCTAGATCCCGCTCTTCTTTTGTGGACAGAAGTACTTCACCCCCTATACCAGCGATGGCGAACCTATGGCACGCGTGCCAGCTGTGGCACGCGAAGGCCTTGCAGCTGGCACGCGTGAAGGTCCGCAAAAAAAGAAAAAGCGGGCTCTGGCTGCTGCCGCGGACGCGGCAGCATGCAGTGTCCCGCGGGGCCCCCTCCGCCCGCTAAGCCCCTCTGCAAGGGCTTTCAGATTCGCGAGGGAGACAGCGTCTCCCTCGCGTCTCTGTTAAGCCCGTAGGGGTTAATGGGAAATTTCCCATCAGCCCCTTTAGACGCGAGGGACTGATGGGAAAGTTCCCATTAGCCCCTGCGGGCTTAACAAGAGACGCGAGGGAGACGCTGTCTCCCTCGCGAATCTGAAAGCCCTTGCAGAGGGGTCTTAGCGGGCGGAGGGGGCCCCGCGGGACACTGCATGCTGCCGCGTCCGCGGCAGCAGCCAGAGCCCTCTTTTTCTTTTTTTAAATTTGCCAGGGGGGGGGGTGTTAGGACTGCTAATGGGCGGGGGGGGGGGGTGGCCTGCTAATGGGCTGGGGGGGGGGGTTTGGAGTGCTAATGGGCTGGGGGGGGGTTAGGACTGCTAATGGGCTAGGAGGGGGGGGGTTAGGACTGCTAATGGGCTAGGGGGGGTTTGGACTGCTAATGGGCTAGGGGGGGTTAGGACATCTAATGGGCTGGGGGGGGGGGTTTGGACTGCTAATGGGCTAGGAGGGGGGGGTTAGGACTGCTAATGGGCTAGGTGGGGGGGTGTTAGGAAAGGAAATGGGCTAGGGGGGGGTTAGGACTGCTAATGGGCTGGGGGGGGGTTTGGACTGCTAATGGGCTAGGAGGGGGGGGGGTAGGACTGCTAATGGGCTAGGAGGGGGGGGGGTTAGGACTGCTAATGGGCAAGAGGGGATAGGACTGCTAATGGGCTGTGGGCTGATGGGGGCTGTCTGGAAATGGGGTGATGGGGGGTTAGGACTGCTAATGGGCAGGGGGGGGGTTAGGACTGCTAATGGGCTGTGGGCTTTTGGACAGCTAATGGGCTGAGACCTGATGTGGGCTGTCAGCAACAGGGGTGAGGGGGGGTTAGGACTGCGAATTGGAAGGGGGGGGGGTTTGGACTGCTAATGGGCTGGGGGGGTTGCTAGGACTGGAAATGGGCTGGGGGGGTTAGGACTGCTAATGGGCTAGGAGGGGGGGTTAGGACTGCTAATGGGCTAGGGGGGGTTAGGACTGCTAATGGGCTGTGGGCTGATGGGGGCTGTCTGGAAATGGGGTGATGGGGGTTAGGACTGCTAATGGGCTAGAGAGGGGGGGTTATGACGGGTAATGGGGTAGGGGGGGTTAGGACTGCTAATGGGCTGGGGGGGTTAGGACTGCTAATGGGCTAGGGGGGGGTTAGGACTGCTAATGGGCTGGGGGGGAGGGGTTAGGACAGCTAATGGGCTAGGAGGGGGGTTAGGACTGCTAATGGGCTGGGGGGGTTAGGACTGCTAATGGGCTAGGAGGGGGGGTTAGGACTGCTAATGGGCTAGGGGGGGGTTAGGACTGCTAATGGGCTAGGAGGGGGGGGTTAGGACTGCTAATGGGCTAGGGGGGGTTAGGACTGCTAATGGGCTGTGGGCTGATGGGGGCTGTCTGGAAATGGGGTGATGGGGGTTAGGACTGGTAATGGGCTATGGGGGGGGGTTAGGACTGCTAATGGGCTAGAGAGGGGGGGTTAGGACTGCTAATGGGCTAGGGGGGGGTTAGGACTGCTAATGGGCTGATGGGGAGGGGTTAGGACTTGAGGTGGGCTGTTGGGTGGGGTTAGGACTGGAAATGGGCTGCTGGGGGGTTAACACTGGAGGTGGTCTGATGGGGTTAGGACTGGTAATGGGCTATGGGGGGTTTAGGACTGATAATGGGCTATGGGGGGGGGGCTGGGACAAGAAATGGGCTGATGGGGAGGGGTTAGGACTTGAGGTGGGCTGATGGGGTTAGGACTGGTAATGGACTGTGGGCTGATGGGGGGGTTAGGACTGGCAATGGGCTATGGGGGGCTGACTGGAAGTGGGGGGTTAGGACTGGTAATGGGTTATAGGGGGGGGGCTTAAACTGAAAATGGGGTGATGGGGGGTTAGGACTGGAAGTGGGTTGATGAGGGGGGGATAGGACTGGTATTGGGTTGGGGGGCTGCTAGGACTGGAAATGGGCTGATGCAGGGACTAGAAGGGAATGGATGCTGGGTGAGGCTGGAACTAGAAGGGAGCTGGTGTTGGGGGAGGATTAGAATGGGATGGGGCTGGGAGAGTAAAATGGAGAGGGGAAAAATATTTTGTGTGGGAGGGATAAAAAATCTACAATTGGCCGGGTATTGGGAGAGTAAGTGGGGATTGAGGATGGAGGGGTAAATTTTGAGTAGATGAAATAGGAATGAGGCAAGAGCCAAAGGAGACAGATTAGTATGTTAAAGCAGATGTAGAGAGAGAATGGAAAAAAAAAAAACAAGAAGACAGAAGAAAGGACAAATGGACAGCAGATGGAGAGTTAGCAGAAGACACGAAGAAACCAGAAGAAAGTGGCTGGAACAATTGCAACTGAAAAAAAAATGCACAAAAGGTAGAAAAATATCTCTTTATTTTGAATTTATTAACTGGAATATGTCAGCTCTGGGAAATGTGCATCATTAATTTTTGCGCTTTGTTTAGTACAAGAGGAAATTAATATATAGTTTTATTTCTACAGTGTTGTTGTATATTCCAAGTTTGGCTTTTGGGGTTCCCAGTTTAATTATTGTCTTCCTGTTTCTAAATTGTGATTCCTTGTTTGGTGATGGTCTGTTCTGCATGTGTAACTGAGCTGAGGTATTCTGTTTATATAATTCCTATTTGACATTGCCACTTGTTCTTTCCCCAGTAGGTCATGTATTGTTGTTCTCTGAGATGTATTGGTTTAATATTTGCAGTGTTGCCTTTTGATAGGTAGAGTATGGTGCTTTGTGAGTCCTGGTAGTGCTGTTAGGATACGGCGGGTTTGCTATGGGTTCTAAATGGGCAGCGTTTGTAGTAGTTCCTAATGTGCCTGGCGGTTGGTACTGGATTATAGTAATGTAGAAACCTTTTAGTCTTTCTTTATCCATATACTCATTAAGAGGCATGTTTACTAAAAGTTAGTGTATGGTAACATTATGCAAATATTTATGCAAATGAAGCACCTTATGCAAATGGGGCTTTAATTGACGTGCTGGCACTTTGAGGAAATTCTTTGGTTTTGTGCGGCAGTTTGGGCACTCGGGCTCAAAAAGGTTAGCCATCACTGCCCTATACTATATCGCACCCTTGGATTGCTGCAGCCCAAATACATGACCTTGTATTTTTTTTAACATTAAATCTCAGCTGCCAAATTATAGAACATTCTTCAAGCTTAGCTAGATCCCTCCTCATGTTATCTACACCTTCCTGGGTATCTACTCTATTGCAAATTTTGGTATCATCCACAAACAGGCAAACCTTACCCAACAGTCCTTCCGCAATATCACTAACAAAGATGTTAAAAAGAACTGGACCAAGGACAGAGCCCTGGGACACAACACTAGTAACCTTCTTCTCCTCAGAGTGAACTCTATTTACCTGTACCCTTTGTTGCCTCCCACTTAACCAATTTCTAACCCAAGCAGTAAATGTAGGGTTCATCCCTAGAGAGCTCAATTTGTTTATAAGTCGCCTGTGCAGAATGGTGTCAAAGGCATTAACAAAATCTAAATACACCACATTTAGGGCTCTCCCTCGGTCCAACTCCCTGGTCACCCAGTCAAAGAATCAATCAGATTTGTCTGACAAGACCTGCCTCTGGTGAATCCATGCTGCCTCGGATCTGGTAATCCGCTGGACTCCAGAAACCTCACTATTTTCTCTTTCAGCAGTGCTTCCAATAATTTACTCACCACGAGGTTAAACTAACCAACCTGTAGTTTTCAACCACATCCTTAATTCCGCTTTTGTGTAAAGGCACCACATGTGCCTCTCTCCAGTCCTCTGGCACCACTCCTAACTCCAATGAGGCATTGAAAAGGTCAATCAGTGGAGCTGCTAGATAGTCCCCAAGTTCCCTCAGCATTCTCGGGAGTATCCCATCTGATCCGTATCGCTCTGTCTACTTTAAGTTTAGCTAGCCAAAATAGTCTTCTGAAAATTGTTCAAGATGCCCATCGCTTTTCTTGCTTTTTGTGGGTGTTTTCTGAGGTCCTGCTCCTGGTTCTTTATCTGTGAACACAGAACAGAAACATGTGTTAAGCAATTCCACTTTATCCTCATCAGCTTCTAGGTATTCCTCCCCTTCACCCTTGATTCTGACAATACCACTTTTGCCCTTCCTCTTCTCACTAACATATCTGAAAAATGTCTTATCCCCCCATTTTATTGCATAGGCTATTTCCTCTTCTTTTTGAATCTTTGTTTTCCTGACTACTTTGCTAGCTTCTCTATTTTTCCAAATATAGATGCCCCTCTTCCTCTCTCTGTCATCTCTTGTATTTCATGAAGGCCTCCCTCTTTTTTTTCACCTTTTCAGCTACTTCTTTCAAAAACCATAGTGGTCTCCTTTTCCTTTTACCTTTATTTACCATTTTAACAAAAAGGTTGGCTGCCTTTAAAATATCCCCTTTCAGTTTTGCCCATTATTTTTCTACATCCCCCAGCTGTTCCCATCCCGCTAACGACTCCCTGAGGTACTGGCCCATCTTGGCAAATTTAGTTTTCCTAAAGTCTAAGACCCTCGCTTTTGAATGGATTTTAGCAGCCCTAGTCCTAATACTGAGACACACCATTTGATGATCACTGGATACGAAATGATCCTCCACTATAACATCAGAAATACTTCCACCACTGTTAAGCACCAAGTCCAGTATGGCCCCTTCACGTGTGATCTGTTATCAGTTGCCTGAATAGTTCTCCCTGTAGAGAATCCAGGATTCTTTCTTCTAGATGATACTGCAGCAGGGATGTGCCAATCAACATCTGGCATATTGAAATCCTGTATTTATTATTTATTTATTTAGCTTTTCTTCTATACCACGCTATTCACATCAGTGCGGTTTACATTCAACAAACATTATACATGCAGTCGCGCCGCATTGTATTTACAATGAACAGGGGTAATAACCTGGATATAACTAGGGGTAACGATCTACAAATTTATCAGTATGTATCAGTAGCACTTCCCCTTTCCCCGCAATGCTGTGTATATCTTCAATTAACTTTCCGTCCACCTCTTCGCCCAGTGTGGGAGATCTGTATATCACGCCAATGCAAATAGATTTCCCTTTCCCTCTTTCTAGTTTAACCCATAGTGTCTCCTCTCTGCCTTTTAAGCCCTGTAGTTACATAGCTTTAATATTATTTTTTACATATAGTGCAAATCCTCATCCTCTCCTTCCTACCCTGTCCTTTCTGAACAAAGTATAGCCTGGTATACATACATCCCAGTCATGGTTGTCCATGAACCATGTCTCTGTTACTGCCGTTAAAGCCTCAGCATCTGGGATCTTATTTCCCATGTTCCAGGCATTTATATACACTGCATTCCATATGTTACCCCTTTTACCCATTTCCATAAAGATATTTAATGTTTCACCTACCTAGGGGCTTTCTTCACCCATCCCCAACGAATCTAGTTTAAAGCCCTCTTCAGTAGGTTAGCCAGTCTGCTACTGAAGATACATCGACCCTTCTTGGACAGATGGACTCCATCTTTGCTCTGCAACCATTGGAACAGCCTCCCATATCCAGGAAACCAAAACGCTCTCAATGACACCATCTACGCAGCCATGCATTTATCTCCAGTATGCGAGCTTCTCTGCCTTGGCCTTTACCCTCAACAGGGAGGATTAGCAGCACAATATAGATGGTGTATCTGCCCTTGCCCTACTCGTCTAGGGGGACAGACACCAACGCTTTCAGGCGTAGCAGCTTATTCCAAGGTGGTCCACACTGCAGCACCTTTGATTGCAGACCCACACAGGGAAATGATGAAGGCATCGAGAATCAGCTCTTTGCATTCCAGGACATAGCCAAAATGAATGAGGTGACCTGGGACCATTCCAGAAAAAAAAAAAAAAAGTGGTGACTCCTGCCATCCACTGGAGAAACCAGGGAACGGGTGCCCAAATCTTCACTGCGCAGCCCAGGAGGGTCTACATCTGGAAGGGACTGAAACCCTGAGCTTGTGCACTCCACAAAAGAACTGGGAACGAATCAGAGCTGAAAGCAGAGGGGAAGAAAGGTTTTCCAGGTTAGTAATGGCAATAGTCCTGAGACACCCGGGAATCCATCCAGCAGGCCCTTGGTGGACAGCAGAGGCTGACAAAGAAGTGGCACCAGTACCATTCACAGGCCTCTTGGACCTGTCTTCCGAGAGGAGGTAAGATTTCATCTCGCCTAGGTCCTTCACCATCTTCTCCAAATCAGTTTCTCCCCCCCCCCCCTCCCCTATTTCTACTACCTTTTCTTCCTTTTCTATGATCTCTGAGGAGGAAACCACTCATCTTCTTTCCTCATCCGAACTCACTACCAGCTCCTCTAATCCTATTCCCGTCTCCTTAACTCCATCTTCTCCACTGTAGTCCCATCTCTCATATTCTCAACCTATCGCTCTCCACTGCAACTTTCCATGCAGCCTTCAAGCATGCTGTGGTCACTCCTCTCCTCAAGAAACCCTCACTAGACCCTACCTGTCCTTCTCACTATCAACCCATCCTCCCCTTCATTTCTAAACTACTTGAACGTGCGGTTCCCCACCATTTTTTTGACTTTCTCTCCTCTCAAGCCCTTCTGGATCCTCTACAGTCTCACTTTCGTCCTTTACATTCTATTGAAACGGCTCTTGCAAATGTCTCCAGTGACCTGTTCCTTGCAAAATCCAAGGGCCTTTACTCAATCCTCATCCGTCTTAACCTTTGTGCTGCTTTTGACACTGTTGACCATAACCTTCTCCTCGATACCTTGTCTTCGCTTGGCTTTAAGGACTCTGTGCTATCCTGGTTCTATTCTTCTCTCTCTCATCGCTCTTTCAATGTCTGTTCTCGTGGATCCTCCTCTACTGCTGTCCCACTCTTAGTTGGTGTACCCCAAAAATCTGTTTTGGGTCCACTCCTTTTCTATACCCAGTCCATTGGTGCACTCATCTCTTCCCATGGCTTTCAGTACCATCTTTACACTGACTCCCCCCAGATCTACCTCTCTACAACTGAAATCTCTACAGCAATCCAGGCCAGGATCTCTGCCTACCTTTCTTACATTGCTGCTTGAAACTGAACATGACCAAAACTGAGCTTCTTATTTTTTCCCCCTAAATCACCTTCTCCCCTTCCTCCTTTCTCAGTCTCTGTGGATAACTCTCTCCTCCTCCCTGTCTCCTCAGCTCGCAACATTGGGGTCATCTTTGACTCCTCTCTCTCCTTCTCCACACACATCCAACTGATAGAAATGGTAGGATTCAGCTTTCTCTACAACATCAACAAAATTCACCCATTCCTTTCTTAAAACACTACTAAGACATTTATCAACTCCTTAATCACCTCCCGTTTAGACTATTGTAACCTACTCCTTGCTGGTCTCCCTCTGAATCATCTCTCTCCCCTTCAATCTGTTCAACACTCTGCTGCACGACTAATCTTCCGCCAGCCTCGTCATGTTCATATTATCCCTCCGCTCAAGTCACTTCATTGTCTCCCTATCCATTTCCGCATCTAGTTCAAACTTCTCCTGCTGATCTATAAGTAGTGCATTCACTCTGCAGCTTCTCACTACCTTTCCTCTCTTATCACTCCCTACACACCTACTTAGAAACTCCACTCTTCTGGCAAATCACTTCTATCTGTGCCCTTCTATCACTTCTTTACTCCTTTCATCTTGTTGCTCCTTATGCCTGGAACAAATTACCCGAGTCTATACGTCAGGCGCCTTCTCCGACCTTTTTCAAATCCAGGCTCAAAACTCACCTCTTCACTGCCGCTTTCGGATCTTCACTCATCTGATCTCCCTTGTGTTTCCTTACCATTCCCCCTAGATGTTTCCCGTGTCTACAGCTACTGTGTTGCCCATCTTGATTAGACTGTAAACTATGAAAAGCAAGGACAGTCTTTTATATTTGTCTCTGCAGCACTGCGTACATCTTGTAGCGCTATACAAATGTTTAGCAGTAGTAGTAGTAGCAGCTTCCCCTTAAAAGTCAGTTGAGCCAACCGGACTTTGGAAGATGTGTCCACTGCCCAGTGCCGGAACCAAATTCAAGGCTGTAACACCATCATCAGGGCACCATCCCTGGCCGCCAAGCGTCAGAAAGGAAGGCCGCAGCCAACTCCAAAAGAGGGGTAGTATTATCAGGCGGAGAGACTAAATCCACTGGAGCAGGGCACGAGACATCAGGCTGGTGCATACTGCCAGCTGTAGAATAGTTGCCACCACGGTGAACTGGCTCTTCAGCAAGGAATCCACTTTGCAGTCCAAAAAAGCCATTAAGGCAGATCAGTCTTCCAAAGGAATGGAGGTCTGTCTGGTAACCGCCATGACCTGTTCATCACCCTGGGAATATCAAACCACTTGACACGCTCCTCCTCCGGGAGAGCTGTCGCGAGCACTACCCTGGCAGCAAGTAGAGGTCAGGGCAGGTCGGACACAACTATATAGGGAGGAGATTGGCCAGTAATCCAGAGGCCCAATTGGCTTTTGGTCCTGTTAGTTTCCTGGATCCTAATCTCCAATGAAATCAACTGCACAAAGTGGTGGGAAAATAAAGGCTTTTATTTCCCTTTCTCGCAAGGGTTCAAATGATTGGGCAACAACAACAACGCAAAATGTCCTTACTTCAGGTAAGAAAAAGTAAAACAGAAGTTTAAAGCAAAAACTGTTACTTTCACAGTAGCGATGATATTCACACAAACAAGAATGTTCTAGGCAGCAATACATATAGCTTACAAGCCTGGCAAGGATTCTAGGCTTCCCGCAGTACAGTACGTTGTGATAAGGAAGCTTATCATAGCTCAGGAAGGAGCTATAGAAAAGGTGAAGTGACTCTGAACAAGCAACCTGTCAGTTCTGGTAGAAATGAGAAAACAGAATTTTTCCATAAAAGACTACCAGTCCCAAAATGCACCAGGTTTCCAACAGCCATTAGAGGAGCTGAAGTGGGGAAACGTGTGTTCAATCAGGAGGGCTATGAGGTAATCCCTAAGCACTCATCTCAAAGGACAGGGCCTGATTCAGCACAGCTGCGCTGTGCTAGGGTGGAGCACTCATCTAAGCTGAATAAAGGTAGAGTTTATTCTACAGAGAATTATCCTCAGTATCTTGGACATCCTCATCTTGGACAGCTTCATCATCTGGAGGATCATCAGAAGCAGAAGCCAGAGCGGACGGATAGAGAGGGCAAGAAACCCTTTGGAAGAAAGAAGAGAAAAGCATTTGGGAGGTCTAAAGGAGTCCAGAGCAGTACGTATACTGGGAGACATTCAAAAGGCCAGCATACACCATTGGACTGGGGAAAACCAGAGGAGTGGTGCTGCAGAGCTAGGAATCTCCAGACGGTACCTGTGAGGGAGACGGCTGCACTTGGAAGGGACCCTAGGACCCGTGCCAGAAGGTATGTGAAGAGAGATCCAGTGTCCAGGGATCTGGATTGGAAGGCTGGACATAAGAACTGGACTACATACTGGCCAGGCTATTTAGAGAGGAACACTAACAGCAATGGAAGCTCAGGTATGAACACTGATCTATGCCCTAGCTATACCCTTGAAAGACAGCAGGGAAACAAGTATTCTCCTGAGAGTGCTCCACTGAGAAATTCCTCTGTGCCAATCCATGATATTTAACCCATGATTGTTGAAGAAGGGGGAGCGGTTATAGATACAGGCTGTGAATACATGGATTGCTCTCTGTCTAAACTCCTTTGGTAATTTACTGTTACAAAGTACAACAACCATCACAAAGAAATACAAACTTGTTCTTTAAATCTACTCAGAAAAGCTCCTGAGTAGGATTTGAGCCAGGCAGTAGAAAGTAAGCCAGCTAAGGGGTTTCAGCTGGATAACTGCTAGCAATTGAGCCTTACCTAATTGCTTGTGAGCTCTGAGGAAATCACTTTTGAGTCTATGTGTGAAGATATAAGAAGTTAACCTGAAAAGAACAGTTTTTCCCTTCTTTGTGGGTTTTGCTTGTTGTTTGATGCACTGCTAAGAAAATATTAGCTAGAGCCTACAGAAAAGACCATTCTGATACCATCCTGGTCTTTATTCTTTTGCTTTGATTGCCTGACAAGTTCAACTGTTGTTTTCCTGATTTTGTTTTTCTAAGTTTAACACTGAAAGCAAGTATCCTGATTTATGTGCTACCAAGCATATCTGTGTTGGGAGAAATAACCCCATAAATAAATATCTTATTGGCTTTACACTCAAGCACAACTAATTATTGTGAGTGGCTGTGTCTGGTGTGAATGGACTGCATTTCCCACAATCCCTTGCAAATCATATTGATATATGCCTTTGCCAAGACTGTGAACATTCTCACCCAGGCACCCGTCTGACAACGTACAGTCCATTTCGGTATCTGAAACCTCATCTGCCAGTTCCACTTGCATTGGCTCATAGGCTGAAGCCTCTGACTCTGAGTCCCTGGTTTCAGGAAAGTTATAGTCAGGCTTCTTATATAGCTCCTCTAGCACTGCCCAATGTTCTGGGTGACTTGTAGGGCGTCGGCTCTGTGCTGTTTTGTATTGAGAAAATTCCTCTCTACTTAGAGGTTTTATAGCAGCTTTATAAAAACACTTCTTATTCAAAACTCTCTTATCAGGTAGACTTTTTCTATAGCTTGTATCATAAGAAACCTTGTGAATTTGGCTTCTCTGTTTCAAGTGAAGGTTGAGACCTGCACCAGTTTCTCTTCTGGCTTGCCCGAACAGAACGGCTTAGGTCTTCAGGCTGTCTCTCCTTTGGTTTTAGACAACAGTTGCAGCAATGCTTTTGCCTCTCTGGGCAAACAGCTCTTACTCCTCTTTGAGCTGAGACCTTCCCAGGTTCTTCATTAGCTCCCAGGCAATCACCTTTCACTCTGGGTGATTTTCTAGCAGTGGAATACTCAGGTTTCCATTCTAACCTCTTTTCCTCTGTGTTGCCTTCCTTCCTGCCGCACGCTGTCCTGCTGCATTCACTCCTGCTGCCTTCACACCTGCTGCGTCCTTTCCAGCCAGCTCTCCAGCTGCCTTTCCCGCTGCCTTCCCAGCTGCCTCTCCAGCTGCTCTGCTTCCAGTCTTCCACACCCTCCTTAAGAAGTCCTTCTGTGCTCGAGGATTGGAAGCTGGCTGGCATTACCTCATGACCAGTGGGGCGTGGTTCCTCAGTTACTCTGAAGTCCCTCTTGCTCCCTCTATCTGGTTCCTCCAGATATTGCAGCTTGTATGTATCTTTTTCTCTGTTTAAAGCATTTTCTTTTCTCTCAACCGGGTCTGCTGGGTGACAGAGCGGAGATCTTCTTATACACCCTTAACCCTTTAGATAGGGAATCGGGGGAGTCCCACTCCGACCGGATCATATCCTAGATCACCTCTGGGAATGGGAAAGCCATAGTGGATTTTTATACCCTTTGAAGGAGCAGGTGTACCTTCAGCTTCTTCTTCATGCTGGAAACATCCATCAAGTTCAAAAGCAGATGAGATCCTGGTAATCAACACTGACAGCTCCTCCTTCTGGAATAGATGGATCACGCTGGCCTCTACATAATCTTCTGAAGATGAGAGCACTTCCTCATCCACAACAGAGTTCAACAGCATCCAAGGCATATTCAACAGCTGTTCTACATCTCCAGGGAGCACCTCTCGCTGGGGACATTCAACCAAAGTTAAGTGCATAGGGCTTATATTTTCAGTCTGCCCGGGAGCACCCAGAGGTCGCTGTGTCTGAAGGACCAGGCCTTATGCAAAAAAAAAGAAAGAATTCCAGGGAGGACAATCCAGAGTCCAGAAACTCTCCTCTTGGATAAGGCACCCCAACACCAAGGGGCACAGTCACCACAGACCCCCTCGATGACGAAGAGCGGTTCACAGCACAGTCGCTGGAGCCTCTGGCTGGCTGAATAGCCTTACCCATAGCGCCATCGTTCACCTTCTGCCCTAAGGCAGGGAAGGTCAAACTAACTGCATCCCCCGGCTGGGAGGGGAAAGCAGGCCTTCCAGGGGTGACTCAGAAGCTGCCATACAGGAAAAGCAGAGTCCAGAGTTTATTTATTTATTTAGCCGTGCTTATATACTGCTTTTCACCGGGTCAAAGCGGTTTACAATAAACAAGGGGGGATACATTGAACAGGGCTATTCGTATCTACAGGAGGGGAAGGAATATACCATCACCAGGGGGGATAAAGCATTCTTAATAATGGTCCATAAACCATTATTAAGAAGGGACCCAGGATATCAATGCTTGAATCAATACAAGCATTGTGGAACCTGTGTCCCTTGGGGAAACTGCTAGGTACATATGACCTAGATTGGCCACTGTTGGAAACAGAATACTGAGCTTGATGGACCTTGGTCTGACCCAGTATGGCATATCTTATGTTCTTATGTACATTCTTGATTTGGTGTATATGAGAGGTATCAGCCATAGTTACATTTTAGGCTCTCTCTTCAGTCTCATTCACAGTTCAGATATATTTACAGTTCAGGCTTTCTCTGCAGTCTCAATCCGCCTAGAGAACTTCATTGGGTGCTGCTCTGAGTCGATCCTAGGTGCTCCCGGAAGAGAAGGGTTTTTATCTGCTTTCTAAATGCAGAGAGGTCCTTGTTGCTGCGGACTTGGGTTGGAAGTGAGTTCCAAAGCGAGGGTGCATAAAGATCGAATGCACAGTTACATGTTTGGAGATTAAATTTTGTTCTATCATGTGGCACAATAAGTGTATTATTCATGGTCTGTCTTGTTGGTCTTCCAGAGTTCGTCTGGGAAAGCAGGGTTTGTAGATGAGATGGTGGCTGTTGGTGAAGTGCTTTATGTATCAGTACCAATGTTTTATATTTTATTCATGCTTCTCGTGTGAGAATATGGAGATCTCTTAGGACTGGGGTGATGTGGTCATGTTTCTTTACCCTCTGTATGATCCTTGCCCTTGTGTTGAGGGCTGTCCGTAGTGGGTTGATGGTGGTGGCCGTGAGCCCTTGAAAGATCGCATTACAATAATTTAAGTGGGGAAGTGTCATTGCTTGCATGATTGTACGGAAATCTTGTGGGTCTATGAGCGGTCTGAGTCTTTGTACCATCTTTGCTTTGAAGAATACTGATCTTGCAGTTTTTGTAACCTGCTGTTTAAATGAAAGTGTTTGATCAAGGATGATTCCCAGATATTTTATGTGCAATTGAACTTTTATTTTAGTTGCGCCTAGCGTGAGGTATGTTGGGGGGGTGAAGGTTTGATCCTTGGTTACAAATAATGCTTCCGTTTTTTTTAAGATTTATGGTGAGATTGTTTTCTTGTAGCCATCTGGAGACATCATTGAAGCAGTCCTTTAGTTTTGGGTTTGTTGGATTGGTAGTTGTGATGGGTCCATACATCATAATGTCATCCGCATACAGGTGGAAGTTGATATTGTGAGACCGTATTATTGCACAGATGGCTTGAAGGTAAATGTTAAAGTGTGGCTGAGAGCGAGGACCCTTGTGGTATTCCTTGAGTTTGCTGAAAGGGAGGGGAGGTAGCGGTGCTGGTTCGGATGAGTTGATATCTGTTAGTTAGGTAAGATTGGAACCATTGCAACCATTGCAACCATTCAAAAGTAATAAGATGTAGATAGACCCTGCTTGAAAAAGGTAATAGTGTAAATACAATGTAGATAGTTTCCCCAGTTGTTTCCATGTTGATCTCCCTGTTTATTGTAAAGTTTACAACTCAGAATGCCTGTGTTGTATAGTTGACGTTGAATGTAAACCGCACTGATCTGAAAAGCGCGGTATAGAAGAACTGTTAAATAAATAAATAAATAAAATAAATAACACTTTGTCCTGTATGCCAATCTCTTGTAATCTGCTCAGGAGGATGTTGTGTGCGACTGTGTCAAATACCGCAGAAATATCCAGAAAAATTAATGCATAACCAGCCTGTTTGGCCTGTATCTCTTTGGTTAGGGTGTTTAGAAGAGTGACCATGAGGGTTTCAACCCCATGGGAGGGGCGGAATCTATGTTGCTGCGGATCAAGTGTGTTGTTCTTTTCTAGGTGATCTTGCAGTTGCTGTTGAACTATTTTCTCAATTATCTTTGCAGTGAATGGTAGGCTCGCTATTGGTCTGAAGAAGGTGGGTTCCAAGGGGTTGAGATCAGGTTTTTTGAGGGATAGTTGCATGATGGATGTTTTTAGGCTGTTGGGGATTTTGCCTTGTTTGAATGATGCATTTACTATGTTTGCTAGTGCAGTGCTTAATTCCTGTTTTGACTTTTTTATCCACTCCACCGGAGAGGGATCGAGTGGGGAGGTTGTGGTGTTTAGTCCTGTTATGGTGGTTTCAATTCTTTCTTTAGAAATTGTTGTAAATGTTCCCCATTCAGTGTTAGGGGTTGTAGTATGGTCAATTCTTACTGTTACGGGTAACCTATGCTGGGTTGTTGTTGAAGCTGCTTATAATGTGCTGCCAGTTGCTATTGTGGCAAGTTTGGGAGTTGGCTCACAGTGTTAGGGGTTTTCATTAACCTCTTGACAATATCAAAAAGCTTGCATGGTCTGTTGATTGATGACATTATAATCTTCTTGTGATATGCTCTCTTAGCATTATCTGTTTCAGTGCGGTATTTATCAAGCTCACTCATGTAGCTTACTCTGACTGTTTCATTCTTCGTCTTTCTCCATCTTCTCTCGATTCGTCTGAGCTGTGTCTTCAATTTCCGTAGGGTGTGTGTATACCAACGTGCCATTGTTGATCTTGTTCTGTTTCCTATGTGGGTTGTCGTTGTTTGTGCTGCTGATGTGATTATGGCATTCCAATTGCTGGTTAGGACTTCTATTTCAGTCGATTCTGGTCGCATGTTTGGGAGTACTTGTTTTAGGAATCCTTCCTTGTTGAAAGGTTTGAATCTTCTTGTCAGTTGGTCTTTTTCCTTAATGGGTATATGTTGGTATGAACTGGTGAAGGTGATAAGATGGTGGTCCGACCATGGGAAAGGTGTGATCTTTGCATTGTTGTTTACAATAGCATTTGGCGAGTTGAGGAAGATGAGGTCAATTTGTTTCAGTTCCATTGCCTTCATTGCCTCATGGAACGCAGTAGCTTGTTTCTCTTGCAGAGATGGGAGATTGAAGTCACCAAGGATTATCTGTTCTTTCGTGGTGTTAGTGATGTCCGTCACTTGCTTGAGAATGTCTGACAGGTCTGAGTTTGATGTCGGTGATCGATATACCAGGCATATGTGAGTCGTTTGTTGGTGATTGCAATTATGTCTGCTTCCTCTGTGGTTTCTGTTGCATAGTTCTGGAAGTGGAGCTTGGATTTGGCTAGTATGGCTACCCCCCAAACCTCTGGTATAAGCTCGGGAGCAGTTATAAAGCCTATATTCGTGT
This sequence comes from Ichthyophis bannanicus, assembly GCA_033557465.1. NCBI lineage: Eukaryota > Metazoa > Chordata > Amphibia > Gymnophiona > Ichthyophiidae > Ichthyophis > Ichthyophis bannanicus. Next base: position 1,281,783,813 of record CM066033.1, on the reverse strand, counting down.
GGTGTTAGCTGGTTCATGAGTACTATGTCAGATTCCGTCAGCCATGTTTCAGTTACGCAGAAAATGTCGATATTGAGAGAAGTGATGAGATCCTGGAGCTTGGGAAGTTCATTCCTTACTGAGCGTGCATTTATCAGGGAGATTAGGAGTGTCTGTGTGGTTGCTGGTGTTGTGATATGGTTTGGGGCGAGAGGAATGGGTTTGAGCCTTCTGTATGGGTGTGTTTTAGTGGTATCTGTTGTTTGCTTCTGGGGTGCAATATATGTTAGGTAATTCGGGTTGTTTATATAGTTTGTCTGGATGTAGCTGTAGTATTGTGTATAGGGGAATGCAGTCATCAGACATGGTGGCATGGTTATAACGGTACCTTTGCTTCAGAAGTTCGGTTTCGCTGCTTGTTCCTGTGTTGTCTTGCTTGATTGTACTGTTCCATTGTTAGTTGGTTGGTTTGCTTTGGCTTTTGTGTGCAGTAGTAGGTCCACGCCAAAGGGACCTCTGGCGAGGCCCTCAGGCGCGGGCCCGGCAGGTGTGGGCGCACCCACTGCTGGCTGCTTAAATCGACTGGTCCTGGAGTGCTGATTGGGCTGGAGGCCAAGAGCGGGAAGGAGAGCTGCTTTCCCGCTCTTTGCTTTGACCTCAATCAGAGGAGCTTAGCTGTTCTGGATGGTGAGTGAGCAGCTTCTACTCTGATCAGAGGAGCATTGTGCTGGAGGATATGTGACTAGGACGGGGGTCTGCAACCTTTAAGACGTAAAGAGCCACTTGGACCCGTTTCCGAAGGGAAAAAAAAAACTGGGAGCCGCAAAACCACTGCGACATTTAAAACAAATCTAACACTGCATATATTGTTTCTTACCTTAATGCTATATACGACCCCCTACTTTTCCTGTTAAAATATAGGTGTTTGGCCTATAATCGCCGTATAAGACTACCCCTCTTCCTTCACACACCAAAAAAAAAACGCCAGAAAATATCACAACAACAAGTAACAATATTTGATTTCAAAATTATGATGATTTTGTAGTCAAATCACTAATATGAAATAAAATTATTTTTTCTACCTTTGTTGTCTGACCAATTTATTCTTTGATCATGCTGGTCCCGATCTGAGGCTTCTGCTTTCCTGTCTTCTCTTAGCTCTCTTTCTGTGGTCTATGGTCCATCTGCCATTTCTTATCTCTTCTTTCGTTTTCTTCACTTCTTTCCATCAGCCTATTTCCAGTCCCAGTAACCCTCCCCAATATCAGCCCCTTTCCAGTCCTCACTCCCAGTACCTTCCAGTGCTAATCCCCCCTCAACCCCATTACCAGTGCTAGCCTCCCCTAATCAGCCCAATACCAGTCCTACCCCCCCATCAGCTCATTACCAGTCCTAGCCTCCCCTAATCAGCTCATTTCCAGTGCTCGTCCCCTCAACCCCATTACCAGTGCTCCATCCCTCCATGTCAGCCCCCTCCCTCCCTCCATCCATATCAGCTCCCTCCCTCCATGTCAGCCCCCCTCCCTCCATCCATATCAGCTCCCTCCCTCCATGTCAGCCCCCTCCATCCCTCCATGTCAGCCCCCCTCCCTCCATCCATATCAGCTCCCTCCCTCCATGTCAGCCACCTCCATCGCTCCATGTCAGCACCCCTCCCTCCATCCATATCAGCTCCCTCCCTCCATGTCAGCCCCCCTCCCTCCATCCATCCATATCAGCTCCCTCCCTCCATGTCAGCCCCCCTCCCTCCATGTCAGCCCCCCTCCCTCCATCCATCCATATCAGCTCCCTCCCTCCATATCTGCTCCCTCCCTCCCTCCATGTCAGCCCCCGCACTCCCACCATTTCAGCCCCCCTCCCTCCATCCATCCATATCTGCTCCCTCCCTCCATGTCAGCCCCCCTCCCTCCATCCATCCATATCTGCTCCCTCCCTCCATGTCAGCCCCCCTCCCTCCATCCATCCATCCATATCTGCTCCCTCCCTCCATGTCAGCCCCCCTCCCTCCATCCATATCAGCTCCCTCCCTCCATCCATCCATATCTGCTCCCTCCCTCCATGTCAGCCCCCCTCCCTCCATGTCAGCCCCCCTCCCTCCATCCATGTCAGCCCCCTCCCTCCATCCCAGCCCCCCTCCCTCCATCCATCCATCCATATCTGCTCCCTCCCTCCATGTCAGCCCCCCTCCCTCCATCCATATCAGCTCCCTCCCTCCCTCCATGTCAGCCCCCTCCATCCCTCCATGTCAGCCCCCCTCCCTCCCTCCATCCATATCTGCTCCCTCCCTCCATGTCAGCCCCCCTCCCTCCATCCATCCATATCTGCTCCATCCCTCCATGTCAGCCCCCCTCCCTCCATCCATCCATATCTGCTCCCTCCCTCCATGTCAGCTCCCTCCCTCCATCCAAAACAGCTCCCTCCCTCCATGTCCGCCCCCCTCCCTCCCTCCATATCAGCTCCCTCCCTCCATGTCAGCCCCCTCCATCCATCCATATCTGCTCCCTCCCTGTCAGCTCCCTCCCTTCTTCTGCAGCCGCGGCTCTCTGCCTCTTAGGGAACCGCGGCTGTGCTTTTAAAATCATCTCGGAGCCCTTCCTGTCTTGACGGGCTCCGTGCAGCATTGTCCCGCCTCCAAAGGAAGTGGTAAACAACTTCCTTTAGAGGCGGGACAATGCTGCACGGAGCCCGTCAAGACAGGAAGGGCTCCGAGATGATTTTAAAAGCACAGCCGCGGTTCCCTAAGAGGCAGGGAACCGCGGCTGCAGAAGAAGGGAGGGAGCCCATAACGCCATAAATACCGGGCGGGCAGTGTGCTCCGGAGCCGCGGCAAAGGTGAGAAAGAGCCGCATGCGGCTCCGGAGCCGCGGGTTGCCGACCCCTGGACTAGGAGTTCAGAGACTATGCTCCTTGCTTGCCACAGGTCAGACAAGATTTCCTGGAAGCAGACATATAGTTAGGGTAAGTATCACAGCAGCACGCGCTAAGGCTACATCGGCCTGCAAGTATGCATTAACTATGTGTTTACATTATGTGCATTACTGGTGCTAGGGAAGGAGCGCACGTTGGAGCTGCATAGGAGGACACATTAGGACTGGACGACCATCATGCATACAATAGGCAAAAAACTTTATTAACGCGTGCAGAAAATGGCGGGAAAACCCCCACATAGCACAACAGTCAGTAGCAGTCCACCCATACTGCGTCCCTCAGAGATGGAACAGGGAGACCCAAAAAAGGACAATGACAAGGTCAAGTCTCGGTACTCACCCCAAGAGCCCCAGGCATAGGATCTGTGCTGGGCTCAGCTCTACTCCTCTGAAATTGCTTCAAATGGCTAGTTTTATTTTTACAGCACTAGGTGGAAGGTGGCTGGCAGGCAGATCCCTCTGGAAGAGAGCAGGGGGATAGAGGAGGAACGGGTGCTGAAGCTGTGTGAGGCTGCTGCAGACTTCCAGATCCTTCCAAATCTTTCCAATTTGTGGCTGCTCAACAGGCCCTTATCATGATAAGGGCATGGAACTGAACCAATTTTCCCTCCTCCTATGGCTACCAAAAAGACCGCAGTAGTGGAACCTCCCATGTCACACAAGTGAGAGAGTTACCTTTTTGGGCTTAAGGTGTTTAATCAATCTTTTCCTCACAATCTTCAGATTTACTACAAAGAAGAGAAAATCCATCCACCATCTGCTGGAGACAAAGAAATACTGAGGAAATTCTGATTTCTGAGGCGAATAGAGGCATGAGAGTGATGTCATTGAAACCTGGACTTTTCATTGGTTCCTTTTCTCCACCAGTCTACAGGTGGGGGAACACAACCCACTTGGTCTTGCAGGACGATATGGAAAAGGCGTTTTAAGATATAAACATTGAGAAAAATATTAGCTATTAAATATCATATACAAACACAAGCAGATATACATACATATTCATTATCCCAAGTGACTGTTTGAATTTGCTATAAAGTCCATACTTTGTGGGCTCCTAGGAAAGAGAAGAGTAAAATTTGCACATACTTTTATACTTGGAAGGCACCAAACACCCCCATCCTGGCTCCAGCAATCACCAAGAAGTGCAAAGTTAATGCATAATAATGTGGAGGCCCACACTATCCATCCCCCTGCTATTAGCGTGCTACAACCCCACAGCACCATGCTAACTGGCATTCCGGTGCACTTAATGCCTCTCATTGAGGTGATGTTAAGTGCACATATGCTAAAAGAAACAGCCACGGTGAGCACATGTCCCTAAATGACCACAAAGCTGCAAAGCATCAGCAAGCCAGAGTCCTAGTGCTGGTAGTAGAAGCATCTACATAGAAAGGTAAAAGTCAGCAGAACTGTCAACACAAAGTAGTCTACTACTCAATGTCTAGCACCTCCTCCTCAGCCCGCACATGTATTTAATTTGCACACCTCGAAGTCTGGAGTGCAGCCGAGTCACAGTAACCTTCGGATCACACCTCTCCATACTGTTCCCTGCTCCTCCTCCTCCTCAGCATCCTCCCTCTCTCTCTCTCTCTCTGACACATGCACTCCCGCATCCCCTCCCCCTCTCCTTACCCATCCTTGCGCTTGGCTTTGTAAACATGCCCGTAGGTTCCTCTGCCCACTTTGCAGCCCTCATACTCGAAGAGATCCTCTACGCGCTCCCGCTCCGCCGCCAGCTTCGTTTTAAAGTCGTAATCCATGTCTCTGCTAAGCCATGGAAGCGCTGCCGCCTGCCCAGCTAGGCGCCCCGCTCCACCGGCATTTCCTTGTTTTGGTCCGCTCTGTGCCACCGCCGCCTGACTGAGCAGCGCTCCCCGCGCCGCCCGGCACGCTGGGAAAGCGAGTTCGAGCCTGGGGCGTCCCCCGGCCGCCCGCGGCCGTCCCCGACTACAGCTCCCGAGCGGCTCCGCGGCGGGCGCGCCTGCGCGCTGCGCATCCCGCGAGGGGGCTTGAAAATTTCCGCGGTTCTGTGTGTGGAGACTGAGAGTGCTGGAGGAAGGAGACCGGGCGAGAGCGCGCAGACAGGACGCCAGCCCGGGATTGGGAAGGGCGCCTTGACGATATCTACAAAACACATGCATCCAGCTGAAAGCGATGCAACATAAACCACACTTTACACGCTTGTTGGCTGAGAAGGCGGTATATAAGTCTCTTACATACACTTAAAAAAATCATAAAGTTCAGCTAAAGGAAAACAAGCTGCAAGACATTTGCAAGATTTGACATGCTTGGTCATAGCAAATAGCAGGCCACAAGTTCTCTGAGTGCCTCAGGGATCAGTCCGCTCATGTTCAGGGTCTTTGTGGGTGATAGTGCCGAAGGGTTAAAAGGAAAAGTTTGTCTTTTTGTAGATGATACGAAGATTTGCAATAGAATGGACACTTTGGCGTGAATGGACAACATGAGAAAAGATCTACAAAAATTAGAGGAATAGGCAAATACGTGGCTATTGAGATTTAATACAAATAAGTGAAGAATGATACAATTGGGATGCAGAAATCCAAAGGAGAGGTACACGATAGGAAACAAGAGGCAGATGAGTACAGAGCAAGAGTGTGTGGCACTATCTGAGACTCTCAAGGTAGCCAAAGCCAGAAGGATGTTAGGCTGCATGCAGAGAAGAATAGCCAGTAGGAAAAAGACTGTATTAGTGCCCATGTACAGTGAGGCCACACTTGGGAGTATTGTGTTCAGTTTTGGAGATCATACTTTGCAAAGAATATTTTGAAAAACCCTTAAAACCATTCAGGCATATGAGAAAAGATTTGAAGACCTAAATATGCATATGCTAGAGGAGAGCAGAGATGAAGGAATATGATATAGATCTTTACATACTTAAACAGTATTAATGAAGAAACTCATCTTTTTCAAAGACAGAAGCTGTAGAACTAGAGGACATGAAGCTGCAAGGAGGTAAACATAAAAGCAACATACTTTTTCACTGGAAGAGGAGGTGGTGAATGCCTGTCTTCCCTCCCCCTGGTCCTGGAGGTGGTGGGAGCAAAACAGACAATTAAAAAAGGCATGAGACAAACATGGAGTATCCCTTTATAGCAAGAGGATAGATCAAAGCAAACGTAAATAACTTTGTAAAATAGGGGTAATCTGCTGGGAGTGGCAGGCACAATCTTAAGCAAAGTTATAGAAGGAAGAAACCTGCACAGAGTGGCAGGTGCAAGTCTACAGCTCTAGCTCTAGGTAGACTGTATGGACCATGCTGGTCCTTATCTGCCATCATTTATTATGGTACTATGTTCACAAAAGGTAGACAGATTCAAGGTTTCTTATCCCAGAGGTAAGCACTTTTAAACCTAGCAACACCCACAGCTTTCACTACAGCCTCCAGCAACAAGTTCCAAAACTTAACCACGCATTGAGAGTAAACAAAGTTATTTACTACTACTGCTTATCATTTGTATAGCGCTATAAGGCATAGACAGTGTTATACAGAGACAAGTAAGAGACAGTCCCTTCTAAGAGCTTACAGTCTAATCAAGGCAGACAAAACAACAAGTGGGGACTAAAATATATCTAGGGGAATGGTAAGGAAACACATAGGAAGTAAACAGGAAACTAGGGAGAACAGGATCTAAAAGCAGTTTCAAAGTAGTGAGTTTTTCGCTTGGATTTGCACAGATGCAGCCTGATATACCAACTCAAGTAGTTTGTTCCAAGCATAAGGAGCAGCAAGGTAGAAAGACTGAAGTCTGGAGGTGACAGCAGAAGAGAAGGGCACAGACAGAAGGGATCTGCCAGAAAAGCAGAGTTCCAAAGGAGGGGTGTGGGGAGATAAGAGAGGAAAGGTAGGTAGGAGCAGCCGAATGAAGGCACTTATAGGTCAGTAATAGAAGTTTGAGTTGGATGTGGAAATGGATAGGAAGCCAATGAAGTGACTTGAGAAGACAGGTGACAAAAGCATAGCGGCACTGGCAGAAGACTAGCCATGCGGCTGAGTTTTGAACAGACTGAAGTGGGAGAGATGATTGAGAGGAAGACCAGCAATGAGGAGGTTGCAGTAGTCTAGACAGAGATGACAAGAGAATAGATAAGGGTCTTAGTAGTGTGTTCAGAAAGGAAAGGACAAATTTTGCCAGCGTTATAGAGAAAGAAGCAATACGTTTTAGCTAGTTTGTTGGATGAGTGTGGAGAAGGAGAGAAAGGAGTCAAAGATGATCCCAAGGTTGCAAGCTGAGGAAACAGGGAGTAGAGTGTTAGCCACAGAAAAGGAGGAAGGTGGGCTTAGCAGGAAAGATAAGGAGCTCAGTTTTGACCATGTTCAATTTCAGATGGCGGTGAGACATTCAGGCACTAATGTCCAATCAGCAGGCAGAGATCTGGTCCTGGATACCCGGAGAAATTTCAGGTGCAAAGAGGTAGATCTGGGAGTTATCACCTTAGAGATGGTACTGAAAACCGTGGGAGGAGATGAGTGCACCAAAAGACTGAGTATAGAGAGAGAAAAGGAGAGGTCCCAAGACAGCTGACTGAAAGCAGAATAGTAGTAGAGCAGAATCCACCAGAAAATACACTAAAAGTGTGGTGGGAGAGATAGGAAGAAAACCAGGACAGAATAGAACCCCTAAATCCAAGCGAGGACAGGGTATCGAGGAGAAGGTGGTGATTGACCATGTCAAAACTAGCAGAAAGTTCAAGAAGGATGAGGATCAAGTAAAAGTCCTTGGATTTGGTGAGGAACAAGTCATTGGAGACTTTGGCAAGAGCCGTCTCTTCTCCTCAGTATGATTGTGCTTCTTTCCTGTCAATATTGTAGTTCTTTTCCTTCTTGGCTTCATCCTCTACTACTTGCAGCTATGTACACCACCCTGATGTTAGAAAGGGTGGTTAATCAAGTCTGACGATAAAGAATGGAGCGGAGAGGAGGAGGAACCTAATGTTTAGGGCACTGGCTTGGGAAATAAATCAGTGTAGAGGGCAAAAGCAAGATTGCAGTGCATCCAGAAGGGACTGAGAGGAGAGAAAGTGAAGACAGCAGCAGTGAACCGCATGTTCAAGTAGTTTAGAAATAAAGGGGATGAGAGAGATGGGTCAATAATTAGAGGGATAGGTAGGATCAAGGGAAGGTTTCTTGAGGAAAGGTGTAACCACAGCATGTTTGAAGGCTGCAGGAACAGTTGCAGTAGAAAGCGATAGGTTGAGGATATGCCAAGATGGAAGGGACAACAGTGGAGGTAGCAGGTGTTCTCCATGGCAAAAATGAAATGCGTGCCTTCTGAATCAGTACTGATTCCTGGCAACCTAGTGGCTTCTGGGTTTTCTTGGTAGTTTGACCAGAAGTAGATTGCCAGGCCTTTCTTCCGATGTAATGGTGGGTTAAGTGACTTACCCAGCGCCACAAGGAGTACTAGTGGGAATCAAACCCTGGTCTTTTGGTTTCCAAGCCAGTGCTCTAACCATTAGACTACTCCTCCACTCCATAGACAGTAGGATAAATCCTGACATATGGGTAACATCTCTGATAAGCTAATGGCTACAAAATATGTAGTACCCAAAAAAGAATTGTAGTAAAAAGACCTTTATTTAGATCCCAATTGCATTAAACATCCGTCTGACTCATTAGTTCTTTGTTAATCACTTCAGTATGACATGTCACAAATACAGTCCTCCATTATATAAACTCTTGAACTCTAGACATGTCTTTATAAAGAAGTAAGAAGCTTACTTATTGGTGCTATTTCAGCAAAAGAAAAGCTTCATGATCAATAATATCATCATCTACTACTACTCCCCTCCCGATCTATCCCCCACCATGTCTGCTCACCCCATTCCTTTTGTCTCTACCCTCCGCTATTTGGGAGTCACCCTGGATTCCTCTCTCTCTTTCCATCAGCACATTTCCTCTGTGGTGCGTTCCTGCTTCTTCTATCTCTGTAGAATTAGATCCATCTGGCCTTTTCTTTCTCTCTCTGCTGTCACTACCCTTGTCATGATCACTCGTCTGGACTATTGTAACTCTATCTTTGCTGGTCTCCCCTGCCACCAACTAAGTCGTCTCCAGCTAGTCCAGAATGCCGCCTCCCGCTTGATCACATCTTCCCCCGTTACCACTCATATCACTCCCTCTCTTTTCTCTCTACACTGGCTTCCGATCAAAGTTCGCTTTGTCTGTAAACTTTTTACTATCACCCATAAGGTCTTACACACTAGTACCCCACAATACCTGGCCGATACTATTTACCTCCAACCTGTCCCACGTCTTCTCCGCTCTGCACACGGTAACCGTCTCTTTCTTCCTTCTCCCTCCCAGGCCCATCTTGAGCTCACCCGACACTCCGCATTTTTCTTTCTTAGTCCTGCTCTATGGAACTCACTTCCTCACTCCCTCCGTATTGAATCATCCTTTCCACGCTTTAAAACACTTCTTAAGACACACCTCTTCTGTCAGGCATTCGATCTTCCCCCACCCGCTGATGGCTCTGGCCTTCCCCTGTCCGACCCTCCCCCGTAGAGCGCTCTGTCACCATTAATCTGGAAATGCCCCTTCCTTTTAGTTAGTAATTATTTCCCCCCGGCTCGTTACCCAGGCCCTCTTACCTGTCCCCCCTTTACCCCATTCTATGACACCTCCTCTTTTTCTTTCCTTTCCTTTCCTGTCTGCTATTGGCGTTCTTTTTCCTTTTCTGATGCTTTTCTGCAGCCACCATTTTGTTTTATTGTACACCGCCCTGACGCTTCGGCAAGGGCGGTATATCAAGTCTTGCGAATAAAGATAAAGATACTACTGAACATTTGTATAGTGCTAAAAAACACTTTGCATTACATTTTTGTAAAAATATTTTTCTTCTTATCAGTGCTCTTCCCCATCCGTGAAAATGTTTCAATGCTTTTTGATTTATTTTGGACTGCTTTTACTTTGCTGTATATTTTAATAAGCTTTTTACTACCATTTAGAATTCTCTGATGAAGCCAATTTAGTTGGTGAAACCGTTGGCTGGGGTTGGAAATGGCTTAAGGGGAAAAGTGTGGTCCATAAGGATCAACGGTTGAAGCTGAATGGACATGCTGTCTGAAACCTAAGATAAGTTTGTTTTGTGGATTTTTACTGATGAGGAAGAGAACTCTAACTGATAAGAAGAAAAAACATTTTTACAAAAATTGAATACAAGGAGTGGTGATACTATTGATCTGGAAGCTTTGTTGTTTTTTTTTTTTTTTTTTTTGCTGAAATAGCACCAATAAGTAAGCTCCTTACTTCTTTATAAAGACATGTGTCTAGAGTTCAAAGGTTCACATAGCAGAGGACTGTATTTGTAACATGTCATGATGAAATGATTAACAAAGGACTAATGAGTCAAACGGATGTTTAATGAAATTGGGATCTAAATAAAGGTCTTTTTGCTACAACTGTTTGTTTGGGTAACGTCTCCGATAGCCAGGGCAAGGATATTATACACCCTAGGCAAAACATCAGCCTTGTGTCACCTTACAATTAATTTTATTTATTTATTTATTTAGAGCACTTGATATACCACTTGAGAGCTAAAGCTATCACAGCGGTTTACAAACAATTAAAAAAAAAGGGGTAATAGCATAGCAAGAAAGCGGTCAAAATTACAATTCATATACAGGGAAGGAAGCTGAGAGGCAAAAGGAAAGAGAGCAGGCAGTTCTCCAAGGGAAAAGGTTAAGGGGCAGGGGACTGGGGAAAAAGCTTAAAGGTGGGGAAGGAAGTTTCAGTGCAAAATGAAAGGGGAAGGGAGTTCCAAAGGAAGGGACTGGCATAGGAACTGGAAGAGTTTCTGGAGAAGACGAAGCGGAGGGCTGAGGATGAAGGCAGAGACAGGAGGGTGGCATCAGAAAAGCAAAGAGAACAGGAATATGGGGAGAAATAAGGGTGGCCAAGTATGGGGGGCAAGATAAGAAACATAGAAAACTGACGACAGAGAAAGACCACATGGCCTATCTAGTCTGTCCTTCCATATCAACAACTACAACATAGAAACATAGAAAAATGACGACAGAAAAAGATCACAAGAAGTTTGACGCGGATACAGAAAGGAACAGGGAGCCAGTGAAGAGCAAGGAAAAGCGGCGAAACGTGATCGTAGTGGTGAGCATAAAAGATTAGCGGCAGTGGACTGGATCAATTGTAGATGGTGAATGGAGTGAGAGAACTCCTAGGGGTGGTGGGTGGGTTGTGAAGACTAAATTCCTGCTGTTCCCAGAGATCACCTGTTACAGGGGAGTAACTACGCTATCTCCAGGAACAAGTAGGAATGTAGTCTTCACATATGGGGACTCCCTAGCTGAAGATGCCGGGGAGATGGCCCCAGGAAGCTGCCACTATAGTGAGGTGGGCCATGCTTCCTCCCATGGATCTCTGGCATCCCCCCAGGGTTGGTGGGTAGGAGTTGAATTAAGTCTGAAAGAGATGTTGAAGAACAGCCTGGCCAACAAAGGCATCCCGACGGGAGGCTTTATCTAGGCAGTAGTGGGCTGTGAAGGTGTGCACCGAAGCCCAGGTGGCTGCTCGACAGATGTCATTGATAGACACAGAGTGAAGGTTAGCCATAGAGGCTACCATGGCTCTCACATTATGCGCTGTGACATGGCCTTGGAGAGGAAGACTCTTACTCTCATAAGCAAAGGATATATGCATTCTGCAATCCATTTAGAGTTCTTTTGGAGACTGGAAGTCCCAAATGACTAGAATCAAAAGCAATAAAAAGTTGAGAAGACTTTCTATGTTGCTGTGTTCTTTGTAAGTAAAAAGCCAAGGCTCTTTTACAGTCCAAAGTATGAAGGTTCTTTTCTGCATTAGACGCAAGAGGCCTCGGAAAGAATACAGGAAGGTAAATCGATTGATTTAAATGAAAAGGCGAAACCACCTTTGGCATAAAATGTGGATGAGTTCTGAGAACAACCTTATCATGTTGTAACCTAGTATAAGGAGGATCAGCCACTAAAGCTTGCAATTCACTAATGCGACGTGTGGGGGTGATTGCAATCAGGAAGATGACCTTCCAGGATAAAAACTTTAGGGTTGTAGTGGCTAAAGGTTCAAAGGGCGGTTTCATGAGCTGTCCGAGAACTAGATTTAAATCCCATGCCACCGGTGGTGGCCTGATGAGAGGCTTTGTAATAGAAGACCTCTCATGAATCTCGCTATGAGTGGATGAGAGGAAATTGGCTGTCCATTTAGAGGCTTATAGGAAGCTGCAATTGCACTAAGATGGACTCTTACTGAATTGGTCTTTAGACCAGAATTTGATAAAAGAAGTAGGTACTCTAGTACCGATTCCAAAGGTATTACAAGGGGGTTTAAGCCCTTTTGAGAACACCATATAGTAAAACGTTTCCACTTAAAGGCATAAGAACGTCTTGTGGCAGTTCAAAAGGCCATTTTGAAAGACTCCTTCTATCCAAGCAAGGACTGTTAATCATCCGGGAAGTTGGTCACAGCTTACCTCAGCAGCACAGACATAAATAGCTCAACCAGAGCTCTGTGATCCTCAGTCTTGAAGGACTAGAACAGGGGACTGTTACTTCTGGAGAGAGATCTGCAATTGTGAGTATATACTTCTGGGAATTTTCTGAAGGGAATTCTTTCTATTAAAGCTATTTAATCTGTGAACCCACTATTTTTTGTTAAGTCAGTCAGGGCCTAGTAGCAGCAGTTTAAATTTAAAACACAGAAGAGAACTTTCTGGTTACATTTCATACCCAGCAGAGAGCTTGTAGTTTTAATTTAATAGTCACTCAGGGCCTAGTATCAGCAAAGTACTTTGTGTTTAAATTTAAAACACAGAAGAGAGCTTTCTGGTTAAATTTGGAACCCAGCAGAGAGCTTGTAGTTTAAATTTCATAATAAGTTAGAGCCTAGCAGCAGCAAAGAGCTATAATTTAAATCAAATAAGAATATAGCTTACCTCAGCAGCACAGGACAGGGTACTGTGTAGCAGCCCACTTTTAATAAGACCAGGTGACAAAGATATTTCAGATCTGGGGGACCTCAGACCTTTTTGCAAGTCCACTGAATGCCAAACTTCCCCAGTTCTGTTCCAGGATTCTGGCTCACAATTACCAGGCAAGGGACGCCTTCCTCCTTCACTGGGGTCAGGACTTCCTCTATGGCTTCCCACCCATTCCCCTCATCCCCAAAACACTCTTCAAGCTTCAGAGAGACAGAGGTCTGTGATCCTCATAGCGGCACGGTGGCCACGACAAACGTGGTATCCCCTGCTCCTACATCTCGCTCAAGCTGCACCTCTGGAGTTAGGGTGTGCTCCAGACCTTCTCTCCCAAGAGAACGGGATGCTGTGACACCCGAATCCCCAGTCCCTGCATCTCAGGGCCTGGTTGCTGAAAGCCTAGACCTGCAGGATCTTAACTTTTCCCAACAGGTATAGGATATCCTTCAAGCTTCTAGAAAACCTTCCACAACATAAGAACATAAGACATGCCATACTGGGTCAGACCAAGGTCCATCAAGCCCAGTATCCTGTTTCCAACAGTGGCCAATCTAGGTCATACGTACCTAGCAGTTTCCCCAAAAGACACAGGTTCCGCAATGCTTGTACTGGGTCAAGCATTGATATCCTGGGTCCCTTCTTAATAATGGTTTATGGACCTTTCCTCCAGGAACTTGTCCAAACCTTTTTTAAACCCAGATACACTAACAGCCTTTACTACATCCTCCGGTAACAAATTCCAGAGTTTGATTACACATTGAGTGAAAAAATCTTTTCTTTTATTAGTCTTAAATAGTTTACCCTGTAGCTTCATTGCATGTCCCCTAGTCTTTCTATATTCTGATAACGTAAACAATTGATCTACGTTTACCTGTTCCACTCTATTCATTAATTTATAGACTTCTATCATATCTTCTATCATATGAAGAAAAAAATCACAAAACGGAAAACTACTACTACTTGGAGATTCCATCATCAGAGGCACCAACTTGGGAACACAGTTCAAAGGAGAGAAGATGGTCAAATGCAACCCAGGTTTTTCAGCCAGCAGGAATACAAACCGAATTGTTGGTGTAGTTAATGCAGAAACTGAGCACTCCAAAATTGATGTTATCATCCACTTGGGTACAAATGACCTGGCTAGAAACAGTGCCTCTGCAGTTCACAGGGACTTCCAAACTCTAGGTGAGAAACTCAAGCCCATTGTTAACACTTTAGCATTCTCAGAAGTTCTACTTGTTCTTGGTAAGGGGTCAGAAAGGCTGCATCGCATAAACAGCTTTAATACATGGCTTCAAACCTGGTGCAAACAAGGAGGATTCAGATATATAGGCAAGTGGGGAAACAGATGGATCAACAAGAACCTATACGGTGCTGATGGACTACATATCTCCATCACAGGGAAAAGGATCCCGAGGAAAACTTCAGGCAGTATGTGGACAGACATTTAAACAAGGGAAAGGGGATGATGGATGAGGAAGGACAAGTTCAGGACGTCACTCACAGCAAAAGCATAACAACATTGGAAACAGCCACACTTTCAAACCACACATCAGTGACAAGTGGGAAGAAGTGTGTAGAACAAAATCCATGCAAAATACAGGCAAGCCAGTCAACAAATGCTGGAAAGCAATGAGCACAAATGCTCAAAGCCTAGCCACCAAAGTTCCTGACCTGGAAGCCCTAATGGTGGAAATGGACTTCAACATTTTGGCCTATACAGAAACATGGTTTAACGAGTCACATGAATGGGATATAGCCATAGCTGGCTATAATCTATTTAGAAGACAGAGAGAGGGTAGAAAAGGAGGAGGAGTAGCCCTATATGTCAAAAGCAATATTAAAGCTAATGAAATGCAAGGGACATGGGGAAAAGAAGAAGCGCTGTGGATTGTACTGGAAAGAGGAGATGGCACTGTCATCCATACTGGTGTAGTCCACAGGCCCCCAATTCAAACTGAAGAAATAGATAGCAAATTGATTATAGATATTGCAAAGATAGCCACAAAGGGGGAAGCAATCATATTGGGTGACTTTAATCTACTCGATGTGGATTGGCGTATTCCTTCTCAATTCCGGAAAGAAGTAAAAAAATTGTGGATGCCTTCCAAGATGCATTACTTAGACAAATGGTGATGGAACCAATTAGGGAGAGTTCGATGCTGGATTTAGTGCTCACCAACGGAGATAGCGTGTTGAATGTCCAGGTGGGTGCCCATGTGAGCAGCAGCGATCATCACATGGTGTGCTTTGAGATAAAAGCCAAGGTGCAGTCCTATCACAGCAAGCTCAAAGTCATAGACTTCAAAAACAGTGACTTCAGTAAAATGGCCAAGTACCTGAAGGAGGACTTGGCAGGGTGGGAGGGGATAAGGGAAGTGGAATTGCAATGGGCTAAACTAAAGGTGGCAATAAAAGGCGCAACAGATAAATATGTAAGGAAAGTAAATAAAAACAAGAGAAGGAAACCTATTTGGTTCTCCAAAGAAGTGGCTGCTCAAATAAAGGCAAAAATGGTGTGGTATCTACTTCATTCCCATTTTTATATTTGGGAGTCACAGGTGGTCCTTCTCCAGGATTTTCTTTAGTAAAAACAGAGCAGAAGTATTTGTTTAGCAATTTCGCTTTTTCAATGTCACTTTCCACAGCTTTCACAAAATTCAAAAGCTTGCAGAGGAACACAGAAAGGAATACAGGATCAAAGTAAAAGAGACAAAAAGATAAATAAGGAAAGCAAAATCAAAGGCAGAGGAAAAGATGGCTAAAGATGTGAAGTGTGGCGACTTAAACTTTCTTCAGGTATATTCGGGAGAGGAGGAAAATCAGAGATAGAATTGCAGGACTCAGAAGTGCTGGGAACTGACTCGTGGAAAGTGACATTGAAAAAGCAAAATTGCTAAACAAATACTTCTGCTCTGTTTTTACTAAAGAAAATCCTGGAAAAGGACCACATGTGACTCCCAAATATAAAAATGGGAATGAAGTAGATACCACACCATTCACAGAAGATGATGTGTTAGAACAACTTGCAAAATTGAAAGTGGACAAGGCCATGGGACCGGATGGAATACATCCCAGGATACTGAAAGAGCTCAGAGAGGTTCTTGCAGGGCCGTTAAAGGATATTTTCAATAGATCCTTAGAAACAGGAGAAGTTCCTCAGGACTGGAGAAGGGCCAATGTGGTACCTCTTCACAAAAGTGGTGACAGGGAAGAAGTGACAAATTACAGGCCAGTGAACTTTACCTCGGCGGAGGGAAAAGTAATGGAGGTGCTCCTGAAAGAGCGAATAGTGGACTTTCTCAAAACCAAAGATTACATGATCTGAGGCAACATGGTTTTACCAAAGGATGATCTTGCCAAACAAATCTGATTGAGTTCATAAGAACATAAGATATGCCATACTGGGTCAGACCAAGGTCCATCAAGCCCAGTATTCTGTTTCCAACAGTGGCCAATCTAGGTCATACGTACCTAGCAGTTTCCCCAAGGGACACAGGTTCCACAATGCTTGTCTTGGTTCAAGCATTGATATCCTGGGTCCCTTCTTAATAATGGTTTATGGACCTTTCCTCCAGGAACTTGTCCAAACCTTTTTTAAACCCAGCTACACTAACAGCCTTTACTACATCCTCCGGTAACAAATTCCAGAGTTTGATTACACGTTGAGTGAAAAAAAAATTTATTTTATTAGTCTTAAATAGTTTACCCTGTAGCTTCATTGCATGTCCCCTAGTCTTTCTATATTCTGATAAGGTAAACAATCAATCTACGTTTACCCGTTCCACTCCGTTCATTAATTTATAGACTTTCTTTGACTTGGTGACCAGAGAACTAGATCAGGGGCATGCGATGGATGTCATCTACCTGGATTTCAGCAAAGCCTTTCGATACTGTTCCTCATAGGAGGCTTATCAATAAACTCAACAGCTTGGGGATGGGTCCCAAGGTGGTGAACTGGATCAGAAATTGGTTGACTGACAGACGACAGAAGGTGATGGTAAACGGAACTCACCCGGATGAAAGGAAGGTGATTAGCAGTGTACCCCAGGGTTTGGTCCTGGGACCGGTACTGTTCAATGTATTTGTGAGTCATATTGCTGAAGGACTGAATGGAAAAGTCTGTCTTTTTGCAGATGACACAAAAATTTGCAACAGAGTAGACTCCCCTGAGGGAGTGGAGAACATGAGGAAAGATCTACAAAAGCTGGAAGAATGGTCTAATGCTTGGCAGTTAAGATTTAATGTGAAGAAGTACAGTGTCATGCACTAGGAAGCAGAAATCCAAGGGAATTGTATGTGATAGGGGACGAGAGGTTGGTGTGCATGGACCAGGAGAAGGACCTCGGAATGATTATTTCTGAGGATCTCAAGGTGGCAAAACAGTGCGACAAGGCGGTGCAAAAGCCAGAAGGATGCTGGGTTGCATACAAAGAGGAACTGCCAGCAGAAAGGAAGAGGTACTAATGCCACTGTACAAGTTGCTAGTGAGGCTTCACTTGGAATATTCTGTTTAGTTTGGGAGACCATATCGCAAAAAGGATATATAAAAAGACTGGAAACAGTTCAGAGGAAGGCAACCAAAATAATTTGCAGCCTGTGTCAGAAGACTTATGAGAAGAGACTCTGGAGGAGAGGAGGAAGAGGAGAGATATGATTCAGACCTTTAAATACTTAGAGAGTATTAATGAACAAACAAACCACTTCCAAAGATGGGGAAGCTGTAAAGCTAGAGGTCATAACATGAAGCTGCAAGGGGGTAAACAGAAAGGCAATGTCAGGAAATACTTTTTCACTGAAAGGGTGGTGGATGCTTGGAATGCCCTCCCGATGGAAGTGGTGGGGGCAAATACAGTGACAGAGCTCAAAATGGCATGGGACAGACACAGTGGATCCCTTTACAGCAATAGGATAAAATAAAAATAAACTTATCTATTATATCTCAACAAATAGGGGTGACCTACACGGAGCGGTTGGTACACCCCTAAACAAAGGCATGGGGAGGGATGACCTGCACAGAGCAGCAAGTGCACCTACTGGGTGCATACAGAAAGGAATGGCTAGCAGAAAAGTGCCTCTGTATAAGTCTTTGGTGCGACCTCATTTGGAGTATAGTGTGCAATTCTGGAGACCGCACCTTCAAAAGGATGTGAACAGGATGGAGTCGGTGCAGAGGGTGGCTACTAAAATGATTAGTGGTCTTCATTATAAAGCATATGAGGACAAACTGAAGGATCTTAATATGTACACCTTAGAGGAAAGGCGGAATAGAGGTGATATGATTGAAACATTTAAATACCTTTGTGGCATAAATGCACAGGAGGAGAGCCTCTTTCAACTGAAAGCAAGTTCTGCTACGAGGGGACATGGGATGAGTGTCATCATGTTTCTATGTTTCTTACTCTTGACGCCTTGCTGGGCAGACTAGATGGACCATACTAATCTTTATCTGCCATCATATACTATGTTACTATGTAAAGTATAGAGTCACGAAAAGGAAGGGGAGAAGAGGAGATGGTAAGAGACAGAAGTATGGAGGCTTCTGGGTAAGGAAAGGCTCCTAGCACCCCCGCCCTTCCCCCTCCCCAGTTCAAGATTCTGTTTATTAAACTCAATTGTATCATCTCAACACCATCCCTCCCAGAGCAATCCTATAAAAATGCATATTTGGACATCACACTTATAAATATTAAACTTTCTTTTAAAAATACATACAGGAGGGCCATTTCAAAAAGCCTCTTATGAGGTAAATGGACTGTTTGCATATTGTCTATTCTGTAGGTAAAAGTATGCATTTATTATTCTGAGCCTGTGTGGCTACCAGCACCCATTGCTTTGCTTTGACTGAAGCAGTTCTTTGCTGCCTCATCAGAAGTTGCTGCCCTAGGCAACCACCTAGTTTGCACAGTGCTTGGACTAGCCCTGTGTCAGAATATCCTCAGTTCCTTCTAGAAAGCTCACTATGTATGCCTGTCACTACTATGCCTGGGGAACTCGGTTGCATACCAAGTTTACCTAACAACTTCAAGGGGAGAGATGAGTTGTGAGAACCTCTACTGCTGGCAATGGAGAACACCTGCTATAGTTGAGTAACTTCATTTTCTTCATAGACAAGCAGGATAAGTCCTCACATATGGGAATCCCTATCTACAGGCTTCCTCTAAAGCAGAAAGAGGAAGTATTAATATCACAACAAGCTGACTCTAACGGAAGAATAACAGGCTTTTTTCACCTTTTAAGAACATAAGATATGTCATACTGGGTCAGACCAAGGTCCATCAAGCCCAGTATTCTGTTTCCAACAGTAGCCAATCTAGGTCATAAGTACTGTGATACCCTAGCCTGGGCCCTAGGGCTTACAGGCATAGGGCCGCCTTGTTATGACCTTATATAAAGCTTTACTGTGTCTTTCTCCAGTAAGGAATTTTGGGACTTGTAGTTTGGCTTTCTTATCCAAGGACAAAAGTAGTGTGCAACCGTGGGTTAAGGCAACAAGAATATTTATTTTTGTGGGATTTCCATAAGCATTAAATTCAGAACGCAGGCATTAGGATACTTCTCCAAACATAAAAGGAAAACATGGATAACTGGAACTAAAGAAAGCTGAACAAAAGTCTTTCTAACACTGGCAGCTGTTCTCATCAAGCAAGTTAACATGCAGGTCGTAGTCTCTTGTGTTCATTCAACCAAAAGGTAAACTTCTTCTTTTAACAACCGCTGCTTTACTTTGCAAAACTCTTGTTTAAACAATAAAACCTTCTTTACTTCAGAAGAAACTCTTATCAGTTACAGAGTTATGCAAACATTGCTTCTCACCACGTTTTGCTTTTCTTTCTGAGCCCTGTTTACCAGCGTCTAGTTTTCTTTCAAACAAAAAGAGCAATCCATCGGGGATTCCCCTGGGTTATACTCTGGCTCAAAGGAATCGATCTGCATATCCTCTTGGGCAACAGAATGCTTATCCCTTTCTACAGTTTCACAAGCTTCTTCAGACTTCCTGTCCTGTAAAAACTTCTGAAACTCGCTCCATAGCTGTTCTTTCTGATAAGGATCAATTATATTGGGAGAGTGAGCTTTCCTCCCTGGGAACACTTGCCTTAACGTCTCTAGTGTTTTTGGTTCAGCATCTCTGTTTTCAGGTGAGTTCTGGCTTTTTCCCCAGACAAGCATATTCACCCACCTTCTAGCAGTTGAAGTCCTCAGCCGTGGCTCTTGAACACTAGATACTGCAACCTGTTCCACCTCGTCTGTAAGCTTCCTAGCTATACGTCTGCTAGCTTCAAGTTTAGGATCATTTTTCAGACACAGACTACTTCCTTTCTTACTGGCCTCATTCAGCAGCTGGAAGTCAGACTTCCTATGCCTTTCTTCACTCCTTCCTTCCTGGGATCTCTCCTCTCTCCAGGATCTCTCAGTGCTCCGGGATCTCTGCTCCCTCTGGAACCTTTCCTGGACTCCCTCCTGGAATCGCTCCTGGAATCCTTTCTCCTGAAACGCTTTCTCCTCTCCCCAGGATCTCTCTTTCTGGTCTGATTCAGGTTTTAAAAACCGTTTCTTGCCTGCCCCTCCCTTGCCTCTGCACAGATGTTTACAATCAGTGCCCAAGCCTGCCCCCACGTCAGAGCTTGGGTGTGGCTTAGCCTCAGTAGAGACAGGATTTTTTTTCATGCTTACCTTGCAAACTCTGTGCAAAGCTGGTCTGTCACTCATTTTAAAGGCACAAACATTGTTTTCTTCTATTTCCATCTGCTCCTGGTAGCTTTCATGGTCACAGTACCTAGCAGTTTCCCCAAAGACACAGGTTCCACAATGCTTGTATTGGGTCAAACAGTGATATCCCAGGTCCCTTTTAATAATGGTTTATGGACCTTTCCTCCAGAAACTTATCCAAACCTTTTTTTAAACCCAGTTACACTAACAGCTTTTACTACATCCTCCGGTAACAAATTCCAGAATTTGATTACACATTGAGTGAAAAAATATTTTCTCTTATTAGTCTTAAATTGTTTACGCTGTAGCTTCATTGAATGTCCCCTAGTCTTACTATATTCTGATGACGTAAACAATTGATCTACGCTTACCCTTCCACTCCATTCATTAATTTATAGACCTCTATCATATCTCCCCTCAGTCGTCTCTTTTCCAGGTTGAAGAGCCCAAACCTTTTTAGCCTCTCCTCATAGGGGTATCCTTCCATCCCCTTTATCATTTTGGTGGCTCTTCTCTGTACCTTTTCTAATAACACTATATCCTTTTTTAGATACGGAGACCAGAATTGCACACAATTCTCAAGGTGTGGTCACACCATGGAACGATACAGAGGCATTATAATATCCTTTGTTTTATTCTCCATTCCTTTCCTTATGATAACTAGGATTCTATTTGCTCTCTTGGCCACCGCTGCACACTGGGCTGAGGGTTTTAACGTGTTATCCACAATGACGCCTAAATCTTTTTCCTGGATGGTGGTTCCTAATGTGGAACCTTGCATCGTGTAACCACAACTTGATGCAAACAACCCGAACATCAGCAAGCTGGAAAAATGCCTACTCGAGCTTCAAATCTGGCTCCAACACAATAACATGCTCATTAACCACAAGAAGACAGAAGCAATGTGTATCTCCAGGAAACCAGGTTTCGAGCCCCCCAAAAATGTCACCATGAACAACAATAAGTACAACATAAAATCAGAGATAAAATATTTAGGTGTGATGCTTGACAGCAACCTAAATATGGACAAGCACCTGAGAAACACCAATCGAGCCATTTTCCACAAATTAAGAATCCTGCAGCCTTTACGTAGCATCCTTGATCATGATGACTTCAGATCTGTCGTTCAGGCCCTCATCATCCCACACCTAGATTACTGCAATGCCATACTGCAAGGCCTGCCGAAGAAAACTACAAATATTCTGCAAATGGCACAAAATGTTGCAGCCAGGATCATCATGCAAAAACAACTCTCTGACCACATTACACCCACCCTAATTGAGCTGCATTGGCTCCCCATCACAGCCCACATTCAATACAAAATGCTAGTCACTACTTTCAAACTTATCCATAATATAGCGCCCTCTCACCTCAACAGCTTGATTTCCAATCCACCCAACAACAGAAGTAGGAGAGCAGCGAACCTCAACACCATCTGCCTACCGAGATCATTCACAAAGGCTAATGCCTCTACCACTAACAGAGCTTTCTCATTTACAGCTCCTACACTCTGGAATCGGTTACCAAGTGACCTGCGTGAAATCTGTGATCTAAAGGACTTTAGAAAAGAGCTTAAAACGCACCTTTTCAAATCCCATTACAACCTAACATCATGAGCTACACGCGACCGCGTGTAAATATGCATATACAGATCACTTATAAAGTTTTTAACAGTTAGTCAATTGTAAATATGTATATAACAATCAATTGTGAATATGTATATAACAAACAACTATAAGCCTGTAACCTGTATTTTGCTGTGCCCCCCCCCCAAATCAGAGTGTATTCAACCTAATTTCTGGCCAGTACAGCCAACCTCACCATGTGTTACAACCGCTGCTGATCACTGGAAGCAGCGGGATATAAATGTACGCTAAATAAATAAATAAATAAATAACCATAATTTGGGTTGTTCTTTCCTAGGTGCATAACTTTGCCATTTGGATGCCCAGTCTTCCAATTTATCAAAATCCCCTTGCAATTTTCCACAATCCTCATGGGATTTAACAACTTTAAATAGTTTTGTGTCATCTGCAAATTTGATAACCTCACTCATTCCCTTTTCCAGGTCATTTACGAATATGTCAAAAAGCTGTGGACCCAGCAGAGATCCCTGGGGTACTCCACTATTCACCTTTCTCCATTGGGAAAATTGGCCATTTAGTCCTAACCTCTGCTGTCTATCTTTTATCCAGTTCCTGATCCACAATAGTACACTTCCTTCTATCCCATGACTTTTTAGTTTTGCCAAAAGTCTCTGATGAGTGACCTTGTCAAAGGCTTTCTGAAAGTCCAGATACACT
The DNA here is from genome assembly GCA_033557465.1 of Ichthyophis bannanicus. Classification (NCBI taxonomy): domain Eukaryota; kingdom Metazoa; phylum Chordata; class Amphibia; order Gymnophiona; family Ichthyophiidae; genus Ichthyophis; species Ichthyophis bannanicus. The sequence continues at coordinate 1,281,760,905 of CM066033.1, read as the reverse complement.
ATGGGGTATGTTTACTAAACCGCGGTAACGTAGCAGTGGCTACGTTAATGCGCGTTAACATCTCTGGCCGCGGTAAGTCCCACGGATGGCGGAGAGAGGGCGGAGAGAAGGGGTCAATGGGCGGGGAGTGGGCGGGAGAGGCTCCTGGTACACTAACGTGGGGAACTGAAGGGCTGAACATTACCGCGAGTGAAAACCTGTCGTTAGATGCACATTTGCAGGAGAGAGAAACCATTTAAATGTCAGCAATGTACACCATAGGCAGGGAACCCAAAAAAAGTGATAGTAGTGCTACATTTGCAGCAACAGCATAGTGCCCAAGTATGAAAGGGCACTATGGTGGGGCGGAGCCTGATGTCCAGCGGGATGGTCGCATAACGCTGAGGCTCCCGAGAGGCCTACTCAGAATCCTGAATTAACACCATACATACTTGAAACTTCTACTCTGCTCTTGCCGGGGCACATTGGTGAGATGGCGGGGACTAAACCCACGCGCCTGGAATTTGGATCTCCAGCGGCTTCTCACGGCAAACGTTCCAAAACTGAACCCCCGTCCCCGCAGAAGGGGCTGGCCTTGCGCGAGGGCCCCGAAATGCAGCAGGAAATCCTTGCAGAGATTAGAGGGGTCAAAAACCTCGTGCAGTCAAACGGTGAAGCACTCCGAGCGCTGCGGGAAGATCTTGGTGTGCTGCAAAGCAAGCTAGAAGGGCTTTCTTCGCGTCAGGACAAAATGGAGAGCATATTGGACTCCCATGCGGCCCGGTTGTCCAAACTCGACAAAGTTGAACGTCAGGTGCGGGCCTTGCAGAAAGAAGTGGAAGATGGCAATAATAGAGCGCGTCGCAACAACATACGACTCGTGGGCATACCGGAGGGAGCGGAATCGGGAGACATGAAAGAGTTTTTATGCAAAATCCTCCCTTCCCTGCTCCAAATCACCTTTACCAAAGATTTGGAGATCGATCGCGCTCATCGTGTACCCACAAGCATAACGCTCAACAGGAAGACCCCGCGGCCTATCATTTTTCGACTTTTGAGATATCAACACGTGGAGCAAATTCTAAGTGCCTCTCGGGCAAAGGGCCATATGGAGTTTGAGAGCCACAAGATCTCCTTCTATCCTGACTTGGCTAAACCCACGGTCGACCGCCGAAAGCGCTTTCTGGAATTTCGGCCGAGGCTTCAACAACTACAAGCACGCTATGGCCTGATGTACCCGGCCAAGCTCCGAGTCACGCTTCACAATCAGACAAGAACATTTGAGGACCCTGATCTACTAGCGGAGTTTTTGGATTCCAAAGAAGCCGACCTGATGCGCTGACTTCCAGAATATTCCTGCAAGTATTCTCATATCCGCTGTACCTGCCATATTGGATCTGCCGCAGCCCAGCAAAGAGTCTGGCGAGGGCAGTTTGTTTGCCTTACTTTTGATGATATCTGTGACCCGACTCCATCTACCCACAGTAGCCTCGATGAGTATCAGAGACAGTGTTAATTACGGACTCCGGTGTTTCTTTTCTTCTTTTTCATGTCTTTCTATTTCCTCTCTAGGGCCTCCTCCCGCAGACATCCGGTCGCCATATTCTTTGGGGGTTTTGCTTCTTCTCTAGGATACTTTGGTACATACTTTTCAATATGGGGTGTATTAGCCAGCATACTCGGTGATTATGTCATTGTTGCACAGATTCTGATTATGTTGTATGTTTTCCAGCGCCCTTACCTAAAATGTCTATTACCGATTGATGGCACCATGTAAGATTTTCTCATTGAACGTAAAAGGAATCAATAATCCGATAAAACGGAAGAAAATCCTAAGCTACCTAAGTCAGGCAGCTGCGGATCTGATTTTTCTCCAAGAAACGCATTTAAATTCGAAGGAAACTCTTAAACTCCATATTAAACCTTACATGGTGGCCGCCTATTCTCCAGCCGTTTCCAAGACATGTGGGGTTGCCATACTGGTTAGGAAATCTTTGCATGCTACTATTATTGCGACTAGCTCAGATACAGAAGGTTGATGGGTCAGAGTTCCCCTCAAGATAGGCAGCCTTGCAGTTACATGTATATGCCTTTACGCTCCTAATGTGGATGACCCTGCCTTTTTTGCTACCATCGCTCAGGTTGCGCAGGCCTCTGCTAATACTTCATTGATAATTGGGGGGGATTTCAATCTAGTCCTTGATCCCCTGATTGACAAACAGCCGCCTAGGACAAGTGGTCCCCCCAAGAGTCACACCACGCTTACCTCCCTGAGCAAAGATCTTGCTTTAGATGATCTATGGAGGTTACCACACCCTATGAGCTTGACTTCACCTTCTTCTCTTCCCTTCACAAATCCCAGTCTCGCATAGACTTCTATCTAATATCAAAACTGTTAGTTTCCTCAGGTGGACCCTGCAAAGATTCACTCCCAACATATTTCAGATCATGCTGCTATTTGCACACAGATGCTTTTATGCCCCAGGAAAAATAGCCAAATGGAACACAACTGCTAGGGACCAGTGTTGGTCTTGCCATACTGCTGTGGGAACCTTCGCTCATGTTATTTATGAATGTCCTCAACTACAGGTTTATTGGGGGCGGGTCTGGGGTTGTTTTCAATTTATCTTACACCTTCACGAACCTCTCTCTTGGAAGATCGTGGGACTCCGCTCAGTGGCGGAGGTCCCCTCTCTTCCTAAGAAGGGTCGCTTTCTCCTTGATTTCATGCTGGGTTTAGCCATATGCTTAATCACGAGGAATTGGAAGGATAGCTCTCGACTTACTGTCAATGAATGGTGGAACCCCGTCTGCTTATATAGTAAATATGAGCAGATACCTCAGAGAGCTATTCCCCATGCCCAAACTCACTCTCGCTTGTCTAAATGGCAGATGCTTAATGATCATGTACAATCTGCTCATTGCTCCAACCTGCCTGTATAATGTGCACTCATCATGTTTTAGATCACCGTTAGGTTTTGGAACACAATAATGTAAGTACACGCCCGCTTCGGGATTGATTAGTTTTCTAGAGAAGAAGCAGGGGGGAGGGGGGTGGCAGGGGTTTACTTTGGTGTATGTATTACACTTTATGTATCTGTCTTTTAGCTGTATGTCTTCCTTTTCCTTTGTTGTTATAAAACGAAAATAAAGAATTTAGAAAGGGCACTATGGTGATGCTGCAAATGGGGCATAGGGGGCTGCAGGCGGGACATGCAGTGGGGCAGCTGGGGCACAGGGTGGACTAGACAGATGCCTAGGTGGCACATAGGAACGCAGAGACTGGAAATCAGCAAGACAACTGACCAAGGTCAAACATGCCCAGGAGTCTATGTCCCACAGTGTCCCATCCAGGGGACGTTACCCAGCAGGTACCCAAAAGGTCACACGGTTACCACAATGCCTGTAATAGGGCAATCAGTGTACATCTGGGGACCACTCGAACAAGAGTCTACAGACCTTCCCCAGGATGCGTCCCAAACAGGTCGGAAACCCAGGTAAATGAACACCCTTTGCTGCAGCCCTTAGGAAGGCATTGCAGGGTCTGACCACACGTTGCCTGAAACTATCTACACCCAGCAGGCCAAACCGGGTACACCGTACTGGAGTTGCATGCTCTAGCCTGTCCACAGTCTGCTGGCATAACACAATCTACCTACATTTACCAGGTCCACCCTGAACAATAGTGGCTAGATCACCAACCTGACACCCCCGAGCCATCTCCCCCCAGAATGCAGACACATAACAGTGGCAGGCGGTGCGGGGGGGAAGCGTGGATGTCTATGTAGGTACCCCTACCCCATACCCTGCACCCTAGGCAGCTGCCTACCTGCACACTGGATAGAAACATAGAAATATGACAGAAAAAGACCACATGGCCTATCTAGTCTGTCCTTCCATATCAACAACTACAACAGTCCCCCTTTTTACCTTTAGAGATCCTCGGTATTTGTCCCATGCTTTTTTGAATTCAGTTACTGTCCTCATCTCTACCACCTCCACTGGGAGACTATTCCACAGATCCACCACTCTTTCCATAAAGAAATATTTCTGCATATCACTCCTGAATATATCCCCCTTCACCCTCATCCCATGTCCCCTCATAGCAGAACTTACTTTCAATTGAAAGAGGCTCTCTCCCTGAACATTTATGCCACGGAGGTATTTAAACATCTCAATCATATCAGCTCTACTACTACTACTACTACTAATTCAGCATTTATAAAGCGCCATGCCGCAGCAAACCTACAAGACGTAGTCACATACAAGACAGTCCCTGCCTGTCAGAGTCTTGCTCATCGGAGCTTACAATCTAGTTAAAAACAGTACAGAGCATTTAAAGTACAGAGCATTAGTCAGTTCTGCGCAAGGTACAGTGTGGTGCAGTTTGGTCTATAGTTTGGTCATAAACGTTGACGGGGATTAGGGTAAGGGTAAGATGAGGATGGAGTCAGGATCTGAATGCAACGGTGAAGAGGTGGGTATTCAACCTGAATTTGAAGAGGGCCAGGGAGGATGCCTGGCGCACAAATGTAGGTAGGCTGCTCCAGGCGTATGGTGCAGCAAGGTGAAAGGAGAGCAGTCGGGAGTTTGCGGTGCGGGTGAGAGGCATCGATAGAAGTAATTTGTTGATGGAGCGCAAATTTCGGGAGGGGACGTAGGGAGAGATAAGAGGTATTGAGGGGCCATAGAGTGAATGCATTAATAGGTCAGCAGGAGCAGCTTGAATTGGATGCGGAATTGGACAGGGAGCCAGTGAAGTGACTTGAGAAGAGGAGTAATGTGGGCATGGCGAGGCTGGCAGAAGATTAGTCGAGCAGCGTGATTTTGTATGAATTGAAGGGGACTAAGGTGGCTCACGGGGAGACCAGCGAGGAGTATGTTGCAGTAATTGAGGCGAGAGGAGATTAAGGAGTGCACAAGCATTTTGGTAGTGTGTTCAGAGAGGGAGGGGCGGATTTTGCTGATGTTATAGAGAAAGAAGCGGCAGGTCTTCGCTACAAGCTGGATATGAGCGGAGAAGGAGAGAGAGGTGTCAAAGATAACCCCTAGATTGAGGGCAGAGGGAACAAGGAGGATAGTAGATCCATCCACATGGATTGAGAGAGGGGGAAGTGGGGGGGAGGACTTGGGTGGAAAGACAAGGAGTTCAGTTTTGGCCACGTTCAGTTTCAATCAGTGATGGAACATCCAGGCAGGGATGTCTGAAAGACAGGCGGAGAGCTTGGACTGGGTAGCTGGAGGAATATCAGGTGTAGAGAGGTAGATCTGGGAATCATCGGCATAGAGATGGTACTGAAAGCCATGGGAGGAGATAAGCGCGCCAAGGCCTTGGGAATAGAGAGAGAAAAGGAGGGGGCCCAAGACAGATCCTTGGAGTATACCTACATGGAGCGGGGTAGGGGAGGAGGAGAAGCCACTGGAGCATACACTGAATGAGCGATGGGAGAGGTAGGAGGAGAATCAGGATAGTACGGAGTCCTTGAAGCCAAGCGAGGAGAGGGTGGTGAGGAGAAGGTCGTGGTCAATGGTGTCAAAGGTAGCAGAAAGGTCAAGAAGGATGAGGATAGAATAGAGGCCCTTAGACTTAGCCAGGAACAGGTCATTGGTGACTTTTGTGAGTGCTGTTTCAGTGGAGTGTAGGGGATGGAAGCCGGACTGTAGTGGGTCCAGGAGGGCCTGGGCGGTGAGGAAGTCGAGGCAGCGACGGTGGACTGCTCGTTCTAATAGTTTGGATATGAAGGGAAGGAGGGAGATAGGTCGATAGTTAGAAGGGCATGTGGGATCAAGTGAGGGTTTCTTGAGGAGGGGTGTGACAATAGCATGTTTGAAGTCAATGGGAACGATTGCAGTGGAGAGTGAAAGGTTGAGGATATGAGTGATGGAGGGGACAATGGTGAGGGAGATGGAACTTAGGAGATGGGTGGGGATAGGGTCAGATGAACAGGTGGTAGGTTTGGAGGAGGAAAGGAGGAGTGCGGTTTCTTCTTCAGAGATCGGAGGGAAGGAGGAGAGGGTGGCAGAGGGAACAAGGATAGGGAAGGAGAATTGGGGATGAGGGGAGGTAGATCAGGGGGAAGGGAACTGGAGGGTAATCTTGTGGATTTTGTCGTGGAAGTAGTCGGCTAGGGTTTGGGCAGAAAGGGAGGGTGGGATCGGGGGCAGGGGGACCTTGAGGAGGGAATTGAGGGTATTAAAGAGACAGCAAGGATCAGAGGCAAGGGAGTTGGTCAGATGGATGTAGTAATCTTATTTGGCAAGTGCTAAGGCTGACTGGAAGGAGCCAAGCATGAATTTGAAATGTAGAAGGTCTTCCAGGGAGTGTGATTTGGACCAAGCTCATTCGGCAGAACGGGCGCAGATGTGTAGGTAACGAATTGTGGGTGAAAGCCAGGGTTGGGGAGTAGATAGTTTGACAGGGCGTGGGGTGAGAGGGGCAAGAGTGTCGAGGGCTGAGGATAGTGTAGCATTGTATGAGGATAATGCCTTATTGACGGACTTGAAGGATAAAATGGAGGAAAGAGATGGAGAAATGGTGGAAGACAGAGTCAGGGGGTCGATATTATGAAGGTTTCTAAATAGGTCGGAGGAGACAGGACGAGGTTGGGATGGTGGAAGCTGAAGAGTAAATGTTAGGAGGTGATGGTCAGATGAGGCAAGGATTGATTTGTGGAAGTTTGAGGGAGAGGAATTAGAGAAGAGTATTAGGTCAAGGCAGTGACCGTGTAGATGTGTGGGGGCAGTGGAACAAAGTTGGAGGTCGAATGAGGAGGTAAGAGCGAGGAACTCTGAGGCATGGGGGTCGGAGGGGTTGTCGATGTGAATATTGAAATCACCAAGAATAAGAGTGGGGGACAGCGCCCTTTCGCCAGCAGGGCTGGGGTTGATGGTCCCACAGCCCTTCATCATGTCCCTCTACCGCCTCCATTGCAAAGATGTAGAGTGTGGGTCTGTTGGGGGCAGATCCTGTCCACCACTTTAACCCAGAGAGGGCGGTTTGGTAGGTGGTGCTACATAATCCGCATGTGAGTCCAGACACTCCCTGCTCTTATAACAAGTGACCATGGCAACCACACTGGATATGCACTATTCTGGGTGCATCATGGTCCACAAGGGCTAGACATGACTGGGGAATACAGATGGACACAGGATTATCCTAGGTGTGTCTGCAAGGAATGCCTGTCACACACTGGCACTTTCTCCAACATCTGCTGGCAGGGGGACATAACCCGCTTGTCTGGACTCGTCTAGTAGTATTCCAGGAAAGGAAATTAACGGTAAGTGAAATTTCTCCATGTTTCTGTCTCGGCAATGGCTGGCTACAGAAAGACTGTAGGTCACCGCACAAAATGTCTGCTGTGTTTACCAGGATAGGGTAAACCCACCAGTACCCATGATGCAATGCACATGCAGAACAGCAGTCTACATCTGATCGCCAGATGGGGTATGCACCTCTCCAGCACCTCAGCTTGGTAGGAGGAACTGACCATGTGTGATACTGGCACAGAGTAGCTTAGACCATGCCATTGTGGGGGTTCTGCGCTCACCCTGAGGGTGAGGTGGGGCGCCCAGCACCAGGTCCACAGCATCCGGGTTGATTGAGATAAGCTTTTGCTGCAGGTCCCCATCAGTGCCAGTGTGTGCTGATGTCACCCATATGTGAGGACCAACTTCCTGTTTGTTCCTGGAGAAAGCCAGCCGCAGGAAACCCTGACCTAACTTTCACTGCCTATCGCTAACCAGACAGCAGCTCAATATCGCCACTGCTCAGTTAGTGATCGGGCTCTGCAATGACTCTGGATATTCAATGCCAGGGCTGGATTTGACCCCAGCATTAAATATCTGTGTTTAATGTTCAGCACCAGCAGCTGGCTGCTGTAAATTGGGCTAGCCACTGGTGCCGAATATCAGGCCCTATGTTACTATGCTACCTTCATGAGTGGCTTGCTCTTTTTCAGTTTTAGCTTGCATACTAGTAATTGGTGATCTGTATCACAGTCAGCTGCAAGTTTTGTCTTTGTTGATGTCATTGAGCTTTTCCATTGGAGTGGAGTAGCCTAATGGCTAGAGTACTGGCTTGGGAACCCAGAGACCAGGGCTCAGTTCCCACTAGCACTCCTTGTGGCCTTGGGCAAGTCACTTAACCCTCCATTGCCTCAGAAAAACCCAAGTTATCAATGTCCCTGTTTAATGTATATTACTAAGATTAAGTTACAATGTAAACTGCTTTGATTGAAATGATAAAGCGGTATAAAAAACCCTGTTAAATAAATCAACTTCCACAGATGTAGTCAATTTGATTTTTGTACAATCTATTGGATGAAGTTTATGTGTACACGCCCCACTTACATAGTTGCCAAGTTATCTAGTTCCAGGGGTAAGATTGTTTTGCCAGTTCTGGTTTTAAATTTGTAGTCCCGGATTTAACCCATTAGAATCAGTGCTGCAGGTCCCATAATGGAATATTCAGGTTGCCTGGATTACCATAAAGCTAACCAGGCATTCGATAATCAGCCACTGCTTGGTTAGCTTCAGCGGCGAGAGTTAGGCCTGACTTTCACCGAATTGCAATAACCTGGCAGTGGCTCAATACTGCTGCTGCCCAGTTATCGCTGGATGCCACCCCTGAATGCCCTATTACTAACCGGTTAACATCGGGGTGCGTAGAGGCAGTTCCTGCACTAAATATTAGTGCCACTGAATATTCCAGTCAAGGGGATTAACACGGTTAGCAAGTCTGCTAACTATGTTAGTCCCTTTCAATACTGGGCCCTATGGGCCAGATATTGATCTGGGACAGCTATGCGCTGCTATGGCACATAGCCATCACTGCTGATCTTTAACCCCGGATATTCAATGCCGGGATCATATGCAGCCACAGCATTGAATATCCAGCGTCGCTGAACAGCCTCCACAGCCGCAGAAGCTAACCAGGTAGTGGCAATATTGAGTTGCTGTCCAGTTAGCTCCTACCGGTAAAGTTAGGTCAGCTTTGACTGCGCCTAGTTTTACCTGCGTCTCGCTAACCAGGTAGCAGTGCAATATCGCTGCTACCTGGTTAGCGACCGTCACCACTCGTGATACAGCCAGATACTAAGCTGCTAGCATCAGGGCATGTAGCGGCATTAGTAGGGGATGTTCAGCGGAATAGCCCATTCGGTGGCATTTACACAGTTTACAGGTCTGTAAACCATGTAAATAACTTTTGAATATGGGCCCTATATTTTTAAGAATGTTCAATAATTAGACACCACAATTACCATTGGAGAATTTTAATTAGTTTTGGTGCAGAGATCAGATGTTATTTTTGAATGCCTTTTAGATTGTTGGTCTTGCAGAATTCTATCAGTCTTTCTCCAGTTTTGTTTCTGTTGCCAAGCCATATTTTCCAACCATTTTACCTTCTTCTTTGTTCCCAACTTTTGCATTCTAGTCACCCATGACTATCAGGATATCCTGTTTGACAGAACATGCAATTTTAGCTTATACGTGTTTTATTTTATTTATTTATTCATTCATTCATTAAGAACATAAGATATGCCATAATGGGTCAGACCAAGGTCCATCAAGCCCAGTATCCTGTTTCCAACAGTGGCCAATCTAGGTCATATGTACCTAGCAGTTTCCCCAAGAGACACAAGTTCCACAATGCTTGTACTGGGTCAAGCATTGATATCTTCAGTCACTTCTTAATAATGGTTTATGGACCTTTCCTCCAGGAACTTGTCCAAACCTTTTTTAAACCCAGCTACACTAACAGCCTTTACTACATCCTCCGGTAACAAATTCCAGAGTTTGATTATCCTGTCCTCTCAAACTGCTCAGGGCAGGTTACAAATCAACTTCTTCCTCTTCTACAGCCATTGTTAGGACATATTCCTGAATAATAGTTGTGTTGATGGGCATTCCTCATAGACAAATAGACATAGAGTAGTTACTCACCTGTAACAGGTGTTCTCCAGGAACAGCAGGAATCAGTCCTCACATATGGGTGACATCGACGTCGATGGAGCTCTGCAGAGCATTTCCCCAGCTTTCCATGAAAGCCTTTGGGAATGCAGGCACGCATGCACGGTCCCCTTCCCGCCTAAAGGTGCCATCTTGCTCAAAAAAGAACTTAAAACCTACCTCTTCACAAACCACTTTGAAATCCCCTATCAACAAAAAACCTCTCCCCAACAATCACAGAAACACATCCACAGTACTCAAGACAGAACAACCGACTAACACAAGAAACCTTACACACTCCACCCAACACGCAAAAGACTTACCCAACCTGTTTGTTCTATCGCTCTTGTAAATACCTACTTGTAATTAGTTATGTTATGTTCCATGTAATATAACCTGTATACACTGTTCCAGCTAACGTATAAAAGTATGTTCCCTGTAATAACACTTGTATATAGTTAAAACCATGTTCCATGTAAAGTATACAGAAGTATACAAATTTTTGTTCACTGTTCAATGTAAACTGCCCTTGATCTCTGGAAAGGGCGGTATAGAAGAAACTGTTAAAATAAATAAATAAATACATAGCTAAGAAACAGCACACAAAAATTAAAAAATTAAACTATGTACAACTGCAACTCCCAGGGGAGGAGGGAGGGTTGTGAGGACTGATTCCTGCTGTTCCTGGAGAACACCTGTTACAGGTGAGTAACTACTCTTTCTCCAGGACCAAGCAGGAAGTCAGTCCTCACATACGGGTGACTCCCTAGCTCTGGGCTACCAGGCACCCAGGCTGAACAAGAGAACTCCCTCTAGTCCCAGCATCAAAGAAAGGCTTTTCACTGAAAGAACCTCCACTGGTAGCCCAACGGAGGACTGGAGGGCAGGAGTTGCCTAAACCTCAAAGAGATTGCGGAGTACTGCCTGGCCAAAAGCACTGTCCCTACGGGACTCCCTCTCCAGACAGTAATGGGCCGCAAAAGTCTGGCTTGAAGACCAAGTTGCAGCCCTGCAGATGTCTACCAACGGTACAGAGCGGAGATGAGCCACTGAGGCAGCCATTGCCCTGACACGATGGGCCGTGACCCGACCCTGCAAAGGAAGGTCAGCTGCCCTGTAAGCCCAGGTGATACAGTCAGCCACCCAGATGGACAAGGTACGCTTGGACACAGCTAACCCCAAATTATTAGAGTCAAAAGAGATGAAGAGCTGAGTAGCCCTTCTATGCCCCTGCGTACGGTCAAGGTAGAAGGATAAGGCCCTCCTACAGTCCAGGGTATGTAGAACTGCTTCAGCCTGGCTTGCATGAGGCCTAGGGAAGAATGTCGGAAGAACCACCTCCTGGTTGAGGTGGAAAGAGGAGACAACCTTTGGGAGGAACTTTGGATGAGTCCTAAGGACTACCCTGTTCCTATAGAAGCGGGTGTAAGGCCTGTCACAGACCAGGGCCTGAAGCTCACTCACTCTCCTGGCCGAGGTTAGGGCTACCAAGGAGAGTGTCTTCCAGGACAGGAAGCGGAGAGGACAAGTAGCCATCGGCTCAAAAGGTGGGCGAGTCAGTTGCTGCAAGACCACATTCAACTCCCACTCAGGAGCTAGAGGACGGATTGGAGGTTGTAGCAAGAGCAAGCCCCTAAGAAATCTGGACACCAAGGGGTGAACCGACAGAGAATGTCCCTCCACCAGTGAGTGGTGAGCTGCTAGAGCTGAGAGGTGGACCCGAACAGAATTGGATTTAAGTCCCTGATTGGATAAGTGCAGCAGGTACTGAAGCACTACAGGCACAGTACAGGAGAAAAGATCCTCTGTACGTAGCTGACACCACACAGAAAACCTTTTCCATTTCAGGGCATAGGTTTTTCTAGTGGACTGCTTCCTAGAGGCTAGGACGACCTCCTCAACTTCTTGAGGTAGGCCCCAGGGAGCCAAAACTACCCTTGCAGCCTCCATGCCATCAAATTGAGAGCTCTGAGATTTGGGTGCAGAAGGGACCCCTGATCCTGAGAGAGGAGGTCGGGCAGCAACCCCAGAGGCAGTGGGGGATCCACTGCCAACTGAAGCAGAAGTGGAAACCAAGGCTGTCTCGGCCATCTGGGAGCTACCAGCAGGACCGAGGCCTTGTCCTGAAGAATTTTGAACAGGGTTCGGGCCACCAGGGGCATGGGAGGAAACGCATACAGGAGGCCCTGGGACCAGGAAAGCATCTGCTGCCAGTCGCAGAGGATGCGGTTGCCTGGAGCAGAACCTTGGCAGTTGTCTGTTCAAAGGACTGGCAAACAGATCTATGGATGGAAGTCCCCATTTCAGGAAAATCTTCTGAACCACTGAGGGATGTAGCTGCCATTCGTGGGGCTGCAGAATCCTGCTCAACCTGTCTGCCAGGTAGTTTTCCTGACCAGGTAGGTACACAGCCTTGAGGAGCATGTTGTGCCTGAGAGCAAACAAGCAAAGGTCCTGCGCCTCTTGACAAAGGAGCCTGGACCCAGTTCCGCCCTGCTTGTTCACATAAAACATGGCTACTTGGTTGTCTGTTTGAACTAGGACAGACTGATGAGCCAGTGTTTGAGAGAAAGTCTTGAGGGCTAAACGAATAGCCCTGAGTTCCAGTAGATTGATCTGCTGTGTGGCCTCCCAGGGAGACCACAGGCCCTGGGTGCACTTGCCCAGACAATGAGCCCCCCAGCCTTACAGGGAGGCATCCGTGGTCAACACCACTGTGAACCCAGGAATCTGAAAGGGCACCCCTTGCAGTAGATTGGGTGGGTGCAGCCACCAGCGGAGGGAGTTCAGAAATGGTCTGGACACCCTTACTCTGTCTCTGAGGCTGCCTGTGGCCTGTGTCCACTGAGTCCTGAGGCACCAATGTGCAGGCCTCATATGGAGCCGGGCATTGGGGGTCACATGTACTGTCGAAGCCATGTGGCCAAGAAGCCTCAGGCAGAGCCTTGCAGAGACCAGTGACCCGCTGAAAAACTGGTTTGCCAAGTTTATCAGTCTTTGGGCTCTGTCTTCTGGTAAGAACGCCTTTGTCAGAAGAGAGTCCAGCCTTGCTCCTATGAACTCCAAGTGCTGGGAGGGGAGCAAAGTGGACTTTGCGAAGTTTATGACAAACCCCAGGTGTTGAAGAAGAGCAATAATTCGGAGGGTGGCTTGTCTGACCCCTGATGAGTCAGTCGTCCAGATAGGGGAAGACAAAGATACCCTGATTTCTCAGGTAGGCCGCCACCACTGTCAGGCATTTGGTAAAGACCCTGGGAGCAGAGGTGAGGCCAAAAGGCAGATAATGGTTTCCTCTCACAATGAACCTGAGGTACTTTCTGTGGTCTGGATGAATGAGGATGTGAGTGTATGCATCCTTTAAATCCAAGGAGCATAGCCAATCTCCCTGCTGGAGGTAGGGCAGAAGTGTTCCAAGAGTAAGCATCTTGAATTTTTCTTTCTCTAGGAACTTGTTGAGATTTCTGAGGTTGAGAATAGGCCGGAACTTGTTGAGATTTCTGAGGTTGAGAATAGGCCGGAGGCCACCGGTTCTTTTTGGTACGAGAAAGTACCTGGAGTAGAATCCCTGAACTTGGAGGTGGGGAGACACAGGCTCCACTGCCTTGTCTCGCAACAGACCTTGGAGCTCCTGAAGGAGAAGATCTGTGTGCAGGGGAGGCCTTGGAGGCTCCCCTGGAAAGTATGGAGGAGGTAGCTGTTGGAAGTGCAGCATGTAGCCCTTGTGGACGATGCTTAACACCCAACTGTCTCCAGGGATGAGTGGCCACCTGTGGGCAAACAGGATAAGTCGACCTCCTGTGCAGGGTTGGGAGAGCAGGGACGGAGAGGCTATGCCTATGGAGTCAAAAACCCCCACCCTGCTGAGTGGGAGCAGGGGCCGGAGGCTTGGGGGTCCTCTGCCTACGGGGCCCATTCCCTTGCCCCTTGGCCTGCTGACCCTGTGGGGGAGCTTGGGAGGCCTGGTACTGTGAGTACTGTTTGTAGGCAGGTCCCTTCCTCGGGTAAAAGGGCTTTTTACCCGAGCCCTTCTTCTTGTGAGAAGGGGCAGAAGTCTTTCTAGACAGCCTTGTCCTCGTGAGGTGCTCGGTTTCGAGCTGTGCAGCCTTCTCGGTCATGGGCTTGCCAAAAAGGTTCTCACCTCGGCAAGGGACATCGACCAACTTGTCCTGAACCCATGGCTCGAGGTCCGATGACTGCAACCACGCCTGGCGTCGAGCTGCGATGCCGGCTGCCGTAACACGGGCCGAAGCCTCAAAGCCATCGTAGGCAGCGCGGGACATAAACTTGGAGCATTCCCGTATCCCCGAAGACAAGGACTTAAACCTCTGCAAGGGTTCCCCGGAGAGACCAGCCGAGAACCCGGCCAGTTGTTTGGCCAGGTCCCGCAAGTACATGCCCATGTACAGCTGGTAAGACTGGACACGGCAAGCAAGCATCGAGCCCTGGAAGCACTTTCTACCAAAGCCATACAGGTTCCGGGCCTCCCTGCCAGGGGGCACCGCGGAGTGCATCTTCTGACTTTTCAGATGTGTGGCGGCTCCTACATTCAGGGGGGTGGCAGTATGTGTTTCTCTGCTGTGTATGGTTCATATTCTTGGTTAGATATGTTTTGGGTAGGGAAGAATCTGTTGGGGAGGTACGAGAAGCAGAAAGAGTCTATCACCTGGTCCAACCATGCCCTTTGCTGGATCAAGGTGAGGATTGTAGAGGGGACAAAGTTTTGAATGAAGCCTTGTTGGATGATGAAAGGATGGGTAAGGGGATGGCAAGCAGTATAAAAGCATAGCTACATAAATAAATAGATACAACAAAAGAATACTTTGAGTTAAATGTTACTGGGGACATTCCGTGGCAGGTTATTTGGGATGGTGTGGTATAGGCATGCAAGCAAAAAGGCAGTGACAGTATTTCAAAGGCACAAAACAAAAGCTGGTGCTCCAGTTTCCTCACTCTGGCCAACACAACTCAGTTCATACACTCGTCAGTTTCTCAGCAGCAAGGCAACATACATATAAACCAGAAAAACAGCAGCTTTCAGCTGGTACTGTTCCTCACAGATAAGTCATCAGCATGTAACCCATAGAACCCTGGGCTTCTCTCTACTCCCCCAGGTCTCATGCTTCCTGGATTAAACCCTGGGGTCGGGCCATACCCTTCCCAGGCATTTTTTAGCCTAGTTTGTTAAAGAGCAGGGGTTTGGACTCTTACAGGGAAAATGTCTCTCCGGTTCTGAGCTTGGCTAGGGGGTGTCTCTGCGGGAGCTGGAGAATTTCCTATATACGCCACCACAGATGGGTATAAGGTTACAAGATGGGGGGGGGGAATTAATTAAGTAGGGGGCTCAGTTAAAAAGGGAAAAGGAGGAGACTACGTGATGTGCTGAGAGGGAGCAGACGTGCACTGCTCATTCTCCAAGGAATCCCTCCCCCGTACTGTATCTATAACGCTGAATGCACGCTTTAAAAAAAAACCAGAAAAACGAACAAGGTCAGAGATAGCGTGCACCAGCCCCTCACTCAGACTGGCAGTAGCAGATGGTGGCTATGAAGGAGACACATCGGGAGAGAGACCGCGCAGGAGCGCAGACCAAAATGGCAGAGTCCTCCCCTGCGTCCCTATCCTCCGTGCAGTCAGCCTTGGTGGAAGAGGTGTCAGCAGCACTGATGGGCGTGCTGTCAGCACAATTTGATGCCCTGCACGGCAAAATAGACATGCTGCAGAGTTCCATCAGTACCCTGGGAGGCCATATCCAAGAGGCAGAGGCCCGCATCTCCTAAGCCAATGACACCATGGCAGCAACAGACCGAGAGGTAGGCCTGCTTCAGGAAACAGTCAAACGAGGCCAAGCTGGATGACCTTGAGAACAGAAGCTGGCAAAGTAACCCCTGGTTCCTGGGCATCTTGACTCCGTACAAGATAGGGAATTAAAGGGATACCTGGAGATTCTTTTACCACAAGTGCTGGAACTCATGGAGGATTGTGGCAGGCTGCATATTGAATGGGCACACCATGTAGGACCCAAGCAAATGAAAGACCAACGTCCAAGTGTAGTCCTAGCAAAGTTTTTGCAATTTCCACAGAAAGAAGTGGTGCTACAGGCAGCTCGTAAATGCAGCATTATACATCAAGACAATCTGCACCGGTGAGTGGCTCAAGATTATTTAGCTGCTTTGAGTCAACATTGACGGGCGTATGCCCCAATCTGCCAGTGTCTTATTGAGGCAAACATTAAATTTACAGTGCAATATCCTGCCAAACTGCATGTTACTCATAATGGAGTGCATCGGGTCTTTGATACAGTGAATCAGCAACTGACGAACTGCTACAAGGACAGCCACCTCGGGCGATATCGGGACTGTCTGCAAAGGGCAGAACATGAACCCATCATAGTGATGGCGAGGCGCTGACCCTGAACCAGCCAAGAGGAGCCTGGTAGGACTGGCAGGCTAGGGGTCTCTTGCTGCGCTTAAAGGGCCTTGTATAACCATCCCCACAAAGAAGATTTGGACCAGGACTGAAATGGAAGCGCCATGCTGAGACCTGAGTTCTTTTTAACAATGGTTTGCCATGGTCTAAAGTCGGTAACAGTTTCATAGTCTGCTGTTGAGAGGGAGGTAAGGGGGGAAAAAAAAAATCAGGGACAACACAAGGGTTTGTGGAGGATACTGAACATGGTGGGGGGGATGGTGAAGTGATAAACTGGAAAGGCAAGACGAGTTACCGGGTAAATTGGCATCTAATGACAGCCAAAACCGCCAGGCCCAAGACCCACTTAGGGAGGGTGGCAGAGCCGATAGAGTGGGGGCTAGGCCATAGTAAGAGTGGCAGGGTTGAGAAGAGAAAGAATGGGAGGCCTGGTTGGGAGCTCCCCCCAGGGGAAATATTGATAGGGGGAGGGGGTTACCTTGACATGTTATACGTGGATTTCAAGGTAGGAGAGTATCAGAGACAGGAGGAGGGGTGAGGGTGAGGGGGAAGGACAAGGGAGGGAGAATGCACAAGGGATTGGGGTGGGGGGAGAGGGAGAGGGAGAGGGAAACAGGGAGGTACTGGTCGCAGCTGAATCTGTAAAAGAGCTTTGTTCTACATAAGTAGTACAGAGATGGAGGGGGGGATCCCAGGCTGGGAGGTCCTCCCCATAAGGAAACATGCAGTGCCAGTAATGCCTTTAGACACACAAAACCAGGCAGAATCATATTCTGAAATGTCTGCGGGTTGGGTAGCCCCATCAAACGCTATAAAATTTTGCGAGCCCTCGCCAGACAGAAAAGTGATGCCGCCTTTCTGCAAGAGACCCACCAAACAGTCGAAGTGCACACCAAACTGTATAGGGACTGGGTGGGGCAGGTTTGGGGTGCCCCACACAAGGGAAAAAGGGAGGAGTGGTCATTTTGATACACAAGTGGATTTGGTTCGCCCAAGATGTTTATAGATCCCACAAGGCGTTTTGTGCTGTTACACGAGGAGTTACATAGTAACATAGTAAATGATGGCAGATAAAGACCAGCATGGTCCATCTAGTCTGACCAGCAAGATGGCAAGAGTAGGTGCACCTGTCGCTCTGTGCAGGCCACCCCTCCCCATGTCTTTGTTTAGGGGTAAACTCACCACTCCATGTAGGACACCCCTATTTGTTGAGAAGTTATATATTTGTTGAGACGTTATATGGTTCAGAAGTTAGATGGTACCGTTTATTTTGGTTTTATCCTATTGCTGTAAAGGGATCCTCTGTGTTAGATGGTCTCTCGATTATCTTGTGCAACCTGTACAGCCCCAACACCCCGAATGCCGAATTATATGTCCACCTTGCCTCATGGGTTAAACAACTCTCCGAGGATCCTCTTGTACTGGGAGGGGACTTCAATGGGGTCTTAGACCCAGGCCTTGATACATCTCGGGGAGATGGGGGGAGAATACGAGATCCGACATCTCGGCTGATATGAGTGCTTCAGTGGAGACTGGGAGTGGTGGATCCATGGCATTTATTACACCTCGCGGAGTGGAACTATACCCACCAATCTTGTGCTCATAGCTCGCGTGCCCAAATTGGCTACCTCAGAGTCCTTATTCGCAAAAACAGTTGATGCGCAAATCGGCCCAACAGAAATTTCAGACCATGCTCCGATCTGGATTGACCTGGAATGGCAGGATGTTGGGCCCTGTGCCCGGATGTGGCATTTCCCACTGGAGCTCTATAAAGATCAGCATTTTAAGATTTATATTTGAGCATGCTGACGGAAATATGCCACTCATAATGAACAAACATCAAGACAATCCAGAGCTCTATTGGGAAACGGCCAAGACCGTCCTCCGGGGTGACATTATTGCCTATACTGCTCGAAAACGCAGGCTACTAAATGCTCACATCGTACGCCTGGAGAAACCGGTGAGGGGGGAGCGTCAGAGACATGCAGCCTGTCCGACTTTGACAACCAAAAGGCGGCTGTGGGAGACGCAGGTGGAATTGAATGACGCACTTCACCAGAGGGCTAAGAAATCTGTCCTTTATTACCGTTTTCAGCTATTCTGCTATGGGGACAAACCAGGGCATCTTCTAGCACGATGCCTGAAGGGTAGTCGTCCTCTCGATCAGTAGCAGCTCTACGAGACAAGGCAGGCAAACTCCACAAAGATTTGAGTGCAATTGCCCAAGTGTTTCAAACTTTTTACCAAACCCTCTATAGCGGGGAACGGTCCTCTCAGACATGGGTAGCTGACTACCTACAGGACCTCCCTCTGCCACGCCTTATGCCCCAGCAAACCGCCCAAGTAGTCAAACCTATAACAGCACAAGAAGTACAGAAAAGTATTCAGCAGGCCCACTGTAGCAAGGCTCCCGGCCCCGACAGCTATGGAGCAGAATTCTATAAGCTAATGCAGGACCTGGTGACCCCTCCCTTGGTGGAGGTCCTCCAGACTCTTGCTGAGCAAGGTTCTTTTACCTGGGGTGCGAACCACGCTCACATTATCCTTATCCCTAAACCAGGGAAGGACCCAACACAGGCTTCATCTTACCGACAGATATCTCTGCTGAACTTTGACCTGAAGCTATTTTCCAAGATATTAGCAGAAAGGCTAGTGCCTTTTCTTAATGACTTGGTGCATGAATCACAAGTCAGCTTCGTGAAAGGTCGATATGCAGTGCGGAATCTGAGGAAAATTATTACCTCACTTGAATGGCTCCGCAAGAGAGAAATACAATCCCTGCTAATCAGCTTTGATGCCGAGAAGGCGTTTGACCGGGCGAACTGGCAATATTTGTTCCAGCTTCTACCGCAGTATAGCATAGGTGAGCAGTTTCTCCACATGGTGAGGACGCTCTATGCGAACCCCATGGCGGCAGTGGTGACCAATGGGGCGATGTCGAAGCCATTTATTATGGAGTGGGGGACAAGACAGGGCTGCCCCCTCTCCCCACTTTTATTCGTTGTGTCTCTCGACCCACTAATATGCCGATTGGTGGACAGGAATTCAAAGTGTCAGCCTTTGCAGATGACATGTTCGTACGTCCAACCTCCCTGAACATGTACCTGCCACAGGTGTTCGAAGAATTTGCAACGTTTGTAAAAATAGCGGGACTCAGCATCAACCACGAAAAGTCAGAAGCATTAGACGTGTCGGGCCCCCTGCAGGGAAAATGGGGGCCCTTGTTACCCCTACAGTGGGCAGATACCTCTTTCACCTATCTGGATATCCTCCTAACCAGTGACCCCCGGGAATTATACCACTGGAACTGTGACAGAGTGCTGCAATGCCTCCAGATGCAGCTCCGGGCATAGACCCTGCTCCCTCTGTCGTTATTGGGGTGGGTAGCAGCCTTTAGAATGGTATTGCTCCCCTGCATGCTTTACTGGCTGCAGACTTTACCGGTATAGCTCCTGCGGAGGGATATGAATCAGTTTGACCGTGAACTATGGAAGTTCTTGTGGGGGACAGCAGGCGCATCTCTCCTTGAATTGGTTGCGTGGGGGCTGGCGGCAACTGGCAAAGGGGCTGGGAACCAGTCCCGCCCTGTTTGTCTACATAGAACATGGCTACCTGGTTGTCTGTCTGGATCAAGACAGACTGTTGAGCCAGGGAAGCAGTAAAGGCCTTGAGGGCCAAGCGAATAGCTCTGAGTTCCAGCAGATTGATCTGCTGGGACGCCTCCCAATGAGACCACAGGCCCTGGGTGCACTTGTCTAGGCAGTGTGCTCCCCAACCCTGCAGAGAGGCATCGGTGGTCAGTATGAGGTGGGATCTGAAAGGGCACCCCCACCAGCAGATTGGGGGGGTGTAACCACCAGTTGAGGGAGGCCAGGAAACGGTGAGACACTGATCCTGTCTCTGAGACTGCCTGAGGCTTGTGACCACTGAGTCCGAAGGCACCACTGGGCAGGCCTCATATTGAGCCTGGCATTGGGGGTCACCTGTACTGTCGACACCATGTGGCCCAGAAGCCTGAGACAGAGTCTGGCGGAGACCAGGGACCGGTGCAGAAACTTGCTGGCGAGGTCCATGAGCCTTTGTGTTCAGGTTTCTGAGATCCAAAATGGGTCGAAGACCACCGGTTCTTTTTGGCACCAGGAAATACCTGGAGTAAAACCCGTGACCTTGGAAGTGGGGAGGCACAGGCTCCACCGCCTTGTCTAGCAACAGACCTTTTAGCTCCTGGAGGAGAAGGGCTGTATGCAGGGGAGGCCTGAAAGTGTGGCGGAGGCAGTTGGTGAAAGTGCAGGGCCACTTGTGGACGAACAAGGCTAGGCGGCCTCCTGTGCAGGGCTGGGTCTGCAAGGGAGGTATGGCTATATTAGAGTCAAAAACCCCCACCCTGCGGAGTGGGAGCAGGGGCTGCAGGCTTGGGGTTCCTCTGCCTACGGGGCCCATTACCCTGGCCCTTGGCTTGCTGACCCTGGGGGGCAGCTTGGGCAGCCGGATATTGTGGGTACTGTTTGTAGGCAGTGCCCTTCCTCGGGTAAAAGGACTTTTTACCCAAGCCCTTCTTCTTATGAGAAGGGGCAGAGGTCTTCCTCGACAGCCTTGTCCTCGTGAGGTGCTCTGTCTCGAGCTGAGCGGCCTTCTCGGCCAAAGGCTTGCCAAAAAGGTTTTCACCTCGGCAAGGGACATCGACCAACTTGTCCTGAACCCATGGCTCGAGGTCCGATGACTGCAGCCATGCCTGGCGTTGGGCCGCGATGCCGGCTGCCGCTACTCGGGCCGAAGCCTCGAAGTCATCGTAGGCGGCGCGGGACATGAACTTAGAGCATTCCCGGATCCTCAAAGACAAGGACTTAAAACTCTGCAAGGGTTCCCCGGAGAGACCAGCAGAGAATCCGGCCAACTCCTTGGCCAGGTCTCGTAAATACATGCCCATGTACAGCTGGTAAGTCTGGACACGGCAAGCAAGCATCGAGCCCTGAAAGCGCTTTCTACCGACGCCATCAAGGCTTCGGGCTTCCCTTCCAGGAGGCAGCGCAGAGTGCATCTTCTGACTCTTCAGACGATGCATGGCCGATTCCACAACCATGGAATGGTGTGGTAGCTGTGCTTTCTGGAAGACAGGACTCTTTCGGAGCCGATAGATGGAATCGACGCGCTTGCTCAAAACCGGCGCCTCCCACATCTGGAAGAGGAGCCGTACCAGCATCGGAGGAACCGGGACAGTAAAGGCCTCTTTCGGAGGAGAGTCATACTGCAGAGCATCGAGCTCTTTGGCTCGAGGCTCCTCCTCGGGGTCAGCTGAGATAGCCAGGGCAGCGGCCATATTGCGGACAAACTCCAAGAACCTAGTATCCTCCGGAGGGGATCTACTCCGGGGCTCAGACTCAGGTGAGTCCGAAGGGACACACCGAGTCTTGAAGGTGTCAGGAGACTCCTCATCTTCGGTTTCCCAAGCAGACTCGTCCGATGTCGAGTCGAGGTCCGCCGCGGGGCCTCTAGGCACCCGCCCCGACGTCAGTGGCACCGGCGTCGAGACCCTCGGTCCCGAACGGGAGGTCGAGGGAGACTTGACCGAGGACTACCTCGCGCCGCAAGGGACTCGAGTATCGGCTCGGTCTCCGGGATCGACTTCGAAGTCGATGTCCCGGTGGTCGGGGCAGATGCGCCAGACAGGCTGCCCATCAGTGCCCGCTGCTGATCTATGAAGGCAGACATTCTGCTGTCCAAGGCTGTCAACCTGAGACTCAGCTCAGGTGACGCAGCAGCCCCCGACTCGGGCCCCGGCGGTGCCGGGCCCGACGTCAGTACTCGGGGAGGCGAGTCCACGAGGACAACAGGACTTACGTGTCCACGTGTCCAACAGACTCCGGCTCCATGCGAGGAACTTTAGTTGGCTTCTCCTGGTCCACGGGCCCGGGACGACGGTCGGGGGTCTTAGACCTGGCCCTCGAGGGCTGAGGGACCTTCTCCGACGCCACCCTCGCGAGCCGTTTCTTCCTCTTACGTTCCCGGTCGGGGGACCCCCTGTCCGAGGAGCTCCGACGCCTCTCGGGATCGGAATCCCGAGATGTCGAGGCCTCAGACGAGGTCCGGGCCTGGGCAGAGGCCGAGTCCGAGAAAAGACTTTCACTTTGTTGCTGACGACTTCGGAGGGCCTTGGAAGACATTTTTCCACATGGCCCGCATGTTTTAGAATCGTGGTCCGGGCCAAGGCACCGAAGGCAGCAGTCGTGTGTGTCGGTGAGAGACATTATCTTCTTACACCGATCACACTTTTTAAAACCACTGGAAGCCATCGGGGAGAAAAGGGTCCCCACGAGGTCAAAGGACCGGCCTTCCAGGAAAAAAGAAAAAGAATTGGCGCGAGCGCCTAGCCACCAAGGGCAAAAAACGAAAAAAGAAAAAAGGGATTCGATACCGGTGTACTGAAACCGGCGGGAGGGGAACCGACGTCGAATCCGAGGAAAAAAGCGAAATAACGCCAAGAAAAAACTTCTCTTTTCCGGGAAAAAAAGGACACACGTCCGATGGGCTTCACGGAAAAAAAGAGACTGAGGTAAGATGGCACCTTTAGGCGGGATGGGAACCGCGCATGCGTGCCAGCATTCCCAAAGGCTTTCATGGAAAGCTGGGGAAATGCTCCGCTGGGGCTTCATCGGCGTCGATGACACCCATAAGTGAGGACTGACTTCCTGCTTGGTCCTGGAGTAGGATGCTTTCTAAACATTATAGGGGTTGGACTGCGGATAGGCCTGGGAAAGCAGAATATATGCAAAGATAGGAGTGGGATTTGGGGGAAGTATGGGAAGAAGGGGAGTGGGAAAGGATTGTGTTGGGTATTTCAAAATTATCTGTTGCCTTCAGTATTACAGAGAATGGTCATAAAATCTTACTAAGGTGGTATCTTACCTCAGATCGCTTATACAAGGTGAAGGTGGTGAATGGAAGGGGTTGCTGGAGGCAGTGTGGAAAGGTTGGCAGCTTTATTCATATGTGGTGGGGGTGTCATTGGGTAAAGGAATATTGGGAGAAATATTTTTCCCCATTTATAATTTTTAACAAAAATGAACATGAAATAACAGTGACCCCCACCAAGCTCTAAGGACCCCAATAAGAGATTCTCATTTACAAGCAACAACAAACAAGGAGATTTTCAGCAAACAATAATAGAAGTACCCTCCCCTCGTACCCCTTCAGTTCCCTATCCCTCTCTCTATCCCTCTCTCCATCCTCCCCCCACAGACCCTGGCAGCCCATGTGTCACACGTCCCATAACATGTAAGCTCACACAGTGAGATAGAAGCAGGCACATATGATCACCCAACCCCTATCCTCAAAACTCCCACCAGACCCTTATGTTTCACACTCCTTTATCAGTCACAGGCACCACACTTTATTAAAATGCATTATCTATTTTGTTTCTCAGTGCAGTCAACCTAAACATTGTACACACATGGTCTATATATCCCTTCTGCATATTTACTGAGGGCAGTGTTTCACTCTTCCAGTGGTGAGCCAGCAGCAAGCAGGCAGCTATCATACCCATACGCAGTTGCACCAAGCACTCTTCTTCTCCATTTAGCTCCAGTTAGGCCCCATTCAGCAATGCCACCTCCTAACAGCATTTCTTCAAAAGCAAGCCACACTGAGCAAAAATATCAACCCAATATTGCTGTGTATCCACAGAGATCCACCAGGGGGAGTGGCCTAGTGGTTAGGACATAGTACCTCAGGCCAGAGGGCTGGGGGTTCAAGTCCCACCTGGGGACAGCAATCTCAGGCCAGAGGGACTGGAGTTTCTAGTCCTATAGGCATTCCTTGTGGCCTTGGGCAAGCCACTTAACCCTCCATTGCCTCAAGTACACATAGATTGTGAGCCCTTTGGAGACAAGGGAATGTATCCAGTACCTGTTTGTAGTTAATTACATAATGTAAACCGCTTTGATTGAAGGATAAGGTGGTATAGAAAACTGGTTAAATAAATAAATATGTTCCCTTCAACAGATGGTGGAGCCCCTCACAAATATTTTAAATAGCTGCTTAGGAGTATAGTGCCACTTATACAGTAATTTATAATTGTTCTCCAGCATATTACAGGCCATAAAACCCTTGTACATATACCTAAAAGTGTCTCCCCACTTAACATCCATCCCCGCCGCTGCTCTCCTAAATCTTCCTCCCACTGGAATTTAAAGCCATATCTTATCCCCTCTGAACTTAACACGAGTCCATAGAACTGCCCAAATCAATCCCTTAGTCCCCACCCTCTGGAAAATTCCCTCTACAGGCCAAGACTCCCATCTTTCCCTCCTCCTTGATAAACCCCCTCCATTTTTCTATTCCACAAGGAGAATTGAGGTTACCCACAGGGGAGGTAGGGGCTCTTGACTCATCTAATCGTGGCAGAGAGATTAGAAATTGCAGCCCATTGGAATAATTCTCAGATGCCAGGTAGGGGGGATTCATTAAGAGTGAGCAAAATATATAAATGCACAAAGTTGAAGGCTCTTAACCAGGAAGGGTTAGAGCGGACGGAAAGGCAGTTGGGGATGCTGTGGCATTTGTTGAGGGGGAGGGGTTACGAGATGGAATGGGGGATTTACAGAGGAGGAAGAGGAGGGAGATTGGGTCTCCTGGGTGGGGGATAGTGGGTTAAGGAGATTTATTTGGTGGAGGAGGCAGCAGGGGAGTGTATTGTATTTTTTGAAAATTTCTAATAAAAATTTAAAGTTTAAAAAAAAAAGGGTAGTGGATGCATGGAACTACCTTCCAGTGCAAGTGGTAGAGATGAGGACAGTATCTGAATTCAAGAAGGCATGGGACAAGCACAGAGGATTTCTGAGGGAGATGATGGAATTACATAGCGCAACACAGCTGGTGTGGACAGGCCATATAATCTTTATTTGCTATCAATTTTTATGGGGCCAATATTTATCCAGGGCAGTCAGCATTTTTTAAAATGCTAGCCACTGTGGATAATCAGTACCAGTATCAGAATAGTGACCAGCACTGAAGGTGAAATTAGACTTACCTGCTAATTGTTGTTCCTTAAGGAACTCCAGGCTAGTCCTGAACCTTTGGGGTTCTTGCTACTCCTCCAGCAGCTTGGAGACTGAGAAACGTCACGCCTCTTTGATGACACCAGTATAAGTAGCCAGGATCCGCCCTCTGATGCCAGTAACCTATTGACAAAGCAAACTCACCAGAGCAACAATTAAGTGGAAACTGTATTGAAAACCTTCCTACATACTACTCGTAAGTATACTAAATAGGCTAAATGGGTTAAACCCAATTTGACAGTGTTCAAGTATCTGCCAAATAATACAGAACTGGAATACATGCTGAGATTCTTATTTCCAGAAAAAAACTCTGCCTAATACCCCCATAGAAAGAACATCCCCCCTTAACGGATTATACCCATGCACCTCAGACAAAAACCACCTACCTGTCACACCTGAGGAGCTTCAGGCCATAGTCCACACAAATCTACGGGAGGGATACAGGACTAGCCTGGAGTTCCTTAAGGAACAACAATTAGCAGGTAAGTCTAATTTCACCTTCCTTTGCCGTCCCTCCAGGCTAGTCCTGAACCTTTGGGGATGTATCAGAGCAGTGCAAAAAAGTCAACGGGAGGGACCTGCTAGCCCAGCCTGAAGCACCGCCGCTCGAAAACAGGCATCCCTCTCCGCCTGCACTTCCAAATGGTAATGTTTGACAAAAGAATGTAGAGACGACCAAGTAGCTGCCCTACAAATTTCCACCAGCGGAACCAGCGTGCATTCTGCCCAAGACGCGGCTTGCGCCCGAGTCGAATGAGCTCGCAATCCTTTTGGAACCGCCCTAGCTTTTAAAATATACGCGGACGCGATGGCCTCTTTAATCCATCTGGCAATGGACGCCTTCGACGCTGCTTGACCCTTCTTAGGGCCCCCAAACAGCACAAACAACCTACCCGAACTACGGAAGGAAGCGGTAGATTTCAGATACCGTTTCAGAGCTCTCCTAACATCCAATCTATGCAACTGCCTCTGCGCAGTACTCGCACCGTCTACCTCAAAAACCGGCAACGACACCACCTGATTCACATGAAATGGAGAGACTACCTTGGGTAAGAAGGACGGCACCGTCCGCAACACCACCTTGGAATCACTAAATACCAGAAACGGTTCTCTGCAGGACAACGCCTGCAACTCCGAAATTCTCCTGGCCGAGGAAATAGCCACTAGAAACACCACTTTCAAGGTAAGATCCTTCAACGATGCTTTCGCCAGCGGTTCAAAAGGCGCTCGCACCAAAGCCTCTAGCACCAAATGCAAATCCCAAGATGGAATCACCAGTCTACAAGGAGGTCGCAAAAGCGTTACTGCTCTCAAAAAACGCTTAACGTCTGGATGACTCCCCAGACACTCGCCTCCTATTTTACCTCTGTAGCAGGACAGGGCTGCTGACTGCACCTTCAAAGAAGCCGCCGCTAACCCTTTCTCGTAACCATCTTGCAAAAACGCCAAAACTTGCGGAACTGAAGCCCTTAAGGCCGTAACGCCCTATCTCCACACCAAGCCTCGAACACATGCCAAATACGAATATACGCCAAAGAAGTAGATCGTCTTCGAGCTTTCAACAAAGTGGCCACCACCGCCTCTCAGTAACCTCTCGCTGTTAACCGCGCCCTTTCAATAGCCAAGCCGTAAGCGAGAACCGATCCACCTGAGGCATCCGCAGAGGTCCCTGAGTCAAGAGATCCCCCCGTACCGGAAGCTTCCATGGCTTGTTCAACAGAAGCCTGATGAGATCCGCATACCACAGCCGCCTCGGCCAATCCGGCACGATCAACACCACTCGCCCTTTGTGAAGTTCTACGCGCTGCAGAACCCGACCGATTAGCACCCACGGCGGAAAAACATAGAACTGGTCCTCCGGCCACGGCTGAAGCAACACATCCAGCCCTTCCGACATCCTTTCCCGCCTTCTGCTGAAGAAGCGGCTGGCCTTTGCGGACTGAAAAGTCGCCATGAGATCCATGTTTATGTTTATTAAATTTAATAAAACCGCCTTTCTACAGGAATCAAGGCGGTGTACAATTTTCAAAAAACAAAAGAAAGTCAAGGCCGGGGGCCAGCGGAAATAGGAAAAGAAGTTACAATTCTTTGACAGGAAAGAAGAAGGAAGAGGAGAGATAAGAGATAAGACAAGACAGAAGGACACATAATCCATGACTGGCAGACCCCAGCGTCGCACCACCATCTCGAACACCTGCGGATGAAGGACCCATTCCCCGGGTCCACCTTTATCCGACTCAGAAAATCTGACTCTACATTTTCCACCCCTGCTACATGCGCCGCCGACACCGCCCGGAGATGTACCTCGACCCATTCGAACTGGTCGGCTTCGGTTTCCAACGCCACACTGCTGGTGCCGCCCTGCCGATTGATATAAGCCACCGTCGTCGCATTGTTGGAAAACACTCGGACAGCCTTTCCGTGAAGGCCCTCCTGAAAAGCTCTCAGCGTCAGAAACACCACTCGCAACTCTAACCTGTTGATCGACCAACTCTTCTCTTGATGTGACCATGAACCCTGCACGTACCGTCCTTGGACATGAGCCCCCCAACCGACTAGGCTAGCATCCGTCGTCAGGGGAACCCAATCCGGTGCCTCCAACGGCATTCCCTCCAGGCTCTCCACCCGCAACCAACAAAGGAGGGCGCGACGCATCTCCTGCTGACAGTGTAAGACCTGAGACAGACTGTCGTGCTGGTGCGACCAACGCCTTAGTAAGGCCCTTTGTAGGGGTCTCATGTGCACTCTCGCCCACGGCACCACCTCGAGAGTCGCTGCCATGGTCCTCAACACCTGCAGGTAGTGCCAGGCCATGGGCCGCCTATTGTGAAGAAATTTGCATACCAACCCTCGCAGACCCTGCGCCCGTTTCAGCGGTAGAAACACCTTTCCAACCCTCGTATCGAACCGGGCCCCCAAGTACTCGAGCTCTTGCGAGGGAATCAACCTGCTTTTGGCCATATTCACTACCCAACCGAGTTGTTCCAAGAACGCCACCACTCTGGCTGTGACCACCTCGCTCTCCTCTCTGGATTTCGCCCGAATCAACCAATCGTCCAGGTAAGGATGGACCAGAATCCCGTCCTTTCTTAGAGCCACCGCCACTACCACCATCACCTTGGTGAAGGTCCATGGTGCTGTCGCCAGACCAAAAGGTAACGCTTGGAACTGAAAGTGTCCCATCGGCACTGCAAACCGTAGAAACCTTTGATGCTGCTGACGAATGGGAATGTGAAGGTAAGCTTCCGACAAGTCGAGGGACGTAAGAAACTCGCCTTGGCGCACCGCTACTATAACCGACCTCAACGTCTCCATTCGAAAATGAGACACCTTTAGACAACGGTTCACTCGCTTGAGATCCAGAATTGGCCGATAACTGCCTTCCTTCTTTGGCACCACGAAATAGATGGAGTACCGACTGCAACCGCATTGGTCTGGCGGAACCGGCACTACTGCCTTGAGGGCGAGCAACCGGTCTAATGTCTCTTGTACTGCTGCATATTTTGTCTGTGCTTTGCAGGGGGATTGTACGAACGACTCAGTCACCGGCCGCTGAAGCTCCAAGGCATAACCGTCTCGGATGACCTCCAGCACCCACTGATTGGTCGTTATCTGAGCCCAGGCAGGATAAAACTTGCGCAGGCGCCCCCTATTTGCACCTGCACCGCCTGGACCCCCCTGGCTTCATTGTGGCTTACGTGGATTGGAGGGAGTAGAGGCCACAAATCATCTACTCGCTCCTCTGAATCCCCTGAAGCCCTGGCTGCGGTAGGGAAACCGTCCCCTCTGCACTTGCCCAAACCGTGGGGGACGAAAACGACGAAAATCCCGCTGTTGTCCTCTAGCCGCCGGACCCGAGCAACTCTGTTTCTGCTTATCCTCAGGCAGCCTACCATCCTTGGATTCTCCTAAATCCTTCACGAGCTTCTCTAGATCCTCCCCAAACAGAAGCTTTCCCCTGAACGGGAGTTTACTTAGCCTAGACTTGGACGAAGTATCCGCCGCCCAATTGTGCAACCACAGATACCGTCTGGCTGCCACAGCCGACGCCATACTGTTCGACAATCCGCGAACCAAATCATAGTGAATGTCAGCTAGATAGGCCGCCCCTGTCTCCAATCTAGCTGCCTCAGTGGCCGCCTCCCCTGTCTGACCTGCCTGTAGCCCTTGCGCCCACCGCAAGCAAGCTCTGGCCACCCAAGCCCCACAAATGGACGCTTGAAGGGACAGTGCATTCACCTCAAAAGCTTGCTTCAACAAGGTATCTAAGTTCCTGTCCTGCGCATCTATCAGCGCCGCACTGCCTTCCACCGGAATAGTGGTCTTCTTAGTAACTGCCGAAACTGCAGCATCTACTTTAGGTGATCGATACATCTCCCGATCCTGTTCAACTAACGGGTAGAGCCGAGACATTACCCTGGACCCTTTAAGTCCTGCCTCAGGTGTATCCCATTCACCTTGTATCATCTCTTTGAACACTCTATGCACAGGGAAGGTCTTTTGAGATTTACGAAAAGCCTGCAACAAAGGATTCTCCAACTGCGCCTCCTCTGAGGGCCCCGTCGCTGGAATATTAAGCACCTGCAGCGTCTCAGATATCAGCTCCAGTAACTCTTCTCTCCTAAAAATCCGAACCACACGTGCCTGATCCTCCTGTTCTATAATTTCTCCTTCCTCCAAATCCTCTACCAATTCCGAATCCTGCTCTAAGTCCTCTGAAGCCACGCATTCAGAAACCACTGACTGCCCTGACCGGTCTCTCTCCGCTCGCAGTCTCTTCACGGGAATGCCCAATTCTCCTGTGCTCAGGGGGGTCCCTGGCCTCTTATCCCCCAAGTCCCCCCCTGAAGAACCTGCAGAGGCCCTCATCTGCACTGAAAGCCTGCTGAATTAGGGAGACGAACTGTGGAGAAAGAATTGTCGCTAATCCCCCTGGGATCTGCCCCTGCGGCGCCTGAACACCCTGCAGGGACGACGGCCCCGGAACTGGCTCTTTCTGACGGCTTTCCCTCTGGCTCTCCCCCTCCTGTTCAAGCCCCTGCTCCATTGTCAGAGACTCTTTCAAACAGCTCTTACACAGCCCAGCTTCTGAAATAGCGCCCCTCCTGGACCCACACAATAAACATAGGGGCCTAGAAGGCATGCTGTCTGGACCGGCACACTATCCTGTGCCCCAGACTCAGAGTCCCCTCACCCCAATGTGTAGTCACTCCTCGGGAAAGACCACAGGGTTTTTTTTTCTTTTTTTTAACAGTGGGGCACGGAGATTGGCTTCCCCACCCCCGAGCAGCACCCCGCTACTAAAAACGAAGCTACCCTGCTTCACAGGAGGCCCCGATACTGTAGCAGCACAAAACTCAAGTTTTTCCGCACGCGCGCCTACCACGAGACACGGCCCTGCGCGGCCTCCACACGCGGCTGCAGTCAAACAAGAAGCTGTCTCGACGACCCCGGCCCCTGCTTACCTCATCCCCGAGGCCCAGAAGTGCCGAAACAACTTCTCAGCGCCCTGCCGAGACCGTGGCAGCAGCGCACAGAAGGGAACGCCGAAGAAAATTGCAGCCCAGCTGACACAGCTCCGCCAGAATCCAACTTCGGCGTG
Organism: Ichthyophis bannanicus; assembly: GCA_033557465.1. Classification (NCBI taxonomy): domain Eukaryota; kingdom Metazoa; phylum Chordata; class Amphibia; order Gymnophiona; family Ichthyophiidae; genus Ichthyophis; species Ichthyophis bannanicus. The sequence goes on along the minus strand of CM066033.1, from coordinate 1,281,729,897 downwards.
AGAGCTTTCAGCCACCTTCTGGCAACTGCCCTGCTGCTAAATAGCCGGTTCCTCACCCATAATGGTGGGATCGGGAACCGGACACCAGCACCCCCTCTGCTTCAGAGCTCACTCGGTACCCGGTAAGGGCAGCATGAGAGAGGGGGGGGGGGAAGGGGGAGACAAGAAAAATGAGCAGAAATAAGTAGCTCAGCACAGACTCTCCCCCCAAAAGTACCTCACAGCTACCAGAAATAAAGAAAGGAAAATAAAGAAAATAAAACCTTAAACCCCCTTATGAACTAAACCTCAAGCTACGCTTAATTGCTCCTCTTAGTGAGCCCCTATCTCTGGGCTCACCAGCCCTCCAGCTGCTTGGAGACTGAGATAACTGGCATCAGAGGGTGGATCCTGGCTACTTATACTGGTGTCATCAAAGAGGTGTGACGTTTCTCAGTCTGCAAGCTGCTGGAGGAGGAGCAAGAACCCCAAAGGTTCAGGACTAGCCTGGAGGGACGCAAAGGAATGTCCAAATTCAGCGTTGACCAGCCTGCTATCCAGATAACTAATGGATAAAGTTAGAACAGCAAAAGGCTGGATAGTTTTCCAGTTAGCCGATTGTATATTACTACTAACCAGATGACTCCTAACTCGGTCCAAGCTCCGTCCCTGGACCACCCCAGCAGCACAATCCAGATAGTTCCAAGGCAGTTTGAGGAAATATTCAGCAGCCATGATATTGGCAAGCACTTATCCAGGTATTAGTACATGCTAACCAGATAAGTGCCTTTGAATATTGGCCTCTACGTTTCTATATCCTACCTCTCAGACTATGCTTGTGGTTCCTTGAAAGGTGAGAGACTACAGTTCCTCAGAGAGCCAAGCATGATGGTCAGCATTAGTGTGGTTTCAATGAAGTCTTGGATGGGACTGAATCCTGAACTCTCAGTCACAGGAGGCTACTATGGATAAAGAACTGTGTGGAGGTGGTGGAGGAGAGACATATGGAGACAAAACAATGCTCTTGAAGACCCCCAAAGAGAGATACTTCAGACACCTTATTTATTTATTTATTTAGCTGTATTTATATTCCGCTTTTCACCGGGTCAAAGCGGTCAATTGGGGGATACATTTAACATGAGGGGATATGACACACATACATTAATACTTACAGGGAACATGGGCAATGGAGGGTTAAGTGGCTTGCCCAAGACCACAAGGAGTGCCTATAGGACTAGAAATCCAAGTCCCTCCGGCCTGAGATTGCTGTCCCCAGGTGGGACTTGAACCCCCGGCCCTCCGGCCTGAAGTACCTTGTCCTAACCACTAGACCACTCCTCCCTTTCCTCCCAACCCCCCTCAAACACATTATATTGGCCAGGTAGTTCATTTGGAATGGGCCTGGTCTTCTGCCAATTGGCAAGGCAAATGGAGTTGGGCAATAGGAAGAGGCCACAGGAATAAATTTACTAAAGATGCTTACTAGGTTTGGTTGCCTTCTTTAAATGTCCTCTCTCAGTCACGGGACAAGACCTTAGTGGAGAGACTGAATGAAGTCTTTGCTTCAGTCTTTACTGAAGATGATGTAGGGATATTACCTGTGCCTGAAATGGTATATATTGATGATGTAGTGGAAAAATTGAAAGAAATATCAATTAACCAAGAGGATGTTTTACAACTGTTTGATAAACTGAAGAGTAGCAAATCACTTGGACTGGATGGTATACATCCAAGGGTGTTGAAAGAACTGAAAATATGAGATTGCAGACCTACTATTAGTAATCTTGGAACTATCATTAAAATCACCTGTAGTACCTGAGCACTGGAGAGTGGCCAATGTAACTCCAATTTTTAAAAAGGATTCTAGGGGTGATCCATGAAACTACAGACTAGTGAGCATGACATCAGTACTGGACAAAATGGTAGAAACCATTATAAAGAATAACATTACTGAATATGTAGACAGCCATGGTTTAATCGGAGAAAGCCACAATGGATTTGCCAAGGAAAGTCTTATCTTACTAATCTATTTTTTGAAGGTGTGAATAAACAGGTAGACAAAGGTGAGCCAATGGATATAGGGCCCCATTCCGTAAAGGAAGTCCATGCCCCTGTGTGCCTGATCGGAATCAGATGCACAGCAGCAGACACAATTCTGATCCTCTAGGGCAAGTTTAGCCCCGCGCGATCAGAATTGCGACTAGGCCTGTGCGTGTAGGCCTGGGACCTGATCCTAGTTGGCCTGCACATACAGGCCTCTACCTGGCTAACTTAAGGCTCCTGAATGGAGCTGCGGCACCATGGTACCATGGCTCCATTCGAGAGTCACAATATAAGAACATAAGATATGCCATACTGGGTCAGACCAAGGTCCATCAAGCCCAGTATCCTGTTTCCAACAGTGGCCAATCTAGGTCATACATACCTAGCAGTTTCCCCAAAAGACACAGGTTCCACAATGCTTGTACTGGGTCAAGCATTGATATCCTGGGTCCCTTCTTAATAATGGTTTATGGACCTTTCCTCCAGGAACTTGTCCAAACCTTTTTTATACCCAGCTACACTAACAGCCTTTACTACATCCTCCGGTAACAAATTCCAGAGTTTGATTACACGTTGAGTGAAAAAATATTTTCTTTTATTAGTCTTAAATAGTTTACCCTGTAGCTTCATTGCATGTCCCCTAGTCTTTCTATATTCTGATAACGTAAACAATCGATCTACGTTTACGCATTCCACTCCGTTCATTAATTTATAGACTTCTATCATATCTCCCCTCAGCCGTCTCTTTTCCAGGTTAAAGAGCTCTAACCTTTTTAGCCTTTCTTCATAGGAGTATCCTTCCATCCCCTTTACCATTTTGGTGGCTTTTCTCTGAACCTTTTCTAATAACGCTATATCCTTTTTAAGATACGGCGACCAGAATTGCACACAATATTCAAGGTGCGGTCTCACCATGGAACGATATAGAGGCATTATAATATCTTTTGTTTTATTTTCCATTCCTTTCCTTATGATACCTAGCATTCTATTTGCTCTCTTGGCCGCCTCTGCACACTGGGCCGAGGGTTTTAACATATTATCCACAATGACGCCTAAATCTTTTTCCTGGGTGGTGGTTCCTAAAGTGGAACCTTGTATCGTGTAACCATAGTTTGGGTTGTTCTTCCCTAAGTGTATAACTTTGCACTTGTCCACATTCCCTGGCCACTCTCTCATATGCAAAGGATATGCAATTTGCAGTCCACCTAGAGAGAGTTCTTTTGGAAACTGGAAGTCCCAAATGACTAGAATCAAAGGCAACAAAAAGCTGAGAAGAATTTCAATGTTGCTTAGTTCTTTGAAGGTTAAAAGATAAGGCTCTTTTACAATCTAAGGTATGAAGATTCCTTTCTGCATTAGAGGCATGAGGCCTAGGGAAGAATACAGGAAGGTAAGCCGCTTGGTTTAAATGAAAAGGCGAAACCACCTTTGGCATAAAGTGAGGATGAGTCCTAAGAACTACCTTATCATGGTGAAATCTTGAATAAGGAGGATCCGCCACTAAAGCCTGTAACTCACTTATGCGTCTTGCAGAAGTAAGGGCAACTAGGAAGATGACCTTCCAAGAAAGGAGTGGAGGAGTGGCCTAGTGGTTGGGGCAAGGTACTTCAGGCCTGAAGGTCGGGGGTTCAAATCCCACTAGAGGACAGCAACCTTGGGCCGGAAGGACTGGGGTTTCTAGTCCCACAGGTGCTCCTTGTGGTCTTGGGCAAGCCACTTAACCCTCCATAGCCCATGTTCCCTGTAAAATAGTTATCTCCAAGTTATAATGCCCTGTTCAATGTAAACCGCACTGATGCAGAATAGCGCGGTATATAAGAAAATGTAAATAAATAAAATAAAATAAAGAAGCTTTAGAGCTGCAGTGGCTAAAGGCTCAAAAGGTGGTTTCATGAGCTGCCTGAGAACAAGATTGAGATCCCATGCCACCGGCGGTGACTTAATGGGAGGTTCTGTTAAAAGTAAACCGCTCATAAATCTCGCTACGAATGGATGAGAGGAAATAGGTTGTTCATCCAGAGGTGCGCGAAAAGCAACAATGGTACTAAGATGGACCCTTACTAAATTGGTCTTAAGACCAGAATCTGATAGATGAAGAAGGTACTCCAGAAGCGATTCGACAGGCACTGTATGGGGGTTAAGTCCCCTTTGACCTTGAGAACACCATACAGAGAATCTCTTCCACTTAAGGTGTAGGATCGCCTTGTGGAAGGCTTCCTAGAAGCCACAAGGATATCCTTTACCTCTTGAGATAGGTTCATATCTGGGAATCCTAGGCTTTCAGTAACCAGGCCCTGAGGTGCAGGGACTGGGGATTCAGGTGCAATAGCATCCCGTTTTCCTGGGAAAGAAGATCTGGAGCACATCCCAACTCCAGAGGTGTGGCTTGAGAGAGACGTAGAAGCAGAGGATACCATCTGCCGTGGCCAATGTGGAACTATGAGTATCATATGACCTCTGTCTCTCTGAAGCTTGAACAAAGTTTTGGGAATGAGGGGAATGGGTGGGAAGGCATAGAGGAAGTCCTGACCCCAATGAAGTAGGAAAGCATCCCTTGCCTGACAGTTTTGAGCCGGAATTCTGGAACAGAATCGGGGAAGTTTGGCATTCTGTGGACTTGCAAAGAGGTCTATATCTGGCGTTCCCCAGATTCGAAACACTCGAGCAAGCTGGTCTGAGTGCAGAGACCATTTGTGTGGCAGCAGTATTCAACTGAGTTTGTCTGCCCAAAGATTTTGAATGCCCAGAACATATACCACTAGAAGGTGGATTTGAAGCTCTCTGGCGAGGGCCCATAGTCACAAAGCTTCGTTGCATGAGAGAGAGCCTGTTCCGCCCTGCTTGTTCGCATAGAACATGGCTACTTGATTGTCGGTCTGGACCAGAACTGTCTTGTAGCTGAGAAGGGCCTGAAAAACTCAGTCAGCATGGAAAATGGCTCTGAGCTCTAGGAGGTTTATGTGAAGACAAGCCTCCTGTGGGATCCAAAGACCCTGAGTTCATAGATCATGCAAGTGAGCCCCCCAACCCAACTTGGACACATCTGTTGTTAGGGTGGTTTGGCATAGAGGCCGCTGGAAAGGAGAACCCACAAGAAGGATTTCCAGTGACTACCACCATTGCAGGGACAAAATGAGACATGTGGAGTTTCTGATTTTGTCCGTTAGCCGACCCGAGGCCTGTGTCCACTGAGAAGATAGGGTCCACTGGGCTGCTTGCATATGAAGGCGAGCATAGGGAACCACATAGATCGTGGATGCCATATGCCCCAGAAGCTGAAGAATTTCCTGAGTAGTCAGGAAGACCTTCATAGCTGCTTGGGAGGCCAGCTGTACTATACAACGAGAACGTGGCTGTGGCAGGAAAGCCCTTGACTGCCTTGTGTCTAAGAACATACGATATGCCATACTGGGTCAGACCAAGGTCCATCAAGCTCAGTATCCTGTTTCCAACAGTGGCCAATCTAGGTCAGACGTACCTAGCAGTATCCCCAAGAAACACAGGTTCCACAATGCTTGTATTGGGTCAAGCATTGATATCCTGGGTCCCTTTTTAATAATGGTTTATGGACCTTTCCTCCAGGAATTGTCCAAACCTTTTTTAAACCCAGCTACACTAACAGCCCTTACTACCTCCTCTGGTAACAAATTCCAGAGTTTGATTACACGTTGAGTGAAAAAATATTTTCTCTTATTTGTCTTAAATAGTTTACTCTGTAGATTCATTACATGTCCCCTAGTCTTTCTATATTCTGATAGCATAAACAATTGATCTACGTTTACCCGTTCCACTCCATTCATTAATTTATAGACCTCTATCATATCTCCCCTCAGCCGTCTCTTTTCCAGGTTGAAAAGCCCTAACCTTTGTAGCCTCTCTTCATAGGAGTAGCCTTCCATCCCCTTTACCATTTTGATGGCTCTTCTCTGTACCTTTTCTAATAACGCTATATCCTTTTAAAGATACGGTGACCAGAATTGCACACAATATTCAAGGTGCAGTCGTACCATGGAACAATACAGAGGCATTATAATATCATTTGTTTTATTTTCCATTCCTTTCCTTATGATACCTAGCATTCTATTTGCTTTCTTGGCCGCCGCTGCACACTGGGCGGAGGGTTTTAACATGTTATCCACGATGACTCCTAAATCTTTTTCCTGGGTGGTGGTTCCCAATGTGGAACCCTGCATTGTGTAACCATAGTGTGGGTCGTTCTTTCCTAGGTGCATAACTTTGCACTTGTCCACATTAAATTTCATCTGCCATTTGGATGCCCAGTCTTCCAATTTATCCAGATCCTCCTGCAGTTTTCCACAATCCTCTTGGGTTTTAACAACTTTAAACAGTTTTGTGTCGTCTGCAAATTTGATAACCTCACTAGTTATTCCCTTTTCCAGGTCACTTATGAATATGTCAAAAAGTAGCGGACCCAGTACAGATCCCTGGGGTACTCCACTATTCACCTTTTTCCATTGGGAAAATTGGCCTCTGCTTTCTATTTTTTAACCAGTTCCCGATCCACAATAGTACACTGCCTCCTATCCCATGACTTTTTAGTTTTGCCAAAAGTCTCTGATAAGGGACCTTGTCAAAGGCTTTCTGAAAGTCCAGATACACTATATCAACCAACTTACCTTTGTCTACCTGTTTATTCACATCTTCAAAAAAACATATCAGATTAGTAAGACAAGATCTTCCTTGCCTAAAGCCATGTTGGCTGTCTCCCATTAGGCCATGACTATCTACATGCTGTGTAATTTTGTTCTTTATGATGGTTGCTACCATTTTCCCCGGTATTGACGTCAGGCTCACCGGTCTGTAGTTTCCCGGATCACCCCTGGAACCCTTTTTAAAAATTGGCGTTACATTGGCAATCCTCCAATCTTCAGGTATTACAGATGATTTTAATGAAAGTTCACAGATTACTAATAGCAGGTCTGCAATCTCATATTTCAGTTCTTTCAACACTCTTGGATGTATACCATCCGGTCCAGGTGATTTGCTACTATTCAGTTTATCAAATAGTTGTAATACATTTTCCTGGTCTAGTGATATTTCTCTCAATTCCTCTGCAGTATCACCTTTAAATACCACTTCAGTCTTGGGTAACATCCCTACATCTTCCTCAGTAAAGACCGAAGCAAAGAATTCATTCAGTCTCTCCGCTATAGCCTTGTCTCCTCTTACTGCCCCTTTTACCCCTCTATCCTCTAATGGTCCAATTGACTCTCTCCCAGGCCTTTTGCTACGAATGTACTTGAAAAAGTCTTTATTTCGTGTTTTTGCTTCCATAGCAAGTTTCTTCTCAAATTCTCGCTTTGCCTGCCTTATCAATGCTTTGCATTTAACTTGCCAGTGCTTGTGCTGTTTCCAGTTTTCGTCATTTGGCTCTTTTTTCCATTTCCTGAAAGATGCTTTTTTCCTCCCCTTTAAACCATGCTGGCAGTTTTTTGGACTGTCTTCCACTTTTCTTAATGCATGGAATACAGCTGGTCTGGGCTTCCAGGATAGTATTTTTAAACAACACCCAAGCTTGATGTAAGTCTTTAACCTTTGCAACCGCTCCTTTTAGTTTTTTCTTAACTATATTCCTCATTTTATCATAGTCTCCCTTTCGAAAATTAAAAGGTAGTACTGTGGATTTCTTTGCTATCCCTCCTCCACTAATTAAATCAAACACGATCATGCTATGATCACTATTGCCAAGTGGTCCCAACACCCTTATTTCTTGTACCAGATCTGGTGTTCCACTAAGGACTAGGTCCAGTATGGCTTCCCCTATGGTTGGTTCATGAACCAGCTGCTCCAAGAAGCAGTCATTTATTTCATCTAGAAACTTTATCTCCCTAGCATGCCCTGCCATGACACTGACCCAGTCGATACCGGGGTAATTGGCCACTGTTGGAAACAGAATACTGGGCTTGATGGACCTTGGTCTGACCCAGTAAGGCATATCTTATGTTCTTATGTTCTTAATTGAAATCACCCATTATTATTACTGTGCTGTGACTTTTGTTAGCTTCCTTGATTTCTTTGAGCATTTCATCATCCATTTGTTCATTCTGGCCAGGCGGTCAATAGTACACCCCCACTGCCATCACCTTCCCCTTCATACATGGAATTTCAATCCATAGAGATTCTACAGCAAATTTTGTTTCCTGCAAAACTTTAATCCTTTCTGACTCAATGCACTCTCTAACATAGAGCGCAACCCCTCCACCAATTTGATCAGTTCTATGATTATGATATAGTTTGTATCCAGGTATCATAGTGTCCCACTGGTTATCCTCCTTCCACCATGTCTCTGAGATTGTAATCATATCTAACCTCTCATTTAGTGCTATATATTCTAAGTCTCCCATCTTATTGTTTAGACTTCTAGCATTTGCATACAAGCAATTTAGAGACTGTATTTTATTAATATTAATCTGGCTATTGGTAGGCATGAGTAATTTGGAATCTTTACGCTCTGTCTGCACCATACTCAAGGGCATTTGGGCTACTTTACTCTTTTTTGGAACCTCACTGCTTTTGGTAGTATTCAAGGATACCTTCTTCCGAACCATGCGCTCTTGGGCGACTGTCGGCTTTCCCCTATTTTCTAGTTTAAAAGCTTCTTTATCTCCTTTTTAAAGGTTAATGCCAGCAGTCTGGTTCCATCCTGTTTAAGGTGAAGCCCATCCCTTCGGAAGAGCCCCTCCTTTCCCCAGAATGTTCCCCAGTTCCTAACAAATCCAAAACCCTCATCCTTGCACCATCGTCTCATCCATGCATTGAGACTCCAGAGCTCTGCCTGCCTTTTGGGTCCTGCACATGGAACGGGAAGCATTTCGTAGAACGCTACCCTGGAAGTTCTGGATTTCAACTTCCTACCTAAAAGCTTAAATTTAGCCTCCAGAACCTCCCTACCACATTTTCCTATGTCATTGGTACCATAGCCACATCTTCTCAGTGAGTACTAGATACGCGTTTATTACATGACTGCATGTCTTCAGTTATTTCTACGATTTATACCGAAACAATGGACATTAGTAGCTTTTTTATATATAAGAAAGACATCTTAAATCATATTATATTTTTAATTTTTTAATTTTCCATTTTCTTTTATTTGAAGGCAGAAAAGGTCACATTAGGTGTTTATGACTTTAGGGCTTAGACATATGATCACAGCCCAGTGCATTTTTTAAAGATCCCCGCATACATAATACAAAATCGAGCTTTACTAGATGGAATGGAGGAGTGGCCTAGTGGTTGGGGCAAGTTACTTCAGGCCGGAAGGTCAGGGGTTCAAATCCCACTAGAAGACAGCAACCTTGGGCCGGAAGGACTGGGGTTTCTAGTCCCACAGGTGCTCCTTGTGGTCTTGGGCAAGCCACTTAACCCTCCATAGCCCATGTTCCCTGTAAAATAGTTATCTCCAAGTTATAATGCCCTGTTCAATGTAATTTCAGTTTGTTCAATGTAAACCGCACTGATGCAGAATAGCGCGGTATATAAGAGAATGGAAATAAATAAATACTACAATATTATGATAAGAAACCCCAGGCACTATAACAATATACCATTCTGTTGTTTTTAGCAATCACAATATGGACAGCAAATTTGTGTTAATCCTATGTTTTATTAGTTTCATCAGTAGTATATAGGATTAACATATATATGACAAGCATCACGTAGAGACTAAGTGAGTATAGTTCAAACTCTATAACTTTATACAGGTGTCACACACCACACTTTTTAAAAAACATGTTAAGTATGTTTCCTGTCTAATTATTGTTTCACCACAACATCCCATTATGTTTTTGCTTTTGCCTGCCCTGCGTTTTGTGATTGCTGTTTTGATGGGTTTAATGTTCATGTTCATTATGATATGGATTTTTATCTGCAACACATTATATTCACAGCATCAATGTACTACACCTTCATGTTTTAGTTTGTATTTTTTAACTGTTCTTCATTTATAATTTTGCATATCGTTTTCATATGTATTAGCATTTTTATTTTATGATTAATTATTGTTATTTTATTTTATTTATGTAAGCTGCATACCCCCTGAAGAAGGCGTTCGCCGAAACGCGTTCGGGTTCATTAATAAAGCAATTTTGAGACCTCCACACGTCTCTTGCTCCTTGTGTTTATCCTGATTGCCCCAGCAAGAGCGGTTCTGCTCTTCCTTGTGTTTGAATTGGTACCGACATGTACCAAGAGAGCAGACTCCTCCCCAGCACTATCTAAGATCTTATCTAGGCGGTGCATGAGGTCCACTACCTTCTCACCAGGCAGGCATGTTACCAGGCAATCCTCACGTCCACCAGCCACCCAGCTATCTACATGCCTAATGATTGAATCACCAACTATAACAGCTGTCCTAACCCTTCCCTCATGGGCACATGGCCCTGGAGAAACGTCCTCAGTGCGAGAGGGTTTTACATCACCTGGAGGACAGGTCCTAGTTACAGGATCACGTCCTGCCACACCAGGGTGATGCTCTCCTGTCACGTGACCTCTCTCCTCCATGGCAGCAGGGATACTGCCAGACTGGAGGTGGGACTTCAAGACTATATCCCTGTAGGTCTCGTCCATGTACTTTTTCACTCAACGTGTAATCAAACTCTGGAATTTGTTACCGGAGGATGTAGTAAAGGCTGTTAGTGTAGCTGGGTTTAAAAAAGGTTTGGACAAGTTCCTGGAGGAAAGGTCCATAAACCATTATTAAGAAGGGACCCAGGATATCAATGCTTGAACCAATACAAGCATTGTGGAACCTGTGTCCCTTGGGGAAACTGCTAGGTACGTATGACCTAGATTGGCCACTGTTGGAAACAGAATACTGGGCTTGATGGACCTTGGTCTGACCCAGTATGGCATATCTTATGTTCTTATGTTCTTATGTCTTTCTTATGTCTTCCAGGTCTGCTACTCTAGCCTCTAGAGAACGGACTTGTTCCCTGAGAGCAAAGAGCTCCTTGCACTTAGTGCATACGTAAGACCTCTCACCAACTGGGAGAAAATCATACATGTGACACTCAATGGAAAAGACTGGAAAGCCCCCATCTCGCTGCTGGACTGTTGTCTGCATCTTAGTTTAAAGCTTGTGTTTAGGTCTTTAAATTCTGTACTTACTAAGGGTTGGTGTAGATGCTTATACTAATAAAAGTGTATCTAATACCTCTAATATACCTTGTTCACCTGAAGCTTAATTAATCTCAGGTCCTCGATGTATGACTGATTTGGATAAAGAGCTGCACCTGAGAGCAGCCCCTTTCCTCTAAGATGTGTAAGTACCTATAAAGCTACAATTACCCCAGGGGCGGGTGGGTGTTGGGGAGGGAGGGAAATAAGACCTATTAAAAGAGGGCTGCTACAAGGTACCCTGTCCTTTACCCTCAGCAGGGGGGGAGGAGGGCTAATCCCTCAGGTAGGCTAGAGCAGGAAAAAAAGTTTAAAACGCAGCACGTTCTGGGGACAGAGCAGGGAGAGATATTTAATTTAAAGTAACAGTTAACCTGGCTACCACACAAAGGCCAGTTAGTTGAGAGAGGCAGGGTAAGTTATACAGCTGAGAAAGCTGAAGTGCAAAACTAAAGGGAACAGGGATGTGAAGTAGCACACAACAAATAAATAAATAAATAAATAGACAGCTAGAACTCACAGCAAAATCGTCACAGGAGTTAAATATCCACCTGTAGACGAGCCCCTATGAATTCTAGAGACTGAGAAGGGGCAAGATGAGATTTTGGGAGGTTTATGACCAGTCCCAAGTATCAAAGGATTCGCATGGTGCGAGAAAGGATGAAGCCGACTTCTGGAGCTGTTGATGCTCGAATGAGCAATTCGTCTAAGTAGGGGAAGACGAATATTCCTAGAGTTCTCAGGAATGCTGCTATTACTGCCATGCATTTTCTGAAGACTCTTGGGGCAGCAGCCAGACTGAAGGGAAGAACCCTGTATTGGAAGTGTCTTCCCTGGAAAAGGAATCAAAGGAATTTCCTGTGATCTGCATGGATAAGAATATGCGTATATGCATCCTTTAGATCTAGAGAACATAGCCAGTCCTGACTCTGAAGGTATGGCAGGAGTGTTCCGAGGGAGATCATTTTGAATTTTTCCTGAAACAGATACTTGTTTAATTCTTTGAGGTCTAGTATAGGCCTGTGTCCCCCTGTTTTCTTTGGTATGAGGCAGTAGGGGGAGTAGAATCTGTACCCTGTTGGGGTACGGGTACCGCTTCTATTGCTCCTTGAGCAAGAAGTGATGCGACCTCCTGACCCAAGAGATTGGTGGCATGGACTTGAGAATTGAACTGTTTTATGATTGTAGGAGGGGGCATGCTGTGAAAATGAAGTCTGTACCCCTCTCGTACGATGGACAGAGTCTATTTTTCTGATGTTATTTGATGCCATCTTCTGGCAAAATGGCATAACCTGCCCGGGATAGTAAGGGGTTCTGGATCTTTCAGGCGCAGAAAGACTAAGTTCTCTAGGAAGGAGTCAAAGCCCCTGAGAAGGCTGAGTCTATTGAGCTGGTTGAGCTCTTGGAACTTGTGGCTTCCTCTGCTGTCTGTTCTGTTGTTGCCCCCTTTGGGGAACATGAACTGGACAGTATCCCTGATGGGTGTAAGATGGGTAAAATTTATTTTTCTTGTTGAAAAAGGGTTTCTTGACTGACTTTTTCTTTGCTGGGTTGGCTGTAGACTGATAGTCTGTTCAAGGTAGTATTTTCAGATTCAATCTGATTGGCCTTGTCTTGCCAAAGAGATTTTCTCCTATGCAAGGAATGTTTCCCAGTTTATCTTGCACCCATTGTTCTAAGTCTGATGCCTGAAGCCAGGCAATACGACCTGCACCAATGGAAATAGCAGAGGTTCTGCTAATGCATTCAAAGCAATCAAAGGTTGCACGGTTTACAAATTTAGAGACATCCTGGGCATGTTTGACCAGAGTAAGGAATTCCCCCCTTTTTTCCTCAGGGAAAAGAGGGCTCATGAGCTCCAAGTCACCTGTAACTTCTTTGAGGAACATTCCCATATAGAGAATGTAGGAGCTAATCCTGGATGCCAACATGGAGGATTGGAAACATCGACGTCCAAAGGCATTGAGCGTCCCTGATTCACGGCCCGGAGGATTGGAAGAATGTGTTTTAGCACTCTTAATCCTACGCATTGCCGATTCCACTACCATTGGATGGTGGGGTAACTGAGTCTTCTGAAAGCCAGGACAGCTTGGAACTCGGTACATGGTATCGAGTCGTTGAGAGTGTGGAGACACCATTTAAAGGAGTTTCCCACATTCTTAGCATAAGATTATCCAAGATTCTGTGAATGCACAGAGTAGCTGCCTCTTTAGGAGCCTTAGGGTACTGAAGAATTTCTAATTCTTCTGCTCTGGGTTCCTTCTCTGGAGTCACCGTGATTGCAAGACCCCGAGCTAAATCACGTATAAAATCCTGGAAGGACATGTCTTCTGGAGGAGACATTCTGCATTGAGGAGAAGGAGATGGATCCTCCAGAAGGATAGCTCTAGTACCAGCAGTCATCAGAATCGGATGATTAAAAGTATCTCTGCGCCGGGTGTTCTTGCAACGCATGGTACCGGTATCGCTCGAAGTCGGTATTGGGGTGTCTCGGTACCAATCCATCAATACCTGAGATAGACTCAAGGCTCGGCATGGGGGGGAAGTATACCCGCCAAGGCACTCGGTACTGGTGTCAGTACCGATACCTGTGGAACCGTCTGTAGCGGTCTTAGCAATACCGAAGCTGCTAAGAGGGCCACTAGACTGCGTTTGATAGCGAGGATTCTGTGATCCATCACTCCTGCCGATGCTTGGGTGTCGGTACTGGTGGAAGCAGCTATGACCCCAGAACATGGCACCAGTAGTTCTGCAGAGTTGGAAGCCTCTGGAACATTCTGGAGCCCCTTTAATGCTTTGGAGACCGAGGCCTCCCACCGGGGCTGTTTTGCCGGTGAACTTTCCTCGAGGGCAACGCCAGTGGCATCTCGATACCTGGAAGGAGATCTACCCCTTGAGGACCGGCCAGTCTTAGAAGACTTAAGTTTAGTTACCTGAGATCCATGGGAGAAAGATGAAGCCCTGGAAGACATCGATGCAACTGACATCGTATCTGCGGCAAAAAGGGTACCGTGTTTTGCAGCTCTATTCTGCAGGCCCCTCTTGGTCATCTTTCTGCAGGAGAGACACTCCGATGGACAATGGTCAGGACTTAAACAAGACACCATTCATGGGTGTTGGTGACGGATATGGTACCGCCACATTTAGAACATTTCTTGAAACCACTAGCTGGTTTCTCCATGTTTGAAGAAAAATGGGCCTAGTGCCCAAAATGGCGCCTAGCCCCGAGAGAGGAAAGACCCCTGAAAGAAAAATCTTTTAGAAAGCTAGTTTTTTTGTTTTTAAAAAGAAGAAAAGAAAACCGGCGGTACAGGCAGACACGACCACAAAAAACAAAAGAATAAGGATACATTTTTCTGCGGCGACAGGGTATGCATCCTGTCGGCTCCGCGGAAAACAAAAAACTGAAGAGGGACAGTTGGAAAGACGGGAAGGCAGCACGCAGGCGCTGTGGGATGCTCCCAAAAGCTATCCTATTGGACGCTGGGGAGCAGTCCCGTGCAGGCTCCATCGGTACTGACGATACCCATATGTGAAGACAACATTCCTGGGACTCATAAGGAAAGGAATGGAGAATAAAACCAAGGATATTATAATGCCTCAGTATCATTCCATGGTATAACCGCACCTTGAAGATTGTGTGCAATTCTGATCACCATATCCTAAAAAGGATATAGCTGACTTAGAAAAGATACAAAGAAGAGCAACAAAAATGGTAAAGGGAATGGAAGGAAGGATACCCCTATGAGAAGAGGCTTAAAAGGTTGGGGCTCTTCAACTTGGAAAAGAGACGGCTGTGGGGAGATATAATAGATCTATAAATTAACAATGGAGCAGAACAGGTAAATGTAAATCGGTTGTTTATGCCATGAAAAAGTAGAAAGACTAGAGGACACACAATGAAGCTACAATGCAACTCATTTAAGACTAATAAGAGAAAATATTTTTTTTACTCAATGTGTAATCAAAAACTTTGGAATTTGTTACCAGAGGATGTAATAAAAGCTGTTAGTGTAGCTGGGTTTAAAAAGGTTTGGAGAAGTTCCTGGAGGAAAGGTCCATAAAACTATTATTAAAAAGGACCCAGGAAATCTACCGTTTGCCCCAGGATGTGCCTCTTTCGGAACCTGCCAGGTACTTGTGACCTGGATTGGCCACAGTTGGAAACAGGAGACTGGGCTTGATGGACTTTGGCCTGACCCAGTAAGGCATTTATGCTCTTATGATCACCAGAGATCAGGATGCCTGTAATGCCCTTTCGCAAACTATCAGCAGATTCCACATACTGCAGAGTTACGGAGCACACATAGGAGGTGGACTCAAGTTACATTTCATGTCAGTAGCCTTCCAAGATAGGGTTGAACAAGAGTTATTTATATCCTGTTACTAGTATCTTTGCTGGAGTATAATGTAGCTGAAACTCTATCTTAAATTGCATCTCTTCCATAGAGACCAATCCAGCAGCTCTTAGACGTATGCTCTCCCACTGCCTCATTTTGTTAGAGCTCTTTGGTTTATCTAGTATATTACTCAATATAGATGACTGACTGTTGCAAACACCGCTAAGTCAACCACAACTCTGAGGATTTATTGAAATAAGTTGCTTCTTGACATTAAATAAAATGCTTAATTCCCATCATGTACACAATTCTCCATCCCTGCCGACTGTACATACCCAGAGAAACACAAGCAAATAACAGCTTCATGGGACATCTCCCTAGTTCCTTTCTCTGCAACAGCTTCACATCCCACATTCTGCTAATTCTAAGGTCATTGAGGGAAAGAAAAGGGAATTTGTAATACCGCGCTCGATTGGTGCAGTTCCTATCTAAATGGCCGATGTCAATATGTTAAATCTGGAGCAGAAGAATCGAAACAATTCCATCAAACACAAGGTGTGCCGCAAGGATCCTCATTGTCATCTTTACTATTCAACATTTACATGCAGCCCATCTGCAACATCATTAGATCATTTAACGTGAGCTGTCTGATATATGCAGACGACATCCTACTATATATGCCTTTTTCAACCGTTCAAATGGACCTTACACCTCTTATAGAATGCTTCAATACCATATCGGATTGGCTACAAGCACAAAACCTCCGCATCCAGCACAAGAAAACGGAGGTATTGTTCATCGCTAGAGACCCAGACTTCACCCCACCGACACATATAAAGGTAAAGGAAGCGGAATTACAAACCAAAGAAACAATAAAATACCTGGGGATCACTTTAGACCAACATCTGGACATGAAATGTCATATAAGCAACATTGTCAAAGCGGTCTATTTTAAAATCCGTTCACTCAGACATCTGCGCTCCCTACTGGAGCCAGATGATTTCCGGACCATATACCAAGCACTGATCCTGCCGCATTTTGACTTTGCCAATTCCATCCTACAAGGTCTCCCGCAATCCACACTAAACCCGCTACAACTGGCCATGAATGCTGCAGCAAGGATTCTTCATGGAGCATCCAGAAGAGACCACGTGACTCCGATATTAAAACAGCTTCATTGGTTACCTATACACGGAAGGATTATTTTCAAAACATTAATCCTCTCTTTCAAGGCAATCAAGCGCCTTTCCTCCACAGCACTTACGGATCTCATCCATACAGTGCCCCCCAACAGAGCTAGGAGGTCAACAGCCCTAAATTTATTAGCAACCCCGAAGACCTTGACAAAATGCAATAATACAACAGCAAATAGGGCCTTCAGCCTTTACGTCCCCAAATGTTGGAATGCACTCCCACCAGACATTCGAGCTATAGCAGACCTGACCCAATTCAGGAAGGCAATCAAACATCACCTCTTCCTCCAATACTACCCAACCAGCGATGAATTTAGTTAGCACCACCTAAGAATCACCGCCCTTTTGCAGCACATACTCACAAGGTCTCAAGTATTCAAAACGGATTCATCATTTATTGAGCAATTCAACTATGTTATAGGAATTTTACCTCATGTATATAGCATATTTCATGTAAATAGTTCATGTATATAGTTCAGCCCCTGTTATCCAAGTTTATATTCCTGTTCGATGTAAAACCAAACAGAATGTGTGTATTGGTCACTTTGTTATACTGTAAACCGCGCTGATGCCGAATAGTGCGGTATATAAGCAACTGTAATAAAATAAATAAATAAATAAAAAATAAAGATGTGAACTAATCCGACTCCCAGTCCCTGCAGGATATCCAGATTCCATGCCCTACCAAGCCCAGAAACGTCATGAAGGAGAGGAAGCAAAACAATCTCACATCATCAGAAATCTTCTTGGTAACTTCTCTCAGCAGCATATTCAGTATCCTACCCTGCCAGGCATCCAAGTGCTTGAGTGTTCTTTTGTGACATCCATGTGCAATCTGCCTCCTTGCAGGTGTAGGAGCTTGTGGATCAGTGCAAGGACAGTAGCGTTCATGGAAGGACTGAAACTGGGGCATAGGTTCCGTGAGCCTGTGCCTAGCAATACCCTTGGTTATGTAGTAAACTGTTTTTGTAAAGCTAAGAGATTTCCTGGATACTTATTCTGATAGGATATTTGCAACACAGTTCCCTTCCAAGGTGTAGTCATTGAATGACATAGCACTGTTCCATTTCTTCTCTGCTGTTTCTTTCCCCTCCCTGTTCTGTTGCTTCCTGTTTTTAGTTAGCTAAAGATGCCATTATGGGGCCCCAGCCTTGCCATGCCTCAAGAGCCTGAGCACATTGTGTCTCCCAAACTGCAAAGCCCAGATTTTTCAGCTTCACAAACTGAGCCATGCTCTCTTCCTTCATATCTTCTTTTGTGTGGCAGATCTCATCACACTCTGTTAATAAAACGGGAAATGCTTGCTATTGCTGTTGGACAGAGCAAACATGTTACTTTCTATCTTTAATGTTTAGCATGGCTGAATGTATATGTCTTGTTCCAAATTATCAGCTCACATACTGCCTGTTTATAATGTCTATCAGCATGATAGCATGGCTACTTTATCCTTTTTCTGTATGAGAAGATGGGCAAGCTGTCACAATCTAATTCAGATCTTAGATTCTATAAAAATCTTTGTTAAAAACCCTGTTCAGTGCAGATCACACAATGCCGCAGGGAGAGACTACCATTCACTCTGTAGCTCCTCACTACCTTTCCTCTCTTATCTCTCCCTACACCCCTCCTTGAGAACTCCACTCTTCTGTCAAATTGCTTCTATCTGTGCCCTTCTCTTCTATTGCCAACTCCAGACTTCACTCTTTTCACCTTGCTGCTCCTCATACCTGGAACAAATTACCTGAATCTGTACATCAGGTGCCTTCTCTGACCCTTTTCAAATCCAGGCTGAAAACTCTTCTCTTTGCTGCCACTTTCAGATCTTGACTCACCTGATGTACTTTGCGTTTCCTTACCATTCCCCCTAGATGTATTCCATGTCTACAGCGTTTGTGTTGTCTATCTAGCCTAGATTATAAGCTCCGATGAGCAGGGACCATTTTTTTACATATGTCTGTGCAACGATGTGTACACCTTGTAGCGCTATACAAATGTTCAGTAGTAGTAGTAAACTGAGGCACAGTTCACAGTAAGCATATTCAGTCAATTCACCTACTGAAAATAAACCAGGAGTGGAGGAATAGCCTAGTGGTTAAGAATAGGTACGTATAACCTAGATTGGCCACTGTTGGAAAAAGGATACTGGGCTTGATGGACCTTGGTCTGACCCAGTAATGGCATATCTTATGTTCTTATGAGTAGCAGCATGGTGACCAGGGAGACCAGGGTTTAAATCCCACTGGCACTCCTTGTGGCCTTGAGCAAGTCACATAATCCTCTGTTGCCTCAGGGACAAACTAGAATTATAAGCCCTTTGGGGACAGGGAAGTGCCTATGTACCTGAATGCCACTCACCTTGAACTGCTACTGGAAAGGTAGTCTATTCTAGGCATACAGTGCAGCAAGGTGGAAAGAACAGCTTCTGGAGTAGGCAGTAGAAGAGAAGGGCATAAAGTGATTTGCTTAATTAGCAGAGCTGCCCGAGAGGGGTGTAGGGAGACAGAAAAGAGGTGGTGAGATGCCACAGAATGAATGCATTTGTAGGTCAGGAGAATTTTGAATTGTATGTAGAAGGGAATAATGAGCCAATGAAGTAACTTGAGAAGGGTTTGCAAGCATAGAGATACAGTCAAACCTCGGTTTTCATGATTAATCCGTTCAAAAAAGTCTAAAACCAAAACGTATGAAAAACGAAGCAATATTTCCCATAAGAAATAATGTAAATCCAATTAATCCGTTCCAGACACCCAAAAATATTCACAAAAAATACATTTTATAGAGAATAGGTTAGGTTGTATTCCTTTGGGTAGTGGCTGCTTTAAGGCTGGATCCCACAGGGCTTTGAGCTGGCTAACTGGTACCAGATGTTTTTATATTTCTTCTTTTTTTTAATTATTTTTGCTTAACCTACAGTACCTTATTCTGTGCCGAGGGTGGTTTCCTGCTACTTCCTGGTATGAGCTTTCTCTTTCTTCCCCTTCGCTGCTGGATGCCACTCGGGTTTCACTGCTCCTTTTTTCCCCTCCGATCTTCCTGCCTTGTTCTTGCTCTCGCTACTCCCCGCAGCAGTCCCCCGACTCACTTCGCCTATTCACAAGGCTGTCTGCTAGGCAGTCCCGCTCCCCGCCGGTTCTCTTACGTGGCTCCTGGTGCACGTTTGTTCTCCGACGCTCTCCCCAGCACTCCGTTGCCTTGTCATCTGCACTATCACGCGGTTCCCCTCTCCGCTGCCACAATCTTCAATTTATGAATCCTCCGTTGGTTTCTGCGGCCCCTTCATTGCTCCGCTGCCCGATCGCTGCTAGGGAAGCACAAGGCTTTGTAATGGAGCTCTTCTACAGCCCCGCCGTGGAGCCCGATGATGTCACCGGACCATTTCAAATTCTACGAAAACCGAGCGGACGTACGAGAACCGAGACAACATAGCAATTAAAAAAATCATCGAAAACCGAAGCTAACGAAAACTGGGGCATACGAAAACCGAGGTTTGACTGTACTGGCAGAAGATTAGTTATGCAGCTGAGTTTTGAATGGATAAAAGGGGAGATAGATGATTCAATGGGAGACTAATAAGGAGCAAGTTGCAGTTGTCTAGACCAGTGACTCTGAAACCTGTCTTGAGGGTCCACCAACCAGCTGAGCCCTCAGGACACCCACAATGAATATGCATGAGACTTGCAAAAAATGGAGGTAGTAGGCATGCAAATCTCTCATGCACTCTCACCATGAACACCCTAAAAAAAACAACTGGCCAGTGGTCCCCCAGGACAGGCCCGAGAACCACTGATCAAGATGTGAGTTAATGAGAGAGTAACTAAGGATCTTGATAGTGTGTTCTGAGAGGAAGGGACAAATTTTGCTGATGTTATAAAGAAAGAGAAACGATGGGCCTGATATTCAGCAGCGGCGACTAGCCATACCTGCTGAACATCAGACCTGGATATTCAATGCTGGATTCAAAGATCCAGCATTGAATACTATTGTCAGCCCCAATAGTACAACATTGTGTCTCTGCAAATCACCAGTTTGCTGATCTTCAATGGACGATTTTGGCTCATGTTCCTTCTGATCCTCGGGGGGGGGGGGGGGGGTGATCGGATTAGAAAATTACAGTGGACAGAGCAGCGTTGGATTTTTCTTTTAAATACTATGGACCCCTGTGGTTTAAATCGTGAGATTGATTGGAGCAGTCTATTGTAGATCTTTGTCAAGTCATCAGTATTTTTCACCCAATCACAGTAGGGATTCCCCGGTGACGATGGGGTATTCCCTCTCCTGATTGGTGGGTTCTCTGTTTAAAATTTAGTCCTGTCGGCCTTACTAAGGCAGTCCTGAGCCGCGGGGACGGCGTTTCTTTAACCGCAGTTGCTTGTGAACGCGACCAAAAGCACCTGATACAGGGTTTATCCCGAAACGTGCACGTCGTGCAAGTATTCTTCTTCAGCAACGGTGTGATATTTTGGCAGAACATGGACATTTTCAAAATTCAGTTAAGTCACGTTTTTAAAGTTTTGTATGGTGGAGAACCTTTCGAATAAAAGCAGCCTACCGTCTGGTGTGGGTGGATTACAGTTCCATTCCTCCTCCGGTACGCTTCAACAAAAATATTTAAATTTGTGGGACGAGATTTTTATGGTGAATTTTGTTTGTTGAATGAACTCCTGGCTCCATTGGCCTCTCCCTCCTGCAACCTGCTGTATTTTAACCTCTTCCTGTGAGCCATGCCTTCCCAGCCCTGAACTCTGGGCTGCAGGCTCTCTTAATCCTTCTGGAGACAGACAGCAACTACAGACCCCATCACAGTATACTTTGGAAGAAAGGCGAGAGAGGAGAGATATGATAGAGAAGTTTAAAAACCTCTGTGGCATAAATGCACAGAAGGAGAGCCTTTTTCAATTAAAAAAAAAAGCTCTGCCATGAGGAGGCATAGGATGAAGGTGAAAGGGGATAGATTCAGGAGTAATTTGCAGGAATATTTCTTTATGGAAAGAGTGGTATTTGAATGGAATAGTCTCCCAGTGGAGGTAGGAGAGAAGAGGATTATATCAGAATTCAAGAAGCATGGGAAACACATAAGATCTCTAAAGGGGATAAAAGGGACTGTATTAGTTGGCCTTTATCTGCAGTCATGTTTCTATATCTGTTCTATGTTTAACAATTAATAAGACAGATAATGCAGAGAGTTAACGCCACCTCAAGAGGTGTAGCTAATTGTAGCATGCATGATCTGTTGTGCAATTAACACACAGTAATGATTTTTTTTCTGCGTTGATTGCATAGCAAAATGCTGGAAATGTCCCCAACAGTTAAAAAAGAGGCTTTGCAGTTAACGTGTGTTAATTTTGGCAGTAACCACACAGTAACTGCTAAACCTTAGTGCAGCTCAGTAAATGAAGTCCAGCAGGCTGATAATCAGGGAAGCCTGGGTTCAAATCTCACTGTCAATCCTTGTGATCTTAGGCAAGCCACTTAACCCTCCATTGTCTCAGATAAGGAACTTCTGGGCTGATGCAGAAAATCATAGCGCGGCATTTTTCTCACACATTTCCCACACTAGGCTTGCTCTCCAATGCAGAAAGCAAACTAGCGCCAGAAAAATAACTGCACTAAATTGCAACACTGTGAGCATACAAATTGCTGCATATTTAATTACACCCAATGTAAAAAACTGTGCTGAAACTTAGCACAGCATAGTTACTCACCTGTATTTATTTATTTATTTATTTATTTATTTATTTATTACAGTTTCTTATATACCGCGCTATTTAGCATCAGTGCGGTTTACATTATAACTTAACGACCATAACAACAAGCTGTCAGGTTTACATCGAACAGGAGTATAAACATGGAAAACAGGGTCAACTATATACATAATCTATTTACATTGGAAGGATGATCTCAGGGAACAGCAGGAATTTAGTCCTCACATATGGATATCGTCGGTACCGACGGAGCCTGCGCGGGAACACTCCCCAGTGTCCAATTAGAAAGCTTTTGGGAGCATCCCACAGCGCCTGCGTGCTGCCTTCCCACCTTTCCCAACTGCCTCTCTCCAGTTGAGTTTTAAAGCTGAGACAAAGAGAGAGAGAGGGAAAGGAAAGAGATAGATAGAGAGATACAACTCCTAGGGGAGGTGGGTGGGTTGTGAGGACTAAATTCCTGCTGTTCCCGGAGATCACCTATTACAGGTGAGTAACTATGCTATCACCAGGAACAAGCAGGAATGTAGTCATCACATATGGGGACTCCCTAGCTTTAGGTGCCAGGGAGAGACCCCAGAAGTTGTGTGTCCCTGAACAGGGCTCCACTTCCCCCCATGGATCTCTGGCATCCTACCAGGGATGGCGGGTAGGAGTTGATTAGGTATGGAACAGGTGTTGGAGAACAGCCTGACCAAACAAGGCATCCCGGCGGGAGTCTTTGTCCAAGCAGTAATGGGCTGTGAAGGTATGAACCGAGACCAAAGTGGCTCCTCGACAGATGTCGTCGATAGACACAGAGTGCAGATGAGCCATTGAGGCTGCCATGGCTCTCACATTGTGAGCTGTGACATGACCCTCCAGAGAAAGGTTCTTACTCTGATAGGCGAAGGAAATACACTGAGCAATCCAGTTAGACAGTGTTCTCTTGGAGACTGGAAGTCCCAAATGAGAAGGATCAAAAGCAACAAAGAGTTGAGAGGACTTTTTATGTTGCTGTGTTCTTTGTAAGTAAAAGGCTAAAGCTCTTTTACAGTCCAAGGTATGAAGATTCCTCTCTGCATTTGATGCATGAGGCCTTGGAAAAAACACAGGTAGGTAGACCGCTTGGTTCAGATGAAAAGGCGAGACCACCTTTGGCATAAAGTGTGGATGAGTCCTAAGGACTACCTTGTCATGATGGAAACTTGTATAAGGTGGATCAGCTACTAGCGCTTGCAACTCACTAATGCGGCATGCTGATGTGATTGCAATGAGAAAGATAACCTTCCAAGAAAGGAATTTCAAGGAGGTAGTAGCTAAAGGTTTGAAAGGTGGCTTCATGAGCTGCCCAAGAACCAGGTTTAAGTCCCATGCCACCGTTGGTGGCCTAATGGGAGGCTTAGTTAAAAGAAGGCCTCATAAATCTTGCTATAAGAGGATGAGAGGAAATAGGCTGTCCATTTAGAGGCTTAAAGGAAGCTGTAATAGCACTCAAATGGACTCTTACTGAATTAGTCTTAAGACCTGCATTGGATAAATGAAGGAGATACTCCAGCAATGATTCCAGAGGTATCGCAAGGGGGTTAAGACCCTTTTGTGAACACCATATGGTAAACCTTTTCCACTTGAAAGCATAAGAGCATCTTGTGGAAGGTTTCCTGGAAGCAAAAAGAATATCTTTTATTTGCTGAGGGATATTAAGAACATGGAGATCTAGGCCTTCAGCACCAAGCCCTGAGATGCAGAGACTAGGGATTGGGATGCCATAACATTCCGTCCTCCTGAGATAGGAGATCTGGAGCAGACCCTAACTCCAGGGAGGGAGCTTGAGAGAGATGTAGAAGCAGAGGCTACCACACTTGCCGTGGCCAATGTGGAGCTATGAGAATCATATGGCCTCTGTCTCTCTGAAGCTTGAACAGGGTTTTGGGAATTAGGGGAATAGGTGGAAAGGCATACAGGAAGTCTTGACCACAGTAAAGGAGGAAAGCATCCCTGGCCTGAGCCCCCTGAGACGGAATTCTGGAACAGAACCGGGGAAGTTTGGCATTCCACGGACTTGCAAAGAGGTCTATGTCCGGGGTTCCCCAAAGTTGAAATATCCTGGCTACCTGGTCTGCATGCAGAGACCACTCGTGTGGAAGCAGAACTCGACTGAGTCTGTCTGCCCAAGAGTTTTGAATGCCTGGCAAATACACTGCCAGAAGATAAATCTGATGCTCTCTGGCGAGGGCCCATAGTCGCAAAGCTTCGTTGCAAAGTGACAGAGAGCCTGTTCCCCCCTGCTTGTTCACATAGAACATGGCTACTTGATTGTCCGTATGAATGAGGACTGTCTTGTAGCTGAGCAGGGTGTGCAACACTCGAAGAGCAAGGAAGATTGCTCTGAGCTCCAAGAGATTGATATGTAGATAACTCTCCTGTGGAGACCAGGTGCCCTGGGTGGAGAGGTCTTGCAGATGAGCTCCCCAACCCATTGGAGAAGCATCTGTTGTGAGAGTTGCTTGGGGTAAGGGTTGTTGAAAAGGGGACCCCAGCAACAGGTTTTGAGTGGACTTCCACCATTGGAGGGACAAAATAAGGCGACTTGTGTTTGCTATTTTGTCTGACAGGCATCCTGATGCCTGGGTCCATTGGGTGGATAAAGTCCACTGAGCTTCCCTCATATGGAGGCGAGCATAGGGAACCACATGCACAGTAGATGCCATGTGGCCTAGTAGTTGTAACATTTCTCAAGCAGTTAGATGAGGCTTTAGCACTGCTTGAGAAGCTAACTGCACCAGGCGAAGGCAACGGGCCTGGGGGAGATAGGCCCTTGCCTTTGTGGTATCCAGCAAAGCTCCTATGAACTCTAAAGACTGAGTGGGAGTTAGACTGGATTTTGGGATGTTTATTACCAGCCCTAAATACTGAAGGATACGCATTGTGCAGGATAGAGAAGTCCTGGCCTCTGACTCTGTTGGGGCTCGAATGAGCCAGTTGTCTAAGTAGGGGAAGACGAATATCCCTAGAGTGCGGAGAAATGCTGCTACAACAGCCATGCATTTCGTGAACACCCTTGGTGCTGAGGCCAGGCCAAAAGGAAGCACCCTGTATTGGTAGTGCTTTCCCTGAAAAAGGAACCAAAGGAACCTTCTGTGAGTTGGATGGATGACAACATGGGTGTACGCATCCTTGAGATCTGGAGAACAAAGCCAATCCTGACTCTGAAGGTATGGCAGCAGAGATCCGAGAGAAATCATTTTGAATTTCCCCTTGACAAGGAATTTGTTCAATTCTCTGAGGTCTAAGATAGGTCTGTAACCCCGTTTTCTTTGGGATAAGGAAATAAGGGGAATAGAACCCTGTACCCTGCTGATGAAGGGGTACTTCTTCTATTGCCCCTTGGGCAAGAAGGATAGCGACCTCTTGACCTAACAGGTTGATGAGAGAGGTCGGAGAATTGAACTGCTTTACTATTGTGTGAGGGGGCATGCTTGAAAAATGAAGCTTGTACCCCTCCTTTATGATGGAGAGTGTCCAATGCTCTGCTGTTATTTGCCCCCATATGGGGGCAAAATGACATAACCTTCCTGGAATGGTGGAAGGTTCTGGTCATCCGAGAACCAGGAAGGCTAAGTTCTCTAGATGAGAGTCAAAGGCCCTGTGGAGGCTGAGCCTGCTGGGCTGGTTGAGGCCTAGCAGCCTTTGCTTTCTTCTGTTTGGGTGGTTGCTGACCTTTCCTTGGAAGCTGACCTGCAGAACGTTCCTGCTGAACATAAGCAGGATAAAATCTTTTCTTTTTAGA
This sequence comes from Ichthyophis bannanicus, assembly GCA_033557465.1. Taxonomy (NCBI): domain Eukaryota; kingdom Metazoa; phylum Chordata; class Amphibia; order Gymnophiona; family Ichthyophiidae; genus Ichthyophis; species Ichthyophis bannanicus. The sequence goes on along the minus strand of CM066033.1, from coordinate 1,281,703,742 downwards.
AAAGAATGGTTTCTTGAACAATTTCTTTCTAGCAGGATCAGCAGTGGACTTGGATAATCTATCCAAGGTGGAATTTTCGGCATCCATTTCATTGGCCTTTTCCTGCTAATCTTTACTAAACAGGTTCTCACCAGTACAAGGGATATTTCCCAATTTGTGTTGTACCCAGAGCTCTAGATCAGATGCCTGGAGCCAAGCAATTCTACGTGCACCTATGGCAATAGCCGAGGTTCTGCTTATGCACTCAAAGCAGTCAAAGGCTGCACGGTTGGAAAATTTAGAAACATCTTGGGCATGTTTGACCAAAGTGAGAAAATCCTGTCTTTTATCCTCAGGAAGAAAAGGACTTAAAGCCTCTAAATCATCTGTGACCTCCTTCAGGAACATTCCCCTGTAGAGACTATAGGAACTGATCCTGGCAGAAAGCATGGAACTTGGAAGACCCGACGTCCAAAAGCATCCAGGGTTCTGCACTCACGTCCTGGAGGATTAGAGGCATGCCTTTTTGCACTCTTGATCCTTCTCATAGCTGACTCCACTACACAATAGAGTGGTGAGGAAGCTGAGTCTTATGGAACCCAGGACAAGGAGGGACTTGATACATAGTATCCAGTCTACGAGAATGAGGAGAGGTGGTAAGAGGTGTTTCCCACATCATTAACATGAGATCATATAAAATCTCATGAATGGGCAAGGTAGCTGCCTCCTTAGGAGTTTTGGGATACTGTAGAATTTCCAACTCCTTGGCCTTTGGCTCTGTTTCAGAGGCCACAGTAATGGACAGGCCCCGAGCCACCTCCCTGATAAAATCTTGGAAGTTAATATCCTCTGGAGGAGACATCCTGCGTTTCGGGAAGGAGGGCTCCTCTGGGAAAAGCATCGCTGCATCGACAGAATCCTCAGATTCTTCTGAGGACTCACAGTATCGTCTGTCTGGATGCTCTTGAAGAGCCCGATACCCGTACTGACCAAAGTCGGTACCGGGAGTAACCGGTACCGGGGTATCGGTACCAGAGGTCATCGGATGACTGGGTACTGGCAAAGTAGACACCAATGCCGATGCTATCGGTACCGAGGCCGAGGCCGGTACCTGTGGAATTGTCTGTCGCGGTCCTGAGGGCATCGATGCCGCAAGGAAAGCTGCCAGACTGCGTTCCATAGCCAGAACTCTCTGGTCTATCGACGCTGCCAATGCCTGGATGTCGGTACCGGAGGAGACCGCTGGTACCCCTGAGCATGGCACCAGTAGTTCTGCCAAGGTCGAGGCCTCGAGAACATCCTGGAACCCCGATAATGCTTGGGAAGCCGAAGCCTCCCGCCGGGGTAATTTTGCCGGAGCAGAATCCTCAAGGGCAATGCCAGAGGCATCTCGATGCTTAGAAGGAGATCTACTCTTTGAGGACCGGCTGGATTTATGTTTAGTTACCTGAGATCCACGGGAGGAAGAAGCAGCCCTGGAAGACGTCAATGCCACCGAAGCTGCATCAGAGGGAAACAGGGTACTGAGCTTAGCAACTCTGTTCTGCCGACCTCTTTTAGACATCATGGCGCAGGACATACAATCCGTGATGGAGAGGTCAGGACCTAAACATTTTAGACACCATTCATGGGTGTCGGTGACGGAAATGGTACCGCCACACTTAGTGCACTTTTTGAAACCTGAGGCAGGTTTCTCCATGGTAAGGAAATGTTTTTGGGCCTAAGGCCCAAAAAGGCGCGTGCACCTGAAGAAAAAGAAAAAGGAGAAATTAGGTCTTACCTGCTAATTATCTTTCCTTGAGTTCTCTCTGGGCCAGTCCAGGGTACGTTAGGGTTGTCAATCCCCTTCAGCAGCTGAGGACTGAAAAACTCCAAGTTTTGCTGACAGCCTAAGCCACTCCCCCTGGTGACAGTGCCCCAGTCTCCTTCTGACAAAGCAGCTCAACTGGCCTAGCCGTAAAAAACAGAAACTAAAGAATAAAAGGAATACTGAATATCTGCTATATTTCCCAGTGACGGACCTCTCCCGTAAAAAGAGACAGCCCTGCTCCATCTACTCATGCACATTGAGGTGCACTATCCTAAATTTTTTTAATTTTACTTTTTTTTTTTTTTTTTTTACAACAAACACCAGAAGAAAACATTTCTAAGGAACTGGCGGGAGCCCCCAAAAAGAAAACCATGTCCTCTGAGAGAATTGGTATTGTGGTAATCACGTCTTACCCCCCAGAGAAACCGAACTCCCGGAAGAAACAAAGAATACTGAGGCGAATACTGGGTGGGCCCTGGACTGGCCCGGAGAGAACTCAAGGAAAGACAATTAGCAGGTAAGACCTAATTTCTCCTTCCTTATCGTCTCTCCGGGCCAGTCCAGGGTACGTTAGGGCAGTACCAAAGCAGTACCTAAAGCTGGGAGGGACCCGCAAGACCCGCGACAATCGCCGAAGCCCCTACATTGGCATCCTGCCTTGCGAGCACATCCAACCTATAGTGCCTTGCAAACGTATGCAGGGAAGACCAAGTCGCAGCTCTGCAGATATCCACTGGCGGAACTAAGGCGTACTCAGCCCAAGACGTAGCCTGAGCTCGAGTAGAGTGCGCTCTGAGTCCCACGGACGGTGTCTGACCGCCAGATTCATAAGCCGCTGCTATGGCCTGCTTCACCCATCTGGCAATCGATGCCTTCGACGCCGCGTAACCCTTTCGCGGCCCTGCAAATAATACAAATAAGCGATCCGATTTACGAAAAGACTCAGTAGCCGTGAGATACTTTTTCAACACACGCGCCAAATCCAACTTCCTGAGCGTTCGATTCACTCGCGAACCTGACCAATGCGGAAAAACCGGCAACGCCACAGACTGATTAACATGAAAAGCCGAAACTACTTTAGGCAGAAACGAAGGCACCGACTGCAGCAACACCTTCTCCGGCAAAAATTGAAGGTAAGGTTCCCGGCAAGAGAGAGCCTGCAGATCCGAAATCCTCCTAGCAGAACACAACGCCACCAAGAACGCTGTCTTCCAGGAAAGTTCCTGTAAACTACCCGGGGAACCTGCTTCAAAGGGAGGGCGCGTCAAAGCCTCCAGAACTAAGTTCAAATCCCAAGGAGGCACCACAGGGCGTACCGGGGGGCGAATAATCTTGGCCGCTCGAAAAAAACGCAGCACATCCACATGTGTCGAGAGCCTTTGCCGCTGCACGGCACCCCGAAAACAAGATAAGGCTGCCAATTGTACCTTTAGAGTGTTAAGGGCCAATCCTTTCTCAAGACCGTGTTGAAGAAACAAGAGTTGCGGTAAGGTAGCCTCCCTAGGGCTAATGCTACGTTGTCCGCACCAAGTTTCAAAAACTCTCCAAACGCGCGCGTACGCCAGTGAAGTTGAAGTTTTCTTAGACTGTAACAACGTGGAAACCACCGATTCCGAGTAGCCCTTACGCTTCAAGCGGTCCCTTTCAAGAGCCAAGCCATAAGCAAGAAGCGATCCACCTGCGGCATCAACACGGGACCCTGGCTCAAGAGGTTGAGACGATTGGGCAGACGCCAGGGAGCATCTATCAATAGCCAAATCAGATCCGCATACCAAGGACGGCGAGGCCAATCCGGAGCAATGAGAATCACCGGTCCTCCGTGACTCGAGATACGCTGGATGACCCGACCGAGCATTGGTCACGGAGGAAACACATAGAGAAGGGCGTCCGACAGCCAAGGTTGTACTAAGGCATCCAAGCCCTCCGACATGTGCTTCCTGCGTCTGCTGAAAAAACGCGACGCTTTTGCATTGACGCAAGTCGCCATCAGATCCATTACCAGCTGTCCCCAGCGAATCGTGATGTCGTGAAACACTGCTGCGTTCAGCTCCCACTCCCCGGGATCGAGAACGTTGCAGCTGAGATAATCGGCCTACACATTGTCCTTGCCTGCCATGTGCGCCGCTGACAAGGCTACGAGATGAGTCTCCGCCCACATCATCAACTCCTGACTCTCCTCTAATAAGAGCACACTGCCTGTGCCGCCTTGGCGACTGATATACGAAACCGTCTTCACATAGTCGGAGAACACCCGAACCGCTGTTCCCTCAAGCAAGCTTTGGAAATGCAGCAGTGCAAGACGCACCGCTCGGAGCTCTGAACGATTGATCGACCACAAGCTCTCGTCCGGGGACCAGACTCCTTGTGCTACACGAGACTGACAGTGCGCTCCCCAGCCGGACAGGCTGGTGTCTGTGGTCACCAGCACCCACTGTGGCTCCCGCAAGGGAACCCCCGCTCGAAGATGCTGGACCTCCAGCCACCAAAGTAGACTGTGGCGCACCACCTCTGGACAGACCAACCGCTGCGAAAGAGGATGATGTTGCGGAGACCACCTGGAGAGCAAGGCTTGTTGAAGTGGTCTCATATGCGCTCTGGCCCATGGCACTAGGTCTAGGGCCGCCGCCATGGAACCCAAAAGCTGTAAGTAGGCCCATGCCGACGGCGCCCGGAGCCGCAAGAACACGCAAATCTGTCCTACCAACTTTAGCACCCTGCTTTTGGGCAGGAATACCGATCCCCGTTCCATGTCGAAGAAGGCCCCTAGGTAAGTCAGCTGTCACACCGGAGATAACTGGCTCTTTGCTTGGTTGATAACCCAACCGAGCTGCTCCAAGAGCTGGACTACCCGAGCTGCCGCCGCGACCGAGTCCGTCAACGAATCCGCTCGGATCAACCAATCTTCCAGATACGGATGCACTCTGATCCTCTCTTTCCTCAATGCCGCCGCCACCACCACCATGACCTTCGTGAAGGTGCGCGGCGCCGTCGCCAGACCAAAAGGCAAGGCTCGGAACTGGAAATGACCCATGGGAACCGCAAAGCGCAAAAACCGCTGATGCGCTTCTCGAATCGGAATGTGCAGATAAGCTTCCGTGAGATCTATTGCCAAGAGGAACTCCCCGGGGCGTACCGCCCGAATGACGGAGCGCAGCGTCTCCACCCGAAAATGCAGAACCCGTAATGCTCGATTCACGTGCTTGAGATCGAGAATTGGCCGAAAGGATCCCTCTTTCTTGGGGACTATGAAATAAATCGAGTATCGACCTAACCCGCACTGGGCGGGAGGAACAGGAACCACGGCCTGTAGGAACAACAAGCACTCTAACGTCTCGGCAATGGCCTTTGCCTTGGGTCCCAGACCACAAGGGGACATCATGAAGGCCTCCCTTAATGGGCAGGCGAACTCCAGCGCATAGCCATCTCGAATAATGTCCAGAACCCACTTGTCTGTCGTTATGGTGGTCCAGGCGGAAAGAAAATCCCGCAAGCGACTGACTACAGGGATCTCCGGCTGGACCAGCCGAACTTCATTGTGGCTTCTTAGCGGAGGACTGCTGGGCCGAGAAATAGCCTCTGCCAAAACCTCTGGCACCATGAAAGGACGGACCACGAGATGCGAAACGGCCCCTGGGGTAGGGAGCAAACCGAGCACCGCGGAATCTCCGAGAATCCCTACCTGACCCCCGCTGCACTACACTTTAGAAGCCTTCGGCCGATCTTCCGGTAACCGACCCCCTTTGGAGTCACCGAGATCCTTGACAATTTACTCCAAGGCCTCCCCAAAGAGAAGCTTACCCTTATAGGGGAGCTTACTTAGGCGAGATTTAGACGAGGCGTCAGCCGCCCAGCTTCGCAACCAAAGAAAACGCCTGGCTGCTATTAGCGAGGCCATGGACTTAGCGGCAATTCTAACCAAATCATAGAAGGCATCCGCCAAGTAAGCCGCCGCGGACTCCATCTTAGCTCCCTCCGCGGAACGACCTACCCCCGAATCCGTCGGAACCTCGCCCTACAGCCAACGGATGGAAGCTCTGAAGACATACGCTCCACAAATAGAAGCCTGCAGCGAAAGAGCATTGGCCTCGAAGGCTTGTTTCAAGAGCACCTCAAGCTTACGATCCTGTAGATCTTTAAGGACCACTCCGCCTTCCACAGGAATCGTGGTCTTCTTTGTCACCGCAGACACTAAGGCATCTACCTTGGGCATTTTCAACAACTCCCTTTCCTCTTGTGGAACCGGGTACAGGCGACCCAAGGCGCGACTACCCCGTAGCGTAGCCTCTGGGCACTCCCACTCCGACTCAATCATTTGTTTAATGATGCGATGTACTGGGAAACAGTGTTGCTCTGCCTTAAAGCCCTGTAATAATGGATCTTCCAAGGGCTCCTGAGACACTGTGGGCATAGAAATATTAAGAGCCGCTAAAGACTGCGAAATAAGCGCTCCCAGCTCTTCCTTGCAAAAAATCCGAAAAAGATTAGGATCTTTGCCAGGCGCTAACTCACCCTCCTCCAGCTTCGTCAGCCAAGGGTCTAAGCATGCTTCTGAGAGAACTTCTCCGTCCTCTAACTCTTGCGGCTGCACGCTCTGCTCCCCTTTAGCAAATAAACATGACTCTGTCTTTAACACGGACTGGGAAGAACCTTCCCCCGGGTCTACAACATCCCCCGCAGGGAGAGGAGCCTCTAACACATTAGAACTGGAAACAGCAGCGCCTGCCTGCGAGGTTTTTAAGAGAAAAGCCTTATGCATTGCCAAAATGAAGTCGGGAGAAAATAAAGCTGAAAAACCCTCCTGAGCGCCCTGCAGAGTCTGCGGGGTCTTAATTGCAGCCGCAGAATCTCTATGCGTTTTGGCTTTTCGCTTTCCCTGTTTATGGTGCCCCACGGGAGAAACAGGCTGCTCTGCCAAGATGGCTGCCGCTCCCGCCTTTTCTGAGGAGAGGAGAGGCTTTTCTGACTCCGCAGAAGATTTAACCTCCATCTCCCGGTACAGCCCGGGCAGAAGCACGGCACAGCAAAAATCAAACGGCTCTGAGCCGACGAAAAAACAACATGCTGTCTGCCGCCGAAAGCGCTGAAGCACAGCCTGCCTTCAGAAACACTCCCCGACGCTGCGGCAGAGCCGCTTGAAGAAAATAGAGCACCCACCTGACAGGAGCCGCTGAACCTCGTGTTCCGGGCCATCCGCTGCTAGCGGGAGCCGAAAATCACGGCGGACCCCGAGAGGAGGATGGTCAACTGCACTGTTCCCTCTAAGCTGTGCGCGTGTGCGCACGCACACACCTCGCCGAGCAAGCGCACATACTTTACAACAGAGCGCACAAAAATGACGGCTCTGATTCTGATAGAAAACAACACAGACGTCTTAAAATTTAAAAGTTATGATTGTAATTACTAGAAATTTCCCGCTTCATTTAGTAATCGTCTATTTTCATTTAATTTGATTAAAATCAATGTGGTGTACATACTGTATTCTGACGTGTAGTCAAATTTTAAAGTATATAACTCTGAGTGTCGTTATTTGGCGCACAAAAATTTAACCTTCCTTCAAAAGCTGCACACAGCTGATATTTTATGCGCACACAGCCTACAGAAAATTAGAGAGAACATTGGTCAACTGGGGCTCCCAGAACCAATCCTCCGGTATAGCAGACAGAGTCCCTAAGAAAACAGGCACTGCTTTCTACTGCCGCTCTGAAATCGGCAGCATCGGGACGTCCACCTTTTTTTTTTTTTTTCAAAAGACTTTAATCAGAGCACTGGAAAATAAAGTAGAGAATCAGCCCTGCTAGAGCCAATCTGCTACTGATTTCAACGAAAACAACAAAAACTACTCTCTTCTACACCAGGAAGAAAGTCAGCTATGCGTCCTATTCAGCTGCTGAGGACTGAAAGACTGGGGCACTGTCACCAGGGGGAGTGGCTTAGGCTGTCAGCAAAACTTGGAGTTTTTCAGTCCTCAGCTGCTGAAGGGGATTGACAACCCTAACGTACCCTGGACTGGCCCGGAGAGATAAGGAAAGAGAATATATATATATATTTTTTACAAAAATAAGAAGAGAAAAATCCGGCGGTACTGGTAGAGCGTCGAGGAAGGCAGACGCGACCACAAAAAAGAAATAAATAAAAAAGAATTCTTCTTCAGTGACAGGAACATGACCTGCTGGCTCCGCGGAAAAAGAAGAACTGGAGAGAGGCAGTTGGGAAAGGCGGGAAGGCAGTACGCAGGCGCTGTGGGATGCTCCCAAAAGCTTTCTAATTGGATGCTGGGGAGCGTTCCCACGCAGGCTCCGTCGGTACCGACGATACCCATATGTGATGACTACATTCCTGCTTGTTCCTGGAGATAGTTTTTTACATTATTTTTAACACTGGATATTCATGCCAGTTTTGGGCAAGAATAAAGATCCAGTTGGGAGCAAAAAGAAGTGCTGTGGATTGTGTTAGAAAGAGGAGATGGCACCATCATCCACACTGGTGTAATTTACAGGCCTCCAACTCAAACTGAGGAAATGAATAGAGACTCAATCATTGATATTGCAAAAGTAGCCATGAAGGGAGAAGGAATCATATTGTGTGACTTTAATCTACAAGACGTGGATTGGAATATTCCTTCTGCAAATTTGGAAAGAAGTAAAAAGATTGTGGATGCCTTCCAAGAAGTACTGTTCAGACAAATGGTGATGGAACCAACTAGAGAAAGTTCAATGCTGGATTTAGTACTCACCAATGGAGATAGTATGTCGAATGTCCGGGTGAGTGCCCATTTGAGCAGCAGTCATTATCACACAGTGTGGTTTGAGGTAAAAGCAAGGCAGAGGCCAAAAAAAAGATGGCTAAAGATGTGAAGCATGGAGACAAAACCTTTTTCAGGTATATTCAGGAGAAGAGGAAGATCAGAGGTAGAATTGCAAGATTCAAAAGTGCCCAGGACAGATTTGTGGAAAGTGACATTGAAAAAGTAAAAATGCTGAATACTTCTGTTCTGTATTCATTAAAGAAAATCTTGGAGAAGGACCACATACGATTGATAAATATACAAGTGGGAACGGAGTAAATATCACACCATGCATAGAAGATGATGTTTTTGAACAGCTTACAAAACTGAAAGTGGATAAGACCATGGGACCAGATGGGATACATCCCAGGATATTGAAGGAGCTCAGAGAGATTCTGGCAGGGCCTTTCAAGGGTGTTTGATAGATTCTAGGAGATGGGAGAGGTTTCACAGGACTGAAGAAGGGCTGATGTGGTATCTCTTCATAAAAGTGGTAATAGGGAAGAAGTGAGAAACTATAGGCCGGTAAGCCTTACCTTGGTGGTGGGAAAAGTATTGGAGATTTTACTAAAAGACTAGTAAAAGATTAGTGGACTTTCTAGAATCCAATGGGCTGCATGATCTGAGGCAACATGGTTCTACCAGGGGAAGATCATGCCAAACAAATTTGATTGAGTTCTTTGACTGGGTGACCCGAGAACTAGATCAAGGGCATGCGATGGAGGTGATAAATCTAGATTTCAGCAAAGCCTTTGATACTGTTCCTCATAGGAGGCTTATCAAACTGAGTAGCCTGGTGATGGGTTCCAAGTTGGTGAATTGGATAAGAAATTGGTTGACTGACAGATGAAAGTGGTGGTAAATGGAACACACTCAGAAGAAAGGAAGGTGAGTAGTGGTGTGCCTCAAGGATCGGTCCTGGGACTGATACTGTTCAATGTATTTGCAAGTGATTCAATCCATGGAAGGACTGAAGGGAAAAGTCTGCTTTTTATAGTTAACACAAAAATTTGCAGTAGAGTGGATACTCCTGAAGGAGTGGACAACATGAGAACGATCTACAAAAACTGGAAGAATGGTCTAATGCCTGGCAGTTAAGATTTAATGCAAAGAAGTGCAGAGTCATGCACTTAGGATATAGAAATCCAAAGGAATTATATGCAATTGGGGGTAAAGGTTGGTGTGCATGCATGGACCAGGAGAGGAATCTCAGAGTGACAGTCTCTGAGTATCTCAAGGTGGCCAGCAGAAAGGAGGTATAATGCTCCTGTATAAATCATTGGTGAGGTCTCACTTTGAGTATTGTGTTCAGTTTTGGAGACCATATCTTGCAAAGGATATAAAAAGAAGGCGACCAAAATGATTTGCAGCCTGTGCCAGAAGACGTATGAGGAGACTTGGAGACTTAAATACTGTATGTATACCCGAAAGGAGAAGAGGGACAGGGGAAATATGATACTTAAAGGTTATTCATGAACAAACCTTTTTCATAGAAAAGGAAGCTGTAAAACTAGAGGGCATACGATGAAGCTGCAAGGCGGTAAACTTAAAGCAACATCAGGAAATGTATTTATTTAGCAAGGCTTATATACTGCTTTTCAGTAGGTGAAAGCAGCATGAAATACTTTTTCACTGAAAGGGTGGTGGATGCTTGGAATGCCCTCCCAATGGAGGTGGTGGAGACAAATATAGTGACAGAATTCAAAATAGCATGGGACAGAGTGGATCCCTTCATAACAAGAAGATGAAATAAAAGCAAACAAATATCTTTTATACTTCAATAAATAGAGGGGGGGGGTTGACCTGCATGGAACGATAGGTACAACCCTAAACCCCTAAATAAAGGCGAGGGGGGGGGAACGGCGGTTACAACCACTCTAGCCACCTTATTTATTTAACAGGTTTTTTTATGCTGCTTTTTCCTTCATTCAAAACAGTTTACAGTAAAGCACAGTTACTTACCTGTAACAGGTGATCTCTGGGAACAGCAGGAATTAGTCTTCACATATGGGTACGTCGGTACCGACGGAGCCTGCACGGGAATGCTGCCCAGCTTCCAATCAGAAAGCTTTTGGCAGCATCCCTCGCGCCTGCGCAGTGACTTCCCGCCTTCTCCACAGCCTCTCTTCAGTTGAGTTTCAGAGCTGAGACAAAGGCGAGGAGAGAAAAGGAAGAAGATAAAAAGATGCAACTCCTAGGGGAGGTGGGAGGGTTGTGAAGACTAATTCCTGCTGTTCCCAGAGATCACCTGTTACAGGTAAGTAACTGTGCTATCTCCAGGAACAAGCAGGAATGAGTCTTCACATATGGGGACTCCCGAGCTGGAGATGCCAGGGGGAGATCCCATAAAAATGCAAGTGCCTGGATCAGGGGTGCATTTTGTCTCCAGGAATCCCCGGCATCCAATGTGAGATGGAGGGCAGGAGTTGACAATAAAGGAGCTGTGAGGAAAGAAACAGCATAGCCAAGGACTAGAGCAGGGGTCTCAAACTCAAATTGCTTTGAGGGCCAAATGAGGACTTGTAAAGTAACCCGGGGGCCGCATAAGACGCGGGGCCTCATTTGCATAAGGGGCCTCATTTGCATAAATATTTGCATAATGTTACCATACACTAACTTTTAGTAAACATGCCTCTTTAATGAGTATGGATAAAGAAAGACTAAAAGATTTAGAAACAAGAAGACAATAATTAAACTGGGAACCCCAAAAGCCAAACTTGGAATGTACAACAACACTGTAGAAATAAAACTATAAATTAATTTCCTCTTGTACTAAACAAAGCGCAAACATTAATGATGCACATTTCCCAGAGCTGACATATTCCAGTTAATAAATTCAAAATAAAGAGATATTTTTCTACCTTTTGTGCATTTTTTTCAGTTGCAATTGTTGCAGCCACTTTCTTCTGGTTTCTTCATGTCTTCTGCTAACTCTCCATCGTCTGCTGTCCATTTGCCCTTTCTTCTCTCCTAGTTTTTTTTCCATTCTCTCTCTACATCTGCTTTAACATACTAATCTATCTCCTTTTTCTCATTCCTCATTCCTATTTCATCCACTCAAATTTTACCCCTCCATCCTCAATCCCCACTTACTCTCCCAATACCTGGCCAATTGTAGATTTGTCTTCTCTCCCAGACAAAATATTTTTCCCCTCTCCATTTCACTTTCCCAGCTCCATCCCATTCTAATCCTCCCCCAACATCAGCTCCCTTCTAGTTCCAGCCCCACCCAGCATCCGCTCCCTTCTAGTCCCCCCATTAGTCCATTTCCAGTCCTATCCTAGCCTCACCATCAGCCCATTTCCAATCCTAGCCCCCCATCAGCCCATTTCCAATCCTAGCTCCCTCCCCTCACAGCCCATTTCCATTCCAAGCCCCCCTCCCCATCAACCATTTGCAGTTCAAGCCCCCCTTCCACTCAGCCCATTTCCAGTCCTAGCAACCCCCCCCAGCCCATTACCAGTCCTAGACCCCCCATAGCCCATTACCAGTCCTAACCTCCCCATAGCGCACTTCCAGTTTTACCCCCCATCACCCCATTTTCAGTCTTACCCCCCCCCCCATAGCCCATTACCAGTCATAACCCCCCTGCCAATAGCCCACTTCCAGCCCTAACCCCCATTACCCCATTTCAGTCATCCCTTCCATAGCTCATTACCAGTCCTATCTCCACCATCAGCCCACCTCCAGTCCTTCCTAACCCCCACCTGCCCATTTCCAGTCCTAGCCCCCACCATAGCCCATTACCAGTCATAACCCCCCTGCCAATAGCCCATCTCCAGTCATAACCCCCCCCCTGCCAATAGCCCATCTCCAGTCATAACCCCCCCCCTGCCAATAGCCCATCTCCAGTCATAACCCCCCCTGCCAATAGCCCATCTCCAGTCATACCCCCCCCTGCCAATAGCCCATTTCCAGTCATACCCCCCCCTGCCAATAGCCCATCTCCAGTCATACCCCCCCCTGCCAATAGCCCATTTCCAGTCCTACACCCCCCCTGCCAATAGCCCATTTCCAGTCCTACACCCCCCCCTGCCAATAGCCCATTTCCAGTCCTACACCCCCCCCCCTGCCAATAGCCCATTTCCAGTCCTACACCCCCCCCCAATAGCCCATTTCCAGACCTACACCCCCCCCCCTGCCAATAGCCCATTTCCAGTCCTACACCCCCCCCCCCCTGGTAAATTAAAAAAAAACCTGGCTTCTGCTGCTCAAGCAGCAAAATCAGCTGTCCTGCGGCCCCTTCCCCTGTGCCCGGAGATCCGAGTCTGCTCTATCAGCGGCGTGCTTTTCAAGCCGCGAGGAGAGTATTCCCCTCTCGCGCGGCTTGAAACCGCGCGAGAGGGGAATACTCTCTTCGCGGCTTGAAAAGCACGCCGCTGATAGAGCAGACTCGGATCTCCGGGCACAGGGGAAGGGGCCGCAGGACAGCTGATTTTGCTGCTTGAGCAGCAGAAGCCAGGTTTTTTTAAAATTTGACAATTGATTCTGCCGCTGCCACGGCGGCAACGGCAGAAGCCAGGGTTTTGGGGGTTTTTTGTTTTCCTCCGTCGCGGGCCGCACAAAGTTGTCCGCGGGCCGCGTGTTTGAGACCCCTGGACTAGAGGGATTTACAAACTACAGGAGTCCTTGGTAGATATGATGAGTAGCATTAAAGATATTTAATGTACACTTAAAATATGCAGCTTACCTACTGTATTGTAGGAAGTGGAAAGCATGATGGAGTCTACTGGATAAGCAGTGGCGGAATCTTCAAGGTGACCTCTCAGTAGTGAGGATGAAGGTCCAGCCCTGGAGGTAGTAGATGATCCAGGTGTCAACTGGGTAGGATGTGACGTCAGGTCTTTAATGGAAAGCTTTATGGGAAAAGCTAAAAACTCCTTTAGGCATAAGGTCATTAACATTGAGGACTAAAGGAAGAAGACTGACGGAGTTGGACAACTAGTCCAGTCCTGGCGGGAAGAGTGGGACTGGAAAAAAAACCCTATTCCCACTGAAAACAGTTATGTACTCAAGATAAAGAGGTACAGTGTTTTTCCTAGCTGGCGAGAGATAGGAAAAAATATTGAAGCTTGATGCTTCATGGACTTAAAGAAAAAATAGCAGATGTTAGCACCAAAGTGGTTAGTGGTGCCTAACAGTTTCTGCATCGAAATATGGCAGGGGACGTAGGGCGACAGACTGTCTAAAACCTCTAGGAGGTAAAACATGTGGTATAGACAGTAAGGGTGATAATGTGTAAGACAGACCAACCCTTAAGAGGCCCCCCATGAAACACCTATATATATAGGGATATATACATGTGGCTGGAAGATATATGTATATATTGATATATATATATATAGATAGATAGATATATACATATGTACAGATGTATATTAGGATATGGGTGGTGAAATATATCAAAGATATATACATATGATATACCTGAATATATGTAAATTTGTGGTGCATAGTCTAGCACCACCAGGGTAATGATATAGGTATGTAGACATATATGGAGATGCTACATACCAGACAATAGTATTGTACATAGTTTGAGTTAATATGTATTTAGTTCCCCTGGTTTCCTTCCCATGTTCAATTTCCTGTTCTCTGTAAAACTCAATGTTGTTTGTATACATTGTAGTATGCTTGTTTGATGTACACCGCGCTGATTTTAATAGCGCGGTATAGAAGCAAATGTTAAATAAAATAAATAAAATAAATAAATAATAGGTTGAAGATACATATCTACCACCCATCCCCATAATTGTACATGGGGAATATAAAAGAAAAAGATTCTGTGCTCTACAAGAGGGTGAACCCACTTGAGATATGTAGAGAGAATCTATTTTCAAGGATTGAAGGATGCAGAAAAGCAACCTAACCAGATAACCGTGAAGAACAAGGCGGGAGCTCCACAGAACACTGATATGGTAGATGTGGAGAAACGCAGGGGAGATACCAGAGGGACCTATGGAAGGACTCAGAGGTAGCATGCGTAAACAGAAGCCTTGGAGTCCCACGCAGAAGAACTGATATCTCGTGTTAACACCCCAGGTCAGAGGGGGTGTGGAGAACCTTCATAAGTATAGGAAGGGTTGAGAAGTTTTTCCTCACTAATAGAGAAACTTCAGAGACAAGGTCAATGCTCTATAGCAAGGCCCTCATAGTAGAAAGCTTCTCTGAAGACTACAGAGAGCATTGTGCAGGAGAGCTATGAGATAAACTGACTGAAGTCAGGTGTGTTGCCATATCCTAGGAGAGGAGATGGTAGAATAATGTGAGAAAGCCTAAACGAGTAGGAGGATCCAGATAGTTTGGAAGCACTACTGAGGCTAGACAAAAAGTTGAATAAGGGACTGGAACATGGGAAAAGTCCCAGTAATACTATCACTGGAACTTCTGCAGGCAGAGCTGCTGACGGAAACAGCAGAGATGTTGTCCAGTGCTGAATAAAGAAAAACAGAGAAGAAAAGAGAGGAGATACCTTTTCTCTCTCTCTGGGGAACGAGCTTGGTAAAGAAGCTGTTCAGTATGGTACCCCTCAAGTAATTAGAGGGTGACGTACCCAGAGGGTAAGTCAACTGAAGGAAAAAATGTTCAGTTGGGACAAAAACTATCAGGGGATAGTTGCAACTGCTCTTCTAGGGAATAAGAAGAGGAGAAGGGTGCAGATCCTGAACAAAGAATTTTTCCCTCCGACAGGTTAATACACTGAAAAGAAAAGCACAGTGAATAAACTTCTAATATGTAGAAGTGAGGTAAGTTACCATTCCCGGCTTCTATGGTCACTGGGAATGGTGAGACTGGCCAGAAGTGGAGGACTTCAGACTAGGCTGAGGTGTCCCTTGCTTAGGTACAGCCGAATGATGGGCAGGAGATGAATGAAACTTTCTTTTCTTAGGGAAAGAAGGTTTGGTAGGACATTTCCTACTCTTTGAAGAAGGAGGTGGCTTAGAATGGTTTCTAGTGGAAGAAGAGTCAGTGGAGCATTGAGCAACCTGACGTAAAGCCTCCTTATTGAAAAGACTTTCTCCTGTACAAGGAGAATGAGCCAGTATAGCTTGTGCCCGTTTGCTCAAGTCTGAAGCCTCAAGCCAGGCTCTGCGACGTGCTGCAATGGCAATAGCAGAGGATCTGCTAACGGACTCAAAAGAGTCTATAGAAGCACGAGACAGGAACCAGGATATAGTCCGGCTGTGATTGATGAGCAAGGAATAATCAGTAGCCTTGGGCTGTAGTAAAAAAGGAGTCAAAAGAGACAATTTCTCTGTGACTTCCTGGAGTGTTAGACTCATGTGAAAAATATATGAGAGAACTCTGGAGGCCAGCATAGAGGTTTGGAAGGCCTGACGGCCAAAAGCATTGAGTGTTCTTGAAGAACGACCTGGTGGATAAGAAGAATGCTTCTTCTTGCTCTTAACTTTCCTCAGTGCCGATTCCACTACAAGGGAACGATGAGAAAGTTGAGGCTTTTGGAACCCTGGAGAGGGTGGCACTCGGTACCGAACCTCAATGTCTGTAGCAACTTGAGGAAGTCGTAAGGGCGATTTCCAAACCCTGAGAAGGAGATCCTGCAGAGCAGGATGTAAAGGAAACTGTATATTTGGCATTTGTGCCGGTGAGCCATGGGTAGGATCACAACCAGGGATAGAAATATTAAGAAAGATTGCCATATCCAGGAGAAAAGCCTGAAAAGATTGATCTCCTATGGGAACCATCCCTGGTAAGGCTAAAGGAAGAGTCTGAGCACCAGAGGACTTACAGTGTGTACTGCACCAATGCCAGGTATGGGTTCCAAACTAGGCATCGGTGCAAGAACAGGCGTCAACATCGAGGCTGATACAGGATTAGCCAGTGAAGTCGCCATCGGGAACTGCTGCAGTGGTACCGAGATCATGAATCTGGGATCTGCGGAACTGCCTATCTGGAAACGACAGGAGTCGGTTCCAGGACGCGTCGATACGCAACCCTCGAGACTAGATATCGGCTCAAGACTCGGCATCGGAGGAAGCGAGGCTATCGATGCATGTCGCGAGGGTTCCGACGCCGGTGGCAGCATCGGCGATGCCGAAACTACCAAGGCAGCCTGGGTTACATCGATCGATACCGATGGTACCGAGGATACCCAAGGAGCACCTCTTGCAAAGGTGGTCCATCTCGATGCCGATGCCAGGGTATCGGAACCGATCGATGCCGGTACCGTCCCGGAGCATGGCTGAGATTGAGGGAAGTCAATGCGGTGCGTATCGATCGGTCCCGAAGGTACCGAGGATGCCCGATGACAATCCCTGGTGAAGAGTAGATTACTCGACACCGGTGCCGATGCCGGAGGCTCGGTACCGCTCGAAGCGGATACCACCCCCGCGCATGGCTCAGGCATGTTCTGTGAGGGGTGAGCCCCAGGAACATCCTGAAACCCCTTTAACGCTTTGGAGCCCGAAGACTCCCGCAGGGGTAAAGCCAATGGATTCTTGAGGGTAAGGCCGGAGCCGTCACCATGCTGGGCATGGGACATACCACTCAAGCATTGACTAGTCTTAACAGACTGTTTTTGGGTTACCTGATCCTGTGAAGTAGAGAAACCGGGTACCCTCACTGCCGAGGAAAAAAACGGTATCGAGGGAAACTTTAAAAACTGAAGGTTTTCTCACAAAATTATCCCCTGACAAGTCAGGGGAAGAAGGGTCAGGACCCACACAGTTGAGACACCAAGTATTGGTGTCCAAAAAGAAACAGGTGTTTCCACATCGGATGCACTTCTTAGGAAAAGAAGGCTCCATAAGGAAAAGGCCTAGCAGCCCAAAAGGTTAAGGCAAAAAACTGAAGAAAAGTTTCTCAGAAGTTAGTCAAAAATCCACCGGCGGTACCGGTGGGAGCGGGAAATACAGCCGCGACCACAAGAAAACAAAAAACTAAAGTAATTAAAAAGAAAGGTTTCTGCGGTGACAGGAGGACTTCCTGCCGGCTCCGCGGAAAAACGAAAACGAAAACTGAAGAGAGGCTGTGGAGAAGGCGGGAAGTCACTGCGCAGGCGCGAGGGATGCTGCCAAAAGCTTTCTGATTGGAAGCTGGGCAGCATTCCCTTGCAGGCTCCGTCGGTACCGACGTACCCATATGTGAAGACTCATTCCTGCTTGTTCCTGGAGATAACATAGTAACAGTTCAATTTACAATTTACATTATAAAAGGTAATGTTAAAACTATAACAAGGATACAGTATAACAATTTAGCTTGGTGACAGTTGCCAGTAACTATATACAGGATAAATTATGTACAGGATAACTTAATGAGGGAGTGGGATGAATAACTTTAATAACTTAGAGAGAGAGGGGCATGATGTTAGCATAAAGTAAGGTAGCCAGGGTGTTGAAAAGTCTTCTTGATGTGCTATGGTATTGTTCCAAAATACTCAATATACAGGTAAGTTTTCAACTTTTTTTCTGAAGTCTGTTATCCTTTTTGTCTCTGATGTCCTGTGGGAGGGAGTTCCACAGTGCAGGTGCAGCTAGGGAGAAGGTCCTCTTGCAGATAATTTGTCTGTATTTTGCATGAGCATTTGGTGCGACGATCTGTTTTTTATTGATGGTTCTCCTGGTTCGGAATTCAGGGTTTTTGGTGACCAACATCTATAGTGCATCTGTGGAGATATGGTGTAATATTTTAAATATGGTGAGGAGTGTCTTGTCCTTGGTATATGAATGTTTGGGGAGCCAGTGTAGTTGGTTCAATAGGGGTGTTATATGGTCATGGAAGGAAAATACCAGAAATCTTTCTTTGCTAAATAAATTTTACTGACTCATTTTATCTATTTATTTAAAAACATGTATATACCGCTACCATGTAAACCTTCTAAGCAGTTTACAATACAGTTAATTACACTGCTGAATTTTGGAGCCAACATAAAGATATTAAAATTTACTTAAATCCTTTTGCATTTACTTCTATGCTTAATTAAATGAGCAACATCATTTGGGATAATCTGTATTCACTAATTTTTTTAGTCAACCCCAATTAGAGTAGTCCAAATAAGAAATAATGGTGGCTTGTGCACTGTTCTGAAGTTTGCAATCTAGAGCTTTGTTCACTCAGTGCATTTTCCATCTGAGGTTCCAGTGGTAATTGGGAATCTGAAACAATCCTGAAGATTCTTTACTTATAAGCTCTAACTCCCTGTCACCAAACTTGAAAGGAAACTAGTCTCCCCACTGAGCCTCTCAGGGGTCTTGCTTAACCACAGAATCTCGATTTTCTCCTGATTCAATTTCAAACCATGATTATAAATCCACTCCTGAATGGCCTGCAAACAGTTTTCAAACCTATCTTTAGTTTCAGCCTATGCTTCAAGACATAGCAAAAACACTTGACTGGAGGAAGGCATATGTGGTTCCAATACAAAAGAGTGGAAGTAAGGATGAGGTTGACAACTACAGGCTGGTTAGTCTAACCTCTGTGATGAGTAAATTATTAGAAACTGCTACTAAAACAGAGAATTGTGAGGTTTCTGGAGTCCAATGGACTGCAGGATTGGAGACAGCATGGGTTTACCATGGGCAGGTTTTGTTAGACAATTCTGATTGATTTCTTTGACTGGGTGACCAGGTAGTTGGACCAAGGGAGAGTCCTATATGTGATGTACTTAGATTTCAGTGAAGCCTTTGATACCATTCCGCACAGGTGACTTGGCCCTGAAATGATTGACTGGATTAGAATTTAGTTGAATGGGAGAGAAGTCACTTGATGAAGGCAGCCTGACATGTGGTACAGTCAGCAAGTCGCTTGTGGCCTGACATGTTAGTCTTCTAGAGTTCAGTTGTGATAATAGGGTACTTATATGTGTGGCTTGTTGCTGATGAAGTGCTTTATGCAGAACCAGTGTTTTATACTTGATCTGTGCTTCTAGAGGGAGGATGTGGAGATCTCTCAGGATGAGGGTGATATGGTCATATTTCTTCCCTTTTTGGATGATCCTTAATGTTGAATTGAGGGCTGTCCGTAGTGGGTTGAGGATGGCGGTTGGGAGTCCTTGGTATATGGCATTACAAAAGTCTAAGTGAGGAGTGTCATTGCTTGCATGACTGATCTGAAGTCCTTTGGGTCTATAAGTTGTCTGACGCGTTGTAACATCTTGGCTTTGAAAAATATTGTCCTTGCTGTCTTTGCGATCTGTTTGAAAGATAACGTTTGATCAAGAATGATCCCTAGGTATTAGGGGAGATATAATAGACATCTATAAATTAATGAATGGAGTGCAACGGGTAAACGTAGATCGATTGTTAAATGTCATCAGAATATAGAAAGACTAGGGGACATGCAATGAAGCTACAGGGTAACCTATTTAAGACTAATAAGAGAAAATATTTTTTTCACTCAACATGTAATCAAACTCTGGAATTTGTTTCTGTCAGTGTAGCTGGGTTTAAAAAAGGTTTGGACAAGTTCCTGGAGGAAAGGTCCATAAACCATTTTTAAAAGGGATATCACTGCTTGACCCAACACAAGCATTGTGGAACCTGTCTCTTTTGGGGAAACTGCTAGGTACGTATGACCTAGATTGGCCACTGTTGAAACAGAATACTGGGCTTGATGGACCTTGGTCTGATCCAGTATGGCATCTCTTATGTTTTTATTTTATGTGAGTTTGGACTTTTATTTGTGTTGTTCCCAGGGTGAGGTGTGTTGGAGGGGTAAATTGTAACAAATAATGCTTCTGCTTTCTGAGATTTATTGTGAGATTGCTTCAATGATGTCGCCAAATGGCTCTATGAAAACAGTTTGTTAACTGCAGATTTGTTGGATTTGCAGTTGTGGTGGGTCCATAGAGCATAAAGTCATCTGTGTAAATGTGGAAGTTGACGTTGTGGGACCTTATTATGGAGCAGAGGGGTTGAAGGTAAATGTTGAAGAGCATAGCTGAGAGTACAGAGTCCTGTGGTATTCCTTGGGTTTGTTGAAATGGGGGGCGGGGCAGGTGGTAGTGTGGGTGCGAATTAGTTGGTGTCCATCCGTTAGGGTAGGGCTTGAACCATTGTAGAACTTTGTCTTATATGCCGATTTCTTGTAGTCTGTGTAGTAGAATGCTGTGTGAGACAGTATTGAAAACTGCAGATATGTCCAGGAAGATCAGGGTGAATCCAGAATGCTTGTTTTGTATTTCTTTGGTTAGGGTGCTATTAGCGAGATCATGAGGGTTTCAAACCCATGAGATGGGCGGAAGCCATGCTGTTGTGGGTCAAAGGTGTTTGTGTCCAAATGATCTTGCAGTTATTGCTGGACTATCTTCTCGATGAGTTTTGTGGTGAAAGGGAGGCTTGCTACTGGTCTGTAAAAGGCACAATCCATTGGGTCAAGTTCTGGCTTCTTGAATGTCAGGCAGATAGTGGACATCTTGAGGCTGGTGGGCATCATACCTTGTTTAATGGATGCATTTACCATGATGGCGAGTGCTGGGCTTAGTTCTGTTTTTGCCTTTTTTTATCCAATTTACCGGGCAAGGATCAAGGGGGGAGGTAGTTGTGTTAAGAACAGATATGGTGGTTTTGATCTTTTCTTTGGAGATCATCTCAAATGTACCCCAGCTAGTGCGTGGAGGGGTATTATTGTCCATGGGTTGGGTATCTGTTGGAGCTGTTTATATTGTGCTTCAAGCTGTTGCAGTGGAATGTTTGGGAGTTGGTTCACGTGGTTTGGGGGTTTTGTTAGATTTTTGATGATGTCTAAGTGTTTGCGTGGTCTGTTGATTGATGTGTTTATCAGCTTTGAGTTGTAAGCTCTTCTTGCATTGTCTGTCTCAATGTGATAGTATTTTAGAGCATCCATGTATCTTGTCCTGCCTGTTTCGTTCTTGTGTTTTTTCCACTTCAGTTCCATTCTCCGAAGCTGTGTGTTTTCAATTTCCAGAGGATGGGTGTGAACCATTGTGTTCTTGCTGATCTTACTTTGTTTCCTTTGTGTGTTGGAGCTGCTCGTGCCGTGGTATTTATAATGCTGTTCCAAGTGTTGGTTAGAGCTTCAGAGTCAGTTTGATCTGTTTGTATGCTTGGGAGGACTTGGTTGAGGAATTCTTTTTTTATTAAATGGTTTGAATCTTCTTGTCTGTTGTTCATCTTCTCTGGTAATTATGGGTTGATAGGAGCAAGTGAAGGTGATGAGCTGGAAGTCTCACCATGGGACAGATGTGATCTTCAGGTTCTTTGAGACAAAAGCGGAAGTAAGGATGTGGTTGAAAACTACAGGCCGGTTAGTTTAACTTTGGTGGTGAGTAAATTATTGGAAACGCTGCTGAAAGAGAAAATAGTGAGGTTTCTGGATCCAGCGGATTACAGGATCTGAGGCAAGTCTTGTCAGAAAAATCTGATTGATTTTTTTGACTGGGTGACCACGGAGTTGGACCAAGGGAAAGCCCAAGATGTGGTGTATTTAGATTTCAGTAAAGCCTTTGACACCGTTCCTCACAGGTGACTTATAAACAAACTGAGCACCCTGGGATGGACCCCTAAAGTTACTGCTTGGGTTGGAAATTGGTTGAGTGGGAAGCGACAAAGGGTACAGGTAAATGGAGCTCACTCTGAGGAGAAGGTGGTTACTAGTGGTGTGCCCCAGGGATCTGTCCTCAATCTGATTCTTTTTAACATCTTTGTTAGTGATATAGCGGAAGGGCTGTCGGGTAAGGTTTGCCTCTTTGTGGATGATACCAAAATCTGCAATAGAGTAGATCCAGGAAGGTGTAGATAATATGAGGAGGGATCTAGCTAAGCTTGAAGAATGGTCTAGAATTTGGTAGCTGAGAATTAATGTTAAAAAATGCAAAGCCATGCATTTGGGCTGCAGCAATCCAAGGGAACGATATAGTATTGGGGGTGAAATACTTTTGTCCACTAAAGAAGAGCGGGACCTAGGCGTGATTGTGTCTGATGATCTTAAAGTAGCTAAAGAGGTAGAAAAGGTGACAGCAAAAGCTAGAAGGATGCTTGGGTGCAGAGGGAGAGGAATGGCCTGCAGAAGAAAGGAGATTGTGCCTATGTATAAGTCTTTGGTGGGTCCTCATTTGGAGTATTGTGTGCAATTCTGGAGACTGCACCTTCAAAAGGATATAAACAGGCTGGAGTCAGTACAGAGGGTAGCTACTAAAATGGTTAGTGTTCTTCATTATAAAGCATATGAGGACAGACTTAAGAATCTTAATATGTACACCTTAGAGGAAAGGCAGGATAGAGGTGATATGATTGAGACATCTAAATACCTCCATGGCATAAATGCACAGGAGGAGAGCCTCTTTCGATTGAAAGCAAGCTATGCTACGAGGGGACATGGGATGAGGGTGAAAGGGGATAGATTCAGGAGTGATATGCGGAAATATTTCTTTAAGGAAAGAGTGGTGGATCCGTGGAATAGTCTCCCAGTAGAGGTGGTAGAGATGAGTAAAGTACCTGAATTCAAAGAATCATGGGACAAACACAGAGGATCTCTAAAGGAAAAAAGGGGACTGTTGTAGTGGTTGATAAGGAAGGACAGACTAGATAGGCCATGTAGTCTTTTTCTGTCGTCATGTTTCTGTTGTTAGTGGAGGCGTTTTGATATTTAAGAAAAATGAGATCAAGGGTGTTTTCTCTCATGTGTTGGGGCATTGATGATTTGAGTCAGTTCCATCGCTGCAAGTGTTGGTGTGCTTCTTCTGTACGGAAGGGAGATTGAAGTCCCCAAGAATTATATGCTCTTTCATAGTGGTGTTGTAAGATATTTGTCTGATAGTATCTGATAGTTCTGAATTTGCTCTGGGAGCCCTGTATATTAGGCAGATTGAGAGGAGTTTGTTGGTAATGTTGAGAATGTCTGCTTCTTCTGTGGTTTCAGTTTCAGAGCTTCGGAGGTGCTAGGTTGGTTTTCGCTATTATGGCTACACCTCCTCCCTTACAGTGAGCTCGGGAGCAATTGTATAGGCTATATCCATTGGGTGTCAGTTGGTTCAGGAGTACAGTGTGTCTGTTAGCCAGATCTCAGTTATACAGAAAATATCAATCTGGTGAGTTGTAATGAGGTCTACGAATAGGGGGATTTTATTCCTCACTGAACGGGTGTTTATAAGGGAGATATGCAGTGCTTATGTGTGTATTGGGGATGAGGAGTGTCCTGGTACTAGCAGGATGTAAGGGCACGAGAGAGGGCTGTTGTGTTCTGTTGGGAAACACGGACACCCACATTTTGTTTTGGACACCTCAAAAGAACTGACACCTGGACCCAATTGGGAATTGGATTTATTTTATTTAACTAGGCTTATATACCGCTTTTCTACAATTCAAAGCGGTGTACATTCAGGTGCTGTATATATATTTCCCTTGTCCCTGAAGAGCTCACAATCTATGGCTTTGTACCTGAGGCAACGGAAGGTTAAGTGGCTTGCCCAAGGCCACAAAGAGCACTTGTGGGACTAGAAACCCC